>JAWWEU010000081.1:70682463-70735068 GCA_035583155.1 Acropternis orthonyx | reverse complement strand
TGCACATTCTTTTCTGTTTTTCTACTGGTCTTATGGACCCCAGTTAAATGATACAATCACTAAGTCTAGATATTAAATTATATGATTAATTATTCTGTGTGTTATTTCTCTCTCAGAACAAAATTTTTACTTGATATACATCCAGGGGTCCTGTTACCAGTGTGATCACATTATTTTTGCTGGAAATTTTCTAGGCTACTTGTATGTTTGTTGTTTAGGCTAAGCTAAATTGTCCTGCTTCACTGACAGCATAATGTAGAAACCTTACTTTTGTTTTCTTCTACCAGGGGTAGAAGTTTCCTGGTATAAACAGAATTATCTGAGTATAAAACTAATAACAAAACCCAAAGGCTTATAAATGGATACATCATCATCAGTGTAATTCTAGCATCAGTGAGATGGTAAATATGAGGTCTGGATTCTATGTAAGTTTAAATGAGGGGGAAATGTAGCAAATAAGCCCCTTAATTTATGCGGACGTTCTGTAAGAAAATTGAAGTTTAAATGTAAATAGGCATAAAGGTTGCAAATCTGAACTTGTTAATAATATTAAACTACCATTTATTTGTAAATTAACCTTATATAAAAGCATATTAAAGGGCTGGGCAGCATTTTACTAGCTTTTGGATTTAATATCTAGTGTTCACAAGACCATGCTGAAAAAGAAGTTGCCATACTACAGCTGAAATTCAAGTCAACAGATACTCCTAGAGCTGAGTGAATAATTAAAAAAAAATTAACTTATTCAAAACTATGAAATTCATCAACTAAATTACTTGACTAATACATCTATGAATTATGAACTGACTATGCTGGGTGAATAATACATTAATAATTAATATGAAAAATATAATTAAATTCTTCAAATTAATTACTCTGAGAATATGAGAAACCATAATTATTCTCTATACTGTACTCAAAGAATAGAATGCCTGAGTAGTCTGTATGCTTTTCAACTCTTACAATTTTTCAGTGCAATGTATAGGGTATATCTTTATAATTATGGAATGTTGGGGTGATATCTCAAATATCCCTTCAGGCTAAGAATGAAGCAAAATGTCATAATTGAACAAAATAACACATATTTTAATATAAATATGCTAATGTCGGGATGTGTAACATGTCCTAGTTGGGAAAGACTGGCTCTACTTCTGAACAAATGCCCACCAGAGGGAATTTTTGACAAGCAGTCAAGTGCCAGTGCTGTGGAAATTCCATTTGTAACTTTGGCCATAGGTTGCTTTCAAATATCATCTCCTATGGTACCTACATCAAGTGAGTGTGGTTCAAGTATGTGCAGTGGCTCAGCTTCCCACCCACCCTCAGTGCTGGTTCCCAGAGGCTGGAGTGGGGTCTGTCCTCCAGCACTCCTGCACTAGAAAGCTCAAGTTGCCGGTCTCTACTTTGCAAAGAACTCTCTCATGTTTCTGGATCAAGCCACACTGCATCCAGCTGTCTAGAAAGAAGGGAAATGTGCACATTAAGGGTCTTAGAGTTCATAGGTCTGATCCAGAACTCGCACATCACTTAGCAGTATAAACCAGCTTTAGTGCCCAAATGCAGGCTTAGACAGCAGTGAGCAATTTAAGCGGCCTTTTCATTTTGATTTAAGGAGAACTTTTATGTGTGTTCACAATGTTTGATGCTGACATGAAGAGATTACAATAGCAATCCTTTTTCCTTTTGAGACAGGGACAAGTTGTGAGGGAGAGTTGTTGTCCATAGGGTATTGAGTCCCTCCTTTCTTATAGTGGCAATTTTGCACAGAGCACGGTTTATGTGGAACAGAAGGGAAATCAGACTGCAAGTTCAGAATGGAAAAAATTACAGGGGTAGTACTTAAGATATTTCCTTGCCTGTAGTTACTCTTGTCACATTCTCATGTCAGATCATGCAATTACTTCCTGTTGGACATACATCATAAAAATATACTTGCATTCTCCATTCACACATAGGGAAAGGTTATGCTCAAATATGCAGTGATGCTCAGAGTGATGGCAGTGAAAGCTGTGGCTGTGGCTGTGGACAGATGTCAGTGTTACAGGTGGGCCATAGTATAGCTTTAATGAGGATTGACACTGAAGATGTTGGGGGGTGTGACTAAAGATAGATGGGGTATGCAATTTATTGTCTATTAAATATAAAAAAAGTTACTACATTCATTACACAATTCCAAATGGAAAATGCCAATTAACCACATACTCCATCCTTCTGTAGTCTATTGATGTCTTGAAAGCATGGTAAATTTAAATGTTTGTTTGAGGAATGAGGAAATCCTACGTGCCCAGAAAAAAAAACCACCGCACAAAGAAAACCCCCACAAAAATAAAACAAACAAACAAACACTCAGAAAAAAAATAATCCTTCGCGGAACTGTTTGTTCACTTTCATACCTACACACTTATCCTTCACCCTCAGAAACAGAATATTGAGGTTGCAAAATATTTCTCTGTAAATTTAAAAACTCTTTAAAGTATATTTAAAGCATCTTTCCAGTCCGTGGTCTGATCTGGCTGGTTAATTAGCAAACAAAAACTGTTCTGAATACAACTGTCCCTGACTATAAAGGCAGACCCTGTAGTGTTTATGACTTGTTAGGGGATCCATTACACTATAATTTTCAATCACTGTCTCCTTAGTCTCTCATGTCCATCCCAGACTTGTCTGTATCCTAAAATTCCCCCATTAGCCCTGATCTCAGCAAGAAACTCCCAATTTTTCCTGAGCTACACTAGAAGTCCATTCTTTCAGTTTGTGAAAGATTCAAATTATGTGGAATAACTAATAAGATATCCATTTAATCTGATTAAACACAGCCATTTTTATTCTCTGTAGTCCTTTCCATTTTTAGGAATCAAACACTGTGACTAGAGAGACTAAGTGTTTCTGGGAGGATAGTTGTGTTTCTTTTTCAGTATATTATTATGGGGCAGCAGTCTTTAGAAATTAAAAGTTCCTCTCCAAAGGGACATATACTTCTACAAAAGCAACTGGTGATGTTTGTGTATGAATTTCTGTAACCATCTTGATACTTCCTTCCCACCTCCTGGCCTGCGACACGGTTCTGCACACAGGCTTGAAATTGGAAATTACATCCTGATTCTGCTAGATACTGAGCATCATCCCCAAAATGCTGAGTATCCTGCAGTGCTAATGACATCAGTGGGAGCAAAGGAAGTCAGTTCCCTGCAGGACTGAGGCACAGCTTCTTTCACTGGGGATTTCAAGTCCTGTTTATTCCTACAGATTTGCATGCCCTATCAGTCCTTGAAGGTGACACAGGAGAAAACATGATGACAACAGGGCATGACAAATCTCAGGGAAGATGTGAATGTAAATACTGTCCCATGAAATGTAGATATTATTGGAATAACCTGAACAAATCAAGAAATTGGCTGGCAAGGGCATGGCATCATTATCTCATTGCAGTATCTTCAAGGAGAAATTGGAAAAAGCGTTTTATAAGATTTATTACATTTCTGAAATGAAATAAAATACCAGACCTCTAAATTTTTTTAGTTAAATTTCATCAGTAACTCCCTACATTCCTTCTACCCACCCAATGAATTAGCCTTTACCATATTTTTGTCTGAGATAAAAATGAATGATCTGCTTTTGATTAAAAAAAATAATAAAAGAAAGAAAGAAAAAGAAACCTTCTGCATAACTTTGAACTATGAATCAGCCTTGGAGCTCTCATTAAAAACTCCCTAACTTTTAATTGCACAACACAGACTCTGCTGTCTCCAGACTGCGAAGTAAGATTCTTGGCAGCTACTCAAAGGAAAAATGGTGGAAAAAATAAGTATTACTGCTATCATATCTGAAGACAAAGGTGTGGCGTGAACACAGTTATTCGAGTTAGAAGGTGAATATTTCTGAACTTTGCTACATCACTGAATCCCTCTATGATTTTCATAAATGGTATTCATTCTTCACCTCATTTCACCAGTAGAAAGTTTCTAGTAGACACTTACTGTGCTGGAGTATTATATTTGAAAGTAGTCCTACAGTTTTGAATCTATATTTGTAGGAGCAAACACTGTAACAAATGCAGGACAATAGGAAGAGATCTTCTGTTAATGGAGCAAAATTCTTTTTCTTGTCTTTGTCCAGGACTACTCTTTCCTGTGTAACTGGCAACAGCAATGGTGGTAAAATCCCAAATTATAAAGCAACTTTTAGGAAAATCCTTTTCTATTTTTTCTTTGCACCTAATTCAATTAAAAAAAAAAAAATTAACACAACACAGAAAATGTGAAGGTTCAGACAGAAATCTGTATTTCTGCAAAATTCCACCAGCACTACTGGATTCTTGAGCTTCTGCTGCTGAGGAAACTAATGGCAATTCAGAAGGGAAAATTTTCTGAAAAACAAGAAAGTGGCAAACAACTTGGGAAGTTAGAGAATGAAACATTGTGTCAGGGAAAAGAAAATCTCTTTGAATGAGTCATAAAATGCTCTATAGAGCAGAACTTTCATGTGTATCCTTGAAAATAAATATTTCTCCATGTTTCTCAGGATGTTTCTGATTCAGTCTAATCTACTTACAGTTCAACCAGAAATACCAAAATGCTGCCATTTGTAGTCATATTTGCAGATAATGCCATCCAAACTAACATTGAGGGATTTGAAACCACAGAAATACAGGGTGAAATGGTGGCTGGAATCCAATTGCTGCTGATATATGACACTATAGCTACTGGGACTCTGCCTTTCTGGTGTGGCTTTTGACCTTGGGCTAAGCTTGATACTGGAGAAGTGCCCCTGCTGACCAAAAGTTGAGTGTCTTGTTTGGCACATACAAATTTTGGGATACTGCTGCTATGGAAAGGATGAGGAAGCTGGTTGGTTAGGCAAGTGACTCCAAAAGGGCAGCAGGAGTGGGAAAGGTGTTAAGAGCAGAGGGCTCTGAGGGTCAGAAAAAGAATGTAAGGTCATCGCATGCTGTAAGAACAGACATTCAAAGAAATACAGTGTTTTCTTGGCTCTCTGGGCTTCTTTACATCCACTCCTGAAGTATGACACATGTAGAAACAGAAAACAAGGTGATCAAACACTGGATTCCCTACGTAGTTTAGTGTAAGCAGGATGGTATTGCATGAAACTCAGCAGAAGGCTACCCAGAAAGACAAAGTTTAATATGGAGGTTCTGATTTAACTGGTGAGCTGCACTTAGCAGCAAAAGTACTTTTCAAAATGACCAAATAGGGTTGGTTTTTACCTCCTCTAGAACAAAAAATATTCCCTGAATGGATGAAGAGGATGCAACTATGTTGAAAGAGTAAACATGAAAGAAAGCATGACATGAAAAGCTGTTAGTTGGTAACCACACATCTTTTGAGACTCTTTGAGGTCCTCATCTTCCTGCAATACCCACAGGAACTGCAGCCCGAGTTTTCACATTGCATTAGTCTTAATACAATAAGCTACGAGCACCCCATTGATGAACTTGTAATAGTTTCACCCCTAGGGATGTATAAATTCTTCAAGGACTACTTCCCCTGAAAAAATGCTGACAGGTCTACTTTTACTTGAGGCAGAAGCTGAGATTAGCACCAGTGATTATGTGATCATATAGATAAAGAATGTTAAATGTTGGCTTGTGCCCAAGATGGGCATACTTTATTTCTGTACTTAGCTCATTTTTAGCAATCTGTCTACATCAGCCTATTAAAATTAATCATAATACTGTGGGCTCACAAGGCCATTACGTAACATTTTTTGTAGTCATTTTCAACAGGTTAAGGCAGGTATACAACCAGCCAGGTTTTTCCATAGGGTTCCATTTAGAAAGACTCTGTCTTATAATTAATCACACAGAGACAACACACAAAGCTAGACAAGCGTGGGCCCAGCTATCACTGTAAACAGGGGCTTACATGCACCACATTTTTAAACAGCCACTGACTGCACTATGTAACAGCACAAATCTAGCAACAAAAAGGGCCTAAGATTAAAAATCTTTTAAAAATCCATTTTTAGCTCTAGGTTTATTTAATCATTCATTACTTTATACAATATCACTGAGACACCTTATTGGCTATATTGATTCAAAGCATTTTGTTAGGTATTAAAAAGTCAGTAAAAGTAGCATGAGATTATTCTCAGCCATGACCATATGGGATTGTTATTGAAACTTGGAAAACAAAAGTGCAATGTAAGCAGGCAAGTCAAATAAATACAATGTCTTCACTTCCATTTGTTGTTTCTTAGCATTTACACTTCACCTTGCTACCCTTACTCCTCATCCTCCAAAAGCCCTTTGTGGATACTGAAAAAATTCAGACCAGCCCTGTTTCTTGCACACACACATGAGAAACTAGGAAAGGATATTGCTTTACAGAAACCATTGTCTCCTGTGGGAGCGACAGCTTCAGACAACAGGTTAACGTTTCTGTGTTGGCTGTGAAATCAGCAGAGAGAGAAAGGACAACTCCACCCTGGAAAGAGTCAGAGCAGCAAAGGAGTGCTTCCACCTCGCGTCCCCCTCTGGAGGAATCCATTTGTGTCCATTAGCAGTACAGGGAATTCAGGGAAGTAAACCTCTTCACTGATACAGCTCCATTACCAAGTTAGAAGGTAAATTATGTGAATATACACTCTCTCTTCTCCTTCTGTTCCCACCACATTTTTCATTAGCAGTATGTTGCAGCATTGAGGAAGATAACGGGACCCAGGCATGCTATACAAAGGCAGCAAAGATGCATAGTACACAAATCCACATTTCTAAGATTAAATTCAGCTTTTAGGATTTAATCCCCCATGTTTCAGGACATTATCTACGTAGTGGTCACTACAAGGGAATGCCTCTCTGGATGAATATATGGCATAATTGTTCTGCAAGCTTAATTTTGCTTTCCACCAAAGCATATCAGTGTTAGTGTACACAAGAGATGGACAGAGAACAAGGACATGTGACTTGTTTCAGTATGGCAATCTCTATTTTGCTCATTAGTGTGTGATTCTGTGTTTGTTAGCTTATCATCAACATGCATACAACAACAACACATATTTTCCTGTGCACATATACTTAATGTACTCAACCAATAGCATTTCTTAGCCTTGATCTAGCCAGGTATCAGATGAATTGTACCTTTGTCAAAAAGTGCTTCCTCCTAAATACCTAAATACCACAGCTCCAGTGCTGCAAGACTTACTGAGATAATAAGTCTGAGTAGGCTGAATTTTGCTGATTTGTTTCACTGACCAAAAAGGAGTTACTTCTCCTGTGAAGTTAAGAGGCCTGGAGTCCAAGGAAGCAGTTCGCCATTTCCAGAAGGAAATTGTATCTCATATGTAAAAGAGTTATAACACACCTTGTCTCGGTATGTAAGAGTAAAGGATTTGTTGTGTGCTTTACTCAGCCACTCTCGTTTTATAGTCTTGATATGCAATAATAAAAGTGAAGTCATCAGGGAAGTCACAGAAGGGGTTCTGGTGACTAACTCCGGAGTCTCCCTAGGGTACTCATTTGTCATGGAACTCATTCACAGCTAAGTGGACGGAAAAGTAGCTCATGGTCTCTTGTTTCTTTAAAGTGCACTTGTCACAGAAAAGAAAGAAGAGATTTTCAGTTTATGAGAACAGAGGCAACCTTTCAGGAGTCCAATTATTTTTTTTCTCTCTCTCTTTGAAAGAAATATTAGAATAATATAGGAAAAATTCAACATTTTCCTCATCATGCTAGCAAGAGGTCACTGCTGTTACTGAGTGCTTTTCATCCAATGATCTCAAATACATTTCACCCTGGAGATGGCACATGTTATTACAGGAGAAGTGTGAAAAAAACTCAAAACCACAAAAAGTGTATAAACTAAAATAAGGTTTAATGTAATTTTTCATCTTTATCCAGTTCCCTTTGAGGATTTCCATGAAATGTTAAATCATATCTATATTTATATGGGGGTTTTGCATCAAAGATAGTAATAATCCAAATGAAGAACATTACATACATTGATTTATATTTAGTTAAAAAAATCTTTGCGTAAAATAGTGGAAAAATAAGATTTTTGATTGTACATAAAGTTTTTGAACTACCAAAGCAAACACCTTCCCTTCCCACTGCAAAAAAAACAAAAGAAAATCCAAGGTAGATGGGCCTAGGAAGTAACTGGGGAAGCGGACAAAAGGATAGATGGAAAGTTAGCTGGATTACTGGGTTTGAAGTATGGTACATAGCAGTACAAAGTCCCACTGGCAGTCCATTTCTAGTGGTGTCCTGAGTTTCATACAAGCTCCAGTATGGAGTGTCTTTATGATGACATTGGATTACTCTGACATGGGTCAGAGTACACTCATAACAAATTTCTGGACAAGATCAAATCAGTCAGTTCCTGAAGGACAGGGCTGCTTCTTAAAGAGATATAGGCAATCTGGGAAAAAGGGCATGCAGCAGTCCAGGCAGATGTCCAGCCAGATGGAAAGCAACTTTGCAAAAAGGTATCATGGGGTACCAGTTTACTGTGTCCAGTTTTGAGCTCCACAGTACAAGACAGGCACTTGTCCACAGACTTGGAACAAGTCCATCGGAGGATCCCCAAGGTAGCTGGAGGCTGGAGCCCACAGTGTGAAAAGAGAGTCTGGGAGAGCTGGGTTTTTCCAGCTTGAAGAAGGGAAGGCTAGGGAGATGCCTTAATTGCTGTGTATGACAACTTTACAAGTGGTGGTAGAGAAGACTAAGCAAGGCTCTTCTCAGATGTGCACACAGGAGGGATCATAGAATCGTAGAATCACATAATCACAAAATGTCGTGGAAGGGTTGGAAGGGCCCTTTAAAGATCATCTAGTTCAACCACCCCGTGCCATGGGCAATAACATCTTTCACTAGTTCAGGTTGCTCAAAGCCACATTCAGCCTGGTCTTGAACGCTACCAACAGTGGTGCAACCACAACTTCTCTTGGCATTATAAAAGACAACAGACAGGAAATTGCAATTTAAAGTCTGTGAATGTATAATTTATGATGTTTCCATCTGTCTTGTGACAATGAATGCCAATGGCTTTCCTGAAGCAGAAGGTTATCCTTTCAGAAGAACCTAACTGGAACACAGGAAATTGCAATTTGGTGTAAGGAGGATAAAAAAGACACTATCAAGAGGGTGAACAAGTTGCACAGCAAGGCTGTCTAATTTCCATCCTCAGAGATGTTCAAAACTTTTGAGTCATGGCCCTGAGCACCTGATCTGAGTGGAGCTGCTCAGAGAAACCATTTGGGATAGGTGACCTCTAGTCCAACCTAAATTATTCTTTGATATTGTTAGGTGTTCCACTTCTAATACTTTCTGCAACATAAAGAACATTGGAAAATGAAATTATATCTGGTCCTGAACATCTATATAACAGTAAAGGAAGATAAACAATGCACTAATTATTTCTTTCTTTCTTTTTTTTCAGTGGGAGAATAATGCATAATCCATTGAACAGTTGAGCTTATTTTAAAAATGTGAAAAAAAAAAAAGAAAAAAAAAGAGAGAAGAAACAGATATACAGACTTTGAATGTCTTTTCTGAGAAGCAGTATGAGTCAGTGATGGGTATTAGCTCTTCAGTCATTTTTTATTTTGTTCTCAATACTCAGGCCTAGTCATCTCACTTAATTGAAATAACTGTATTCTCTCTTATCATCAATACAGAGACAGAGATGTAACCCTAGACATTAGGTGGACTACATCATTATCTGTGTTTCTTTTCAATGTCAGTAGAAGGGACCTCAGAAGGACTACATTCCCAACCATGATTACGCTTAGGTAATGTGAAAGATTTAACGAGGCCATACCTTTGAGCAATTTTTCATGGACTAATAATAGTCACCTTATTCCTAATGCAATATTTTTAAAGCCATGAAGGTCCCAATATAAGGACATTCTCACATTCATTTTTTACACAGGAAGGGCCTTCTAATGAGACTGGAAAGATCCTACAGAATGATAGGTGACAGAAAGAAATGCATTATTACCTCATCTGCACTGTATGAACTGTGTTTAGCTCTGATGGGTAAGAATAGTAGCCAGAGTCAGCAAAATTGTATTGCCAGGAGGAAGTAGCTAATACAGTAAGAAATTTGAAGGACTCAAACAGAGATCAGCAAGTTCACTAGAACTGTATTTTGTCAAAACATCACTATGAGGGAAATTCGTGCAAGTGCAGAAGTCCTTAAGTTGCAGATCCTGAAAGTAGAATGGAGAATTACTACAGTTTAAAAGGGCTCTTCAGTTAGGTCCTTCTCAAAGGATAACCTTCTGCTTCAAGAAAGACATTGGCATTCATTGTCACAAGACAGAGGGAAGCATAGTAATTTTGTACGTTCATAGACTTCAAAAAGTTCTGAGAAAAAAAAATAAGCAAATGATTGGATGATGAAACATTTTGGAGCTCCAAGCCCAATCCTTCAAAGACATCTACACATCAGTTTTCCACACTGAGCTGGAATAAACATCAACATTCCTGATAAAAGCCACTTCTTGTCCTTGTAGGTGTCTTTTTGGTTTTTGGACATGTTAGACAAAGGGACACAGGGATTGTACAATGGTGAAGATGGAGTGATCATTCATTGGCTTCAGTGGAACTCTTTGCACTTTCAAAACTTGAGGCAGAGGTATTGATTTCTTTGGAAAACAAGAGTAGACACACCATGTAAGTCTACTTCTTTTAGTTAGTTAGTTAGTTCAGAGTTTCAGACTATGAAATCCCTTGCTACTATGGGGTACATATTACCAACGTCAATTAGATATCTGAAGTTAGACATAATGAATTTTCATTCTCTTCATGTAATTTAGGGTTGGCAATCAGTCAGCAGCACTGAGTATTAACGAGGACTTCCTGAGGTCAAGCAGAAACCATTGCAGAGCACGTTCAAATCAGCTTGTGATTCTGACCAAAAAGCACGCTTGTAGAGTCATACTGAACAGAGGAATACAGGTCCCATACAGCTCCCAGCCCCTTCTCCCAACCAGGAAACTGTCAGAAAACATTCACTAATCTAACTGGGACAGCAAGAACTCTGTCACATCTCTGTCCATGTGAAAACAAGAGTAACATGCAGTAATGTGCAAATATAATAGCATTTTGCATGGGAAATATAAAAGACAGGGCATTATTTTCCTGGGATAAGAAGTAAGAAGTAATGAAAGAAATATTGCAGCTTTACATTTCCACCATCTCCTTCTTCCTTCCTTGATTAACCAGTCCTGTGTGTAGGAAAGAGAAACATATGGTTGACTTGTTTTCTTGGGACATGAGATTTTCAATGGCTTGCAAGTCAAGACACTTTGTTAGGAGAAATTATCCTCAAATAATCTTTAAAAATATTACATATATATAAAATTTCTAAAATATGGGCTTTTTTTTCCCTTACAAGACACTTTCCTATAGGCTGCCATGGAACCAAAAGTTATGTAGCAGCTGTTCTAAAATAGGATATGGCCAGCTCTTCAAGTCTGAAGAAATCTGTCATAGCCTGTGTCAGCTAAGCCCTGTTGGGTTTCTACATGTAGGCACTTGGATACAGGAAACTGCTCTCTGCTAAGTGATCCAGTCAGCTTCTGTTTAGGTTTATATGCCCTCACCCACATTGCAGAATTTGAAACTGGAACAATATGTATTTTCTGATTCAGTCAGGAAGGTATAGGGGTGATACAATCCTTTAACAACTAGAAGAAAACAGTGAGAATGTAGAGTAAAGACCTGAATGCAACTCTATCTCTTTGGAACCAAAAATGAAAGGCAAACATGACAGAAAAACCAGGTGGTTACAGCTTCTGAGAACCATAGGCTTCAGTTCTACTTTCTCCTCACATAACTTACAGTGACTCAGATCACAGACTCAGCTAGGGGCAGTTACTCAGAAAGAAACTAAATATCCCATGTCACATCTGAAAGTTACATTGAAAAATAAGGAATTATTAAAAAAATTAGAACAATTCTTCAGAAAAGACAAATATAATAAAGTAGGGAATTGTGACTCCTAAAAAAATTGTAAGAATATGAATCATGTAATGACTAAGAGCAGAGTTATGCAAATGGAGACAGTCATGTTACTCTGGGAATGACCATGCTAAGCCTCTGAGCATGCCCTATACAAATTAGTGGTTTCCTTAAACATGAAAAGTCTGAAATAAAAGTAACTGCTCTTGTAGTGAGAAAAATAGGGAAGTATGGGAAAGGGGAGAGAAAGGTCATATCCCACTACCCAATCTAATATGATTATAAACATTTCAAAGCTATTGCATATATCCTGTGTTAAGTGCCAGTTCTATTTCACCAAAGGTGAGTATAGGAATCTTGTCAAATCCCCAGTCTAGAGGTAAATCTGTAATCATTATTTATTGTGTGTGATAGAAAAACCATGAGAAAGAAAACACCACAACCTGTCTGTAATTTAACTCAGCAGAAGCCCTAAGGAACATATTACACCTCTCGGTAAAGATCTTGCTACTATCCAGCAAAGATAGTTGTGGAGGAATTACTTGTCCCCTAGAAGAGGAAGGCCACAATATGCTCCAGCCTTACAATGTGGGATGCACACCACCTCCTCTGCATCAGCTTGGCTGTAACACTTGGTAACTTCCTACTCAATGCAGTCCCTTCCCGCTCACAAGGGAGGTGGGAAGCTCCTGTTTTCTTCTAAGCAGTGAGACTAAGAAATATCTAAGGAATGCATACAATAGTATGGGGAACTCTGCATTGCACTAATTTAGATATCATGACCTTAACCTACATAAAGGGCATAAGATTGTTCCAAGAAAATCTACATTTTTCACCTTTCATTTTTATTCAAGAAAACTGTTGTGTCCCTAGCCCTGATCTAAATTTTCAAGAAGTGTAGAGAAACTCTAAAGATGGTGATTATTTTTCTTAAGAATAGAAGGATCAAAGAAAGCTCAGATGAAATTTGAATTAAAACACCAGGTTGGCTCAGCACTTCAAATTGCAACACTGACTCTGTAACTGGAGCAATGTCTAATACAGAGTCAAGTTTGTTTTTGCAGATGCATGTTACAAGTGAACTCAGAACTGCTGAGCAGACCATGCTGAAAAATGCCATACACATCTGACAGCAGCTGCTTGAGGACCATCAGGCATCTAGGGTGCTGCCTGTGTCTTTGAAATATGCAACCACATATTCCTTTCTTTTGTGTGAGTAGCATAATAGCATTTACACCTGAGGTTGCAGACCACAGGGAAGAGGAGGCTCCTCATCCTTCTCCTCCCTCTCAGAATCTTCCAGGATTTTCCTACCTGAAAAGGACTCATAAAATCAGGAGCCAGGAGTTTTTGCAGCTGAAGGAAAATAGCTGTTATGGGCAGATTCACTAATCTGGCTTACTCTAAGTAACATTGCATTTCATTGAGCAACATCAAAATAATCCAGTAAGACACATTCCTCAAATAATGTATTATCAAATCATACAGGTGGGTTTTCTCCCTAGGGATATAACAAAGCTCTCTTAGACCTCCTTGACATCTTACAAGAATCACAGCAGATTTTCCCACAGCTTTAGATGTCCCTAGAATTTTGAAACAATATATTGCAAAATACATCAAAAAATCCTCAACAAAACACAAAGGAGAAGAATTTCTCAGAAAGGCAAGCCAAATTCTCAATATGAGACTTAAATAAAAAAAAAAAAGGGGGGGGGGGGGGGGGGGGGGGGGGGAAGAGATAGGCATCTCAAACCAATTAAAACCACTTTTCTCTATTGCAGTCAAAGCCAATTCTTGATACAGAGCTTTTCTTTTGTTTTCAGTTCTCATATCTTTCTTGCTTGGCAGGAAAATATCTTACATTATTTTTCTTTATGAAGTGAAAAATGTTTTACCTCTATTTTCTTCAGACTCAGAAATGGTTATACTCAAGCAAAGTTAAAAAAATCACACAACAACAACATTCAGGCAATGACAAGCATGGAACTTTTTCTGCTATGGCAGAATAAGTTTTTAGAAGTCATGAGACACTGAACCAGAAGCATATCAGCAATTTCTGCTGCTCTTGCTCTCTTGCCAGAGATAGGACTGGATAAAAATGTCCAGACCTTGAGAGCTTTACAATTCAGGAGACATAAATTGTGAATTCAAATTCAGACCTTCACCAAGATGACATGACTAGAATAGACATCCTACATGAGGCTAGACAAACTGTCAGTGTGAGTCATGAGCAGGAGGAGCTAGGACCAATAATTATTGGCCTATACGTGACCACTGAAAATCTGGACTTGCCTATTCTCTCTATCACTGCAGATTACTGAGAACAAAGTGTCACTCTAAATTTAGAGTTGTGGTCCCCAAAATCAGATCAGACCAGGAGGTATCTGGACTTTCCTCCATGAAACACATGGTGATGTTTGGCCTGTGTTCTGGAGGATAAAAGATAGTTGTATAAGCACCAGCTGATTTGCTCCTAAACCCCCTGCCATATGTAAGATCTTTCTTGAGTGAGCAGCATGTTGTATTGATTTTCTCTGCTATTTCTGTTGCATATGATGTAGTTTCTTGTATTAAATATGATTTTTAGAGGTTTGCTTTTGCGTCTTGCTATCAACCCCCCTACCACACACTTTGTTTTTCACAAAAAGCACTTTTATTTCTTGGATCTACAACACTATTGAGTGAGTCTTTACTGGAATTGTTTTTGATTTTGCTCTCTTTTATCTTTTTAATGGTACTTCCCACCAAATTGACTTGCAGGTGCTAATACTTTGACAACTAAAGAATCAGGTATGTCTGAGTTGTCATCTTGCAGTCAGTTTTTCCAGAGGCAAAAAGCAGTCCTTCCCCACCAATTTATTTAACTTTTTGCCTATCTACACGTATTTCAAAAGCTGTCTTTAAGACTCATTTATGGGCATATAGCTCTTAAGCATTTGAGAAGCTTCACAAGGATTTATCTAAGCAATTCTTATAGTCTCTAATAGAAATTATGTGGTTAATTCCCCTTGCAATCCTTGGACTTTTCCTTTTTTTTTTCCAATAGCTGGGCAATTTGTATTTGCAGAAGTGTGGCCAAAGTTCTCTGTTAAATGTTGGTAAGGGAATTATGAAACCTCTTTGCACAATAACTCACTTTTACAGAACTAGGTCCACATTGCTATGTTCTTCCCATATTAGGGTTGATATGTTGTGTCAAGCATTTCAACCTCTAGCTTCCATCAAAAGATAAATGACAGCTGTCGCTGAACTAATGGAACATGAGAGCAGATCACTTCTCTGCACCCTGCACCCTATGAAATGTTTAGGTATGCCCTCACCTGACCTGACCTTGCTATTTCCACTTTCCCAATTTGTTTTCTGGTGATCGAGAAAGGTGAGGGAAGAGTTCAGCACCCATGTAGGATTTTTCAGGCATACACCATCGTGCCATCCATCAGAAACTGCCTTTCTCTAAAATCAAAAAGGTAGTTTAATAGAAATTATTCACTTTAAAAAAAAAAAACAACAAACCTCTGAACTTTATGAGATTAACTTTAATTCTTATTCATCTCCCATTATGTTCAACAATATTTTTGTTAAATATTTTCCTGTGAAATACTAGGACCCCAGTTACATTAATCTGGCTAAATGAGGAGGCATTTCATTGCACAGAGCATAATAACACATCCCACATCACCCCACAGCAAGGTACTACATGCACCCCCAAAAGAGAAAAAAAGGATATTAGGAATTATAGTCTTGAAGTGTTTTTGAAACAGCAGGATCAAATTATATCACTCTAGATTTTGTGTTGTTAAACTAATTCTTGGCCATGCAGCAAATAACAGCTTGAATCAGCAACTACATAAGTTTTATGTATAATAGATATAGTGAATATACAGATATGACTATATATGTATTCATGTGTATATAGTATTAAAAAATAAACAATTATTTGTATTATTTTTGTAGGTTCCAAAATAGAACTTTGGAGAAGACCATCTTAGAAGCAAGAGTTAGAGGAGTAGACTAAGTCAGGACTTGTCTCTGAAAACAAATTTGTAATTTTAACCATATGTCCCAGTGTGAAAATAATTACTATGGGGGCCTTAATTAGAATTAATGGGACACCAGTAAACTGTCTTAACACTGTGGTCAGACTGCAGATAATCCTTTTCTGTATAGCCCTAGAGGCCCAAGAGGATGAATCTTTGGGAACACAAGTGCCAAAGTTGCACTGAGATACAAGTCTGCAGTGATGGTGATGGACAGCCGAGTAGAGCACAATTTGGCAACAGTAAGAAGGATGAGAAAAGTGAGTATTTCAAGATATTCATAAATATACTTTAACAGTAACCTCTGTCTCACAAGCAGGATAAAGGTGACGGGCTAACCTGAGACTCACATTTTTAAAAGGTCAGTCATCCAATTGCTCATACAAATGTCATGGTACTTTTGTTCCTAATTTTAACGCACAGGTGCTACAATGGCTTTCCAGTCAGTTTGACTCATGGGATTTCAATTTCTGTTACATCAGTCATATCCTCATCATGACAGCTGAGATAAAGCAAAAATAGATCCAATGTAAAAGTTAGGAGAATCAGATACGTAAACTGAATTTTTGAGACTAAGGTACCTATCTTATTATCTGTGAGGTTATACTATGGATATTAAAACAGGTAGGAATTTGTTTCTGTATGTTCCTGTGCATGACTTTTTAAACAGTATTCTAGACACCTTTTGTATTTAGAATTCCACTCTATGGCAATATGAGGAGAAAATTTTCCATATAAATGGAGATATAGGCAGAGTAAAAGGGTGTGAATGAGGGCAAAATTAGAATAAAGAGAGGATTTCATATTTCAGTGATCTGAACGTGACATTTTCATAAGCTTCTCTTATGGTCCATAATCAAAATAAGAACAGAACCAATGTCTGCTGGTTTTATAGCCAGCCTCAGTGCCTCAATAAAGAAGGACATTTGGCCTCATCAGAGTAAGAAACTGGCTCTGTATGTGCCTCTGATGCCTGTGTTCATTTGTGCACCTCTCCTGAGCATTGCAAGTGTACTTCCAAACTGTAGAGAATGCAGAGGACAGGGGCTTTCATCTCTATGTACAATCTAAGGCTTTTTTCCTTTTTACCATCTGAATGTGAAAAACTATGTATTATTTTTATCCAAGTATGTCATGGCTACTTACATTTTCTGTGAGTGGAGCATACTAGTCACAATAGGAATATGTATTGAAAATGCTTAAATGGAGACTTCAAACATGCACATGGTTAGGTATTGGAAGACCACTATTCAAGTTTTTCATGTGACTTTAGCACTACAAATTCAGTTCACACAACTTATGGAACTGGTAATTTTAGCAAAAGTGCAAACAGATGCATCTTTCTTAGTTCTAATTGACCAGATTCACAAAGATTCAAATGTGACCTGCTGCTCTGTAAAGTTCCTTGTATTTGGGATGCTGGTATGAATACTCGGTGCTGTGCTACCTGAATGACACTAACAGAAAAACAAATCAACAGTACAGTACTTGAAAGCAGAAAGATGAAGAGAAAAATTACAAACTGCTTTTCTCCTCACAGAATCAAGTTCAGTCTTTGCTGTGTTATGACATATCTTTCTTAAAGAAGGATTAGTTTCTACATTTTTTAAAGAAAGGAAAAAGTAATTTCTGGCAACAGGGAAAAATCTAGAAAGTGCTAACACTCAATGTTTAAAATCATAAAGGCGAAAAAATACAATTTTTTTATTCTCATAATTTTCAACTAGTGAGATAGCAAATTTAAGAGCAATAAAGGGACACAAAGAATTATGGATGAAAAGAGAAGGGTCTCTCTGGTTAGATAAATTCTCCATGCTCCAGCTTTTCACCCTTACTCTGGAGTCCAAATAAGAACATCCCATATAATGTTTCTTACCTTGAGGTAAAACATCATAAAACTGGAGTATTTTCGCAGAGGAACAGGAGCCTGTTGTAAACCAGCAAGGTGCCTTTGGAGGAAATATAAGAGTGAAATGTTGTGAAATGTTATTCTTATTGACTTGTTCCTTAATCTACAATATTTAATAAAAACTTATTTCCATTTTCCCTGTTTGAGTCACATTCGGGTGGTTTGGTTTGGGTTTTTTAATAATCTCACTCTGCTTGCTGTGATACCCTGCCACTTTCTGACACTTGATTTGGCAACGCCAGTCACCTACATTGTGTGAACTTTTGACACTGTCCAGACTTTACAGCATACCAGTGTGTATCCTCTCCACAACTTAAAAGAGCATTCCTGCTGTACTCTCATTTGGGGAGCTCTAGTTTGGGTCAGGATGGTCAGGATGTGCCTGTGGGGAAAGGGCAGGGTAGAGAACCCATTAAAGAAGAGATGACTTCAGGTTTTCCCAGCCACTTTCAGCTAGCCAGCACTGCAGAAAAATCTCTTCAAGCTTTGATGCAGCACTGCACATTCATGTGCTCCCGTACAAACATAGAGGCAGATGAACAGGCAAGACAAGTGCTTCTTGCACGCATTAAAGAATTAACAGGATGCAATCTAGCTCTATCTTATTAGTCAGTGATACTCATTCACACTACAGTGATCACTATTATTAGCAAGAACCAGCAGCATAGTTGAAGACTATCAAACAAACGTTTTTGCCCAAAAGGTCTCAGCTGCAACAACCAGCTGTCACTGTGTACCCCCTTACTTCAGCTGCTTCGTCAGGGTCACAGATGAGCCTTCTGGTGTGCAAAAAGGATCAGGCAAGTGGTTTACATGCTACAGGGGCAACATTTATTTTCTTCTTGGTATTGCTGCTGGTCTGTAGGGTATCATGCTAATTAAATCAACCTTGTACCAGTGCAAAGAGAAGTGAATAAAGCATCTAGGGAGTAGAAAGGGAAATTTTATATGGAAGAGCCTGAAGTTATGCCTCCAATAAGTGCTGTACACACCTACAAGCTCAGTATATTTCTCTGGAAAGGATGACTGTGAAAGACAGTGCAGAAATGCTCTTCAGAGTTATGCTAAAGAAAATACCACTTGAGGAAGGGTAAAAACTGCACAATAGGTAAAAGAGAAGTGAAAATGGATGTAATATAGCACCATTTATCCTCTGATGCAGACATTGAAGAAAGATTGCCTGTTCTGATACCTATACAATACTGGCTGGCTAGATCTCATCTCAGCACAGTGTATCACTGTATTTCAAGCAGCCACTGTAGGCATGCAATTACCTGAAAGACACATCTACAAAGTGATTCCAATGCAGGGAGCTGCCTGAGAGACTTATTATACTGTAATAATATAAATATGTAAACATTACACACTAGAAATCTTATTGATCCTTGCTACCAGACATGACATCATTATTAATAAAAATGTAATGGGACAGCTATAAATATGCAAAATAATAGCATATTAACCTAAATAACACCAACAAATTGTACAGCTTAGCATAAAATTGAAAACCACTAACCAAACACTGTGTGGTTTGTTCATACTAGAAGCAGTCAGGAATCATACATAATGCAACAGTGCAGCTGCTAACAACAGTCTCATGAAGATAGTTTAGGCTAGAACTGGACAAGCTCTAGGAAATCTGCCTAGAGAGTTAATGTTATGCTTTTCTCCTCTTTTTCAGCAAAAAAGCTCTGAGTTGTTTGGCTCACTGTCCCAGGTGAATCTTATTAATAGGTAAAGGATAATTTTAAAAGTTAAAGAAGAGATAAACAGATTATAAATAGCACAAATATATACAGACATGATAAAAATAAAAAGAAGAAAACCAAAAAAATCTCAAACAACTTACCCCTCTCAAAAAAGAAAAAAAGAAAAAAGAAAAAAGACTCACTAGATGAGTTCAGACAGGTTGGAACAAGGGGGAAAAAGCAAGAAAAATGAGGAAAAAGAGAGACAGTCTGTTGCCAAATGTTATTCATTAAATAAAAAGTGCTACACTGCAGAAAAGAGTCCAGAGAATGTCAGACAACACAGCAAAGAAAGGTTAGACTATAAATTGTTCAAAACTGGCACTACATTTTGAATCCTTTTAAATACTGATGATTTACAACCTATATAAATAACATTATTAGTATAAAAGCATTTCTTATAATGATTAGGAAGAGGCACTAGTAATGAGAGTGGAAAGCATGGTGCAGTTCAGCAAAAATAATAGGTCTAATGCAGAAATTACTTATGGAGGTTTTTTACCCTGTGTTATGCAAGAAATCAGGTCAGCTCTTCAAATGGTCTACTTTGGCCTCAAAGTCTAGAAAACTCAAATAATTTAGCTGACAGAGGCTTTTGTTCTCTTTTAATCTTTTTTTTTTCTTCATTTTTTTGCAATGGGATGAGGGAAGAGGCAACAATGAATTCTTAAAAAAAAAAAAAAAAAAAAAAAAAAGGCAAAAATCCCCAACATCAGTTCTGACAAGAACTGAGCAAGTCAAGGGCAGTGGGAAGAATGTGAATCCATGACTTGGGACAGTGCCCTCAGCCAGGCTGGCCTGTCTCATATCCAGAGATCCCACTAGCTGCTGGAAGAACCTGCCACAAAGGCTGAACTGGCAAGAATGCCTCTGTTTTACTTGACAACTTTAGGGCCCCAGGGAGCATATTTTATTTTTTTTTCTGTTCCAAAAACATATTTGCTGAAATTTCTTTTTAATGAGAAATATGAAGAAGAGATGTAGTTTAGTTGAGTGAAATCAAGACACCCACACAAAAGAACAACCTAAATATCTTGCAAATCACAATTCCTTGTGATTTAGTCTTAATTGGATTTACAGCATATTCTTAACAAAATTTCTATTATCTGCTAACTGAAAATTACCTAATAGCACTTTAAAGGTGCATAAACCTTTCACTGAAACTGGGCTAAATTTTGAGTTTGTAATGAAGTCTCAAACTAGATGAGATTTGGAGGGCTTCATAATGAAATAATAAAGATTACAAGTTAAATAGCACTTTTCTTAAAATTACTGTGAAAATTTCAACTAATCCTCATTCCCTTTCTTGTGATAAGTTTTAATTGTTGGTAAATCATCTGAGAAGCAAGTGTGTGTTTGTTCGTAATTGTTCTCTTAATACCAGGACTCTTAATTCCTATTGTTCGGTGTGATTTTAATTGTATTCACTGTTTGCAAAACTCTCACAATTTTATTACGATATGTGGGGTTTATGTTACATCCTTAACTCAATCTGTTAGTATCCCAGATTTTCTTAATAACTTTTCCAATCTTCACTATTCAGGAGAAGAGGACTAAACAAAGTGAACAAACCTTAAAGTCTTGGAACCCAGAATAAAAAAGAACCTCAAAACAATTAAGGTTTGCAGAAAACCTGTTGATTTGCTAGCATGAAACTCAACACCTGAAGATCTGGAGTTGTTCAGACCATTCAGAGAATATATAAACTGTTTTACGGTAGTGCCAAATGTCAAAGTCTAACTTTATATATACTCAGACATCTGAAAGCTACCTCACCTCACCACAGCACACACTGCCAGCCTGAGAAGGGTAAGCTGAAGAACTGAGGCACAGAGATGTGAAACGACTGAGCCTAAGAAGCTAACCAGATCAGGGGCAAAGTGAGACATAAAGCTCAATTCTAATCCTGAAACCAAAGTCCATCCTAAGAAAAAACATTTTTTCAAAAATTTATTTATCTATTTATTTTTAATAAAGTGTCTCTTTTCAGTTAGTATAAGCATTTCAGACTGCTATACTAAGTCCATAAATACTGTCATTTCTCACCATTTGAACATAGAGAGATATTTTAGTTAAACACTACTGCTAGATTCTGTCACTTTGGCTTCTCCTCAACTGGTGATTCAGAAATTAAACTACTTTGAGAGAGAATTTCACAGACAGCAGGTGATATCCTGAGCTGCAACAGTGTTTGGTGGTTTTGGCAGTTCAATGATTCTTATTCCTCCCAAAATTCTTCTTAGTGGAGGTGAAGGAGGGAAAAAACAAAAAAAGACATGGAACATATTACACATCTTTAATGTTCCTGTTTAGTTTTACGAAAACTGCTGTAGGTGTCTTAAGTTGATGTGCAGCCTTTATTCACAATATTCTCTACTCAGTCTTTCTTTAAAGTTCACATAATTTATGCTGTTGGGAGTCTGGAATTGAATTCAGTAGACTGGAAGTGTCTTACAGAAAGGATTAGATAAGGGTATTTAAAAAAAAATGAACGAAGGTTTCTTATTAATTGTCCTTAAAAGAGGAACCACATGACAGGTTCAAGAACATACCATAAATGTATCACAGATATCAAAGTACATAAATAACCTGTGGAACTTACTGCTAAGGGAGACCAAAAATAAATTGAGATACAGGAAAGATTTATACTTTCCCATAGATAATGGCAATACTTGCAGTTTCAACAAGGTGAAACAGCAGAGCCTGGAGCATCTGTGACCCCAGCACATCCTCCCTCCAGCCCTGGCCCATGCACATGATTCCTTTGCAGGTGACTGCACCACCTTTCAACAGCCTATTTGAAAATGTTGATTCACATCAAATCTGCTGGCCATACTTGGGTTCCTAGAACCTACCACACTGAAGGAGACCCCCAGTACTCAGCTCCAGGATGCATGCCAGCTCAGGCTGTCACCTGTCAGTCCTGTCCACAGGGTGCACTTGGGTCTACCTTCAGGAAGCAGCTGGAGCCAGCACACACACAGGGTTTTGGAAGGAATAGGAGTAAATGTAAGTGCAAAAGGTCCTAGGAATTCAAGGAAAAACTCCAGAAATAAGTATTTTTGTTTCACTGAATTTTTGAGCTTTCTCTGTGTAACTAGACAAAATAGACTACCCATCTGACCTGAGATAGCCATCCCTGTTTCTAAATGCTAAAGTAACATTTGACAGAAAAACATGTTGCACATTCTCTAATAAATTATTCCATTTATTACCTTTTGGGCTCCAATGTCCTCCTAAGTGCCATGCACATGTGCTACAAGGGCATGGCCAGCTTTGCTCTCTGAGTTTACAGTATGCCTGTAAGATCACTCTGTCAAGATGTAAGTGTTCAGCTTTTGCAGACAGAGAACAAAAAATGTTCACCTTTTCTCCATCAACCTTTCCACATAATGTATCAGAGCTTAATTGTCAGGCTTACCACATCTGAAACAGGGACTGCACAGTAGTTACCACATTTTAAACAGTAAGTTTGTTAGAAAAGCTCATTTCCTCAAAATGACAGGCATATGCCAGAATGGAATTCAGCACTGTAAAATGGTGAGGGTTTATCCTGCAAAGAACAAAGATGACACTTATTATCATGAGATTGGAATTTTTATATAATGAAAACCAAGTTTAAAAGGATTAAAACTGCATGTTTGTCATCATGTCAATGCTTCTTATATATACATAAATGGATACATACACACATATATGTGTGTATATGCACAAGACTGTGATTGTGATTATTTTCTGTGCTTTTAAAAAGAGCACATCTTTGAAAGGGTAAAACAGCTTTCATTAAAACAAGGATTTCAACATTAGACAGTGCAGCATTGTGTTGCTTTGAAGCCCCCCAACAATGGAAGAAAGATATATTCATATATTATTCTGTGCCACAGAGTTTATCTTCTTGGATTTCAGAGCATAAAAGGAACAATTTGCGATAGGCACGGCTCCACTTCAGCATCTGAACAAACATGAATGCCACACAGACAGTTAGGGCTAAATCTGGCTATTGATTTCAGCATGGGGTTCAGTAATAACTCTTAGACACATTAAGTCCTGCATTTTAAACACAGTCTTCATTCTTATTTTCATATTTATTTTCTTCTTTAACAAAGGGTTTTTTATGTATTGTGACATGAAAAAAAATTTGTTTTACTCTTTTTTTTTTTTACACTTTAACTACCTGGCTTTCAGCAGAATCTGTAATGTCTGGGTCCAGTCTTACACACCACCATAACTGTGCAAATGCAACAAGAGACAGCTGTTGCTAATCAGCAAGGCTTACGTACATACACTGAGGGAGTGGATAATAAAACATCTGAGCAAAGAGCTTATGCCAAGGGACAGAAATTTTTTCCTGTATATTTCCTTGAATAAAGTGTTAATAAGACAATGTAAAAGTACTATACATTCCTCTTGAAGTGATCACAACATTTGATTTTATTTCTTTTTTACCCAAATGTATCTTAGAAAGAGGATGTTAGGCAAAATGTGAAATACAACTTGTGGTGAAGCATTTATTTTCTTTCTATATTGAAAATTGTAAAGCCACACTTCCAAAGCAGAAAAATAAAAATAGCATTAGCACTGTTCTACATGGCAACTGTGCATGCTAAATACAGTGCAAAACCTTTCAAGCCTCTTGCAAAAACAACATTGCTGCAGTCAGTCATTAGTGCTGTAACTATGATTTGTACACTAAAATGTACTCTAACCACATGGGACTTCCTTTTGCTAGAAAAGGAATATCAGCCTTTGTTTACAGTCTTTGAACCGAGTAAGGGTCAAGAGAGATGATCCTTACTGCTGCAGGATCTGATGCAACAGGCATGGTATTGAGAATGGAAGGGTCTATGTCTCTTCTGTCAGTCTTTGCTGGAATGTAGTAAGAGGCTTCCAAAAATAGGGAGAATATGCTCCTTTCTTCACCCCTGCTACAGCAGTATGTAAGGGAAGAGAGAGAGGTCTGTCTTGTGGTTTTCTCACCCTTACAAAAGAGTCCTTTAAAGACTGACAGTTAAAGCCCAATCAAGACTGCACTGGCATTGCTAACTGATGTCCAGAGAGACACTCTGTCAACTGTGAGCTTGCCTTTGTCTCTTTGCTCTGCTCGTCTTCTCTGACTCTGAGGAATGCAGCTGGCAGTTTTCCTCAAAATGCTTGTAGTAAATCAGGATGCAAGTAGACCCTCCGTGGTCCCACAGAAACAGACAGGCTTGTGTTCTCCAGTCTGTCTACTAAGGAGCAGTGAAAGCTGGCAGGGGGAAAAGTCCAAGTATGCCCATAAAGTATCCTGTTAGTTTTACTACTGGTATTCACTATGCTGTACCCTTACTATCCTGTCTTTCTCTGCTTGATGTAGACCCTCTTTGGAAACTAGCTGCCACCTCACACTTCCCGAAATTACTTCTCTCTTTTGCCCCACACTTTCTTGGACTTCCCCACTCCCATTTATAATTCTCTGGCTGCCTCTAGCACTAAGCCTGCACTGAAATTCATTAATGTCTAGTACAAAGAATCCATCTCAAAGACACCACAGCATGTTTCTTATGCATTGGTACAGAGCATTAAGGACAAAGGCACATTGTACAGTAACATGATTGTTTTTATTCCGCTGTTTATAGCCTAACAAAAGCTGGAAATTAACTTTCAACTCATTTCTCTTCTGCCTTTTGCAAGCCTGCTTTGTATTATTTCTAGAGAACTCTTCAATACCTTATAGGCACTGAGCTCTTGAGGTCTGATAGTCTCGGTGTTGTAGCATCTATTGGCACATAGTTTATAGTCCTAGATCTTTGTCCCCACAGTCGGCACCAGCCAGATTTGATGTGTCATCCATGTGCAAATTCTGCTGTTGTTTGAGAATGAGACTGCACTGGCAGGTGTGCCAAGGAGCCTCAGGAGCAGTAAAAATGATCAGCTAAGGGGCACCACAGCACGGGCAGTGCCCTTCTTGTTAGGGTACCCTGTTGCACTGCCTGAGCATTGGGGGATAGCAACCAGCACCAGTGACCTCAAGCTGGGTAGCACAGGGGCTCCTGAGCCATGGGCAGAGCTGGGGAAGGCACCATGCAGGCAGGCCAGCAACACATGTGCCTTGCCAGCAGCCAGGGTGGCAGAGATCTCAGAGGCATGACAAAGTGCCCTGTAGATCAGCCCTACCAGACCCTGCCCTGCCTGCAGGATAAAGCTGTCTGTCACTGCGAGATTTCAGCTTTGCTTTGTGCCACTTGGGCTGCCCTGGCTGTGCACAGTGACTCTGATCCATTCAAATTTTCTGTCTGTTCCTCTTTGCTCTTCACCCACACTCTAAATCATGAAGGCAGCCACGTGAACTTACTTTTCTACATGTACAGACTGAAATTAGGCACCAGTATGTGCTTTATTCACCTCATTGCTTCTGCCTTCCAGCAAGGCTTTACTTACAGGTAGTTGAACCATATCTGTAAACCCTGTGATGCCATTGGAAAATGAGGAGGTGGCAAACTCACTCTCTCCCTTGTGCTCTCATGCTCCACAAAGTCTGCAAGACAGAAGTGAAGGCACCCACTGCTAAGTACCTTCCAGGCCTCAAACTTCTGAAAAGTGATTTGTGTGCCTTTATGAAGCAATCTCAGTGGCTACTAAGCTGTTGTGCCATGGATATAGGTTGTGTGTTAGAGAGATAAATTAGACATCTACCTGGGTATAGAAAACCACTGCACCACAAATGCGCAGTGAGTATATCATCATTCTCATAATAACACATTAGCATTCTCCTTTGAGCTGTAGTCTGTGTTATCCCCATTTTTCATATCATACATCCTCTTTTGTAACACTTGAAAGAATTTCTATACTGCCAGGAAAAAATAAAAGACACCAGTATTACAATGCATGCTTATTCTCAGGCACCTGCAGAATCTGATGTTTTGACATTAAAAGTCTCTGGCAATCAGTTAGTCATTTCACAAAGACTGAATTAGTGCTGTCAAAGATTTATTGTTTTAAGTCCTTTCTACTGCACATCCATTCATTTTGCCAAGCAGTGTCTTTTAATAATTCGGTTCAGACTCTCACCACTGTTGCTGTCACTGCTGTTCTTACACAAGCAGCGCAATCAGTAGATGGATGGACAAAAATTAAATCATTTAATGGATTCTGGTTGAGTTGATTTGGGTCACAGGGTTGCCCAATGCTTCTGCATTACATCATATTCCTGTACTGTCACAACAATGTATGTTTCCACTTGGTTGGTATCCTACAGTGTGTCATAGTAAAAATATGGGTTGGTTAGATGATCATGTGGAGTCATTAGAGAAGCCTGTGGTACATCTGGTCAAAACCACAGAGGTTTCTTTTTGCCTTCTTGGTTACTACAGCTAGCAGTCAAAATCATTTATCTAAACATGCTCCTTCCTTTCTCTGGAGAGGGTCATGCCTGTTCTACAAGTGTACATTTACTGTCTCAATGTAAGCCTTGATATGATATAAAATCCTATGACAGAGTACATAGACCTTAGTTTCCATGCTGTAGCTCACACTGAAAAGCTAGCATTTGCAGAGAATCATAGTGCTATGGGAAAATTAAAAGTTGCAACAATTTCTTCTCCAAACTCTAGTAAAAATGGAGTCCTTATCCTGGAGTCATAAGCAGAACTATCCCAAGCTCCCTAGATAGTAGCAAAGCATGCATCCCTGGGTGTTGAAATCGAGATGTCTTTATCTTACTGTTGAAGTTTGATTGCTGGAAATTAGAACAGGACCATTCCCAGCCATGTATAAGTTCACTGGATGATCCATGGAGCTGCTGTAAACTAACCAATAGAAGAAGAGTTCTCCAGTTTCCCAACTGTTGGCTTAGCAGAATACAAGGATGATTTACAGGCCTCTATCTTCTGATATTGCTCTCTGGTGAAAACAAAGAACCATTTATCCCTCTTTTGTATTGTAAGGGGGGAAAAAAACCCCAAGATATGGAAATCTGACCAGTGGCAGGGACTTTTGTACATTACCAAAACTAATGTTATTTAATATGTTGGGAGCTTTGTATCTGAATGGAGGATGTGAAAAAGCCCATGGAAGCCATAGCAAAAAATTTTCTTGCCAGAGCAGTCAGAAGTTGTAGTTCAACACACTTCCTTACAAGGAGTCTGGT
Source organism: Acropternis orthonyx (assembly GCA_035583155.1). NCBI lineage: Eukaryota > Metazoa > Chordata > Aves > Passeriformes > Rhinocryptidae > Acropternis > Acropternis orthonyx. The sequence goes on along the minus strand of JAWWEU010000081.1, from coordinate 70,707,326 downwards.
AGCACAAATTATAACTGCCTTATGTTGCTGTGGGAAGCCTGTGGGAAACTAAGGTAGAAACACCTGAGAAAGTTTTGGAGTTGCATAAAAGAATGTAAATACACAGTTGAAGCACATGAGAGGTGAATCCAGCTGAGAGTGTGCTAAATATTATGGTCTACTACAGAAACATGTAATTGTAAGCAGGCTTATTGCACTATGCATAATCAGAGATTTTTTTTTTTACAATGTTTTATTTACCTGATAGCATGAAATGCTTTGGAGTAAATAAGCTTTTTAATCTGTTTCTAATTGGCATGCTATACTTCTAAATCAGAAATAAAAGGAATTAATAAATGTTTCAGAAATTGGATTGAATTTAAGATAAATTAGAATAGAGCCATTATAGTCCTTTGAGTAAGTATTTAGAAATTAAATTATAAATGTATTTGAAATGTTAATCATTTACCCAACAGGCTATAACAGCTTGCAATGTACCATTACAATTTGTCATGTAAATTCATATTTAAACACAATAAAAGTGTGGGGCAAAAAAAAGGGTACTGTGTATGGGCAGTCATAGTTGTTGCAGAGCAGCATTGATTCTCCTTGATAATTTCAGAATCTGTTTAAAATTTGAGCAAAGGAAAGCACTAAAAAAATCTGTAACTGAACAATATAATATTCTTTTTTGAAAGTGCTCCTTACACAACTTATGAAGACAAGTTAAAAATGTCAGATTATATCACGATCAATAGAAGAGGCCAAATTTATTCAGTGATGCAACACTCTATATCTCAGGTATTTCTGTCTTATTACCAGTCTCACTGAGCACAGCCATCGAGTCTGCCTATCTTCACAGAGTGCTGATGAGCCACAGAAATGTCACTTTCAATTGATTACAGACAAGGAACAAAATATACAGGATGAGATCCTTTAATAATTTCAGCAGCTAAATCTCTCCACCATCCTACAGTGCCAACTCGCTTTCCACCTTATCATAAAAGTTATGCTACTATTAGTCTCATTCCTGGAATAGGCACATGGGCAGGCAGGGTGTCTGCTGTCATCACAGACAGTCTTAGAGGTGCCCTCACAGAGCAGTTCAGCTGTGGGATAGAGCCAAAACTTTCCTTCATTGTAGGTTGCCCTGCACAGTAGGCAAAAATTCCCTGCTGACTCTGTAAGTCAGGATCTCAGCAGCCTGATGCAGGGAGTAAGTTAATGTTGTGATGTTCTGATTCTGAGGCAAATCAATGAGAAGCAGATAGGAAACCACAAAGTCCAAAGAAGAAGAGTTTTGGCCTTGCATGTTATAAACTTCAGTAGTTTTACTGAAAACTTGTCGATATTTCATGGTACAGACTGCCAGGTACAGGTTGAAGTCTTCTTATGTAACATTTTAGATGTTACTCCTCTGTGGTTGCAGAGGTAATCACATAAACACAGATCCCAAATGATTTTTTTAAAACAGATACAGGCCTCCATATTCTCTGTCAAAGCAAACTCTTGATTTGTTTAGAAACTGACTAGTTAGTCTCACCACTACTTTCTTGTATCCTCTCTATTGACAGGTTGTGCCATTAGGACTGATAACAGTTAACAAACTCTTCTCTACCATCAACATAGGTGACAGTTACCTTACTGATTGTTGTTTAGAAAAATGAGGACCCACCTCCCACTGTTTTCATACCAATAAGACATTAAATGATCATTACTTCATATCTCAGCATTGCAGAAACAAGCTATATCTCCTGTTCAGGACCACAATTTGGGTACAGTTCAAGAACTGAGACACTGTAGAGATTCATGAAATTACATCTGCTACCCAGCATCATTTTAGGCTTTCAAAGTGAGAAGAGAAATCTTGAAAATACCTATTTATTTTCCACATAAATCTAGCTACAGTTCAAAACTATCTAATTTATTACTGATACAAACCTGTATGTGTCTGCAGAAAGACATACATTGAATATGTCAAAAGCATCCCAATAGTCAGTCTATGCTACTCACAACTACAGTAAGATTCACTTGTCTCTCATACTGAGCTTAACTGAGGATCTGAACATGAACATCCCAACTGCTCCACAGCTGATGACCAGAAGATGAAAGACAGAGATGGCGTCTACCCTTTGCCTGAAGATATTGGACTATCCATCTTCTCCACAGAGCCCTAGCTGCTAGACCATAGACTGTGCAATGTGCACAAGAATGTGAGTGTCTCATCCCTTGAATGGGTGTATCTGGGTTGGTTTAGATACTGGTATTTTTGATCTGTGTTTGGCCCAGCCACCTGTGAGAAATTATTCTTTCCTGCCAAGTTATGGGAAAACACACACTGATAAAGCGAGGACTTGGTCCTTGAGGGAAACATTTAATATAAACTAAAATTAATTGGGCTCACACAGGCATCCAAGGGTACTTGAAGGAGAAAGGGGGGGCTCACCACACATGAAAGGACCAGGTTGCCTAGGTGGGGATGCTCACCAGTGAGCCTGCCAGCCCTTGAGGATGCTGCTTCTGCTCTGGGAAATCTGGCCATTCTAAAGTTGGTAAGACAACCTGTGTAAGTAACATCTTATGGGTTCCTATACAGGGTTCAGTTCTCTCCCTCTCCCTCTCTCTCTCTCCTTCTCAGCATCCAATCATACTTGGCTACCTCTTGTAATAAAATACAGTTTAAGTTTGCAACGGTGTTTGGGTTACAGTTTCAATGCCTCATTTTGAACCCTCCCTGGAACAGTGGGATAAATAGAGCTAGTATTTAACAGACAGGAAGTGAGAAAGCAAGAGAAGCCACAACTCTCCACACCTTTCTGCACTGATGTGTTTAATATAAAAGTGCTTAATATAAAAGTCCCTAGTGCAGAAACTGGGAAAACGCTCCTCTGTAGTGCCAAGTGCCCTGGTCACGAGGGCTGGTACTATCTCAAGTTCAACAGACAAAGTTATTACCCCATACCACACTGAAGAATGTTGGTGGGACAGATGGAGAGTTTTACTTTTATAGCATCATGCTTCTACTAGTAGGATTATTCTGCTGGGTTCAAATCCCCATAGGTGCCAGGAGAAGCTAAAGGTTGGTCTTTGGCACTTAAGCAGACCATGCTACTCGGCATGCCATAGTCTTAAAAGGACATGATGCTTTTGTTCTGTTAGCTATGTTTTATGCACAGCCTGTTTTTGAGAGTGTCTATGAAATCAAAGCCCTTTGCTTTTGAGATGACGACACTAATCAGTTAAAGAGGCCTGAGTTAAAGAGGCTGAGTGCCAGGCCACTCAGCGGTATCAAGACCAAAACATTTATCACAGGCTGCAGATAAAATGTGAATTTTACTGGCAGGAATTTTGGCTTTTATGTTCTTCAGATACTTCCAAGGCTGGAGCAGCTGCAAGAATTTATGAGAATAAAGGTTTTGGATTTGAGATACTTGCACGGCATTTTAGGAGACAAAGACGACTTACGAGTCAGTCCTAAGTGACTTCCACTAAAAGCACCAGGACTCCAGAATCCCTGTGTGGATCCTGCCCTACAGTGTTTGAATTCCTTCCTACCCCTGAGCATCCCAGAGGGACAAAGCAATTATTTACAAAGTCAATTGTCTCATGACAGGATGAATTGTTTTTATATCCATTCTTATTCCCAGATCCACTCTTGTGCCTTTCTTCAGGACTTGTGCCTTTCTTCACTCTGCTGCCTAAACAATATACACCAGGCATATTTAAGTTCACTGTTCCCCACAGGGAACTTTTGCAATTAACTTGCTGCCCTGGTGTGTGGATGAGTAAATTGGGTATGGACAAACAGTTGATTTGTATTTATGGTGAGCAACTACTGTGAAACCTGAAAAAAAAATTACTATGAGTAGGGAAAAGAAACAAAAGTAAAATCAAAGAAAAGGAAAATCTGCTTTAGGAAGAAAGATATTTAAATGTCCAGTGAAGTCTTAGCCCAGATCTTCAGGTTGAGTTCACTGGTACAACTCAGTCCACTTCAGTTTTTATCAGAGATTTTGTCTTCAGAGTAATTGTTTCAATTTTCCCTACCTGTAGACCTGGAGTCTTGTTCACAGTACATAAATTATAAAAAGCCATACCCAGGAATCTACCTCTGAAATATTTTAAGTTTGATTTATTTTTTTTTTATCATGAGGAAAAAAAAGTAGTAACATTAGGTAGGAGAAAGTTTTTGTAATATCCCCAATGTATATGATCTTGGTTTGTCAGACATTGAATATTTTCTTTCTGCTTTTACTTCATTTTACCGTTTCCAGATGATGGAAACTTTCATGTCTGGTCTTACTCTTGGCTGAGCAACTCCAAAACTCAAGATGCAAGGTTTGTGTTTCTTTGGAAGGCTGCGTGCTGTGCTCCTCATAGAAATACCTCACTCTTGTTCATCCTGACAGGAATATTTAAATGCATCCATCACTGACAAAGCTCAAATCAAATCAGATATTAATCAAAGGCTTCTTTTTTTTTTCCTCTCTTCTTTTAATTTGAAAGAGCTATAACAATAGAATAAATTCAGCAAGAGAAAAAAATCAGTCTTGTTGAAGAAAATGCACATCAAAACTATTGGGAGATGTGCTTGCCAAAGGCAGTGACCACATCATTATCTTCTACCCTGTTTCTCCTCCCTCCCTCCATTGCATGAATTAATTTGTGGTTCAGAATGGCGGCCCAGGGGCCATATAATTTCCTGGCTTTTACGTGACAAGTCCTGAGAAAGCACCAATGGCTCAACACCTAAAGCTGACCCAGAAAACACAGCAAAGGCCATGCTTACATACAGAGATCCACCTTTTTAAAGAACCAGGGCCTTCAAAACCTGTGTGATTCACTGAAGTAATTATGGAGGTTAGTCACTTTAGCAGAGTAAGTTACAGGACAGTACACTGTTTCTCACCCCTAAAATGCAAAGTATTTTTCTCTCAGTCCCTTGTATTTGCACAGATATCCAGCTCTTGGACTGACATGGCAGAAGTAGGTTTTCATAACAAGGGACATACTTTGGAAGGTTCTTTCCCCTTACAGGGAAAAAAAAAAAAAAAAGGAAGAATGACAGAATGAATGCCTAGAGCATATTCATGTATACACACACAGTTATACAGACAGGGGGTAATTTCTTGAGTATTCCACAGCTCTCCCCACCCTGCTCACTTTCCCCCAGCTTCTACTGGTTAACAACAAAAATTCCATTCTAAAAGAGAATTTTATTTTATCCTGATGCTTGTTCAGGTAGACAACACTACTATATGAAGGATGCAGTTTTCAATGACCATCATTTCGTTGCCTAGTCACAGGCAGAATGAGTAGGCCAATGGCAGTAACAGAAGGCAAAAAATGCACCCCACACCCATATGAACACTGACTGAGAGTTTTCCCTGTACCTTACCAGGGCTATGTGAAGTCCTGAGTGCTCCAGCCCTCCTCAGACATTTTTGTCTTAATGAAGACCAGTTGAGAGTGCAGAAAGTGACCCACACAAGTTTCCCTTCTCCCATATCTTCCAGGGCATTTTGGAATGGTATTTCACACTTTTGTTTTGCATAAGCTGTTCAGCATCCCTGACTCTTCTTCTCCTAATGGTTCAGCACACTTCCTGAGTAAAGGGATACAAAATTGCATTTTAGTTTTCATACAGGAATCAAGACAAGGGGCTTGAGATTATACTAATACAAGGGGCTTTGGATTATACTCTGCAGGCAACCCTCTGTATTTGTCAGCATAGTTCCTTTGAAATCAAAAAGCTACGTCATTTACTGGCTGAATATCTGGCCATGTTTGATATTCAGGTGTAAAACTTACTGTTGATGAGCAGTGGAGCAAGTTTAAATAGTAAACATGATATGTAGAAAATATGGATATGTTATAAAACTTTTATAACAAGATCTGTGACTCCCTTGCATGCTCTTTCTCTGCCTAACCTAAAGAAACATCACTGCTATACATAGTGAGATGGGTATGTACCTACAACTGGGACAAGACTTACTCTGCAGAGGAGTGACATAAATCCTAAACTCCTTTAGAACTGCAGTTTTCTAGCAAATCTTAGAAAACAATTTCAGACAGGTTTTGATGTCCAGATTACAATAACAAGCTGTAAAGAGAGGTGCCTCTTATTTCTTAAGCGATATTTAAAAGTGAAGGCAACATGATTTAGTGGCTCTTGTTTATTCAGGTCTGTGATTCAAGTCTACACTAAAAGAATATTTATTATGCAAAAACAGTGCAAAAAAACAAATGCATCCAAGAAAGTATGTAGTCTGGATAGGTAGGGTATTAAAAAAACCCCACATATCTGCATAAAACTGGGCATAATTTTTTTTTTTTTTCCTTAGAGTGAAACATATCTTGTCAGGTTGTCCATCTCAGAAAAAAAATATCTCTTATTCTGTCCTGTTCTCCCCAAGGATCACTAGCCCTTCAGCTCCCAGTTAGATAATGAGCAACCCTCTAGATATTCCTCTCATGGGAAAGCATACTTTTAGTTGAGTTTTAGCAGATCCAGTACTTCATACTCAACAAACTCTCTGCACTTAGAATCAAGAGAGATTGAAGAACCTACAGTTCACAGCATTTCTACAATAAAAAAGGATAAACACCTTTTCCTGAAAGAACGGTCCTGGGGAAAGTACCATGAGAAGCTACAGCAGTTAATTCCCAGTTTCAGCTTTTCAAGGACACCTACACAGAAATAGAGACCATTGTGACAAGTAAACAGAAGTGATATCTACATGTACTGGATTTGAAAGCCAATGTATCAAATTAGTGAAAGATGTATCACTTGTGAAAGATGAGTCCTGTACAGGATCAGATGAACTCACATGACCTACATGGATCAGCTCTTCTGTCCCTGTGCACAAGCAGCTCATGGCTCCCTGCACCATGTGCTAGGAGCTTGGAGTGCTGCAGAATGAAACCATGAAATAACCAAAGGGTGCTGGGCAAAGCAAAGGCTAATGTGAAGGTCACAGTGGAAACAGTTTTCAGCTGCTGATAAGCTTGGAAACACATGCAAGACTACCACTTTTTTCAAGGGAGGCTCAGCTCCAAAGGCATTGCCAATTGTTGTTAAGATAGACTAATGAGCTAGAGCATTCACAGGTGTACACTTACACAGCACCACTAGACAATGCCTCTCACTCATATGTTTCTCTGCAAGGCACAGGTTGTTACCTCAGCACAAGCTGTACAAGTCTAGCCATGCTGGAAGGGCTGTGCTTTTCTTCCTAGGGTAGCCCGAGCCTCAAGGGTTTGGTACATTAGTCCATGGAGTCTTGGGCAGGAGAAGCTGTTGCACCAGCAACAGCCACTCAGTCTTGAGTCAAGGACTATCCATTCAGCTTCTCCTGCAGTAAACTGCCAAGCTGAGGTCAATAAACTCTACTGTGGGACACCAACACAGTTATTTTTTCGTGTCCATGAGGCAAGAATCCCTGTCAGTACAACTAACCAGTCCACTGGGCCTATTCCAGTTTCCTAACTATTGCTCTGCATCAGCAATCTGTTTAAAGACAGCCATGCTTTGCTGAAAATTGCTGTAAACAAACCTTTGTGTTGATGTAGGATGACACCCTCAAGATGTAAAGGGTATGAACCAATACTCAGACATAATTTCTGTATTTTCTCAGAGCAAAACAGCCTCTCTCCTTTTCCTCATCTCCTTCCCTCTCGTTCATCCTTTCCCACATCAAATGCACAAATTTATCATTGACTGTTCTTCAGGGAATTATTGCTTCCAGCAAAGTGCTGCAGTGACAGGCATGCTGTGCAGAGATGTTCAAAGATTTCCCAAAATGGCAGCGATAAGGACATTTTTAAAGGAGGAATGTGACCGAGGAGGGGGAAACATGCCAGGCTACAATTCGCTGCAACACCAAAGGGCCACTAAACCCACAACTCTCATCTTTCTTCTCATTATTTTTAGATCCAAACCAACCTAAGAAAATAACTGCATGATTCACACTGAAGCATTTTAGTGACAATATATTTCTGACGAATTTGTATAGTATCCTAAGGGCATCTTTATTGTAGTTAAAGAGAGAGTCAAGAGTTGTTCAGACAAGAAGCTCAGATTAAAAAAAAAAAATAAAAAAAATCCCAGCATAGACTATGAAGAAAGACAGCCATTACAAAACAAAGTTTCTTTAGAGCATGGTATAAATGTGTTTCCAATTGCAGACTTGACAAACCAACAGAAATTACACAATTATATTTAGTTCTATTCAAATTCTTTTGCCCTCTCAGGAAAATTTTGAGCCATTCAGAGCTCACCAATGTGAAAAAATACAGGACAAATTCAATCCCTAATATATGTTGGTTGGGACAGATTTCAAATCTACAGAGGAAATGCCTCTTTATACGGGATTTGACATTAGATACTTGATGAACTAAGCGTGCATACTTTGTAAATTCAATCAGAATTTCATCTTTTTGTTATTTAGTGGGAAAAAACCAAGGAAAGCTTGGGTTAAAAAACCTGCTTCTTAGTGGAATACAGTGGTCATTAGATTAGAGTCTTAAATGAGCTTTGCATGAGTGAAAGTCAACTGGCTTTACTGTTGCTAAAGCTGAAATGTGAATGAGAGATCTATAGAAATACGCGTTTCAGTACAATCAGTCGATTAAGCAATCTCATTGTTCAAACACTGCTAAATGCCTTGCAGTATGAGATTTTAAACATCAATACAGTTTTTAAAAGTCAGTATATTACTTTCTCCTCTGGAAGTTTATTGCAGTCTATCTACACTGGAATTAGAGGACTCCTGCTGAGCAGTAAATGCATTGAGACTGAATATCATGAAGAAGATCAAGCAGTTCAACCCAACCATTGAGCCTAGTCATCATGAAGGATTCCTTTGCTTCATGGGAAACTTCCAAACTCTTTGCAAGTGTTTCCAAATGAGGCAGCTATGGATACCTAGAGTTAAGGTTACTGGGAGACAAAGTAGTTTCTTCTGGAAAAAGGTGTTGCAGAGACTCAACTGAAATATCTCAAATTACGAAAGTCTATGGGAAAATTATCTGGTACAGCCTCTGGGTTCTCACTCAGTAAAAAAAGCCTTCTACACGCTAAATTAATTGCTGGTTCACTTAAAATTGATAAAATATTTCCCTAGTACTTCAGTCAGCTTGCCAGAGGGTGCCATTGAATCAACAAGACTAGGCTGAATTTTTAATAATTTCATGAGCTCTGAAGCATCACATATAAGGTATTACAGGAGGTAAGATAAGCCCTCAAAGGCCTTCTTCAGTAGTCTTTATTAGGAAATAGATTAGGAGAAAGACTGGAACCAGTTTTTCTCTCTGACACGTTGATGTAAATACAGAATGAAACACTGAACTGCAAAAAACAATGCGAAATCTAAATCAGTCTTGGTGCTCTTTAAAACTGCATTGACAATTGTTAAATGTATGGCATAATTTTCCTTTTTGATCCCTTTTCTTATCCAGATCTTACATTTACTACATCATTTTTTAAGCTTTGTTGCCATAGTCTCAGCAATTGACAAGAACAGTTTATAAAGCACAAATATAGGCAGCAGGTAAAGGAGTTGGGCAGAGGAGGAAGAAAAATTACAGATAAAGGGAAAGGGGAAGCAGAGCTCTGCCATTAGGGAGGGGCAGAAGTGTCTGAGATGCAACCAGTAAATACTATGACTCCTCTTGTGCCTTTTATGGGTTTAGGCAATTGTCTATTGCTAACAGGAATTGCACAGAGAATTCAGATTCATTTTGGAGAGGATTTCAAGATTTTAAAAGTTAGATTCAACTGGACAAGGAAAAAAGCTCCAAGCATTGCTTAATTCTCTCCCAAAGAAAATTCTGACTGGAATTTGTTTTTTTCCCATTCTATATTCTCATTTAAAATGAGAAGCAATTTCAAAAAGAAAAATTAGAAGGTTGCAATTAAAAAAAAACAATGCAGTATTATGCAGACATTCTCTCCCCCCATTATTTTTCTCTCTAATCTTTGGAGAAATAAACATAATTAGACACATTAATTTGAAAGAAAGGTATTTTCCAAGGCAAAATAGTCTGTCAATGTTTTCTTTAAAATAGTTTAGTGCTACTGCAGGTGGAAGTGGAACACTTAGAATATCCACTGGCATAAAATAGGGCTGATACATTGCTCATAAGTGCAATACTTAGGATGCGTTCTCATGCAAAACTACTCTGGAAATAGAAGGGAGTATATAAAAAAAATAAAAGAGCAAGTAAAATGGTTTGACTTGCTACCTTTCAGACCTTTTGAGGTAGGAGACAATATGGTAGTTCGTGTTTATTCTTAGTGAATTAACATAGAACATTAATGAACTTAGGCTGTTCTTTGACTGATGAGTTGCACCACTCCTGTCCAATGGTACCTCCACAGTGACTGATAGTCACAGAGCAAACCTGTATCACTTTGCAAAATCTGTGATTGATGTGAACATGAAGCACTGCACTCTTTCAGAGGACAAGCAAACACACATGTGGAAAACTCAGGATACAAAATTTCTGAAGGACCTTGTCTTTTAGGTTTCAGTGATGTTATAAGTCTTTCAGTGAACATTCCAATATGTGTGGGCAGTGCCAAGGACTCTGGATACAAAACTCTACACCTGCAGCACACTGCAGGGTCACAGTCGTAGAACTTTCTTCCCACACAGTCTCAACTTCACACATAAGAAGCACCAGCCTTTCTACTAGATGTGAGAATAGTCTCATACAATCTTGATAACAGTTTTATAAAAAAAGTATTACTCAAATATGTCTGAGGTTTGAGTATTAGTTAACTTTTCACATTAAAAACTAAGGACAGGGGAGGGTTGTATGCTCTGTTCTTTACAAAAAAAAAATCATTTACATTGCAGTGGCATATTTTCTAAGCACAGGAAGACAATATTTGCTCTAGAATGTAAAGTCTAAAAAGTCAAAATAAATAGCAGTCACAGAAAGGAGTAACAATAAACAGGTAATCTTAATGATAATCGCCAGTAGTTCTTGTTAATTACAGACTCTCTCTGTTCAGCTTCCTTTTTTTTTTTTTTTCATTTGTTAATTGCACTATACTCTTTAACAGCTACTACTACAAGTTGGAGTGGCTGCATTTATGTCCTTCTTCCCCCAATATTCAACTCCCTTTCTCTGTACAATTCATCCATGAGGTAAATCTCCAGGATAGGTAAGAGACTTAGCCTGATAGAACTACCTTACTCTTCCAAGGCAGCAGGCACCTCCATCTATCACGTAAATCCCTGGCAGGTCTCAAAACCTTTGCTTAGCTCCTGCCTAATCTCATAAACCTCTGCATTGCTGCCAGTCTGCTTTGTCAAATCCACCTAACCACTGATGCCACCCAACAATACATAAAAGGCTCAGGGTTTTGGCTCAGCTTCTCAAAGAGATTCTTACAATGATCAGAAGAACATTCTAAAACTTGTTCATCTGTTAGTCTGGGCAGCAGAGCTAGGATAGGCCAGAAACAGGGAGCAGAGCTTTACTGAACCTACAAGGAGGCAGCTGGGGGGTACAGGGGGAAAAGGTAAGAATTTAGCCCTAAATGAGAGGTCCTAAATAAGGATTCAAACCCCAGTGAGGGGTAGAAACCAGACCTGAGACCTTCCACATCCCACAGAAGGGCTCAAAACAAGCTATTCTCTTTGAGTGAAACAGTTTCCTTAAATGCTCAATTACTTTGCCTGAGTAATGACAGAAGAATGACTTGAGGCTACCAGAAACCTGGTGACAGTACTAATCACTGGGCTATGGAATCAACCTCTCTCTTGTTAAATGAATATTTAATAATAACACTTCCTTTCCACACAGAGGTGTCATGAAGAAAAAATTATTTTAGCTTGATAGGTGCTCAGGTACCAGACAAGGGAAACCATCTAAAATGTAATAAACTGTCCAATAGATCTAGGTCATCACAGACCAGGGAAAAGACAGATTTAGATGGGACTATAGGTTAATAGGATTGTCTTTTCATTTGGATAACGAAACAAGAAAGTCATGCCTTAAGTAAAAAAAGGAGTGAGAGAAGAAACAAAGGACTAAAGTGTTAACACAGAGCAGAATGGAATTTTCAGTAAGGAATTTGACAGGGATGAAAACTCTAGTGAACAAATAAACTCCTTGTTTATGTTTTCAAGCTCTTCACCATTAGCTGAACTCTTCATTGCCAAGTTGTTCAGCTGACAAGTGCCTTGTTACACTTGTGAAAGAATGTAAGGATTTTAAGAATATGTCTAATTCTTCAGCTCAGCTCAGCAGGCTGAAAGTTCAGAGGGTAGGAAACCATTTATCATGTGAATAAACTGCAGAATGCCTTTGAAAATTACATTTTTAATTACAGTTGACATTTCTGAGGCTCCTGCTGATGGTATCTCTCAAAAAAAAAAAATCACCAATGTAATTTGAGACAGAGAAAACACTATAGGAGAGACTGTAAAACGGTTCACAAGCTACTACTGATAGAGGCATTGACTTCACATTGCCACTCACCAGTTTTGTCTAAACACCTCTCACGTATTAATAAACTTCTTCTCATATAAGATCTCTGAATTAGCAAAGCAGCAATATTTGTGATTTCCTGGGAGAGTTCAGGAGCAAAATCTAACTCTTCAGCTTAGCTTTGCAATTGCATTACCACATTATTCCACCACGTGTGATCCAAACCTCTGTCTTTCTGTTGTTCCTCAGTGTCAAGGATACACTCGTGAGTGCTGAATACCTTCAATGGAATAAGAAGCTGCCTCACCCTGTTTCCCTCTTGGAGGTCCAGTCATAGAAAAATTGCTGGGTATGCAATGGAATGAGAATCAAGGGAAAATGAGAGGTGTTCTCTGAAACCCAGTAATTTTGGGCTCAGAGGACTGAAAGTCAGTTATTGCAGTCTGAACTGAGAGGTTCAGACCCAGAGGTTCAACCACCATACAAGGCAACCTCTAAACAAAAGAAGGCCTACTGACTATGTAAATCACCTTCTCTTGTTTTTCTCTTGCCCTTATTTTTCAGCTACCAGGCCAAGGGGTAGAAAGTAATGCAGAATGTCTGACAAACCTTAACAATCTGCAGAAAATCCCACACTCACACACTCAAAACTTTTTTTTTTTCCCTTTGGCAAAGGTAGAAAACGTCACTCTGAAACAGGACCATTTTACCTGCTGCCATGACTTCCCTTCCACCACAGAGGAAAAGACCTGAATGTTAAGGTGTTTACCGAACTTTAAATAAATTTTGTCTTCGTGTTTTCTTTCTAAGGGTCTAACATCCACTCAATTTAATTGGTGAAAGTGCAAGGATTACCTCTTGCTCTGCTGTGACAAAGAAATTGGCCCTGTTGGCTACAAACGTGCTAGCAAACAAAACCCTGCTAGGCAGTACTTTCAGTTACAGAAGCACAATTGCCTCTGCTGCAACACTGTTTGAGCAGTGCCTGGAACACTTTTGACCTATGTTAATTAAGACTTTCCTAAACGTTGCTCATTTACAGTTTGTGAACTAAACACAGGCAAGGACCTTTCAAAAGATATAATTTATGTGTAGCTACCTGATTCTGGAGGCTAAGAGAGTTTTCTTATGTAGAAGCAAAGCTTCCTGTTACAGTTGGGCTAATGAGTCCAGAACTTCCCAGAATCATTAAATTCCCTAGGGAAGACATAGCAATGAAGGCTACATATGTCCTTGAATTCTTGCACAGGGATGCCTCAAAACCAAAATATTTATTTGCCATGCACACCTTGCTCTTGTCTGCTCAATTCGAAGTAAGCTTTTTTGCTTTTAACTATAAAAGGATCTGTCAGTACTTCTAATACTAACCGTTAACAGAAACCAACATACTCACCCTGATAGACCATGATTTTGATATTCATCAAACTCGGTGCCAAAGAAAAAGCACTCTTTTGACATAGTTAAAAGTTAGCAGGAGTATTAAACAACATAAATATGAACAGTATAGAGCCATATGAATTGGATCTGTGCCCAGATACTTATACTAATGTGATCGTAACCTCATCACAATCTATTTTCTCGAAATATAGTTAATAATTTATTTTAAAGGAGTTATAACTGACTGGTAACTGAGAATATTATATATGTCATCTGTTAAGGGCTTTGTCCAGTCCAGTCATATGCCTCCATCAATGAGCAGCAACAGGTAAATTGTGTGAGCAATTCCTTACAACCATACGACAGATAGAGCATGCCCCCACGTCATACACGACCTTTAAGAGTCAGCAATTGGTATCAAACAGGAAAATCAGATTTTAGAGCTTTTCCAGAAGCTTATTTATCCTTCATTATAACATTTCAAGGCATGAACTGTAGACCTGTAAATGACCAATCTCAAAATCTTGAGGCTAAGAAATCATTTTTATGCTAGACAGATGAAAAGCTAAGACAGAAAATCAAATTTCAAATCAGCATATTTTTAAATGACCTATAGCTCAAAACCTCTTGACAGCATGTTTTTGGATTTTGCATAAATATTTCCTTTCTTTCATAGGAACTGCAGTAATTTTTTGGCCACGTTAAGGTGTTAATTCAGGAAAACATCGCTATTCGGAAAGAATGTAAGCATATGCTTATCCTGAAGCATGCACTTGAGTCTCTTTGACTTAATGATAGGATCTAAGCACATATTTACATTTAAGCACATGTCTGAGTGCTTCCCTCCATAGAGACATATTTAAGCTTGTGCTTTAGCACTTTCACTGTCTAATTTTCCAAGACAAAGCTAAAGGTAGAGATAAAATAGTGTATTAGAATGGAAGCTTCTTGCCAGGCTAAGTGCATATAGAAATCAACCTCTGCAAAATTATATGCAAACATAAAGGTGCACAGCTCATTATTTGGGCACTGAGGGGGAAAGAGACAATGAGCCTCTGAACTGTGATCCCAGCTCACAGAAATGACAAATTTGGGCCTTTTAGCTGAATGAAGTGATGGGAGAAGTAATACTGAACTTGCAGCAACCTTAACTGAATATGAGGTTAAAGCAGAAAAGGAAATAACAGTAGGCACTTCTCTGGATTTGAGTCAAGCCCAGAACAGGATGGGCATTATTTGAGTACAAATAGCCTCAGGCTATCAGTGTCTGCTGTTGCGCTGATTACTCTTGAAAAACGGTGCAGGGTTGTGGCAGCAGGACAATGATTGAAGTCTGGAAAGATTCCAATATCATAGTTTTCTGTTTCATTGGGACTTTGAAATACCTCCAGTAATATGAAGTAACATATTCCCGTGGGAAGAACAACACATCTGTGTTTTGGCAAAATAAAGGATCAACAGCTGTTAGAGGATCTGGTAATTTTGAGATTTTTTTTTTTTCTCCTCCCACCCCTGATCCCCTCTGCTCAAATATAAAGTAAAAATACCTAGAATCTGAAGCTCTTTTCTGCTCATGAAATTGTTAACATGTTGTATCAATTTTGTAGGATTTTTCCTGCACTTTACTGTTAACTGTAATAACTGACTGAAGCTGTGACTGATTGGATATGAAAAATAAAGAAAAATAACGAGGCAAACCCTCTGCATTGACACAACTGAATTTTGACAACTGAATGTATAAAAGCAATACATAAATTAATCCTAGGTAGCTAACATAAAATAAGAAAGAAAACTGCTGAGACTGGTAAAGAAAGCACATGCTCTGAACCATCGTAACAATTCAGCACAACTGCTAGTGGTATTTCTAAGATGAGCTACAAAGATGCCTGAGGCAAGTTATAAAGTGTCTTTCATACAGAGTCTGAAGGGAAGCAGTAGCAACATTTCTCGCTCCTCACAACTGGCCTTCATCACTGAGATTAAGTGAAATTACTGTTGCTCATGTATGTTGGCCATATAAAGACAACTACATCAAGATAGAACAGTTGCCCTTGATGTGTCTTTACTGAATCCAGGAGCCAAGCACCAAGTTATTTGGAGTGAATTGACTTATTGTTAATATTCTATCCTTCATTAGCTATTGTTTGTAATACTGTTTGTGATTTTTAATATTTTTATAGTATTTATTCTCTAAGGGACATTCAGGGTATTAATTGTTTTCTAGTAGAGATATAGGTATAGAAATATACAGATACTTCCATACCTAGCTCATTTTTCTCAATGTAATCTTGTCTGTATTCAAACTAGAAATATGTCTCCCCAGAGAACACAGTACAATAATCCTAAGGCTTGACTCATTAAGGTAGGCTGGATTGGAAAGAGTCTGGGGATAGTATAAGAAAAATATAGCACAGTACTAAAAATAGAGTATGTATGCTGGGTATCCTCAGCTGAACAACTAAATGCATATTCAGAATTTTTCTCATAATGTTATTATGTAGTCTGTAGCATATCCTACTAGTACTAGAGCACATTTACTTCTAAAAATAGATATTTTGTTGCCCATGAATCATAGCTGAGCTGCAGGCCAATATCAATACTTTAGATGAAACAAAAAATAAAATCACATCATAAATACAGAAAATGCAATGAAAGAAAAGTATGTGCTAAAACTAAAATATATAAGCTCCATTAAATACATATATTGCATTCCCTTTAAAACTGCCAACTTTCATATCCATCAACAAATCAGACAGATGTAATATGTAGCAATAACTGGACAGTATTGTCTTGGTGCATCACTCAGCCACATTTCATAGCTAGACAAAAATAACAAAAAGATTATTTTAAAGGATAAACAGAAGGAAGCTCATTAAAATTTGATAATGATGACTGTTCATCTTAAAGCCACATTTTCCTATTTAAGTTGGTGTTTTAAATGTATCTGGAATTAATTTGAATCAACAGGGTAACATGTGAAAGACAGTAGTGTAGTAATCCTTCTTCATTCACTAAAGGAGACTTCACTGGAAATGCTTTCTCAATAACAAGCTATAGTGTAAACCCAAAAATATAGACATGCAGCAATTTAAAATGAGCTATTCAATAAATTTGATTACTGGACGTGACTGAGACACATTTATTTTTATATCCATTGTACCAGTGTTCTTACATACTATGTTGTTAAGGCTGAACAGGTGAGAAGGAAAATATGAGTAAATCAGACATTAGACAAGACTCTTGGATAAACTAGCTAACAGGGAAACATCAGGAAAAAGATCACATCTTTAAGAGGATCTGTTTCCAAGGCTTCA
Source organism: Acropternis orthonyx (assembly GCA_035583155.1). Classification (NCBI taxonomy): domain Eukaryota; kingdom Metazoa; phylum Chordata; class Aves; order Passeriformes; family Rhinocryptidae; genus Acropternis; species Acropternis orthonyx. The sequence continues at coordinate 70,690,212 of JAWWEU010000081.1, read as the reverse complement.
CATCCTGTTCTGTACAATCAACAGGCATCTTCCACTACCATGCATTTGTAGCCCAGAATCATCACTGATACCAGAAGTATCCCACTTACAGCACCATGATTTATGCAAAAGCAGTGTGCACATATATCTAGTTTTGTTGAACTATCATTCAAGTGTTGAGAACAACCACATGTGCACTGTGCTATGAATTAAAAAAAAAATATTCCAATTTCACTGCGCTATGTCCTTACCTCCTGATATACAGTTACTTCCCATGCCTATCACTTGAGAATCTCCTCACACTGTTGGACTACCATGCTGTTTGCAGTCACTGCTGAATACAGTTTGGAGGGATCACCCCATGACAGTGGAGACTGTTTAGACAACTTTAACAGCAGTGAAAGTGAAAGGCTCCTCCACATAATTATTTCAGACAGAAACTTCAGCTATAGCTGTTCAGGAAATTTTTTTCTTGTCTAACTAACTAGGGAGATTAAGATGACCAAATGTCTGAGCTGAGTATCTATCTCAAACCTCATATATATAAATCCATACCTCCCCTTTTTTGTACATCATAAAGTTTTTATGATGATCCTATTCCATAGTCAGGTGATGACTAAAAGTAAGACATAGCATTATATGCTGTCCTTGGGTCCTTGCCTCTCAGAGTGGGATATACAGCCTTCTTTGTTTAATCTTTCTACTTATAAATGTTTCCCTAATAGAAAGCCACCTCAGTATTCCAGGTCTAGGCTATGCTAAAGTGAGCGATGGCCATATTAGCTCTGAACTGGAAGAAGTGGAAGTACACTAGTTTGGCACTGCACTGAAGGAACAGAAGACATATCACTCAGGACAGGCTGCTACTTCACTGATGGGTACTAGACACTGAGACTAGAACACATTAGCATCACCATGACATGTGAACATGCTTGTTCCTATGAGCATTAGGTTTGAAACCTGGATCACTCTCCAGTGCACAGGTAATACAAGATCCTACTCTTCTAATACCTAACTGACAGTTTGCTGCATATGGGTAGACAAGGACACTACTTGGGCATCCACCACATATAAACTTTCAGGCTGGCTTTCCAGAGCTGAAGGATTAGCCTCAGAAACTCCACAAACCACTAACTGAGGCAAAACATTTGGTATAGGTGAATTTCAATTTTTCTACCAGACACCTGTTATGTGACCTTAGAGCCTATTTTAATACATCTTTGCAAAACAACTCATGCAATTTTCATTTTTCACTGCTCCAGTATGTGAGTTCTGCATCAGCTTTTGGCACTGTAAATGGGTTTGGATGACAAAGTAATGTCTGCAGTGAAACATGTTTCCTTTCCAGTATGTCATTTTTTTATGTGAATAAAACCTTTGCTATCAGATGCTGGAGTGCTCAGTGTTTAAGGTAGTGTTGCTGTGAGCAAGAGTGAAAGGAAGCATATGGAGATCAATTGAGTTATTCATAAGGTGACACCACAACAAACTAAGCAGGCCACCTGCTGTTTTACTGCCTCAAGAGGCTTTTCTCTACAACTCATTCTAAAATAATTTGGTGGCAAGTCTGGCACTGAAGTCAGATTATAAACTGGAAATTCAGCAAAATTCTCACCAGGGTTGTGAAGGTAGGGTTGTTTGTGTGCATACATTCCTCTGTGTCTTTTTTGCATACATGTAATCCACACAATTCAGCAACACTGTGTTATTGCTTTAGAGAAATACAGTATAAAACAATTGAGAAGTTAGAGTTCCTGCAGCAAATTTGCCTCAATCACTTTGTGAATCCTGCACATTTTACAGTATCTGTTAGACAATAAAGCGGTAGTTAGCAGAGGACAGAAGATATCTAACAAAGAAAACAGTAATAGTGTGTTGCACTACATAGGACAGATTTCCTTTAGCATCTTCACCTCAGCTCCATGTATTATCATCCTCTGCCTTTTGTTGGCTAGCTTTATCCTGTACTTGCCTCTGAACTGGGAACTGCTCAGTTGATCTAAGACATTTGCCATTTTCTGAGTCTGTTTGTGGCTGGGCTGTGGGCTTGGGACAGAGAATCAGAGAATAATTTAGGTTGAAAAATACCTTTATTAAAATCCAGTCATTAACCCAGCACTACCAAGTCCACCATGAAACCACGTCCCTGAGTACCACATCTACACATCTTTTAAACACCTCTAACCAGGAATGGTGACTCCACCACTTCCCTGAGCAGCCTGACCTGCACTTGAGAATTGGGAATCTGACAGACTGTTGGGTTTCCTCAATCCCCACTCTACACCATCCTGCTTTCATTTAAGCTCTCAAACTCCTCTGAGCAGCTTCTTCCAGACTTCTAGATCCATCACCTCTAAAGGATGTATATAGATGGAAAATCCTGTTCTCTCATATCCATCAGTCTTTCAAAATGTAGCCGAGTTTTACAGACAACTTTAAGTCATGGTTTGCCTTCAGACATGATTCATTAAGATCCCAATGTATTCACCAGTTTTAGGCTTTCGCTTGACTGCAAAAATATTCAATGGAGCCCTTGGTTCTCCATTGTGAAGTTAAAAGATAAGTGTAAAAGACATCTCAGCAGCTCTAGGATAGCCCTATTTTAATCACTCCAATGAAGACAGCCTCTTCTCTGCTTCCTCAGCTACTCTTTATCCCCATCCATCCTGTCACCCTCATGACACACACGTGCTCCACACACCACACACATTTCCCACCTCTTGTATACTTCCTTGTCTTTCACTTCCCACCTCTTCCTCCAAGAACCTGCTCATCAATCTTTTTTATTCTTCCCAGTTCCTTTGCTGCTTAGGAACTTGTAAAAGAGGGGAAAAAACTGAAGTGGATTAAGTGTATGTGAGAGCAGCTGTCTGTGCTTTCAAGCCATGCCAACACTGTGATCCTGTCCCAGTCAGCATGGGCAGCCTGGAGAGAAACAGGCTTTTGGGAGGGGGTCAAATTAGCTGCTAAATTCTATCAAATCTACAGGAAGCACACAAACTGCAAGCTTCAAAAGAGTTCAAACAGAGCAATGGGGTGACTGAACTCCTAACTAGTGTACTGTAAGAGTACTTTTCATCTTAATTGTTATCAACTTATAGGAAAACACTGCTGTGTTCGCAGCTGTACTGTATAGGCTGCACCTATCAACCAAAGCCAACCCCCAAACCCTCCTCTATTTATGCTGGAGTGCGTTGTGTTGTTCAGGGTGCTTATCGCTGTCCAAGAAAATGTTTTATTTTCCGCTGTATGTTTTATTTTTCAGATCTTTAGCTGGACTATTACAGTCTCATGCTGTGCTGTCAAAACAACTCAATCTATGCTGACTAGCTAGAGAGAAACATATAGTTTCCATCCAGTGCCTCCAGAGTAACAGTTCAAATAGGGAAGCATCAGGGACTGTGATCTGAATATCAGAGGATCGCCAGGATTAGAAGCCTTAAAAAAAGACTTCTATGGGTAATAAATTATTCATAGCTTCAAACTATCTTAGATAATTAAAATTGCCTGCTTTCAGCAGATATGCCATCTACTACAATACTCCCCCCATCTCATAGATCTGATTGACACTATCTCTTTCAGATAGCTGTATTCACTCTGTGTTTGTATATTTGACAGGTGCACTATGCATGCCCTGTGCTGTATTACTGACTTGTGCGTGTCTGTGCATGCATGCACATAAAAACTTCTACAAGTGAAGTCTCCTATTGTGCTAGGAGTCTGACAGCAAGTATGCTAAAATACAACAGATTGAGTTTAACCTAATATGCCATAGAAACAGCACATCATGTAGATAAAGGTGCATAGCAGCCAGGGTGCAGGGAATAAATAGCACATTCTATGATGGGGAGAAAGAGGCAAGTAAAAGTCTCTGTTCCATGGAAGCAGCTGACATCAGGCAGGTTACAATACCTATTGACACTAACATGAAGCTGGATTTCTTCACTGAGGTGATGTCAACTTACAGTGAGATTTGGCTTGATGTTTCCTGAAGTCTGCTGAAGTATATACACAGTGGTTTCACCTTTTTCCCGATTCTCTTTGAAACCAGACACAGAAGACATATTCTTTGCAAATGACTGTGTGCCAAGAGTGATAATACCCTGCCATGTTGCTCCTCAGAAATTTGATACACCATTTACTATCCCATGAAAATGGAGAGAGGAAATATATTTCTCCAAATTGTGGTACTGAACTTCTGACTTGAGAAAAATTTTAAAAATTAGGAAGACTTTTCAATTCCTAAGAGAAGTACAGCAATTTCAGTTTGGAAGGCTGAAAATTTCCTATGGTTAAGAAACAGTAAAATATTTTAATATCATTCTGTACTACACAACCTTCAAAATTCATATTGCTTCCATTCTTAAGCATCTATAAAAAGAGAGGCTCTACAATAAAATTAAATTGCTGTGTGTAACCTAGTGAAAGTATTGGTTGAAAAGTGTAGGTTATGATGTGCTTGCAGACAGAAAGAAATCATAATTAAATTAAATTGCGTGCTTACTTTGACTGAAATTACCATTTACACTGTTCTCCTGAACTGTCTCAAGCAGCTTGTGGAGAAGGGTTTTTTGGTTTTTTTTTTAATTTATTGTATTATTTTTAATTGAAGTAAACATCTTTCTTTTGTAACTTGTTATGCTTGCTTCTCATACAACACAATGTGATGATGTCATAGCTTTAAAAAGTAGCAATTTATCCCCTTTTGCTAATGTCTTCTACCAGTTTAAGCAGGATGAAAAAAAAAAAAATAAAAAAAAAGGCAAAATAGTACACAGTTTTAAAAAAATTATATGCATTCAGTGTCTATAAACTTCATATTTTATAATTCTAAGCCCTTTTTTTCACAAAGAGGAAATAGTCCTTACTTCTAAAATGATGAGTAGGCTCTGCTTCTTGTTTCTACTTTTTTTTCCACTTCTTTGCTTTGCAAGTGGATGGAAAAAAAGATTATCAATAAAGAAAAGCAGTGAGCATTGAAAGCTACCTTCCAACCTGATAGGAAAAAAAAATAAAACTAGAGAAAGTAATATTATTGTCTTGATAAAAATAATTTAAATCAATGAACTGGTAGGGGGAAGCAGCGACGTTGGATATAACTTCACTAGAAAAAGGAACAGCATAACAAATAGATTAAAGTCCGCAGCAGTCATGGACCATGAAATAAATAACAAAAGCTATGATGAAGAGACAGAGGCAAGTTATTTTCTTTGTACTTGAATACAGGACTGGAGAACTGACTGTATTCAAATATTAGACTGGGTACTGCCTACCCACTTAGTGTCAAGGCTACATGATATCTGTTATAATCAGAAATCATCTTTTCATAACAGAATAACAAGAAGAGTCCTCATACAAGTACAATAATACATCTGAAATACATTGACATTGTGGGAGCTTTAACATTATTAAGAGGGTCCTTTAAATTCTTCAGTGTAGGAAATCAAAAACAGTGGAAAGAGCATCCTTTGAAAGAAATGAAAGACTACACAAGAAAGAACCTAGAGTGTGCCACAAGATGACAACTGCTGTTAAGCTAATCTGATCTGTTTGTGTGACAACAGTGAATGTCAGAAATATTACAAGATGATTTAATTCATACTTCTATAAGTTAAGGTCATGTTTGATCTGTTTCCAGAGGTGCTTACAGTCAACTTTCAATGGGTTCAAATTATGGGCCAGATCATTAAGTTATCAGACTGACCGTTTCTTGCTATTAATACAGAACTCATCTTGGAGATTTTCTGCATGGCTGTATGGATAACCTGAATTTATGTAGACGTCAACAGTTCAAAGTTGGAAAGTGATGCCAGCAATGAAACAAGCAGAACATGAAGCTTACTGGCACAGAAAAGTATTCATCTTTTATTGTATTATTCTGAAACACTGTTCTCTACACAACACACTGTGCATGTGTTACCTGCAAATTAGAGTCCATTATTTGCATGTTGAGAAATTGAGGGACAACTAAGATTTCATAGGTCTTGGAATAAAATCAGTTTCCCTGGATGCAAATAGCCTGTCTCAACACTATCTTCTGCTCTGAGCAAGAAAAATGATATAAAATAGGCTGAAATACACTTCATGCAGTACTCTAGCCCGCCATCCTACCCCAAGAAAAAATCAGTTAGAAACTATTTCTTTACCACCAAATATTTGTCTAATCCACTCCTAAAGACCACCAGTGATCTGCTCCTCTATCCAGAATTTTTTACAATGCTTAAATATCCTGACCATTTACAAGCTTTGATTGATACATAATTTTAATCTCCCTTGCTGAAAACAAATGTTTTATTTCTGACAAATTGGCACAGAGAACAGTTTATTGCCTTTCTATTTATATCAATCTTTTTTCCATGTCTTGTGTCATATAAGCACATGGCTTCCATTCCAGTCCTTACTTCCTTTGAATGACCTACTCCCATATGTTCTGTCCTTGATCACACAATATACCCTTCAGTGTCTGGAGTCTCTCCCATTGGACTACCTCTTTCTGCAAGCACAGTATCTAACACTATACACCACATGCTGGTCTGAGACCCTTTCTCTGATATGGCAATATTCTAAAATTGCATAGGTGACTACATAATCTGTTTAAGTTCTGTGTGTCCCCATGGCCTCTGCCTAATTAATTTTCCACTGTTTAATGGAAGAGAAGGGAAAACAAGTTGGGCAATGATGCAAAATGGTGTTAGTAGCTGTCAGAAGCAACAATAAATGTTAAAAACACATCTTCCAATTTCCTTTCCCAACTCAGTCAAGCTTCTAAATAAGGTTGAAGGGACAGCAGGCCAAGTTAAGAGATAGAGCATGATTTATTATCACAAGGCCATACTGAGGCAAAATGAGACAACACAGAGGAATGACAACAAGAGTGTTTTTCCAGGTGTTGCGTGTGCACTGATGGACTTGCTCTCCGCAAAGGGCCTTTTGATGTGGCTGTATGTGTGTTCTCTAGAGGTCTGGTAACCTTGGTGTAACTGGAGTGATCAAACACGCAGACAGAAATGGCAAATGCTCAGAGCAAACCATGGGCAATGGAAGGCACACAGGAGTCCCTCTGACTAGGAAGGAGAGGAACTGAGAGGAGCCTGCCATACGGCAAATAAAACAGGTCATTTCCCAGAAATCAGAGAAGGCTACAGATAGAAGGACTGAGAGTTATTTTAAAGCAGCAAAGTCCAGAAAGCAACAGACAGAAGGACTGAGAGTTATTTTAAAGCAGCAAAGTCCAGAAAGCACTTTCCAAAATTCTCTGGACAACTCTAGTTTAGTGTTGGCACTAAGGAAAGGCCACTGCTCTCCCCAAGGCAAGGTTCTAACCCTGTAGCAATCCCTTCCCAAAAAGCCCTGCAGACCTCACACCCCTGTAGATGTGTAAGTGCCATCGAAAAATGGCTCCAACAGGGGCTTAGTTAAAAAGAGGATGAAATGAGCTTTCCTATGGTGCCATAAAGGTTTAGCAAAGATAAGAGCTAGTAGGAGTTGGTAGCATTAGTAAGAGCCAGCTTCTTGCCTGCTTAATTTCTCGTGCTGTTATGACTGAGTTCAAAGGAGTCAGGCATAGCTCAGTTCAGGGGGGAATTTGGCCCCCAGTGCCTCCCTTGAGCTTTTTGTTCTGGTCTTCAGGGCTCCTACCTGGCTGTCTCTGCAGAGCCAGAAGACAAAATCTATCCCAACAGAAAAGAAAAAGAAATCAAATAAAATAAAATCGAAGTGGAAAAATAAGGGGGGGGGGGGGGGGGGGGGGGGGGGGGGGGGGGGGGCGGG
>JAWWEU010000081.1:70639591-70676137 GCA_035583155.1 Acropternis orthonyx | reverse complement strand
CCCCCCCCCCCCCCCCCCCCCCCCCCCCCCCCCCCCCCCCCGCCCCTGCGAAGAAAACCATTACATTCACGTTTTATAATTATATTTGGAAGATGCCTCAGGACACAACCAAGCAGTCAACTATTCATCTCATTTATAAAAGCCACTGTGTTAAAGTGGAAGCTAACATACTCAAGAAAGGCTGATAAAATGACAAAATATGAACTCCAAGATTTGAACAAAATGGCTGTAACCCAGCAAGGAAGAACCCATTTACTATGAAACAGTGGAAAGGCTCATGATGCACCTCTCCACATCAACTTCCCTATTGCAGCTCTGCTTCAACAGAGGAGCACTTCTTCCAAGGGCTTTCACGTGGCTTTACGCAAACAATAATTTAGGTTATACTGACAGTTTTCCCATTTTAAACGTATTCTGTTTGCTGTAAAGATGAGATTTCTGCAAAACACAGAGTGGTAGCACATCATGGCTATACAGTATTCCTCAACACTGAGTGTACAGTGAGGATAGTATAAATCAGGTGTGCTGATGTCTGTGTAGTTCTGTCACTTTACTTCACTTGAGGATCTTTAAATAAGCATGGGATACAAAAAGAAGTGTTTGTCCTTCATATGTCTGTATTTTAAGGCATGAAGGGTTCAAAAGGATATATTAAGGAACCGCAAGAGTCCCCTTAGATAAGGTACAATGTAGATTTCCATTAGAAGATAGAATTTGGCTCCTATCCCCAGTTCTAATATCCAGATTCACAAATCATATTGGCCTCAAGATTTGTAGTCTAGGTCACAAGCAGAGATAGGATTTTTCTACCAAATTTGCAGTAAATCAGAGAAGGAGCTCATGAATTATGAAACTATGAAATAGAGATGTTCACCATAGTTCAAAAAGTCTCAACCTTTTTTGTCACTTCATAGCCAAAAGAAGTAAATAATAATAATTGCAACCTGAAAAAGAAGATGACAGATAAGATTTCATTTAGCAGAATTTTGTGGTTGAGGTCTGTGGCACAGCACAAAAATTGCTTGATAGTCATCTCATCAGACACATTATTAACATATATATAGAAATGCTGATATAAGTTATTCATCCCATGGGAGAGACATGTAGCAGATATTTGTTCCTTGAATCTAGTTTCACTCAGACAAACATAAGTATTCATCAATGTTTCGTGTCAGCAAAAAGTAGCCATGTGCACACACACATACAATCCCTTCTTAAGGCCTTTCTGTAATCACAAAACTGTGCTTTTATAGAAATGAATGGAGGTGGGAGGAAGGCAAATATTCAACTAGCATCCTAAGCTCTAAGTCTCAAGAGGTGAATTAATACTCATATCTTCAACCCCCCCACATGTGAATCTATCAACATAGACTCCTAATCTATTTTCTTTAATGTTTAACATATTAAAAATATATTGTATGAAGTATAAATACAGTAGCAGGGCCATTTTTTTTTTCTTTATTTCTTATCTATTAGAGCATAATTCTGCATTTTTTCCCAGAAGTTGTTGTGAAGTAATGATCAGAGAAAAGCGTCTGCAGGTCTCCACCTTTAAAGTATGTTTGCAGTTTGATTTTAGTTAAGGTAGCTGGTATTTATGAAAGGATTAAATTTACTTACTTTTAGGATATAACAATAGCATGATAACAATAACAAGAAGAGCCATAAGGACTGGCATAAAAATGTGCCTGATACCACACCAGGTTTGTTTAGACTACCCTCTAGAGATACAGCCAGGGCTGTATTACCTGGGGCTGTACAGAGAGAACAGCCCAAGTCCTTTTTTTATACACCATCTTTTTTTTTTTTTTTTTTTTTCCCCTAAATGCCCTACCTCCTCTTATTGGCAGTACAGAGACATCTGGTTAAAACAGAATGAAGAGAGGCCAGGAGTGACAGAACTGCCATACCCTCAGCCTGGTGCAAGATGAGGAAGAGGGAAGTTCAGCACCACAGAACTCCCTGCCCAGCAGAGGAGCTTCCCAACCTCCCCATTTCTATTCAGCGACAGTCCTTGTGCATGGCTACTAAACAGGCTCCTGGCCAGACAACACAAAGTTGCCCAGTAATGTGCTTTTGTGCATTCTCTCAGTCTATTTCTGTGCCAAGCAGGAGATGGACCAACCACTGTGTCAGGAACAACAAATACCCTGTTTCTCATCCAACCTCTCTTCTGTGCCCAAATGAATACTAAAGTTCAAACTAGAAGCCTTCGCATTTTCACACACACACCAGAGTGGACAAGCTCTTTTCTAGAGCTGGTTGAAAGAGTCGGGAAAATGGTCTTTAACAAATACAGTCTTTTTCCAAACCAGACACATTATAAAATGGATAAAATATTTTGACATTTTACCATTTTCAGTGAGATCTTATTTCTCATGCTACTCTGTTTCATTTCTCTTGGTGATGTCATAGAAAATATCCCATCCACCCCCTCTAACCTTTACACAGGGAGGTTTCCTCTCTCCTCCCTTCGTTTTGGAAGCACTGACTGTTTAATGGCCGTTCTTGATGTACAATATAACGAAAACATCAGAGATGCCTTTCTAGGATTTATTCAGGAGTGAACTATCTGCTCTGTTAGGAAGCTTCCAACCTGTAGTAAAAAAAAAAAAAAAAAGTACATTGCTTTAAGCTGTTTCAACAGAAAAATGAAGGGCACATTAAGGAATAAACAGCTGCTTTGACATCACGGTGATATATGAAAAGCAGGTAAAATTCAACCTAGTTTATTTTTCCTTCTGAGATGTGTAGGTGGCTGAAACCAGCTTTTCGAAAGATGACTGAGAAATTTATTTGAAAGTAACCAATAAAACAGTCCTTTATTAACAAAAAAACAGGAAAACAACAAAAGAGTTTTTACAGGTTCTTCAATGCTTGAACATAATCCCTAACCATGACTTTTGCTCCCAACGCTGTTCTGCAGCATTTTCTTGTACAACCAGCCTGGAGCTTGAAAAAGAACAACTACAATAGCATTAAGCCTCAACATGGTGTGCATTAATAACTGACTGATGCATACCTTGGATTTGTTGCATTAGGTAAGAGAATGAAAGTACAGTACCTTCCCTTTTGGTCACCCAAGAAGCATGCAGATAGCTTAATAATACATGTCCTTAGGAGGCTAATTACTGCTACAGGGGGATTATTTTTATTTAAAAAAAAAAAACAAAACACACCATTACTTTGTTCTTTTATGCTTTTTTAAAAAAAACATTCTTGTATGTCTCTTTTTTTTCCCCCAGAGTGTCTTTCCACTCTAAAAAGTGGGTATCAGCAAAGAGATGTCAAGAAAATAAGAACAAACTAACTATATATACCTCCTTCTGTGTTATTACAAATATACATTTGCTAATTACCTCACTTAAAATTTTCTAACATTATTATTCTCTTTTCTATTTCCATGGACGCAGTAGCTTTTTAACAACAGTTACTGGCCTCAGCAACATGTTTTAATTTATTTTCCTTTGTAAAAATGAGACTAAATTGTAATGACTAAGGCACTTCAGGTATTAAAAAAAAAAAAACAAAACCAAAAAACCACATGATAACTCTAGAAGTAGATGAAAACTCAGAACCTGCTGCTGAAGTAGCAACAGAGCATTCTAAAAGGTTGTTATTTTCCCTACCCTGCTCAAAGCTCTGCCTTCTCTTGAGCATCTATTTAGTTTTCTACGACATTAATGTCCTCATCCCACTGATACTTTTCTGTGTCTTGAGCTGTGTAAGGGAATGCTGGGGAGTAAGAGTGGGCAGGAGAAGCAGCAGCCCTGCAGCTATCTTGGTGGATCCTTTTAGATTAAATGCCTCTGGCTTCAGAAGAGGTAATTCGCTTGGATATGTGGTCCCACTGCTTTCACTATTCTCCTCAAAAATACCCAGCAACAGTCATGGGAATTTCTCAGACCATTAGTTAGCAGGGCACAGTACTGGGGAGTGGAAGTTTAGTTCATCTGCCCGCAAGGAAGGCTCAGCTAATCAGTCCAGCTGTAGCTTGAAAAAGTCAATACTCTTACCTAGACAATAATGATAACTATTTCTGATAGTTCTCTAAGAAGCATATGCCAGTCAAATCTTACCAGCACTACAGACAGGAGAGGAAAAATACCCAAAACCAAACAGCTGTGAAGACTTCACATTGCCACAACACCACCCACCTGCAAAGCTATGTGCAAACACTTTTCTTTGTATGCTGTGCAAGCGAAATTACTGACTTGAACATGTACATAACACTAAACTCAGGTTTTAAGAATTTACCAGACTAAGATCTCAGTTTAGACAGACCATGCTCTAGTTAGTTTTCCCAGCCTTTTACAGTAGCATTAACCACAGTACCTCACCTCTCATGACAGATTACCACACTTATATTTCTTTTCATTGACTCTAACTGATCTGCCACGGGCCCAATGACAGCCTTGTCAGGAGATTTCTGACAGTTCCAACACTTAGATGATTTTTTAATCAAACGGGAGGAAATATAATTGCTGTTACCTTAGCAGGTAGCAGCAATCCTTCTTTGTCTGCTGTGGAGGAAGGTTAAAAAAACACAAGACACAAATTTAAAAAAAAACAAAAACAAAAACCCCCAAACAAATATACTGAAGCAAACAAGAAAAACAACAGAAAGGAGGTTATGAGGTTATTGACATAATGGAATCAAGTAAAAAAAACACTACTCCCTTCCCCTGAAAACTGTGTAAAATGCTAATACTTAAAAAATGTGCAAAAACCAAGATTTTTTTATAACTTACAGAGGATCATCCCCATGTATATTCCTTGTATTATATGATACTTGTGCATTGCAAGGAAAGAAATTATTCTCCTTCCTTTGGGATCTTTATGTTTTCTTCCTTCTTAATAAATAAATAAATCCCTAACAATAGAGAAAAGATTCAATCAAGGGAAATATTCAGAAAACAGCCGAATGAGAAGAAAGCAGGGTTAACTCCCCTTTCAAATTTCTATTATCCTTTTCACATCTGTGAGGATATACCACCTTGGCAAGGCTTGAGTGGATGTACTCCGAAAAATTTATGCCCTTGGTCAGAGTAAGTTAAATTAGTAGCAAGGCTAGATCTCAGCCTCACAACAAAAGGTATTCCTTCAAAGCATATAGTGCCGCAAATTCACACAAAAGTGCCTGCACTCCTCCTCCCAGAAAACAAACAAACATCCCAGTCTTTTGATGAATCTTCGCATATGCTACTCTAATAAAGGGATGCATACATTTTAGGAGGAATTTAAATGCACTTGAAATGAGGCAGGAAGGGAAAGGGGGAAAATAAGTATCCCACTTCAAAAAACCTGCAATACTCTCATGTTCATTGCAGTGGTGTGCACTTTATCAGTTACATTTCTTAAGGTTTTGGAAAATCTGACTGGGGGTTTTTAACAGTGCAGTGTTTGCAGTTAATCATCAGCAACTTAAAAAGACATTGACATCTGTTGTCTAGAGAGAAAAAGAAAAATGTAGGGGGGAGAGTGGGCAGAGGGGCTTGAAAATTAAATCAGTTTGAATCCTCCTTAGTGTTACAGAGTCGATAGCAGGAAATTTGCTCTCAGAAAAATGTGGGGTTGTGACCCTCTGTGTTTCAAGACATCCTAATTTAGCTTGATCCTTCATGCTCTCTGCTCCTCCTACTTGTACCCTAGAGGCAGATTTTCTCCTACTGAGAAAGAGATTAAGGGGGAAAGTGCTGAAAGAGGGAGGTAGAAAATAAGACAGGAATAAACTGAAACTGAAGTCCTAAAATCTAAGGTATTATTAAAATTCAATCACTCTGCAGCAAAACTTGTTTTTATGCAGACACCAACGACTTCTTTGAACTGATGTTGAAAGGTAACAAGAAAACTTTTTATTAGTGTTTGAGACCATTTTCTGAGGACAGCAGAGAGCTGTTTTTGACATATACAAGTACTGCTCACATGCTATATAATGAGTATACATCTACCAAGATGCTTTTCTTCATCTCAGTTTGGACCATATGAGTGAATCAACTTCCCAATTAAGTGGAGAGCTGTGCAGGCTATGAAACAGCTGATGAATGGTTGCTCCCTAGCAATTAGTGAAGAAAAACAAAGCTAATATAGAAGACACTAAAAAAATTAATCAGTTGTTAATACAGCTCCAAACCCATTAACTATTGTTGTATTGCTTATCCAAGTAAAGTATTTATGGTTACAAGTAGATGACTTTCCAAGCAGAACATACCATTACATGGCTGAGTAAAAGCTCTTCAGCCCACAGAACTAAACCTGAGCAGCCCCCTGCAAATAGCAGAGCAAGGAGGGATGGGGGGGGGGGTGGATGCAACCTTAGCTCTGCTTTCTCTGCCGCCCAGTCATTAACTGCTCAGAGCAGCTCTCCAGTCACCTCCTCTATGTGGACCACAGGCATTCAGAGGAAACAGAAGTCCACTGGCACTTCTAGTGCCTCCTTGAGGCTAGGTTGGAGACGAGGTTCCACTCTTAACTCCCAGGAACACATGAAGAAACAAGGATTTCCATGAAGAGCTCCCAGAACCTTCTCATCTGACTGTGCCGGGTATCCATGCCTGGTCTAGCATATGTTCCTACCTTTGTCCTTCCAGTTCTATCCCAAGGAAAGATCTGGGTAGACTAGACAGCTCCTGTCCCTCCTGAACACTGTGGCATGTCCCAGTGCAAAGGCAGATCCCTGCCAGCCCACATGACTCACAAAGGCAGCAAGTGTCAGGACTCAGCAGGTTTTGTCCACTGCCAGATTCAGACTGCGCATGCAGCACTGACCTCCCCAGCAGTGCTGGTGTACACTAGCACATTACCAAAGACAGAAGGACCTGGAGTAACCCACCTGAGTCCAGGTTTCTAAGATCTGACCATAATTCATTTGCGGTATTTACTGAAGCTCCATAAATTCAACAGTTTTCTTTGCACAGATGCTAGGGATTTTTGCTTCATGTTCAGAAACAGCACCATCAATTACATTGAAGTGACTTGACACATAACAATATCCACTTCAGAAAGCATTCTGGAACTGGGCACTAAAACTGGTGACCAAACACTGATATGTGTGCAGAGATCATCTTCCCAAGCTAATTGTATGTCAGATTGATAGAGATAAATTATAAAATAAGCTGTCCTTGATTGACAGCCTTGCTATCTAGTCAGAGAAAAAATCAAAAGAGATTTTAGCTCAAAGATCAAATTGTTCTTACTCCTAGATTTTAACATCAGAGGAAAAAAAAATAAACCACACACATTCATCTAGACTGACCTCCCACATATCATTGGCAAAAAAATTTGTATTCCACCCGTAACTGCTGCATAACTATAAGCACAGTTTTAGAAAGACATCCCGTCTCAATTAATATCATTCAAGACAGGAAGAATCTGTTTCTTGCTTAAGAAAGTTTAGTATTAAAAATATGCTCCAATTCAAGTCTGGATTTAACCAGGCTAGCCTACTGATTAAAAACTAACCTGCTGTAATCAAGAACTCTTGGTCTAACTTGAAGTGCAATGACAGGAAAAAAATAAATCCCCCTTATTGCACACAAATACAAAAATCATCCTATACCACCAACAGAGCTTTATATAAAATATTTTAATTTGGACAACAAGGTTCATTTTCAGTAATGATTTTTTTGTTTGACAAGTGAAAAAAAATAATTCAGGAATATGCATTCTGTATCAACCAAAAATTAGTTTTATTGTGTCTCTGCAAAGAACCTGAATCAAATGCAATTTTTTTTAATTACACTTTGGTATATCTGATGTAAAAACCTGATTTGGAAATTTAAAAATAAAACAACAGATTTTTTTCTAGTTTACTCATGGCCAAAACATTTTGCCAGACTTACAATTCATTTCAGTCAGCCTATCAGCAAGTGAATAAATAATTTGAAAGGTTCACTCAGCAGTAATGGCACTTAATCATAGTAGCCACATAATTAACAGTTCCTGTATAGTCTTATTTTTACACAAAGAACTTACAACTGATTCTTATCTTACATCTTACTGATATTCTTCATAAATATTCATAATGCATGCTCATAAATATTTGATTAATATTAACTGTTTATTTGTTTTAGACATAGATTTTACTTTACTTGTCATGACTTTAGAGGAAGGTATTTGCATGTGAAAAAACATGGAGAAATAAAGGCTTTCAAAGCAGAAGAAGCAAAAGTGAGTGACTAAGTCAACATATTACATCCTAGATTTTGATAACCACTCTCCTTGTGACAGCAGTTTTGGGAAAGATGCATATCTGCCCTGTATTTTATTCTGCCCTTTGTAACACAATGGGGAGCTTATGGCTATCTTGTCACAGCTTCATGAAGTCCACTGATCTCAGGATGTCACAGGCACATAGGTGATGTTAGACTACTGTTTTAAGAATATTGGGAATAAGAGTAGGATCCTCACACCATCAGAGAGTAGGACAGAGAAGAAGATTGGATAACTAGATTAAAGGATAAGAAAATAAGGCTTACTGCCATTGACATTACTGAATCACTTGATTTCAGTTTATCTGCACAAATAAAAGCTATGCTGAGTCTTGCGTGTGAGGAGAGACAAGGGAAGAAGTAACAGTGTTCAGTGTTCTCACTGAGCAGAGTAAAAAGGCAGCCAGTCCACAGAGCTGGGCTTAGATCTGTACAGCTGCATATCCAGAGTTAGTGATTTCCCTGTGTGTGGTTGTTTTCCTTTCCATGTGGGTTCAAATACCACTATCCCAGGAAAAGATGTACATGAAATTCACTGAACACACTTTTGCACAGTAGGTTGGTGTTTTTTAACATAGTTTACCATGACAGGGGATCTAATTCCTTTCCAATTGCATTTCTGTTCAGTCATAGCAGGAAATTATGGACATCCAGGAACATGCTGAAAAACTGGGGACAAGTGTCAGTTGTCTGTGGATGACATATACAGGCTGTGCTCGGATGTGCTTCAGTTTCCCAGACAATTACAGTGGCCATGTCTGGGCATTAATCCCACCTAGAAGCTGAAGCCAAGGGCCATAAGAGCAAAGGGCATTCAGACCTAGACTGGATGATTCAGTACCAACCTGCTCTATCCTGGAGCAGAAGTGGGATCCCCAGGAAGCATCAATTCTGCTTACTGCCAGCTGTGGCTAGAACAAAATCTGGACCCATAAAGCCCAACAAAGTCTTGGACTGGCTACTCCACTCTGTTTATCTCATGTTCCCCCACCCTCTGTGATCTGAGAAAGTTCACTGCACAGCCTGAGTAAATGGGCATGAAAGTTCTGCAAGAATCAGCATGGTATGAAAACGCTTAGCAGCTCCAGGCTGGCCTCATGAAAATCCCCTCAAGCTTCATCACATTATGTTCCTTATTGCACATATCCATGTATTTTTTTCTAATGTGTGAGATTCCCCAGAACGTCTCTACCTGAAAAAATGGAGTTAAGATCACTGACAGCTATGCTAACATAAAAATAATATACAATGCAGCTCTTTCAAGTTTCTGGACCTGAAACAGCTATTTACCACTGCCAATTTAAAAAAAAAAAAAATTATTCTCTTATGGCAAAATGACCGTGCAACTGCCTATTGTGAGGCTACACCTTCCTTTCAATATCTGGCACCAGACATTCTCCTGGTAACATATAGAGATAATAGAGAGGTAACATTTAGTATGGAGGTCATAATATAAATTATATTTTAGAAGTAATTCTGTATCCTTCCAGAGAGAAATTTAAGATTTTTTTAATGTGTTAGCTTAGTGTTTTTTAATTAAGTCCAAGAACAAATCAGTTTCTCTGTTCCATGTGTATCTTCCACACTCATTCACACAGCATATTTACACAAATTGTATAAAAATTGGAAATTACTGGCTACAGACCAAACATGAATTTCTAATTCATTTTTCTTGCCGAAAAGAAGTTAATTTCTAGAGAGCAGAAGCTACATTGGAACCTCTAACAGATCAACTCATGTCATGTTTCTTTTAAACCCTCAGTTACTACAGCTGCACTTGGACTATTAATGGCAGTTTGGGTCTCTCAAATTTAATATCTGCATTGCCAAGACACAAAAAGCTTAGCTAAAATGATACCTGTGAGGAGAAAATGAGCATTTTTTTTTTTTTTTTTAGTTTTGAAAGAGACACTAGAGAAAGTAGTTGCCATGAGAACTCTTGTGTTCCATATAAAGAAAACTGTATTAGGATTCTAAAGTCAATACTTAGGAGTTAGAAAATGGCAGAATTAAGCTCACTTTTTCAACCTTCCTTATGGTCTTCCTTGAAAATATCTTTAATTACATGATATTGTTTTATCCCAAGCAAACTCAGTCAACCTGTAATGTGAAAGGTGCTTACAAACTACGCAACTATTTAATCTGTTTTTATCCCAATAGACACTACAAACACGAGACTGAATACATAATATTCTAGTTGCAGTGGAAGGCTTCATAGATGTCTGCACTGTAGTATTTGAAAAAAGGAATTAAAGTATTCACAATTTTTAATTGTTTTTCCATGGTACCCAATTTTAAAGGTGGCAAGTTGAAGTTCTATGATATTCAGGTGAAATTCCTCACTAATATTCCAGACCACATGAACATTTACAACACGTGGAAAGAAAAAATATCGTTGCAGTTGTCAATTGTTTAAAGGCTTTTGCATTAAGAGGTTATACATGCAGTGTTTATAACCTTTTAAAAGAATCAGTATATTTACTTCTAAGACTGCTGCAGACTAACAAACAATTTCTCATTCGCTGCCCGATTGATTGTCTTCATGGGGAGCTCATGTAAAGTAAATGTTAGTTTATCTTATATTCAGTCCCCTAATGTCTTCTGAATTATCAGTGGAGATATGGCAGAATATCAATGATCTGCATAACAATAAAAAAGCAAATATTTTGTTCACATCTAAAAGATGAAACATGAGTCATATCGCCTGAAGTGGCATGAGTGGAAAATGTGATTAAAAACATAAAAGTGAAAGGGAAAGAGAGCAGCAAGAGTAGATTCTAGTTTACAGCTAATAAAGTGCATGAATATTACTGAAGCTACTGCACTTCAGAAGGTCTGGTTTGTGCCTTTGAGATTCCAAAGCCCTCAAACAGCAGTAAACTCAATATTAGATATAAAGATACATGGACAGTATTTCCACCTCAAACTGAAAAAGCAAGAGAAAATTTTCATAATGCCTGAGAGAACTGATATTTAAAAACTTGGTACTTAACTACTTCAACAAATAAATATAAAAGTTGTGCTTTTGAGTTTCTTTGTGTTTTTTTCTCATTTTTACAAATAGCAAAACAAGCCAAGGATATCCAAACTTCTGATCAATCTGGTTTTTAGATAGCAGTGAGTTCAACCTTGCATGGATCAATGGTTTGATGCATTACAAAAGTGCAGTCTTTCTGGGGAATGTAGATACATGTTTGATTTTCCAAATGAACAGAAAAACTCACAATGGATCACTTTACGTACTTGTCTAATCACTTTATGTACTTGTCTAATTGCAAATATCATCAAGGCTAGTTGATTTTCTTCTGTCAATATTCTCATTTTTCACAGAAATATACTACCTATATCTCCACTCTTTCCTCTCCTTTCACCAACTGAATATCCCGAAATCTCTTATTTGGCATTTCTACTCAGAAAAAGAGGGAAAAATCCTCTTCTTATCTCTTGCTGCTGAAGAGTCAGTAACAGCTCATTAACATCAGTCTTAGTTTAAAGCAGAATCCAGGCTGCAGGAATGCGTTCAAGTAAACCACCAGTACAATGACCCCCAGATGACCACGGAGACAGAGGGAAGGGCTGTACAGCACAGTGTATACAAAGCAAGATGTTTTGCTTAGATATCTTAATAGGAGGCCAGAGTTCCTCACAGACAGCTTGAAAATTGCCTTCTGTATCACAAATATTACCTTTCCCTGAAAGCAATATACATCAATTTTATGTAGCTGGAAAAGCAGTTAAGTAAACCCAGGAATCTAGTACGAAAATATTATGTTTAGTTTCCCCTTTTCTACTCCCTCGTTCCTCTGCATTACTAAAGCTTTTTTTTTTTTTTTTGGTATAGTCCATAATAATATGTGTTTGACAAATGTTCCTTAAATGCAAATAAGCAATTTTAATCCTGTAAAAATTCATTATTGCTACTGTTCTGATGACTCTGCTAAAATTAGTGTAACACTCTACTCTGTGGTTTGCTCTGAAAACATATTATTGATTGGATGTTTATTTTGCCATTTAGGTACAAAACCCCACCACAGTCAATATCCCAGTCTCAGTGAGGTTAGTCCATAGACTCATTGTCTTGTCAAGGAGGAGAAATATGAGTTAAATGTACTCCCCTGTGCTGTGGGCCACTTAAACAACAGTATGGACCTGCAATTGAAGAAACCCTAGTATTTCCCTAAAACAGAGTAAAAATATGTTGTCTCTGGCCAGTATGTGTTTAACCTTGGGAAGGCACAGCTAGAGGTACAGTCATAATATTCTTATAAAGGACAAAATGACATTTTTCAAATATTGTAAGATCTACTTATGAACAAGGAAAATATAGAACTTAAAAAAAAAAAAAAAAAGGCAACTAAACTCTGAGTATTCTGATAGGTCTTACTGTTCCACCACAATGTAAACCATGATTGAGTTGCAGCAATCTAACAGTCTACTGCTTGTCATTGGGCATTGGTGACTCTCCATGTGTAGGTTTTAAGTCTGCTCAGAGTCTGAGATTAAATTTAGTTGTTTGCACAGCTGCAAAAGCAGATTTGTGGATACCTTGTCTTGCTATAACCTAACTGCTAGTACAAGTAATTTGGCCTGCAAAGTAAAATTGGTTTGTTTATAGGTAGATGATTTTTTTAAACCAAGTATTTTTTACTCTTTCAAAACCTCAAGGTTACATATGTGGCTATAGGAAACTACAGATACTTTACTGCTATGAGTTTTCTTTCACAAACAAGATCTACTCGGCTATTATAAAAAGACAACTGCAGTTGCACCAACCAAAGCAGGGCCATTCCCTGTCAATCCAGTATGTTACTATATATGAATGTTTCTCAAATTTTGCTTATTAAAAAAAAACAAACAACCCATAAACCCAGAAAAAAAAATTCTCCAGGGGTTCCCCTCTCCCCTTCTCATGAAATATCATAAAAAATATAGTCAGGGGAACATTGTTAAGTGCCCATCACCCTTGTTGCTTCTCAGGCAAGCAGAGTAAGTCAGAAACTATAATTTGGTTACAATAATTTTTCATCCTCATTGAACAACTTACATGACCTTTAGTGTAGGTTTTAAAACTCAGTTGCCTATTCATTAGGTTGACAAACTTGTCAAAACCCTGCAGAACTATGTCAATTATGTCAAAAATGCTTACAGGTGCCACAATACATGTCAGCATTCAACTGACTCCTGTCAGCCATTGCTGAAATGACAAGAAACCCTTCTGGGGACAAAGGCAGCAGAGGAAAGGGGTAGAACACCACTCATTGTGTTGACACTGGCCACTCTTTCACGCTATTAAGAGTGGTTGCAATTCTTTCTTTTACTGGAACACAAAATATTGTTATTTAATGAAATGAGTAATTATTTTTCTCCCAGCTGCCTCTTGGAAAAGGAGCTGGGGGTGCTGGTCGACAGACAGCTGAACATGAGCCAACAGTGTGCCCAGGTGTCCAAGAAGGCCAGTGACATCCTGATCTGGATCAGGACTAATCTGGCCACCTAGGCCGCACTAGAGCAACAACCAGGTGATTATCCCCCTGTACTCAGCTCTGGCAAAGCGGCACCTCAAATCATGTGTTCAGTTCTGGGCCCCTCACTACAAGAAGGACATTGATGTGCCCGAGCATGTCCAGAGAAGGGCAACAGAGTGGGTGAAGGATCTGGAGCACAAGTTTTATGAGGAGTGGCTGAGGGAGTTTGACTTGCTTAGCTTGAAAAAAAGGAGACTCAGAGGAGAACTTATTGCCCTCTACAACTACTATCTGAAAAGAGGTTGTAGCAAGGTGAGGGTCAGTTTTACTTCTGGGTAACAAGAGATAGGACAAGAGGGAATGGCTTCAAGTTGTACAAAGGGAGGTTCAAGCCGGATATTAGGAAAAATTTCTCCAGTCAAAGAGTGGTCAGGCACTGGAAAAGGCTGCCCAAGTGAAGTGGCAGAATCACCAACCCTAGAAGTGTCCAAAAAATGTGCAGATATGTTTTAGTGATGAACATGGCAGTGCTAGATTAAGTCAGAGTCAACGATCTTAGTGGTATTTTCCAACCTTAAGAATTCTATGTCAAAAAAATGTTAACGTTTCGTGATTTTTTTAGTTTTTAACAGTAGCTTTCTGAACAACACCTTTCAAAAAATAAATAAAAAATAACAAAAACAAACCTTTGTGGTTAAGATAAAAATTGATTAAAATTATTAACATACTCAGAAATTTTCTTGAAAACTCTTTTCCCATTTTGCAGCAAGTAATATTCTGCAAGGAGTGTTCCTGAAAATCAGCAAATATCCCATATATTTCCACATAGATAGTATACTGCAAACTGAAAAAAGTTCCCCTCTGCTCTCATTCGTGTACTCATTAGAATTGTTTCTCTTCATTTAAACCATCCATAAAGAGTGCAGGGAAATAAACAGCAGCTGGCAGAGGAAGAGCAGATGCAAACAAAACAGTTTATACTGGACAGTTGGTAGTAGTAATAATACTCCTTGCCTACTTAGACTTCCCTGAACTACTGCCTAACTAAAGATTCCTGTTTTCTTTCTCCATAAAACATTTCCAATAAATGACAGAGTGTCCTTTACAGGCCAATCTGGTGACGGCAGAGAGTTTATAATGTCACTTGCAGAAGAAAGTGACTAGATAAATTGTCCTAGAAATTTTAGATCAAATAAAACCCAGAAGCTACTGTGTATTAACTTTTTTTTTTCTTCCCATAACCTTTTCACCAGAAGGTGGATTGTTCTTCATCTCATTCAGCTCACTAGACTACCTAGCAGGGATAAGAGCTCCACTGGGCTTGATGTACAATGAATATGATACACAACAGTGAGCAGCAAAGTATATCCAGAGACTTAAGACTTAGAAACTAATTATATAGCAGGGACAAGCAGAGATAGGGAACACAGCAGGGAACAAGCTGTTTGCCAAAGTTTTCTTGGCATGCTGTTCCTTTCCATCTTTTACAATAGCAAAAAAAGAAAAAAATAATCAGCATATGGTTAGCATTTTTCACCCAAAAGTCTCAAGGAGCTTTACAGACATCATCACTATTCCCAGCTTTTGTATGTCAGGAAAAGAAAGTACATGACTTGTATGAGGACTCACAGTTGACATGATGGCAGACTCAGGAACATTGTATATTGCACCAAGTATCCTTCATATTACTTTTCCTTTGTTGTATTTTGGTGGTTTGTTTTTTTTAATAAATAAGAAACTATTACTTTTACCTCCTCTCACTCAGATGTCTTTGAGGAGCAGACCAAAGAACAGCAGATCCTATCCCCTGTTCTACTGCATAAAGGGCTCTGGAATGAGAATAAGCACACAAAAGACATGCCTTCCACATAGCAGTGCTATAGATGTACAGAGGCCTGACTGCACTTCTCTCCTTCTGAGAAAAGGAGCTTACTTATGTCATAAATTTCCTTGTGAGGGCCTTATACTACTGTTGCATCAAGTGCATAGATCAGACTAGTAATTTCACATGGGAAGAAAATTTCACGTGGGTGTGAAAATTGTGGCTGGAAAACGTAGCAGCTGTACAGACTTCTGGGTTCCCACAGGCAACCTGTTTAGCATCTAACCTAAACAGAGCTGCAAGTGCTCTGTAAAATACTTCCCTTCCCATTCACCTCAGTATGGGACTTCAAATAGAAAAATGAAGCCACCTGGTTTCAGATGGCCTAAAAGCTCTGGTTCATTAAAAGAAAATTAATTGGTTCTGGATATTTACAAAAGGAAGTTTAAGAAGGGGTCTTGGTCTGGTCTCTCCCCAGTCTTTGAGAAACTTCTACCAGAGTTTTGATTAATTTATATCTATGCTGTGAAAAATAAGTGCTGAAGCTGGAACCTTGCATACACTTTGTGCCCTGAGGATTTACCTCTCTGATCATGCAAAGGCATATGAAGGCAGGGAACAAGCCATCCTTTTCAAATATAGAACTGGGCATTAACAGCAACACCAACATCTGCAACAGTGTTGTGAGCACAGCAAATGACAAATGCTCAGTTCAATGAATGACATTGAGAACAAAGAGCTAAATGATGCACCCAGGAGCTGAAGGATCATCATGACAGTCATTAAAAATGAAAAATTACTACCTCAATGCATTGTGTTCTCACAAGACTTGCCTTCGTCCCTGCTGAGACTTAAAAAATCTTATGAAATAAACAGGTAAGAGGGGAAGTCACACAACATCGAGGAGTGATTGGCAACGATGCATGATTAAAAACCGGACTGTGACTTTTTTACTGGAAAGCTGTCCATTTCATTTTCACAATGCTATTTTTGTAGTAGAAAGGAACAAAGAAGGCTGCTAGGATTCCCCCAGCTGTGGTCATTCACAATATATTCTTGTACAACTTTTGGGATGAGCTGCCAAGTTAGAGGCTCCAGGCTTCTCCATGTGCACAATACACAAGGCAGTGCAAAAAAATTCACCAATGTGCTGGAAGATGTATCAGACGCTGTTTTGGCAGAAGTTGTGGTGTGCTGAGACATACATTAAAGAGAAAGAGAGACATTTCCAGCAGCATTTCCAAAAGCAGTAGATGACTTGAAAATATCAGACTTGCTTTCAGAAGTGAACAGGACAGCTACATTCCTGAACTAAACTCAGGGTAACACTCTTGGTTTGGTACCCTTCCATCTTTTCAGCCTGTCTTACATGTCCTGGATTTTATTAGGACATCCTGCAGTCAACAGTGCATCTTCATGGCTTCTAGTAGGTGTGCTAATCCAGTCATATCGAGTTTGGACATTTCTTTACTGATGCTATCTGTGCTGTTCCAAGAAGTCTGTAAAATCAGCCAAACTCTAAGGGCCACTGTTTCCTAGAGGTTTCCCATCAATAAGCCCAATCTCTTTCTACACAATTCTTAGGAGGAATTAAGTACTGAAGAAAGGAAGCAACAGAAATCAGTAGAGTGATCTGAGAAACACTGCTAAGACTACTATCAAAAGCAGACATCTAATGTTAGATTACCTGGAGCTGCTAAACACCATATTTGTGATTGTATGGTGGATCATTCCATTTCTACAGCAACCCTAAAACATCCAGTACGTTGAATGGTTCTAGTGACTTCTCAGAGTAAAGAAGCAACAAGTTCCAAAATTTCCTGCTAATTCTTCTTCTTTTGTATACATCTTTCAGCTGAGCAGTCTGAGCTCTCAGATGTGTTGGTGTAGGTCTTTTTCAATCCTTCTACTGATAGCTTTCTACTTTGCCTAAAAAAGAGTCATACAAACATTAGGTAAGTGAAATACATCAGCACAGATTACAGTTATTGCCTCTGGAGAGCAGTATTAAAGTTTCAGTCCTTGCTTTGAGCAAGTTTAAAGGCTTATGTCAAACACAACAGCTAATAGGAAAGACTGAAAAAGCTATAGTTCACAGTACTCATGGGACTGATGACTGGAGCACTTTTCTCTGCTCCAGATATTTTTGGGATACGTTTTGTGATGCAAGTAGAGGAACAAGTAGTTTATAGTAGAACAGTGGTAGCTGGGGAAACAAAAGAAAGAAGGTGCATGTATGTTCCATACCATCAAGTCAACTGAACACTCAGAAGTAAATCACTATCTTACTGAGAAATCATACTGATAGAAAATTTTAGATACATATTTTAGGAGTTCAATTTTTCAAGTCTCAAAGTTTTTCAGGAAATAAACAAGGATTCTGAGAATCTAAACCTGTGAAATTAGGCACTGATAAGTACATTTTGGAGGGTATGTGGTGCCAAAGTGCTTTTATGTATCTAACCTTATTTCATCTATAGTGCTATCGATTTACCTAGATCTACCCCTGAGTAAAAGTACTACTCTGTATAAGATTATTATAATTTGACCTTTAAAGACAATTTCAGAACATCCTAGTTAATTTAATTTTATAAGTGACATTAACACCTATCACATATTACAGATGCTCTTAGAAAATATTAAAATGAACAGTGGATGTGTAAAAAGAGGTAACAGAGCACCTAATGCACCTTAAAATATAACTACCTCACAAAAATGTCTTCGGTCATATTAGCATCCATAAAGGAAAAAAATAGTGCTATGAAGCCCTTTCCTTCTAATGCACATGCTTCCTAAACTGTTGTGAGCGAAGGTCTAGGAGCAATTTGTCTGAAGCTTCAGCACCTTTGCAGTCCTCAAAGACCAGAAAAAAAAATGTGTTGCAGAAACCAGTGTCTTCCTGTGTCTGTCTCTAGGACAAAGTTCAGATCTGCACAAAGGGTCAGCAGAAGCCTTCCGCTCATGTTAGTCTTAGTAAAGCCTGATCAAAACACAAAATATTAATCCCTTTACAAAAGAGACTAAAGTGAATGAAATAATTCCACTTCTAATGTAAGGTCCAGCTGCTAAGCCTATTTGAATTTCCCATGAAGAAGGCAGGGAACTGGGATGGCAGGTAATCCAGGCCTTTGGCAGTCAAGGTTTTAACCAAGTAATAAAAAATCTCTAAGTCTTGGAAACTCAACAAGCAGCCTTTTTAATGCAATAGTGCCAGTCCTGGGTAGATTTTTTTAAAGATGTTATTTTCCTTTGCAGTTTCCAAATTCAGCTGGTTTCTGACAAGCCCTAGGTTTAACTCTTGCTATCTGCTTATCAGGTTTCAGAACTTCATAATTAAAACATATACCTGTTTACTGCCAAATTTTTGACTCTTGAGTTAGCAGTTTTCCATATTTTACCATATCTGAAAATGGATATGCATGTATTTGAAACTATAAATTTTTGTGTTCTTTTACAATAGGGATCAAATCAGGAAGAAAAACAAATGTTTTCAGAAAAAAAATATCTAATCCAATTAAAAGGTTATTGAGGCTAAATCGAACCAGAAATAAAACATTTCTTCAACTGAGCTCTTCAAATGCATTTTAAGATCATGGTTATTATGAATGACAGACAAGTTTAGAAAACAGTTGCCCTAGTTCTTTTCTCCCAAAATACATCTAGTACGAAGATTGTTTTCACTAGCATTAAGTATTGTTGCACTAGCAGTGAATTATTTTGCAATATTAATGATCAAATAGCTCTTCTTTTGATGTCTGCTTTGTCATATATTTTCTTTGAGACAAATGAGAAGGCAATTCAGAATACCTTCACTTTAATTCAGAATTTGGATCCTCTTCAAAAGTTCACTTGAGCACATGCAAATACATTTCCTCAGTATACAGATGTTTGATCAGGTTAATGTGTTAGTGCATAACTGCAGATGGGTTTTCACTTCTTTTCTTTCTTCCACCTCCTGCTCCTCATCAACTCTGAATGGTATTAAATTAACCTCAACCTGGATATGTGGATAAGCAATCCTTCTACATTCAAGCAAGATCTGTGTGGATGGGAAATTATTGATCTGACCCATGGCTGTTATGGCTTATCACATTCTTTTGTAATAACACTCTAACAACATTAACCTAGTACTATGGTATTATTACATTTTCAGTGCAAGTTTCTGATTTGTCTTGCTCTGTAACCGAGGTCATTATGTTCTTTTCTTTCCTGGCAAACTGCACTGTACTCAGAAGAGTCTGACAGCCTTGCATATATTTGGGGCTTTTTTCCCCCCTTCTAAACAATTGCCAGCCTTGCAATTCCACATACATCTCCTGTGATTTGCTTTTGTTTGTCTACACAGTTCTTGGAATACAGTAAACATCTTTTAAACCAAGTTATTCTTATCAGATTTACATCAGGCACCATCTACTAACCCACTGACTACCTTTATATACTACCTGCTATGGACTTAAGAAATACACCTTTATTTACTTGCCTGGCAGAAGATCCATATGTGTGCCAGGAGGTGTGAGGTAAATGCTACCCTACCTGTCTCTTGATTCTACCCTGTCAGGGATTGATTATTTCATCCTTACAAAAGAAAAATCTGTGGGAGTTTGTACTGCTTAAGCACAGCAGGAAGAGACCTATAAAGACATAACGGTAGAGAAGAATATTTGTCCTTTGCATTATCAATCCCACTGTGTGACAAAGGCAGGTAGAGCCTTCTCCCTCAGGGATAACAAGAAGGCATGGGAAAAGATGACCATTTTCTCCTTTTGCTCATAGTTATCCTTTCACTGTATAGGTCTCCTACCTACTGAGATTTTTATCTTCCCTCACATTCAAAGTACAGTTTGTTTAAGTATTTGTGCACTTTTCCTTTCCACAAAATCTTCTTTATCCACATTTAGACAAGCATACATGAGAAAACTGAGCTTGAAAAATACAAAGCAAAAGTTCCCCTCAGCAAGTATTTCCCCATCCCCCCCCAAATTAACTTCCCTTAAGAAAATATACTGCTCTTTATAGCTAAGGTGAATGCATGCTTCTGATCAGGACTGCAATAAAGATTGATAAGAAGCATTTTAAACTTCAGAAAGAGAAAATGTTGCAGCAATATTAAACAACTTTCAAAAATATAACATAATTTTAGGGGGAAAAATTGCAGAAACAGGAGAGAACTCACAGAACTTACGGAAAATACTTTAAAAAAAAAAAAAAGTGGCCAAAAGACTGAAAATTGGGGAAAATATTTTCCCAGAACCTTTTGGAAACACAGGCAGAATGGAATATCACCCAGAAGAGAAATAAGCAGTTCTATTACTTACTTACATTAAAAAAAAATAAAAAATCAGTGACATCTTTTGGAAATCTGACAATATTTAGAACGGTTCTCATATGAAGACCAAATTCACTAGTACACATCCTTCATTGAAGCTGACAGAACAATGCTGATATTCGAAATAAGAGAATTTAACCCCAATATATTTGCATTAGAGTCCCATAATGAATATGATTGAAATGTTTTGACAACAAGTTTGGGGTTTTTTTAGTTGAGAAAGTTCTATATTTTTTTGCCACAGAAGAGGGTCTGGAAGGTTATATACCCTAATTAAATGCCACAGAGAAAGGTAATCCATTCTCCTCTGTTGGCAGTGAAACAGCCTACCAATGCCACAGTATTATTTGTATCACTATCATTATTGCTTGTAAGCAAGTTCTGTGATCTTGAGATATAATTAATGTAGATGGAGTTGCATACACATAAAACAGGAATAGCTCTTTTCAAGATGTCTTTGATCCTACTCATAATTAAACCCCACACACCCAAATATAGGATAGAACAGGTTTTCAGAAACATTTACATAAAGGTCTGTAACTCTGTTGTACATTTCCTGTACAGCTTCCAGGAGACTAATGATCTCATTTTTCACATTTTGAAATCAATGATGTTTGTGACCAGGTTATGCTAAAATTTTGGGCATTGCTTCACAAAGTCATTTAGAATAGTAAAATAGGATTATGTATTCATTTTAGGTCACTGCAGTGATTTTTCACTCATTTCAGCATGTCACACACATCTGTGGTAGCTCTTAATCTATTTTTTGCATAAATTTTTGACAGTTTGCTGCAATTGTTTTTAGTTTTGCTGTCTGCTTTCACCCTTCCTGATTCCTCAGCTGTGACAGTGACGATGACCGATCATGTCTGATATGTACAATATAGTGGCTGAAACATGTCTCAATTCATTGCTACGGAAGCCTTTAAAAATGCTTGAACTTTTTTTGTTTAATTTGAAGAGCATATGCTTTTACATATTTTTATATTCCTGATGTTATGAAGCTCCTTTTATTATACTATAGAATGGACAGAAGTTACTTAGATATATGTACTTCACATACAAATTAATATGCATGCAACAGTCCATACACACGTTCTTAATAGAAAATAATCAGGTGATGCTCCTAGGGTGACCTGGAGATTTGCAAACATACAGAGTGAAAGGGGTATGACCATATGGGCAGCTTTTGAGAGATGCTTTGCCTGTGTATTGGTAGGTCCAGTTCACCTCAGGTGGCCTTCCTGGAAATGTAGACCTGAAATTACAGCAAAAAAGAACAAGCACAAAATTACTGCCTGCCAGAGTATTCTGACATTAGCAACATCCCCCCACAGGCAGAAAGAGCATTTTGTCACTGCTTCATTTTTTTTTTTTGTGGATGAATTTCATACTCAGAGAAACTACTACTGTATTTGCATATCACTTTTATCTAACACTGATCCTCAAATCTGGGCTTATTGTGGACATAAACAATGTGGCAGTCTTTTGCTAGTCTATTTAGGAAGAATAGCTCTGTTGTGGAACAATACATTATTTCTATAGGCATTTCTATTAACTATTAGTATAGATGTTATCAAAGTAACCATATAAAAAAGCTTATGCTACAGCTGTCACTTCAGTCCTATTCTAGCCTGTGATTTGCCAGAAGGGTCTTTACCTTGTCACCTTTCTTGGTTATCTTAGTGCTCATACTTGCAAAGTGCATAGGCTCCTCCACGCCAGACTAAATAGTCCTTGCTTGATAACTTCAGTGAGTATAAAACCACCAGAACCACACTAGCACTTGACAGATGCACGGAACAAACTGCTGGGTCTGACACAGTGTAGTTATCCAGCTTGCTGGTAGGAAGTGTTCCTTTGCAAATGTAAAGGAACTGATCACAGCTCTTGTAGAGTGGGAGTGGTTTCTTACTGTGCCACATTCATTTGTCATTTCTGGCACTGATATCTGTGGCAAGAAATGCCACTGAGACAAGAACAGTTATACTAGAGCCAATTGTCTCTGTTAGTTAATTAGATTCTCCTCATTCTGCCTGTTAAATTCCAGTAATGTTTTGTGTTTGTTTTCATTAAACTAGGTATTTCCTTCCGTATAGTACCCACTAGATTATGCTGAAATGCAATGTTTATGTACCCACAGAGAAGAATCAGAAAACATTATCTGCTCTGAAGCAGGGCAGTAAGAAGGCAGAAAGGCAGATGAAATAGACTGGTCCCTCTCTTTTCCACACGTCTAAAGCCCTACAAAAATCACAGCAATGTCCCATGTATAACAGGTCAATACACATGTAGACTCAATGTTCCTTGCACTCCAGAGCAGACTAAGACCAAACAGCCACCAATTTATTCCTCTTTCAGTCTGGCCATGAACTGCAGCTGAGATTAATACAATTTCTGCCACTTTCTCTTGGCCAAATTGTTTTACTCTGGCTTTGATGCAAATTTGAGGGTTTGGTCTGTTTTACCATATTAACAGTTTTGAGAATTCCTATTGTATGATAGATATTG
Organism: Acropternis orthonyx; assembly: GCA_035583155.1. Classification (NCBI taxonomy): domain Eukaryota; kingdom Metazoa; phylum Chordata; class Aves; order Passeriformes; family Rhinocryptidae; genus Acropternis; species Acropternis orthonyx. The sequence goes on along the minus strand of JAWWEU010000081.1, from coordinate 70,652,803 downwards.
ACTACTAAGTTTTCTGAAAACCCAAAGTACTGAATCTGTATCTAAAACTTGCAGCAAATTAGATTCAGAGAGTAAGATGCAAATAATGTCATACAAATTTTTAGTGGTATCATAAAGCAACTCTTATTCAAACAATTACATTTTCTAGACACCATGATTAATGTAGATTATTTCAAGCTATGTGACTTTAATTTTCAACAAATAAAAAACCAACAAAAAAACCCCTAAAAAAACAATACAACCAACAACTATCAATTAGGGACAGATATTAAAACTGCATGAAAGAAAGAGAAAGTGAGAGAAAGTCCTTTGATTTCTTAGGATTATTCATCTTTAAAGTACCTTATGCTCAAAATCAACAGAACTATTTTTCTTTGGAAAGAAAAGTTACTGGGTATTTTGGCTCTATTTTCACCGTGTCAGGAGGTACACTTTGATTATTGTCATTCTCTGAGTCAATTAGTGTACTGAGAGCAAAGTCTTTAGAAACAGAGGAGTTAAAGGGGGGACACTCAGGCAGTACTCTTTTGTAATGACAAATTTGTGAATCAGAACAACCCCAAAGATGCTTTCAGAAAGAGAAAATTACCGGGGACAACTTCAGTTTATCTTTTAATTCTGTAAAATTCGCTGTGAGTTTTGGATGAGTAAGAGTTAAAGATTACACCAGGAATTTCTAATCTAAGTACAAGAAATGCAACAGAACGCATAACAGCTTTAAACCAAGGAGTGTACTTACATCCATGTATATTTGTTTGTATAATGACAAATGGTTTTCCCTGAAGTCAGTGGCTGAAAAAAAAAATAGCATTTGGTTTTATATAATGCCTGTGGAGTCCAAGTATTCTCAAATATTTATTTGGATTGCAGATCATGATAACTGCTAAAAGAGAGGTTTTCAAATACAACATCTTATAACTCATGTTTTTAAATCTAAAACTTTCTTGAAGCAATTATCAGTTTTGACCATATAAAAATTAACATACAAGACAATTATTATTATTTTCATATAACCCATTTTTGTCTGCACAGTTTATTCTATAATCAGTGTTAGTTATCTCTTAGCTATGTTTTCCTGTTTCTGCCACTCTTTCCTCCATGTCTTCATCTTCTAAGTAGGTGACAGATGGATTTTCACCAAAACAAGACAAGAAGCAGCCATCAAAGACAGCTTGTCTTAAGCAAACTGCAAGAAAATCTGCTGCTGTAGGACTGAAAGATACGCAGCTCTTGTGACAGAAGAGCCATAGTGGATCACATGACAGAGCTCTGAGGATGAAGCCTGATTCTCTACTGCTTGGTGTCTTGTTTTGTTATTAAAAAAATGTCCACAGTGAATGCAAATATGATGCAAAGTGCCACTTTCTTTGAACATCCCCCCTCAAGGCTGGAGTTGACCGTGGCCACCTTAGAAATAGTGCTTAGCACCACAACAATCTGCTTTGCATTAGATGTGCGCTGCTCACCTGTAATAAAGTATCACAGGGAAGGTACAGTAACCCTTACATATACCAAAATCCTTCTCATAGTATCTCAGATGGATGGTAGCCTCTGTTTTCCTGAGCAATACTGTTGGCCAGGTTGCAAAAAGCAATAATAAAAGGGTTTGCTTTTACTTCAAGATTTTACACTGGAATTTTATCATTTTGGACAGTGTTTCTTCCCTAGATGTGACTAGTTTAATTTTACTAAGAGAATAGCACCTATTCCACTAAAATCTGCTGAGACAAAACAATTATTTAATGCAGAAGTTCTGAAAACCTGATCCATATATTGCAGATCCATTATTTGTGCTCTACATGTCAGAATTGGTTTTCACGCTGTGAGATCCAGCTTATCTTATTTAGCTTCTGGTTAGCACATTTAACAGGGATAACTGAAAGCTAGAAGTGCATGAATCAACTTCTTTCAAGTTTCATGAACATAAAAACAGGAAGATGTCCAAAAGAGGTACATACCTCACTTTTATGGCACAACGGTGCTGTTTTCAAAGCAAATTGGGTGTCTAGTCAAATATGCAAGTGATGACATAGAATTAAATTGCTGTAAATGCTTCACAAATGTATTGGGTCACCAGAAATAAAGCAGTCCACCTTTTTTTTAACTTCGCTCAGCTGTATACAGGCTTCTTATACAGAAGTTTCTACCCTGTGAAGTAGCTAATTTTCAGATATTTAAACTGTGACCCAAACCTGGGCAGGAAGGGAGAACGTCCAAAAGAGCCAAGGTTGTGAGATACTCATAAAGGAAGTGCTAGGAACTCTGTGGACTCCAAAATTCTCCTGATGGCTTGGCAATTTTGACTCCTACAAAGAAATTACTCCAGTTGAAGGCACTCTGTGACTGCCATCTCTTATGAAATTAACAGTGCTTTTCACTTCCAATTAAAGATCCTGACAGATGTTATTACCAGAGCACTGAAATAATAACAGTGCAAAACCTGGGGAAAATTCACAATGCCTCTTGATGTTTCCAATATAGCGGTTTCCTCAATTCATCTGAATGATTACTGAAATTCTAGCTCAAAATTTACAGATTTCCAGTTATCCCAAGCACAGTCCTGTAGCACTGATGAGCAATGAGATATTTGGACTGCACTTTTCATAAATATTGCATTAAATTATACATCTTTACAATTCACCAATAGAGGAAACCCCCTTTCAAGCAATATATTGTTCATGCACCAAAACTGCATTTAATAGTTTTCTGCTGCATTGCTTTTGGTTCATTAACATTCATACTGTTGTCTGCCACCTCATTTGTTTCAGTGTTTGCTTTAAATTTGCCTTGCTGAAATAGTGTCACACTGTGCTTGCTCTGGCTCATCTGTTCTTCCTATCTGACTAATGTTTTTACTGTATGTTTATCTTGTATATATTTATGTAGATTCTGTGCTGACTTACACACATCTATACACAAAGTTGCCATTTGGGTCAAAATCAAGCAGCCCAAATTCAGTCTTTTGAGTGGTCTTTCATTAGAATAACAGAGTCTGGTATTATTTCGTCACAAGCACTACTTTTTGGTAACTAATATGTAAAAAACTTCCTTCTCCCCTAGCAGTTTCATTGCTGAGTTCTAAACCTTCCATGCAGGGCTTGACACAAATCAAAAAGTAAATTCATCCTCCACCTCAGTGCCTGTCAGAGGAGTTCTGGAGAACCAGGCCCTTGAGACATCAAGGTCTGGTTTGCAAGAAATCTTTCTGGAGGTTTCCACAAAGAAGAGGACTTGATCTTGTTTAGCCAAACAGAACAGAATTATCATGTTACACAGTTTCAATCAGGAGGTGTTGTTTTGCAATCTCCAACAATGCCATAGATATTAACTTACGCTGCATACACATGGAATACATGGTAATTTCACTAGCAAAAACAGTTTACTTTGCACAGTTTAGAGATACCAAGATATTCTTACGGCCTGCAGCTATACTCTTTCTTGCTCTTCATGGATCAAAATGCTATAAGAAACAAAGATAACTCTCTCCTAATTTATACAAACATCTAGATCCTGCTATTCATTTACAGCTGTTTTGTGTTGCTTTGAAGGGAAAAAAGGTGGAACAGAAAAAGGCTTAGGTGATGAACTACCTCCATGCTCATGGATATCCCCCAGTAGCACTGACAGAGCATATTGGCTGCTTCATCACCCTTTGGCTAGCTATTTGTGCAGTCAACAACAAGTGTATTGATGACAAAAGAATATACATACAGATATCAGATTCTATCCCTTTAGCTCAGACTCTTAAATAACATGCAAACCAAAGAAGCAATTTAGAACTTAAATTTCCAGTGTTCATGATAAAATTTTTTTACTGTGGAAAGTGAACATCAAGTCTTTCAGATATTCAGCCTTGATAAATCAAGTGTATTGAAAATTTAAAACGTAGTCTACCCATCTACATCTCACTGTTCTGAACCGGTTTATAGTAAAAGCACTGGATGAGAGTCTAAGTCTCCAGAAGGACATTTAAGATAGCTATCACAGCATCAGTAAGGAAATTAGTCAAATGTTAACTTAGCCTAAGGGAAGAACTAAAGTTATGAATCTTGGTGAAAATCAGATGCTTTCAAATAAACTGAAGTCTGTCCTAGAATACTTTGAGATTAAAAATTTCAGGACACTTGATACTTATTTCTGAGTATCTGGAGAGGGGGGGAAGGAAGGTACCAGAATACAGAAAAAATGTAAACATGCTGTATATCTTTACAGAAAAGAAAAGTCAAGACTAGGGAAAATGAACAAAGAAATTATGGAATAGTCAGATAAAGTGCAAATCTTGAAAAAATCTAAGAACAATTGACCAGCATACCTGCAGACAGTGGCGAGGGGTTGGCCTTGGCCATCAGCCAGATGCGCACACATCCACTCTCTCACTCCCTGTCTTCAAGAGAGCAGAGGAAGAAAATACGATGGTTAGTCCCATGAGTCAAGATAAAGACCAGATCACTTACCAGTTACCAGCATGGGAAAAAAATCACTCAGCTCAGAATAAATTAATTGAATATATTGACAATTAAAAAATATTTAGACATTCAGAAACAAGACAAGATAGACACACCACCTTCCCCCCATTCTCCACCACTTTTCCCATGCTCAGCTTCAACCCTTTCACTCCTGACCAGGGTCTCTTCAGGGGCTGCAGGGGTGTCCTTACTGGGAGTCTGGAGCCTTTCCTCCTCTCCTCCAGCTCTGCCCCCAGGGCTTGCAGGGCTGTCTCTCCCCCAGTTCCCTTCACTCAGCCCTGGCTGCCGGGCAGTGTTTTGCTCTCCCTTGCACAGGCTTTCCCCAGGGCTCTCGCCCTGCACTTGGGCCACTGGAGCCATCTGAAGCCAGCACCTGCTCTCAACCAAGGCATGAAATAAATCCTAAAACTGCTGCAAGATGACAAGAGAACAGGTGATAGCCAACATGGATTTGTCAAGAATGCATTACATTAAAAAAAATAAATCTCATTTTGCTATATAATGGGTAACTATGTAAATAAAGGAGGAGCAGTAGGTGTCATACATTGACATCTTTAGGTTTTTGACATAGTCTTATGTGACATCCCCAAAACCAAGCTAGGAAAATACGGGAGACTTCATAGATAAAGCCTAATTGAACAGCTGTAAGAGAACTCTAGTTGCTAGGAAATTGTCAAAATGTAAGGATATATCAGGCAGGGTGATGAAGTGGTCTGCCTTTATTCCGGTTCTATGGAACATTTTTACTATCCACCAGAATGAAGGAATATAGAGCATGCCTGTTTCACTTACAAATGAAAAACCTAGCAGGAACAGTGTCTATAGGAGAGACCAGAATTATTCTCTAAATTATTCTCTCAAACATAAGAAATTACCTGAAAAAGATGAAACTAAGAGGGGGAACCACTACAGAAATACAAGTTGGGGAAGACCTAGCTGCAAGTTGTTCCTTCCAATAAAAATTCAGGGGCTGCAGGACATCACCACACCAGCCAAAAAGTCCTTGTAAAACAAGAACCTTTCTTGCAACCAAAGTGCATATTGGAATTATTTTCTAGTATATGTAATATTTAGCCAACCCTGTGGTCCTTTCATTCATTTCAGCCAGTAAACTGTGTCCTTTTTGGAGACTATACAGCTAGAAAGAGGTAGATTTGTCAAAAACAATCCAGAAGATTGAAACAAAAATTATCTAGAAAACATTACTCAGGAAGAATTGACACTGTGAGGCTAAAGAAAACAGATTGAAAGCCTTATAGGAGTGAGGAGAAAAGGAGAAGAGGAGACATCAGAATAGGCTTCAACAGTGCAAAGGCCAAAAGCAGAGAGGAAAGGTATTAATTGCTTTTTATGATCGCTGCTGGCATAAGAGCTACGGAGCCAGAACAGCAACAAGAAAGATATTGGTGAGCCATGAAAGAACCAGCAGGACAAAGTCGGCCCTTGAGTAGTATGCCCATGAGAGCTGAGGAACATCCAGGACTGTAGCACTTTGCAAGTAACTTACACAATCACCCACTGTAAAAGACATACTTAGGGCCGATTTCACTCTAAAGTATGGGAATGGACTACATATGACTTCCTGGGTCCTACCATTTTTTGCTATTCTTTCATTAACATCAAGTGGTAGAAGTTCAAATCTCTACCTTTACTCCTTCTATTGTTTCAACAGACAGGAAAAGACATGAAAGACTCTACTACCGCTGATTATGCAGTACCTTTCATCCAATGTTCACACTATCAAATTGTGAAATGAGGCAAGAATAAACCAGTGCTTTCGGAGTTGAGTCAAAAGTATGATGAAGTAAAGTCAGGAAGTGATAGAGTAGCAAAGAATGCCAGTAGAAAGCATAACAGCATAGGAGAATCCTGATCCTACATTTTGGTCTACTTTCAAGACCAAATCTTTTCCTTCAGCTAGATTTTTCTCGGAACTCAGTTCACTTACACATATAAAACCTGACAATCCAAATCCTCTACATCATTTTCTGTAATTAAATCCTCTCACAGTATGAAAGAAAACAAACAGATGATATTGATAGCAGTTTACTCCATCTTGGCCAGTTTTTGACTTAGTTGGAAGAAGGCAACAAATACTGACAAAATTATCTTATGAACTCGTAGGGTAAGGTGGACTCTTCTCTGCAGAGGACAGGAAATATGAAGGGACATGAAGAATAATTAATTGGAATCTCTAATTAAACAACAGAGCCTAAGAGATAACTTCATGTCATCCAAAAACATTCTCAGGAAGTGACATTGTCTCAAATGAAAGTCCAGATGTCGATTAATTGTGACTCAGGCAACCTTGAAACTAAACAGAAAGTGACATGAAGGTGTGAAGTTTCTGCAAAATGTCCCTGTAGGATTAAAAGGGTAAAACGTTTTGAATTAAGATAAGTAGGACAAGAAGTTTGCCACATCACATGTTTTCCCATTTCGGAACTGACAGGACAAACCACAAGCAGTTGCCTTGAGCGTTGCTTTATATTCAGGGTGTGAAGTCAAGTAAGGAAAAGGAAGTGCAAAGAGACACATAGTTTAATATTGGAAACTATCACGGCTATCTGATGTGAATCAATACATCAGATAGGAAACTAGGAACATTGGAGTAGAGGGCTGGGTATCAAAGTATATTTTATCTTATTTTTTAAAAAATGAACATTAAGGGAAAAGCGTCAAAGTTTCTTTTATATTCAGCATAATCTAAAGATTAGAGATATTGAATACTTTCTGTGAAAGCTCATGCTCAGTATGTTGTAGCAAAAGAATTGCCATGCTTAATTATGTCATTGTTCCACTTAATTTAGTACCTTTTCTTCAAGACTTAGTAGTACCTCAAAATACGTCTCTGCAAAGTATGAGGAGCACCATATAAGATTACTCTGCCCTTAGGGAATACGTCTTGCCAACCCCTGTTATTTAATACATGGTTTATGTCCTGAATCATGAGAGTTTATAACCCACATAAATTATCTATACAGGCTAATATAACTGTTCTCCTTATTCACAGAAATGTTTATTTCTGATACTGTATCTTGTGGTAATGACTTAAGTATGCCAGTTAGTCATTATACTAAAGGGAAATTCATTTTAATGATTTAAATTTTTTTCCTTCCAAATTCATTGAATCTTCTTTTGTTCCTTTCTGATACAGTGATACATCATGTGCTAAAATTAGTCATTTTTTTATGTATCCCATCAGGATCCTTTCTTGTTACCAATCTTTGCAATGTCATTTCACAAGATTATTTTCTGTGCTATATGTGTGGAAAAAAAGCACTCTGGATTCCAGTTTTAAAAAGCATACTTTTAATTTGTACCCATGTTTTACCACATATGAACCTTTTCTTCCAAAACAAAAGAGCCTGCATTCCTCATGCAAATTGGAATGCTTGGTTCTCTTATGTTTAAAAACAAAATTTTAAAAAAATTGCATATTTTATTTTGTGTGTACCTAAATTTGGGGTACAAATTAAAAGATCATAATGTAAATGGGGATATTTCATTCAATCAAAAATCCCTTGAAAAGGTATTGTTTTCAAGACATGCATTTTCATTAGATCTGTTCACAATTTTTCAATTTACTTTACTGCATCATACAGACTTAGAGGATGAAGGTAGAAATACATATGCTAGATTTACCCCAGTGTTTACACTACTGGTAACATTCATGACAGATTAATGGTGCAATAGAATTTGCAAAAATGGACAAAACTGGTTCCAAAAGAAACACAGGGAATGGGAAATTGAGATGGAAGTTTTTTTGATTGAGTATTGGAAAACTAAGAATGACTTGGAAATAGCTAACTATCTTGAAAAGACAAATACTAGAAAGGTATGGGAATTGACAGTAGAGCTAAGCGAGACAAGGGAATCCTGGGAAAACAACTTCAATGGAGGTATATTGTCACAAAGCCTAAATATTGGCAGCAGGACCAAAAACCGCCAGGTAAACACATTAAAAAAATTTGCAAGTCAAGGCTCCCTAGAGGTAGTCATTAACCCCAGGACTTTTTGCATGTGTGATGTAAATTTTGATGTCTCAAATAGGAAACATGAGAGAGATCATCTTCTTAAGGAATTATTCCAATCATAATGCCATAAGCCACAATAACAGGAGCAGGGGTGGGCTGACACTCAAGAGTCTGAGAAGCAGTCTTATGCTTTTAGGAGAGACATTATTATTAATGGTCAAGTATTGCTTTTTGTTAGGAGCCTAATGAAGAAATATATTGGATGTGCCTCATTTTGGCGTGTTCAGAGTAAAAAACATAAAATATGAAGTGATGGATGACTCCTAGATTAACTTATTCTCAAACGATGCTTTCAGTAAATAGCAGCAAAAGAGCCCACATAGTGATCTGAGCAATTGCTGCTTAAATATACAGCAAATTGTCATGTTGTCCTGACCCTTCACCATAAAATATGCTTGATTTTGAAAACTTTTATGATTGTCCTGCTGTTTAGAGTCATGTCCCCTGCATATTGATGCCACAATAGGTCAAACTGCTCTTTCTAGTACAGTTATTTCAGAAAAAAAAAATATCATAAGGACCTAATCTTCATTTGTACCATGTCCTTCTACTGTCCTCTGGAAGAGCAAAGGACCTTGAGACTGGACCTTAACTTTATTCACATCAACTACATGGTCCCATTACAAAATCTGATCAATGTCCATAGGTCACATCAATTGAAACTAGGTCCAGCAATGTAAGCCCACTATTTTGCTTTGTCCTTGATTTCAAATTCAAAACAGAATCCAATGTTCTGTCTAAAAAAATGAATATAAAAATGAAATTATTATTTAAAGGAGTGAAACAGCTTTGCAGGCAAAGGCGGTTGAACGTGATCAAGTTTACTTGATCAAACGGCAAGCAGAAAAAAAAATCAAGTTATGCACTCTACTGAAACATTATTTTAATAACAACAGAACAAATCCAAGGCTTCTGAGTTTCCCATGGGTTTTATTAAAGTAACATATTCAGCAGCTAGCTTCCCAGACCCAGGAAGGAACTAAACACATGTTTTCCCCTGGCTTACTTTTCAGTTGTAATGGATTGCTAATTGAAACAAGAGAAGTGCCTAAAAGGGGGTTGAAATTATCAAGAGTTTTATGATTTGATTATGACTGACCAGATTATATCATGTGAAGGTCAAGGAGACTAAGGCCTCAATTCACCAATTCACCACGTTTGGCAGAAGACTAAGCCCACAATTATGTGCTGTGGCTTCATTAATATGCAGTTGCTAAAATTCTTCCCAAAGCTGAAGGCTGAAGGTCTTTATTCTTTCACAGCTGGTATAAAATATATCACGTGTCTCACTCTATTTCCTATTGCACGCAGCCCTGCAACTGAAAATGACCATCAAAACAGATAAGCCATGAGACTGTTATCATATCGGGCAATGATTGAATTACCCAGAACAGTTTGCTAGACCTTTAACACCAACTTCCAGTTCAGCACTGACAGAAGAAGAGATTATATGAGACATTCAAAAATACATAAACAAAAAGAAGTGTGGATTGAAAATGACACCTCGTTCAGACTCCAGAAAAAAATAGTCTCTACCACTTCAGTTAAATTTAGAGGGAAGTTATGAACTGAGAACTGATTAGATAATCTAGTTCCTGTTGATTTGTGTCAGTTACAATTTACATTTATAGAATACCTTCAAAATATGTAATCTCACTCTCTGCTTCACATAAACACTTAAGAAATCAGTGAGGTCTGGTCTTAATATATTATGTAGCACTTTATATGTGAAAAAAACACACCATCAATTATGTTAGAAGGAATTGATGTAACAATAACATACATATTTCTTCTCACTCTAGGTAACTGAGAGCTAAGAGGGATTTGAATATCATTCTTTGGTGACATACCAGTCTCTCCTGTTAAAAACATACAGGTTTAGAACACTTAATATTTTAATGCATCAGGCACCAAGTTTTAAATTAAGAATGAACCAGTTATTTTGTGTAATTCAAGAATGGCCATCTATCTTGCTAAGTTTTCAAATTTTTCACAGGTCACATTTGCCATGTTTAAGATACACTGTACATTATCGCTTCATATATTATCACAGATAAGGTAACACATGACTTCTAAAGGATAAAGCCTCTGTTCTGCCAACCATCTTTGAAAGCTACCCCAGAAGCAGAATAAAGTGCAAGGAAATCAGTGAAAAAGACAAAGATTATACAGAAGCAGAGGAAAGAAGAAGAAATGAGAACAAAGGGACTTCAAGCAGTCTGCTTCTCCTTAATTAGATTAATCCATATGTTTGATTCTGATCTGCCATATTTTCAGTTATTAGATTGCATAGGGGTTTGAGGCGGTTTTTTGTGTTTTATTTGGGAGTTTTTAAATCACTCTACATAATCCTTCTATTATTTCTTTTTCTATTGATGAAAACATCACCATGCTACTTCACTGGTAAAGCAACTACACTCTTCCAAGTCTGTGTGATTTGCTGAACCCTCCCAAGCAGCAAAAGTTGCTGGCTGTTCCAGTCCCTCTTTTATGCACCAAGCCATTTGCGCTAGAGTATCTTGACTGGACACGGCCTCTGAAGATCAAATTTTTCCTGACCTCAGGCTGCATTTTTATTGTCTTTGGAGAGGAAGAGGGAAGGGACTTTGGGGAGAATAAGTCTGTCCCAGGAGCTCTTAGTTTCTTCAAATAAAGTTCAAATTGAAGTCAGCTTGATAAGGACAACAAGTGCTACCTTATACACTTATCTTATTGTTGCAAGCTGAAAACCCACACAAAACAGTATTTACACTCTTTTAGGTAGATATATATTGGCTCTAGCAATTTCCAAAAGATATGACCCCAGGCTTTATAAGAAAAATAGATACTAGGCCTCTTTTCTAAACCATAGGAATACTCTTTTGCATTTAAGCCAAATGACCATTTGGGGGTCATATATATTCATAATTAACTGGGAACTATTTCAATGTAAATGTTAGCTTGTTTAGCAAGAGGAAAGTTTCTAAAGAAAGCAATCTTCTGTGCAACTGATATTACTCCAGCCTCACTATTCCCTGAGGAACACAGTTTAGGGAAGTAGCTTGGAGGAAATAAAAAGGTAAAAATGTGATTATTTCTCTGGCACCGCTAAAATAAGTTGGCATAAAAAATGCAATTTAAAAAAAAAAAAAAAAGCAAGCAACTTTGGCAAAAAGTGTTCCAGACTTTCAAAACATCATCTAAGTTATTGATAAGATCAGAACAATAGCTGCTAATGGATGAAGATATTTCAGAGTTCTTATACACATGCTTATTCTTCTGCTAATTAAAATCTGCGATTGCCAGAGTAATTTTTGCATTGCATATATATGCAACTTCAGAAGCAAGTGACACATTTTGCAGAGAAAAAAAAAACCTAACTAAAACCTTGCCAGTGAATTCACAGAAATATAACTTGTTTTAGCATTTCTAGGTGAACCGATCACTTATAAGGATGCCACATGAATTAGGATCAGTTTTCAAGCTTTATCCAGTTGAATAATATGCAGTAGCAAATAGCCTAGACATAGGATTCTGTACTGTTTCTGAACTGTTGAGACTTTTGTACTGAATACAAGTTGGAAAACAACTAAAATCCATATTAGTTCAGGATTTCATGTCTCCTCTGGGGCCTCCATCAAAAGAAACTATTAATGCAAGTGTGGACAAGGAGCAGAATTCCATGTGAAGAGAAAGCTAATTAAGAGTTTGGTCTAAAAACAAGATGAAGATTCTGAGAGACTTTTGGTTGAATTCAGGGAATTCTGCAGACAATTCTCTTGTGCTTTTATCAGGGGAATTGAAGCTACAGGATTTGTTTTGAAGAGGATGTACATGAATTGTAAGGTATCTACACCAGATAGAGGGAAAATGAAAGTGAAGAAATGCAGTAAATTGTAATCTGTTCAAGGATGTCAGCAGTGTACACAGAAACAGGCCTGGGGGATAAAGGAAACTCATCCTCAGACACTCAAGCAAAGTCCAAAGCCTTTCTGACCAAATTACATCTATTTGGTAGGCACAAAAAACCATGTCCACCAATAGCATTATCAGTCATTGGTATTTAAACGCTCTAAGGCTTTTCTTTGTAATAAAAAAAAAAAATAGAAGATCACCATATGCCATGTGATTTGCAAGAGCTGACACTACAATGTATTGCAGAAAACAATTTTTTACTTAACTCTACTGGAAGGGACCTCTTAGATTTCTTAGACGCCATAGATTCAGGACACTTTCTAGAATGCAACTTTGTCAACTAAAACCTTTCATAAAGTGAAGATTAAAGTGCATTGCCTACATTCATTAATTAAGCCCCACAGTTACAGCTGTCAGAAAATATCATTGAATAATTTATTTGACAAATTTCACTTTTTATGATAAATTATTCAATGTTCTTAATTCTTATTATTTTCTCCACAAATTATACATCTGGGTGAGCAATTTGTGAAGAACAGTCATTCAAGAGACTACTAGCTATGCTTTGAAAAGGTTTAAAAAAAAAAAAAAAGACACCAAACAAAGTAAAAGTGCAACTAACATCTTCCTAACCCCTTATTTTTCACTTCAGTCACTACCTTATATTTTGATGGTGGGAAACCTGTAAGATTTGCAGACATCTCTGATATGGGTAAATGTCAAAGGTTTACTGTAGTAGTCGACATACCATTTAAAGTATGGAAAGATTCTTGTCATAAATGGAATGTGGATGCTGATGCAGAGAATGAAACCTT
>JAWWEU010000081.1:70615711-70631688 GCA_035583155.1 Acropternis orthonyx | reverse complement strand
AGGGTGTAGAATACAAAGTCTTAGCCACACCCACACAGTGACAAACTGGTCCTGGTCACTATAACCAGGACAAGCTCCAAGACCTTAAAGGCAAAAGATGAGGAGATTAGCAGAAAGACAGAATGATACAGAAATGCCAGGAAACTACAACAGCAGTCTACGAGAATACTGTGTAAGAGAACCCCACAACTCTCATTTTTCTTCTGCGCAAGTCATTTGAACTTCTCATAATTATAGGTTGACCACATTTCATTTTGAGGTGAAGTCAACACTAAAGCGATGAATTTCAGAGAAATAGAGAGGGGTGCCAATTTTCTACAGATGTTAAATGACACTGCTTCATTGGCCCAATTAATTCTCTGCAATTCTCCAGCTTTTGCAGAGAAAACATGCTGATTCCTGCACTTTGTAAAAGCATATACCATTCCTGCACGCAGCCACAGCTCGTGGACCCACAGAGCAGAGAGAGCCCTTAAGACAGAAGGAGCAGACAAACTTCCCTAGTCCCTCTTTCCTTTGCAAAAATAGAGATTTTTCAAGCTATCCTCTTCCCATGCACACCAATTAAGTGAGGCAACACACTGCAGCTGTGGTAACTCGTGATCCCTGTCCTCTGTCACTGGGACCAACAGGTCCCAGATTCCCACAGATCCTGCTGGCTGAAGACTTGAGTAAACAACATTGTGTGTGCTTTCATGGTGCTTTGGTCTGTCCACTGCACTATTTTAAGTCAATGGGGATTTCCCCCTTGCTGTGAGAGTGCAGTGATATGTATGAGGGAGGAAGGAAAAAACAACGCCAGAAACTGTACTCTTCTCAGCTGACAAACCTGCACGTGTTTGCATACACATCCTTACCTTTTGGGAATATAATTTTCTGCCTGGAGAAACCTAGGTGTTTAAATTCCATTTAGGTTTGCAGTGTGGTTTGGTCAATTTTAATCTAATATATTTCTTGTTTCACAGGAATTTCACAAAGTACAAGGCAGACAAAACATGGTCCAGTAACTTGAATCCATTTTTTATTGTGGTAATTATCAAAATAACTTTGTATACTAAGTGGATTTTGTGATTTCACAAAGACACCAAATTCCCATCAAACACTTTTGGTAATATTGATTCTTTTATGTGATGTTTTTTCACCATGGAATAAGCTTCCAGACTTGTCTATTTAATATAAATTTTAAATCCTCCAATAGTCTCCAATTAAACTCCCTGAATCATGCATGGTAGGAATTCCTGTTGTTAACCTTACTATTGTCAATGAACAACTGAGACATATTAAATAGTTCATCATATAACAATAACTCAGAAGTTCTTCTTTCACAAATGACAGCAGCCTCCCAGCCTTTTTATTTTACTTGTTAGAACTGAACTTAACCTTTCCCTTTCCTGGAGTGGCCTCTTCACAGTCATGGTTTCCGACCTACTTCTTAGCTGTTTCCCTAAAGAAAATAAAATCCCCTCCTGAATTATGAAAGTGGTGAAAAAACCAATGTCGATAATGTTTAATAAATAACCTTTGCTAAAACAGTCTAAATCTATGTAGAGTAAGCCCCAACAGCCCTCTCACATCCCACAGATGATTTGCATATTGGGTCATGGAATGCGTTTTAGGATATTTGACTGTAGACCTCATTGAAATATTCATTATGCTGTGTTCCAAGTAACATCCAGTATAAATTGTCCCTAGATGATGCTTATTGTGAATATCCCAAACATCTCTGAATTTGTGTTTCTAAAAAGGCAGATCTGAAATACTTTCTCTGCTTGAAATCAGCTTTTAGTAGCCTTAATTATATTAAACACAAATTTCTCATAAGAGTTCTGCAGCCCTGAACATAGCCACATGGTGCTTAATTGAGAGAGGCCGTCAGAAACTGACCTGGAACAGCAAACTGTGCTGTCTCCAAGGGAAAACAGATCTAGAAAGCAAAAAGCATGTATTCTGACACAGTATGAAAAGGGTATGTGTTATAAACGTGGTTTTCAAATGTCTGGACTGCTGACAAATCCTCTTTAAGTGTGTGTGTTAGAGACATGATCTTAACCAAACCAATAACACTTTCAGAGATTACCAATGCAATGAAATGCATTTATAATCCACTTCTGTAATGTGATAATTTACTTATGACACATGAATTTTATCTGTTGTCTGTGTTGTTTCCAAGATGTCAATCTCTCATCTTTCTGTCTTTAAAGATGAGGTCTTACACAAACATTTTCAATATCTTTGCTGTAGGAAAATTATGAATGCCAAGTTTTACAGGAGTCTAAAATGCTCTAATAGATTATTTTACAGGAATGATTGAATTTAATGGAATTTGAGCTGAACAAACACTTTTTTCCTTTTTCCTTTGTTTTTAAAAATCATTCTTTCTTATAATCTGTAGTCTCAATATAATGAGATCAACAGAAAGCATGGGAAGTTTCTGCTTACAAAACAAGCCTCTCCAACTCTGATGCTTGCACAGGTTATTGGACATTACATCCAGTTCAGTGCTAGACAGCAGAACCAACAGGCAGTCTTGTAGGGGAGCTTCCCACTTAAGAGGATAAATACAAAATATTTATAGGTGATGATTTATTTTTAGTAAAGGCCTTCAACATTGATGTTCAAATGACATCAGAATTAGCCCTGGTAGAAACAGAAAAGTGAGAAAGAGAGGAGAGCAATATTTACCCACACACACCATATTCGTTTCAAAGCTGTTTCTGTTTTAACTGTTTAGAAAGTTTGCTCTCTAGCACCTTCCTATTCAATAAGGATCATGCAGAAAGTTTCTCCAGGAAACGGCTGGGTCAGGAAGAATCTCTGCAGAGATTTCTGATGTTCAGCTGCCCCACTTGAGAGATGGATTAAGAATAATTCTTTTACAAATTTGAGTTTAAGATAGCTCTGTTACCCATGAGTAGCAAAACCTCAACCGCATTAGGCAAAATATTTCTTGCAGTTTAGGTAAAAGCTTTATGTCATGCCAAAATGTATATTTTGTGCAGTGAAAGATTACACACGTCACAGGCATATTTTTATAGCTACGTTTGAAAGCCGAGAAATTTTATTGGTGTTACATGTCATATTCTACTTACAAAGCAACAGGGTTTCCCTGATCCTCCAAGTCCCATTTTAAAAACCTCAGGAGAGATAAAAGCTTATGCATTTTGGAAAGGTCTATACAAACTATCAGAAATAATTTTTCCATATTGAATAATGCTCCAGGATTAACACTTGATGTCGTAGGACCTATCATGTCTAGAAACTGAACCCTCCTGCTATTGGACAGAGGGAAAACTAGTCTTTACAGCTTTCCAACAGTACGAAACACCTGCCTCTAATATTGATGAGTATACTGAGACCTTAATCCTTTTACTTATCTGGAAAAATTGCCAGAATACCATCACTTTCAACACAAAACCAAGTGAAACTTGGCAACTTCAATGAACATCACTTTGGAGACTTTAAATAAACTGTAGTCCAGAATTCAAAATAAAACTCAACAAATGTGAAGCCATGCAAATTAAACCACTCAACCAAAACCATTCCCATGAGTTGTTAGGAAACAAAGCTCTATTAATTCAGGGACCTTGCTCAACATCAGTGACTAGCTGACTGTCTGGCAATGAAAGAAACCACAGGTTGCATCATGTGCATCAGCTCCATTTTATCTTTCCTTTACGCTCTAAGTATAATGCTAAAAGCCCTCCAGGGGTCTGAACTTGCTGGAAAGACAACACATATTGCATCTTTACACTGTACACTCAATAACAGGGTGAGAGAAATCTCTTTCCATTAATTGATTTGGGCTCCTTCATCCAGGTCAGCCCCATTATCTTCAGGGTTTGGCTGTTCAGTGGATTAAGTACAAGTACCAGCAAACTCAGGGTTTCTGCCTTTACTAGGGGCTGGTATACACTTACCATTATAGGAAATATGTGAGCTCAGACACAGAAATGCCAGAGTCAGAGAGAGGCAGAGCACTGAAGAATCCCTGGAAATGGAATCTAAATCTTCATAAATTTAGTTGCCTCCTGAAAATCAAAACATGACTCTCCTGTCAGCATATCAACACGGTAACTGGTAGGATCCACAAGGTAGGCCACAGTATCTTTTACATAAATTTTAAAATAAGCATTGCATTTAAAACAAATTGACGCATAAGAAAATGTATTTTCATATTTTGAAGGATGAATCTTTAATAACTTAATTAAAACTTCACAAAGGAAAGAATGATTACTTGTTACAAACTCTAAATCTGTCTATATCAAACATGTCTCCAAAACTGCCCTCTATATGTATATTAATGATGCCATCAGATGCTGAAAAGACATGCCCTGAATAATACATACAATTTAAATTAACTCCCATTCTTAATGATCTCAAAGAAAAGTGAAATCAATCAAGTGATGTCAGGTTCACTCTCAATTATTATAGTTTCATTATTATTATTTGCTATTAATACAAAATTCAGTGATCAGTATGTATTTACAAGTGATCTCAGTGAATCTGCTCAGAACCCAGACATTGCAAGTCACATCAACATTGCAGAACAATTCAAGGCTCGGTGAGCAGAAAGAAATCTCTGGCAGCTAGACAAGAAAGTGGCTTAGACAACTTACAAAACCAACGACCTCTCATGGTTTAGAGAATTATCATTCTTTCTTGCTGCTGATACAAAGATCTTTCCAAAAGAAATGAGCAGTTTTCATGACCTTCAGCTATCCTGTAGGACAGAGAGGCCATTGCAATGCTGAATTGTAGTAATAGTGTAACAGTTGATCAATGCGTACTTGTACATTGCGCATTTGAGACATCCCTCTTTGATGTCACACACCTACATCTGGTCTTTTTCAGAGGATATCAAAACTTCAGCGATGCTTGAGAAAAAATATCTTGAGTGGGAGCACCAAGTGTGTTATCTAACAAATTGCCCATAGCTAGCTAATTGAAGATGCAGAGGTAGTTAATTCTATATCAACATACGTAAGTAATTAAGTGTAGTAGGCAGAGAAGGGACTACAGAAAAATTGCAGAAGGGACATAAAAACAGATGCAACTGAAATAGAGAATTCTTTGGGGAACAGGATTTGAGGAGCCAAGAGAACTCAGGGGCAGAGGATTTTGTTACAAATGTTAAGAAAGTTATCCTCCTTTCTTCTTATTACCCACACAGTCCAAATTAGTAAGATTTTCCAGGGGAAGGTCACATGATTTGATGGGGTAGGTAGATGTTCTAGCTATTAATGTAATTCATCTATACAGGATGAAACTTTGTTTCTGATTTATGGAATCAATATCTGCAAGAAAACGAATGTTAAAAAAGGGTGGGTTTGTCAAGTTATTCAAAGAGCTTGAAAGCCTGATTTTATTTGGCAAAGAGGTCATTTAGTGTGCTTTCAGGGATCTCTCTCGCTCTCTCTTACACCTAGTATCATAAGTGAACCTTGATGGAACAAGGGATTGGAAATAAACTCTTTATGGTAGTGAACTCCAGTGTCTACCCTCATAGAGAAGCAATTTGGGTGAAAGAAAAGAACAAAAAGAGCCTCTCTCAGAGATTCTCCTGCTCACTGCAGGACATAGAACCAAGAAAAGGTTTGAGGTTTCCCTTGTGACTGATAAATGACGATTATCAACCTCATGAAGTCACGGATGCTAAGGTTTTCTATGCGGAGCTTACTACTGTGCCAGGAAACAGCAGTGTGAAAAGTTAACAACTACAAATATTAGATAGCAAGAATAGTTCCTGATACAAAAGTTGACAATAACCTCTCTGAGATTCCACCAGATTCATTTCAGTTTCATATGTGCCATATATTGTGTCATTTCTGCATGTTTGCAAGTGTGATTTTTAACATTTGAGCTCAGTCCTGTCCATGCTGGTGACCACAGAAGCTTTAGGACTGAATTAAGTGGAAAAAAAACTGAGTATCCAATCACCAATACACTAAAATTGATTTCTATTAAATTTGACTTCTACTAAATTTCAAGTAGGAGAGTAACTTTGAGTCTGTGGACACATTGGCAATTTTGGTTGTTTTTGCATAATACTTCTCCCTTTCCACACTAGATTTTTTACATATCTCTTACAGAGAAAAATACAGTTCAAATTTCAATCAAATCCTCCTTACCCATAATGCCTGATTTATCTGAGGCCACTATGATATTTTTTTATCCGCTTTACCTGAAGTGGATGTGGTGACTCAGGAGACAGAGTGTTAAATAGATGTCCAGCCAGCCTTTTCACACCATTTAAAACAGAAGCACAGTGTCACATAATTCACTGCTGGGAAGACAGCACACTCAGATCAAGGGCCAAATAGTAGCTCTCTCTGCAGTATTAAAATAAGTAAAAAAAACAGGGACTGTAACTACATTCAAAATCCAGCCTCAGCCTAAAGCCTACCACACACTTCTCACTTCAGGAGCAGTAGGCAGAGGTGTTTTGCCTGACATTGTGCTCTGGAGGATTGCCAGGCATTTCTCCTGGAAGGATGCATTCATGCTCCTCTCCAGCAAGAACCATCCTCATTGATGGTTTTTTCCATCTGAGCCCTTGGAGGAAAATCACTGCAGTAGTTGCTGGCTGGAAAGTTCTGGCTCTGCAGCAGTGAGCAACCAGAAGCAAAAGAAGATGAAGTGGCCTGCATACTGCACAGAATTTAGAGTCCAAAAGGAGAGCATGTTTCAAGTGTGAACTGAATTTCAATAAAAAAACCCCTGGAATCCAACCTGAAAAAAAGAAAGGTTAATGACATTTTCCTCCTAAAAAGGCCAACGTGCAAGCACTATGGGGGATGTCTGTAAGGAATGACTGATTGGCAACTACTTTCTATATTGCTTCCATTGAGTCACCAGCTTTAGAATGCAGAGCCCTGCATTGTAAGTGACTGCACAGAGGAGAAAAATACAACTTGCAAATCCCACCTTTCTAGAGAGATCACCAACCAAGCACGTAGATTTGACAGGTCTAGCCCTAACCATGCAAGTTAAATCTTGACGTTAGGAGACTTTAATATCTTGAGAGTACTGTTTCCCTTTGTCACTGATTCTGTTCAGTACTGTTTATTTTGAGAACACAGAGGTTGCCAGCTCCAAAACAATGTCCCTAAAGGACTGCCTTAACAGGCACAGTCAACCAAATAAATTATGACAACAGCTAACATTACCTGGATGTATAACTTAACTATCCTGACTAATGTATAGTTTGGCAAAGACAGTTTCTTGGCCTTCCAGGTGTGCTATAAGGAGAGTTTATTTTCACAGCCTTCCTAAAGAAGATCATGACAACTGTAAACTGGGGCACTGATCCAAACTGAGAGCAACTATCATTTGGCAATGGGTTCAACTGAGTGCTTTTCACTCTGTATTTTTCAAGTGTCTAAAAAATACAGGCATTAAAAACCTGCAACTTGAAGATATCATGCATCAAATTAAGATCCCAGAGATGCTCTCAGCAAAAGTACAGCTTGCCCAGGCTGGGAGTTATAAACTGCCAGGCCTTAGGGAATGTGAGGAGAAGAGATCACTTCGAGCTCAGGCACAGAGCATCTCTCACCAAAGTAAGTTTTCACCTTTGAAGTCCCTCATCACCAGATACTACAGAAACAGAGTGCATCTTACTTTACAGTGTTCCTCCTTTGAGAGACAGAAGTCTGCTTGCAGCTTTTTGGGTAAACTCAAGTTACATTAAATTGGAATTGGGCAACAGCAGAGTGGTATAGATGTCAGGTTTGGTTGCTGAAATAATTACTCATGTCTTACAAAGACTGAAGTAAAATTTCTGCTTTTATGGCTATATGTTCCTGCTGAAATCTATGTTAGCCACTTGAAATCTTGTTCAGGTACACCTGCCTGTGCTGCAGATACATCTGCACTGCAGTACAGACAGCTCAGCTACTGGCCAAATTACCACTGGGCGTAGTCAATAATTAGACTATGCATGAGATTACACAGAGGTAACATGAAGGAGGATCCTTTGAAAGCCAATGCCATGCTACCATGTGAAGGACAAAGGGGCGGGGAAAGGGAAAGAAAAAAGGCAGCAATCTTCCTGCTTATACCACTGGGAATATAATTCCTTCCTTCAGCACAGCAAAGCTCAAAAATATAGGACACAGTGTGGGACAGAGGGTCAGTGAGTTACACTTATTTATACACTATCTCTATTTGGTTCAAGGACTCTCAGATAGAAAGAAAAAAGCCTTTCCCTGATGGAGCTTTCAGCCAGTAGAAACTGAGGATAATATTGTACTTTTACAACATGTGGTGAATCACCAAATTCATTTTTATTGGGGTCATAAGAAAGCATTTTGGTTCTAGACTTCAGAGTTAAGGAGCTGGTGCACTGAGTATGGATTTGTCATATGAGCTGCCTGATTGCTATCGTGGTTTTTAGGGAGTTGGGTTGAGGGAAGAGGGGTGTTGTGTGTTTTTTTTTACATTGAGCTAAGTATTGGTCTTGAGTTCAAGACTAGTTATATTGTTGTTTTTTCTGAAAATTATACATATTAAGGGAAAATGAATTTTCACGTAAGCCAAAGGAAAGCAATTTGAAAAGTCACAAAAAGCAATCCTGCTCCAGCCTATATTTCATATTTTACTATCATTGTTAGTGTTTGTAATGATTTTTTAAAATTTGTTTTTCTGCTTAAACACTTCTGTACTTCTGCTCTCTCCTCATGTGTATGAATGGTTTCTAAATGTAGGCTGTAAAAAAGCTGTTACAGATATACCTCATCTTACTGTTTCCAGGTCAGCTTTCAGCTCGTGGGTGTTGCCAAGGGACTGTGGATGTTTGCTCTAAAGTTCTGGGCTCATCCTTCCATTCTGCCAAGATCAATTACAAAGTTTGCTGTTACACCATTGGGTCCAATGATCTGGACACTTCACTGTATCCCTGGTGATCCAGAGAAAGGGGAAAAAAACCAAACCCAAATTAGTGCTGAGAAATTTTAAAACAAATAAACACAAAAACAAAAACAAACAAAACACCAATGAGAAAAACAGCTCAAGTTTGATTCCATTTAGAAGAAGCAATTAATCCACATGCACAGAAAACAACAACAGATCTTACCACAGTCAAGAGTGCTGAAATAAGTATAGCTGGCATATAGACAAGAATCAGGAAAAAATTTGTATCCCCTCTTTAAAATCCATCTCTATTCAAGTCTTTGAATGCACCGTGTTAAAAGTTAAAGCATTGCCACGTACTCTCCAAGTGAATGAATATGGGTTTCTTCGTCCTTTGCCCAGAATTTTATAGTAGAGAACCACAGCATTTTCTTTTAATGTTTTAATTTTTCTCTCATCTCACCCTTTGCCTGTGCCTGGCAGAATTCAAGTCATATCTATCTAAAACCTGGAAAGGTAGAAAAACAAGTCTATGTACTTCTAAAAGGGCCCCTTCATTTTCTGGTACCATTAGAAGATAAGGATAAACCTGCAAGCCAAGCTAGACAAAAAAGCTAAGAGCCATTTGAGGAAAAGGCTATGATTTCTTTAAGAATAAACAAAATTAATACAAATGGAGACTGTGAAGATATTTAGCTCCTTTCATAAGAAGTAAACCTCAAAGTGCTCTACACTTAAATTAACACTTATAATAGCCTTCCATGTAAGCAAGTAACATTCCCCCCATTTATTAAAAAACAAACAAACACAGAACTAGCACAAATTATATAGTATATTTGATCCATACTTTTAAAGTATATAGGTCTATACTCAGTGAGAAAGGGGGTTAGGATTATGCATCTGATCTTTTAAGGACTTTTGGAAAAATCTAAAGTTTCTTTTGCACAAATACAAGGCACTTCACCTCAGTTTTCCTGTTCTTGCTCAAAAGCAAATGTTGGACTTCAACTATATAATCCATGTAACAGATTTTTCACACTGGGAGAGTGGCTGCCTGGAGGCAGCTCTGTAAAAGGACAGGGGTCAAACCATGAGTTTAGGAGTTGTTTGTTCAGTGTGTGTCTCACCAGTAAATCAAGCCTTTTAATTATTTGCAATCTGGAGCAGAATTTCATGGACATGCCTATTCTGACAGTGTTCTCTCCCAAGCCCAAGTACTAAATTTTGTCTTCTTAAAAGTACATTAAAATATGACAGTCTCTACTATTCTAGTTATCATTCTCATCTCTTATTCACTGCCAGAAAATTGACAAGTGCCTTCAATCAATTCATGATGTGCATTTTCATCTCATTATTTTACTTTGACAACAAGTATCAGTAAATATCTGCAAAACTATCCCAGTATTTTATTTCATAGATGTCTTGAAAATGCTTCTGAAATATAATACTTGTTCATATGTAAGTCTTGGTTGGTTGGTTGGTTGGTTTGGGTTTGGGTTTTTTTTTTGCAAACCCATGCTCACTCACTCTTTCCTGGTTTTCCATTTCCAGCTGTCAACTGTCTCCTCTCCTACCTGCTTCAAGACAGAAATCACCCTTCTATTCAATATTTTAACAGAATTTTGCAAAATCTACTTGGCTCTGATTAAAGCTCCTAAAAATGCAGTGATATCCGCTCTATCAGCAATAAATAAATGCAGCATGGGTTTCTTTCACCAAACTGAACAATGTGTTCTTAAAAATCACAGGTCATCTGATGTTGATGATTCACTACAGGCAGTCCAGCCAGCAAGAAATTAACATTTTCTGCTCTAGCACTGCTGTTATAAACTTCGCCTTCAGTACTTTTTGCATACAAGCTCTTTAGTAAAGGTGAGTTTAATTTAGCTCTTAGCATATTTATAATTGTCATCCAATCATCATTGAAAACAATACACCAAAGCTGACATATTCTGTTACAAGAGCAATTCTGGTAAAATCAGTGGGATGTGCACCTGATTTAGGACTTTTTCAAACACTGAGTACTTGCTGACTCCGTTCATGCCATATATTGTAAATGTTTATTGCCTCATTACTTACAGCTGTAATAAAAAAGCTCGGTTACACCATACCCAAAAAGTAAAGTGAAATAAAATGTATCTTCAAAAACCATGAGACTGGCTTTAAATCTTGTATTGTCTTTAACATAAAAGAAAAAGTTTACAGTGTTGTTTTTTGCCTTATTTTATGTTATCTTGGTATTTCTTATATGCTTTTATGACTAGAAACTCACTAATTACTTTTCATTTAAAGGCAAGGGTCTTATGAGTAGGGGATTTAAGAAGAACCTGAATGTCAGAGCACTGTATAATATATTTTTTTAATGTTTTGTAAAGAAGTAAAAAAAAATTCATTTTTTCTTCCACAAAGTGTATACTATCATTTTCTGACTTAGACTATTTGATATGATAGTTGGTTTAATATAATTTGAAGAAGAAAAACATTCCAGAAGAAGAAAAGCTTTATTCACACACAGAAAATTAACAGATGCTTTTTTTATGAGTTGATTGCATTTCTGTGTTTTTCAAGTGGTAACTCAGGGTTTCCTTTTGTTTATCCACTCACAACTCCCTTCTAGCTAGCTGCCTTTTTTTTTTTTTTAATGGAACGTGTTAATGAAGTAGTATATTTTGTTCAGCAAACCTCAGTTTCTCCCCTCTCTCTTTCTGTCCCTTCCACAGTTAAAAAGCAAGCACATTCCCAGAACATCACTGTTTACTGAAATTGAAAGTCTTTAGGGTATTTTGGAAGCAGGAGACTTCGAAGCTTGAATGAGGTACTCCACTGGCAAGCTTTCAAACTTATTTGCAGATCAGGACCTCTTTTGTAGAAGTCTCCCCAGGAGTAAGGCAGTTAGACACCTGCCAGTAGCCTGCAGTGGCACCATCCCACTGTGATGTTAATGAGATGAATGAGAACACTATGGAGAGCTGCAATAATTACAGGGTGAAGAGCTTGTCTTTTCCTGGCCCTCCTCTCTGGGTTGCCTGATGTATAGAGCAGGGTCTTTTGTAATACTAATTACAAATGTTAATTAAACATTTCTTTGGAATTTTGCCCTCCATTAATAGGTCAGATAAACAGGGAATAGCAATGACAGGCACAAGTCATTATCAGCCACATGAGAAAAATACCATTTATTTGTTCCCTTCCTTTGGTCCCTCCAAAGACATAACTTCTAGTGTTTTGTTTTATTAAAGAGACACTAAACCCACTGAAGTATAGCATTTCTGCACAGAAATAAAATAATAATAGTTTTTACAAGAATGGAGTTAAACCTAGTTCTAAGGCCCCTTCCACTACAACTCAATCTAGTCTGTGTTGGCTTGACAAATTTTAAGCTTAATCATGACTCTATCTCTAAGGCTACATAAACACTCTTCCAAACACAGATTTAAGGAAACATTCATGACAGCTGTTGACGACAGCACCAAATCTAGTTTGACGGCTTTCTCTGGCATGAGCAGCACGTGGCATTTCAAATCAGTGCATTAATCCCATTTCTAACCCAGTCCCTAGAATTACAGGAGTGACCCCTGCTCAGATCAGAACTGAGCACAAGCACTTGGCAAACATTGCCACAAAAATAAAGCTCTACCCCTTGCCTGACAGTCTGCCACAGCCAAATGCTCCCATCCAGGCTCACATGGAGCAGTAATTTAATACATCAGCAATACTATCTATTTCAGTGAAATTACTTCTGCTGGGTCAGGTCATCTTACCTTTCCTTATAGTTCATATTGCTAAAGCACAGGAGGGAACCAGACTAATTCCCAATTTCATCTCCTTAATATTTTTCTCAAATATGTACATGTGGTTTTAAAAAGCATTTGATGACACCAAAGAGAAACAATTCCTTTTGGAAGAAATTAAGTCAGGAGATGCACTTCAAGAGCACAGCTACGGCATTCCAACAAAGACACAAAGGAACCTCAATGCAAGCATGAAAGGGATGAGAAGGGTTTCACTCTCAAGATTCGTTTCTATGGGGCCACGTCACTTGTGAATGCAGTCATAGACTTTCTCTAATTTAATCCTATTTTTATTACTCTAAGGTAAGAATTTTCAATTTTTTCACTTTTTCAGATAATTCAAAGCTGAGTTCTTCTGTTTTGGCAGGGAATGGGGACTAGTGCAGAACTGAAAAATCCACTATTTTCCCATACAGCTCCATTGCTTTGACAGCAGTCCACCATATGAGAAATATTAATGAGACAAAGCCTATGGTATATGTCAATTTCAGAAACTTTTGATTGCTTATGTCTTAAATATGTCTTTATGCATACTACTAGTAACCATGGCATCATTGGCTGTGGTCATCAAACTACACTCTTACTCACACACTCCTTCATGTAATGGACTTTGAAAATAGTCTGTTTTATCAACCATGTAAGCATGTAACCACAAGACCTGCACCATTACAGTGCAGATTGGGCATATACAAAAAAAAACTGAGCCAGGCTCATTTACAGATTCACAGAATTTACGAGTTTTGATTCTTTCATCAGAGATGTTTGAATAAGTTATCACCACTCCAGCTTCCATTTCATGATACAGAAAATGTGACTGTAATCCCACAATTTCCAAAATGCCCCAAGATGCATCATGAGCCCAACTCTCTCCTCAGCAGCCTTCTATCACCCACTTCCAATGCAAAAAGGCAAGAGCACTAAGAAAGCCCACGTCTCCCTAAGCCCATCCAACTTCAAACAGCTGTTTTGCACTGCCACAGCCTCTGTGAAATGCAGTCTCATGTGCTTGCTTGAGTCAATTGTTTTCTCCTACAGCTGCTAATCCAGGTGTCCATTGCCAGCTCCAATGGTAGAAATGCAAGGAAACCACCCAATCTAACACTGAAATAACTGCTGTGATCATTGAGACTGCTCAGAGCTCTTCTACTCTGCTGAAGATCACAGTAAATAGCAAGGTATCTTTTGTATCTCTGGTGATCCATTTATCTTTGCCTATCATACCCACAGTTTCATCCATGTTTGTAATTATTCTAACATGATTCTCAGGATCCTAAAACTAGCTTGCAGTTGAGTAAGAAAACAGAATTTAAACAGAAAAGCCACAAATAAGAGCATACACAACAGCAATGCAAACAACACACTTTTGATTACCTGCATTGATTTCTTAGCACAGACCAATGATTTTTAGTGCAGAAATCTGTACATTAGTCCATAACTTCTGAACTAGAGTACACAGTTTCCAAAAGACATTAATTTTTTCATCTACAAACTCCATTTGATATATTATTCAAAGTATCCTTTAATAAGTTGCTCTAATTATAAAATATTTCAATTATTAAAATTTGCCTTTTTACAATCTGAATTTATCTGATTTCAGCTTTTGGACACTTGGTCTTGCTACATCTTTTTTGGCTAAGATTAAAGAACCATAGTTTTCTCCACATAAATATTTTCAGATCATAACACAGTCACCTGTCAACCTTATCTTTGATAAGGTAAGCAGATTGATTTTCTTAAAATCCCACACTGGAAGAGCATGGTTTTCTTCAGAAGAGAGAAGATATTAATTCATAGAAGTGCTCTAAAACACTGTGATACATCTAGGTAGTTTCACAGAAACAGTATCACACTTCCATCTTTGTTTTTAAACCATGCTATAAAAATTAATACTAGTATAGCAGGAGGCTGGACCTCCAGAGCACCCATCCAATCTGAATTATCCTATAACTCTATAATTCCTAAATTTTTCAAGACAGCAATCAATGCAGAATGTGGGTTTAAAACAAGATAGTTAGTATGTTCCCATAGAAGGCCCTCCGATGACTTCAATAGGTCCACAACATGTTACACCTGCTGGAGGTCCTAGTTCCAAGAGCAAGAAGAAAGATATAAATCATAATGGTCCAAGCATAAGTTTCACTTAATAGGAAGGTTATATCTTAAAAAAAAAAAAAGGAAAATAAAGTATTTTTTACTATTATAGTAACTATTCTTCTGAAGTCTACATTATAAAGACTTCAGGAGACACAAAAATTGCCCTACAAAATATGAGTTTCCATCTTTCTGTAGAAAACATTTCAATTTCTATAAAAAGCTGAATGTTTCAGAAGTAGTTTTACAGACCAGTTATTTAGCTTCATTTCCATTACATTTTGCGCGATGTCATAATAACTTTGTGTTGAATGCATGGCAATTTCTTCCATTTCATTTTGTAAGACACCATCGAAACTGTTTGCTTAAAATGACAATTTCCTGGGAAATCACTTTTCACTGGACAACACTTTAACCATGCCAGGGAATGGACCAGCACTTTGCAGCAAAGCCTTGTCAAGCATTTACCAGCTGTGACATCAAATCAGTTGGATTAACCTAACTCACCTGTCTTGCATTTCTGTCTCAGAAGACTATGCCATATTCATGCCAATCTTAACTTCTGTCAACGTCCTTCTAAGGAGTCTTAATTTTTAAAATAAGTTATTACACTGGATTACTACTTTGAATGCAGGTGTTTGGGTCTTTTCAATCCAAAGACCTGCAGTCTGGGTAAGTCCACACCATTGACTATGTGTGGCCCAGGCTCTACTTCTGAAGTAAAGCTCTCAGTCCTTCTCTATTTACCTCATTTTGGTTTGCATTGCAGGACAATCTCAGAGCTGATGATCTGTATCCCTTTTGGATGAAATTAAGCCAGAAGGCACATTTCAAAGGTGGTATGAAGGAACTTTCCCACAAACACTTACAGGATGGCCACAGGGTTTTGCTCTGCAGATTCACTTGCTAATATAGACATAGCCTTTCACTAATTTAGTCCTACTTTGATCACTGTCATCTGTCAAAATAATCTGAGAGAGAAACAGTTTGGAACCAGCTGTTTTTAACTGCTTTATATGGTTCTTTCTTTGCAGCATGACTATAAGGTAGTTTGAATGTATTCACTCCCATGTGTACATGTGCCTTTCCTCAGAAGGCTGAGGAATCAGGAATTGCTGTTTAAAGGAAGCACTTCATGCATTTGCTCAATTTTTCATAGAACTTTTTAGTGTGACACTTAGTGTGAATGCATGGTTTATTCTGCCAGTGGTCTGTGGTTAGCACTCCCTATATACCTATTGGCAT
>JAWWEU010000081.1:70572512-70615611 GCA_035583155.1 Acropternis orthonyx | reverse complement strand
GTGTGACACTTAGTGTGAATGCATGGTTTATTCTGCCAGTGGTCTGTGGTTAGCACTCCCTATATACCTATTGGCATGATAAACTGTAATGACTTCATAATAAAGTTAAAAGCCCAACATAAATGCACATAAGCAAGGAATTCCAGAGGTAAGATTTGAATTTCACCCATCACCCTTATTTGAACTGGAACATTATGAAACAGCTATATGCTAGTTTCTTTAGGCACAAATATAGAAAATGTAAGGACAGGAATATAAACAGTGAAAACTGTGTATGCTCTTACAGGTTCCCATACTTCCTCAAAATGTACTTATTTCCCATCATTTTTCAATTTCCCAAACACTTTTGTTAAAGTTTTGTCCCTTATCTCAATGGTAACTGCACCATTTCATAATAAACCAGGACTGAAACAGTTTGATACTTCTTGGGGAAAAAAGAAAAGTTCTAGTTGATGGTTTACACTATTGAAGAACATGTTACTAAAAGAAGGATGTCAGAAAACATATCACCACTTTATGCTGAGTTGTGATGCCTGTGACATAAATGCCACAAAGGAGCTCTGGAGCTTTGGTTGTCTTATTTATTTGAGGGGTTTGTTTCCTTGTATGTTTTTTATTTTGTTTGAGGATTCTTTCAGCTGGAGAAACAGTAGTGTACTTTAAGGAAAGTTGCACCTAAAGCTTTTCCATTTTGCATTCCCCTTTCACCTATAGACTTAATGCTCTGGCATTGTGTTACATTATGCAAAACATAGGCTTACTTATTGATTATTGGCATAAAAAGAGAATTTGGATACCAGCATCTACCAGTGACTTTTTCCAAAATCATGACTTTACAAATTGATCTTAGGTGCCTTGCTTTCTATTTGCATGACCTAGCAGGCTTTCTGAAGTTTTCAAAAGCAAGGAGCAAAATGCCAGCCAAAATTCAACAGCTCTGCAGATGCTCAGTTTTTTCCAAAATCAGAACCAGATCACATTACTTATATTGAGTCAGGATCTTGGTGTTTGATCTTTTACATAACTTTCCAGCTCATCTCTGCAGTCTGATTCCCCACCATATAATTTTCTTTCTGAAACCAAAAGACAATGTTCTTTCTATCTTTTTTACTAGATCTGATGTTCTTGGACACGATTCTTCTGACTTATTATGAAAAGCTTCCAAACTGCTGGTAGGGAATTTGGCTGAAAGATTCCCACTAAGTGATCATGCAGTGATTTGAAATTTTGCCTGTGAATGATTAGAGAGTGGTTACATGAATAAAAGAAAATCTGAATATCAGGATGTGGGGGACTTCAATTCCTTAGAAGATACTACTTCTGAATTATTATGCATTATATTCAAGTCATTCATATACCTTTGGTGCAAAACCTGGTTTTTTTCTCTGATATAATAGAGAATATTCTATTCTTAGTGGAATAACATGGAATTCTAGAATCGGTATTTAGAAACATCATGTCTAGAACTGTCTATAAATCTTTCAATAAGTTCCTTCATAGGAAAATGATTCACTGAGGATAGAAGTCCCAGAATTTTGTTTGAGGTAGGAATTTTCAATTTAAAAGTCTGAAAACCTTCAAAACTTAAGCAAAGTTTCAGTTCTACATTTTCAGATTAAAAAAAAAAAGGTATTCTTTTAGGATAAATGCATTTTCTATACTGCAAAATAAATGAGGGGAAAAGAGAGATATTATTGTTACTTCTGTGTAGGACTGTGCAGTCAGTATGCAAATATAAATCAATTTCTAACACCATAAGTAGTGGGCAGGACAGGATCTCTTTAGCTCTCTTTCACAGAAAGATCCCCCTTTGAGTACAGATGCTTCTCAAGGTTACTCCTTGAGGCTGAGTGATTCCTTGCTGCAACAGATTCTCAGTGTCTAATAGCATTCTAAACCTGAAAATCATAGCTAACTAATATGAAAGATTGGTTGTGCACATCTAATCCTTTAGACACAAACCACTGACCAAGTTGGGACTAAGTCTGGATCCAGACACATGTAAACTCTGTGAAGAAGCTTAGAAAGCAAGGAGGTCCTTTCTGAACCTCATGTCTCCATCAAAGGGTCTTCCTGATAATTCTGTCTGACCTTGTCCTCTATGCCGTAAATAAGCAAATAGACATTGTCATTTAATCTTGTTAACAACTGTGACATTTACTGTTAAACCTTCTTAAATCTCTGTTTATATTGATAAACATATTGCTACTTCTCTCTCACAAATAAAGTCACTCATGACACCCATAACAAGAATTACATAGATAACTCTACACATTAATACAGCCCATGGAATTCTGGTCTGAGTCGGAACAATAAAAAATTGCTTCAGTTCACTCAGAAATTCAAAGGCAAAATCATGCAGAATGGGGGTATGATAGGAAGAGACTTGTATCTTCAGGAGAGCTGTTCAAAGCTTTTTCCACAGCTAAACAATTCTTTTAGTTGATGCAGTGAGAAAACTTGCCTTAAATTTATCTTTTCGTAGAATATTTGGGGAAGAAGCTAAAAGCTTTTGTTCTCAGGGAAATGTGAGAGCTGCAATTACACCAAGCCCCTTATGGAGTATCCTGGTGGGAGAAGGGCCCTTGTGCAATGTCCTTTTCCACATATCCAAGCAGAAGTCAGGCATAAAATATCTCAGAATGAGGATGCTGAATTCCCCTGCTATTTCAGCAGAACAAATCAGGATGCATACTTCCATCCTGCAAATCAGGATGAAAGACATCAGTGCTGGAGACCACAGAGAAATAAAATAAACTTTCTGCAGTAATTAAAAATGAGATGGGGAAACCTCATTGTCTGCTGAAGAAAATTCACTGGGTTTTTTGTCAGAAGTTAAATTTTATGATTGTAAATTACACTTGATAAACAGAATTTATGGCTAGGAGTTTTACTTCTTTCTGCTATGTGCTGGACTCCTGTCCCTTTGAAGACAAAGCAGGGTACTGTGAAATACTTCAGAGAGCTTTGCAGTTACAGTGAATTACAAAGCCACACAGACGGATTGGGAATCAATCATTTGCATTTAATCGCTGAACAAAAAAGTACAGCGTGCATACCTACAGGTCCTCAGCCTGGGTATATGGGAAGAGGAGATTGATAAACAATACCATATTTTGAAGATCTGAGTAGAAATTAACAAACTCTGGTTCCAGAGTAGAAATGCATTGGACATCATTGCAAGGCAGGAGGGAGTAGCTTTGTACCAGGCAGGAATGGTGTCATTTCAGTGGTCTGATGGTGGTCTTTGGGTGGAACCCTGACATTGGGTCTGTGTAAGTGTCCTTCCATGAGAGGAAATGAGATGCAATCACTAAAAAGGAAAGAGAGCCCAGGCCACAGCCTTTCACCTTACTGCTGACTGTGTAGCAAGTTGAGTCATGGTACAACAGATATGGTGTGTCCTCAAAAGTTCACCTCTTATCCTAACTTGGAGCCTCAGATGTAGAGCAGTGCTGAGCCTTCAATTATTACTACACCAGCACAAAAGCCATTGCTTCCACTGGCTCTAATTCTCACTCACAGAGAGACCAAAATTAAAGATGATTAAGCTCTGCCTTCACCCTTCAGCAAGCAAATCTCAGGATGAACACCTAGGCAAACTGACACACCAGAAGGAAATCTAGCCTGCCAGGGCCAGCACTAAAGACATCCCAAGGATACAGAGAGTCTCTGCTCTCCAGAGTTATTGATCCACTGATACGCAACAGCACTGAATTCTTCCTTACTGGAGCAGCCTAGGTAATCACAAGCAGAGTTAGGAAAGCCTTTTCACACAAGCCTGAGAAGGCAAGATCAGGGCAAGAGACGTCTGTGCTAGTGTTCTTCTAGAAGATGTTGTCATATATAGTGCTGTGATTGCACCCTAATGAGTATTTCAATTCTCACTAAAGGTGAAAAAAAAAATCCAAAATATGTTTTTGCTGTTTTTTAGTGTCTTCTGGCAGCTCTGTAATATATATCAGAAACAGCTATAGTTCTTAATGGTGTGGGAAGTTTGGGTCCCTATCCTGTTGATCCCTTGTCAGACAGAAAAATTCAGAATCTGTTGTCTTTCCTTTCCTTTTTTACTTTTTTCTTTTTTTTTTCTCTGAACAGTTTGAATGGCAGATTAAAGAATAATCCCATTCACAGCTAATGTGCAGTAACAGGATTGAGCAAAAAACTGACTTAAGAAGCTTTCATTTGGGTCAGGACATATTGATACCATATTTGAAGATATATACTCCGCACACTTGTGCAGAGACGTTTCAACTGTAGGCTTTAAAAAAAAAAGGCAGCACAAAAATAAACCCCACCACCACACTCGAATGATACAGCTAGTGAACTACTAGACTATGTGAAACAATTTCTACCCACGTTTGCTTTCATCACAGATTATGCAGTGCTGTAAACTACTCAAAATAAAATGCTTCCTTCCTATACAAAACCAACTATGCAATAAGGTTTATTTTCACTGCTTCTGAGTGCCCAAAGAAGAAGATAAAGTCACTGTAACAAATTACACCTGTCATCATGTTAAAAAAGGAACCACACTTTTAGGTCATAGACATCTCTGACTGCCACTGATCCACTCACCTCTTTGAGACAAGACACCTTTTTTGTCCCTCAAAGTCTTTTCTATCATCATCATGGCTAGGCTTCGTGAACGAAGATTTGGGAAGGGCTCTACCCACGCTTGCTCCAAGCGCGCTGATGGTTAATAAGGCCGATGTGAGATAGGCAAGTCCGGTTGCAAATGGCACAGTGGAAAGTCTCTATAGGCAGCATTGGTGAGTCACGGTTCTTTCTGCATTGTCTTTTTTCTTCAAACACTGATCCTGCGTGTGCTCTCAAAGGAAGCAGCAGCGTTATGGATGGTGTGTTGCCATGCCTCCCAACTGAAGGCCAGAGTGGACCATTGATGGTGGTCAACATGGCCAAGGCTGAGGTATTGTTTGAGGGAGTCCTTGTATCTCCTCTTCAGGGCTGCTCTTGCAGCAGCCGGTGGCGAGTTCACCATAGAGCACAATCTTAGGGAGGTAGTGATCACTAAAACCTTTTCATTAGTGGATATCAATACCATGGCTTTTATCTCTCACCAGTTTCTTCTCTTCCAATAATGACAACATGGGTCTTTCCGACAATGACATCAAGGGAATCCAACAAGATCAAATCCCACAGTCTTCAATTTCCTGCAGAATGCTGGATATGAGTGATTCTTTATTACTTCTTATTACAGTTCTAAGTATCATTAATGATAAAAAAAATAGCAAGAAAATAGTGGTTATTAAGCTGGCTGTTATAAAGCAGATAACTTTGCCAGCCCAGTTTATAAATGGCCTGAACCAGCATTTCAGAAGCCTTAATATCAGTCTTGCATAGCTTGCACAATAATACACCCGTATCATGCATTTACTTTGACTGTAATCCCAAAGTCTTAAGAGTAAATTCCACTCTTGCTTATATATGTGTGTGCACACAACTCATCTGGCTTGAGTGATGCTGAAACTTCTCATATAAGGTTTAAATTTATCCAGTACAACCTTCTGTTGAAATCAGGGCCTTCTATCAGGTTATGCAGGTACCTGTCAAGTAGGGTATCTAATATTTCCAGTGAACAGAATCCTACAATTTCTCTATGCGGCACATGGGTTCTCATGGTTCTCTATCTCCTCATTGTCAGGCAGAGGTGCCCTGACACTGTTCATTGCTGTTTGCCTATATCCTGTCACCACAGGTTATGACAGAGTTCTTCCATTTTAGCTGTAAATACCTTCTAAAGACTGGAAAACTGATTAGTTCCAAAGCTTTCACTTCTCTAGATTGAATAAACCAAGTTTTTTCATGCTTCCTTCATATATCAAATTCTGTCATGCTCTGATGATCTTGGTGTTACCTCCGCTGTACGCTCTTTAGTTTTTCAATATCTCCTGAACTGAAGGGTCAAAACTGGACACAGTATTCCTGCTGTGGTGTATTCAGCACCAAGTAGCATGAAAGAATTACATCTCTTGATCTCCTGATTGTGTTTCAGCCCAATAGCCTGTTTGCTTTCAGGGCTTCAAAGCTGCACCTCTAGGTCCTGTCCAGCTTGCTGTCTACTGAGACTCACAGGTCCTTCTCAGCTGCACTACGCTTCAACCAGCCAGACCCACATCTGCACTGCTGTTTGGCATTATTCCAGAGCAGGTGCACAACTTCACATTTGTCTCTTTTAAGACCTTGTTGGTCCAACCTTTCAGACTGTCAATATCTCTCAGTATGGTGGCTTTTCCTCCTTGCATTCTACTTCTCTTCCCAGTCTTGCATTTTCAGCAAGCTCAGCACAAATGCATTTGAACCTTTCATCCAGATTATTTATAAAGTTATTGAATAGTATGAAACCCAGTGTTGATCCCTGAGGAACTCCACACACGAACACTTGCAAATTTGACTTTGAGCCATTAGCCAACAACATCTTTATGCTCAGCAGCCTAGCCAGTTCTCCATGCAACTTGTGCCACTTATTTGAAATATGTCTTAGGAAGCTGTCAACAAAGGTATTGTGGGAGACCACAATAAATTATTTGCTAAAATTATGGTAGATGGTGTTCAAAATACTACCATCATTTTTTGGCTAAGTTGTTTCATAATACAAGACAATGGAGCACAGTTTACCCTTCATAAATCTGTCCTGGCTTTTTCCAGTCACTTATTCTGTCACATCTTACAGACTTGTATGTGTCCAGTGTTCATAACTTGACCCTGCTGTACTCTTAGTGGCTTGCCATTTGCTTTGTCACTGCTTCCTTTCACAGAGACTTGGGGCTAATTTTAGCTGTTAAGACCAGTGTAAAGAAGGCATCAGACATGTCAGCCTTTTCTGTGCCATTTTTGCCCCCTAACATGGCTAAGCCATTCAGCAGCAGCTTTGCACCTTCCTTGTACTTCTGGTTGCTACTACCATGCCTATAGGAGCCTTCCTTGTTTTCTCAGCTTATCTTGAAAGTTACTTCAGTGTTCCAACACTTTCAAAATCCTTTGGTGTCCAAAGCAGACAGTTCTGGGATCCTTCCTAACAGCTCTATGAGTCAAGTTGAAATCTATTCTTTTGAAGTTCTGAGTCTTTATTCTGCTATTTACCTTCCTCTAGATTTTAAGATATTAAGCTCTATTACTGTACAGTCTCTGCAGCTCAGGTTGCTGCTGAAGGTCATAATAATGGGTATTACATCTATCTACAGGCCATACAGGATAATAAGATAATATAGACCTATGAAATAACAACACCTATCTACAGGCCATAAAACCACATGTAAATTCCTTGTTCAGCTACATTTGTAAGGCAAGTTTAAGAGCATCATTAGGTACTGGAAAATATGGGCCTCATCCCTCTCTGTATGAGCTCAGTAGTAGCCTCCAGTTAAACTGTGATCTGCAGGATAACTTACAATTAGTCACATGATCCACGTGACTGTGCCAAACCTACCCTTCCCACACTCCATATTTTGAGCTACAAATTATTTCTCTGCAAAAATCAGGGGGAAAAAAAGCAAATGTCCTAACTCTATACCAATGCATGCAGTATGGGTAATGAACAGGAACACCTGGAAGCCATGATCCAGCAGGAAAGCTATGATGTAGTCATCATCACAGAAATGTGGTGGGATGACCCATATGAGTCGTGGTGTGCTGCAGTGGATGGCTATAACCTCTTCAGAAAGGACAGGCAAGGAAGAAGAGGTGGTGAGGCAGCTCTGTACATTAAGGAGTATTGTAATTGTAAAAAGATCAAGGACAGTGATGATATGGTTGAGTGCTTATGAGTAAGGATCAGGGGGAAAGCCACAAGGCAACATCCTGGTGACAGTCTTACAGACCATCCAACCAGCATGAAGAGGCACACGAAGCATTCTATAACTGGCTGGCTAATGTTTCACAATTGCAAGACCTTGCTCTTGTGGGAGATTTTAACTTGTCAGATGTCCACTGGAAACTCAACACAACAGAAAGAAGGCAGTCTGGGAAGTTCTTGGAGTGTATGAAGGATAACTTCCTGACACAGTTGGTAAGAGAGCCTAGCAGGGGATGGCCTACTAGACCTACTGTTTACACACAGAGAAGGTCTGGTGGGAGATGTGGTGATTGGCAGCTGTTTTGGGCACAGAAACCATGAAATGATGGAGTTTTTGATTCTTGTCGAAGTCAGGAACAAGATCAACAAAACCTCTACCTTGGACTTTCAGAGGGCGGGCTTTGGCGTATTTGGGGCCCTGTTTCTGACAGACCCCTGCGAAACAGTCCTTAAAAGCAATGGGGTGCGGGAAGGCTGGACATACATTAAGCAGGAAATCTTGAAGGTGCAGGAGCAGGCTGTCCCTGTATGCCGAAAAACAAGCCTCAAGGAAGAAGACAGATATGGCTGAACATGGAGTTTCCACTGGAAATCAGGCTGAAAAGAGAGAGTTTATGACCTTTGCAGGAAGGGGCAGCCCACTCAGGTAGAGTTCAAGGATGTCATTAGGTCATGCAGAGAGAAAACTAGGTGAAAGCTCATCTAGAACTCAGTCTAGCTACTGCTGCGAAAGATACCAAAACAGGTTTTTATAAATACATTAACAACAAAAGGAAGTCCAAGGAAGATCTCCATCCTTTACTGGACCTGGGGGGAACATTGTCACCAAGGATGGGGAAAAGGCTGAGATACTTAATGCCTTCTTTACCTCATCTTCAACAGAAAGACCAGTTTTCAGAGTAACCAGCCCCCCTGAGCTGGTAGACAGGGGCAGGTAGACTCACTGCAATCCATGAGTAAGTAGTGACCTTGTGAGCCACTTAGACACTCACAACTCTATGCAGCCAGATGTGTCAGCCTGAGTTTGGTGCCAGGAAAGGCTATGGAACAGATTGTCCTGGGTACGATCACATGGCACATGTAGGAAAACCTGGCGATCAGGCTCAGCCAGCATGAGTTTAGGAAAGGCAGGTCCTGTTTGGCCAACCTGATCTCCTTTTATGACCATCTGACTGACCTAGTGAATGTTGTCTACCTAACTTTAGTAAAGCCTTTGACACAGTTTTGCGCAGCATTTTCCTGGAGAAGCTGTCAGTCCATGGCTTGGACAGGTGCACTCTTTGCTGGGTTAAAAACTGGATAGCCAGGCCCAGAGAATGGTGGTGAATGGTGCTACATCCAGCTGGTGGCCTGTCACTAGTGGTGTTCCCTAGGGCCCAGTACTGGGGCCAGTCCTGTTTAATGTCTTTATCAATGATCTGGATGAGGAGATCAAGCACATCCTCAGTTCACAGATGACACCAAGTTGGGTGGGAGTGTTGATCTTCTGGAGGGTAGCAAGGCTCTGCAGAGGAATCTGGACAGATTGGATTGATGGGCCAAGGACAGTGATATGAGGTTCAATAACTTGAAGTGTTGGGCCCTGCATTTGGTTCATAACCACTTCATGAAGCAATACAGGGAGAAGAGTAGCTGGAAAGTTGCCTGGCAGAAAAGAATCCAGGGCTGCTGGTCCACAGTCAGCTGAACATGAGCCCAGGTGGCCAAAAAGGTATAAGAAATAGTGTGGCCAGTAGGACAGGGTAGTGATCTGTACTCAGTACTGGTGAGGCTGCACCTTTAATCCTGTGTTTGGTTTTGGGCCCCTCACTACAAGAAAGACATTGATGCACTGCCGTATGTCCAGGGAAGGACAACAGAGCTGGTGAAGGGTCTGTAGCACAAGTCTGATGAGAAGCAGCTGAGGGAGCTGGGGTTACTTAGCCTGGAGAAAAGGAGGCTCAGGGGAAACCTTATCACTCTCTACAACTACGTGAACGGAGGTTGGAGGAAGATGAGGTTTGGTCTCTTCTTCCAGGCAAGAGGAAGTTGCCCCAAGCTGTGCCAGGGCAGCTTCAGATTGGACATCAGGAAGAATTTCTTCACTGAAAGGGTAGTTGAGCATTGGAACAGAGTGCCCAGGGAAGTGGTGGAGTCACCATTCCTGAAAGTGCTCAAGAAGCAACTGAACATTGCACTTAATTCTATGGTTTACTTAGCAAGATGGTATTCAGTCCAAAGCTGGACTCAATTACCTTGGATGTCATTTCCAAACTTAATGATTCTGCAATTCTGTTACACATTTCAAACAATTATGAACTAGTTGGGTGTGAGTGGATGCAGAAGTGATACTGAGATTTTTCAGAAATTCTTGAGAAAAATCTTGGTTTTTCTACAGCCAAAATCAAAACTTGTATGAACATTTCTGGAAACAGGATTTTACCCTCCTCCCCCACTATCCTGGCAATACCAAAATTTTCAAAAACTCATTTAAGTCTAAAGGCTACATCCATCATGTCACATGTATAAAACTTACTATAGCTGAAGAATCCTTTTGAAATCCTTTACATTATTTATAAACACAGATAATATGTATAACAATCAAAGGTAACACACAATTTCCCCAGGGAAAGTCTATATTTCATCTCACAATGCCTGCATACCAGTCCTTGGACTGCAAGGGTTTTTATCTAGGAAATGCTTTTCTTGCCACTGTAGCTCAGAAAACTGGGATTATACCCACCAACAATTATTTACTCAAGGAAACTATCATGATAGCAAATTAGTTAAAACAAACAAACACACATACAAACCAACATTTTTAGCCAATGGTCTTCCAAATAATCTGCCTTGGCTTTAACAAAATCTCCAGTGAAACTGGAAATTTAAAAGTAGGCAGCAGGATACTTGCTATACTAAGAACTTACCTTTTTTTCTTTTCATTCTTTCTGTCACAACTGTATCCAAAGGCTGGACTCTCAACATTGTTCAATAAGACTTAGAAATTAAACAGTTACTGTGCTTTGCAGAGTCCTTTGATTGAGTTCTGCAGGTGGAAATTGAGGACTGGAGCCAAGTAGAGTCTGTGATTTCTAAATGTCAAAAATCAAAACAGTATTATCTCAAACATTCTTTCTAGACTAAATGCACTTTTCTCTTCCAGAGGCTGGAACTAGGATTTCTAGTACTAATCCTTTCTCTTTTTACATTTTTGCCTTTTAACACTACACAGTTTTCAGATTTTCCAGGAACTTTTCAGAATTAAGAGTTCTACAATAGTCCCTTCTCTTATGTTAACTTCTGACCTAAGAAAACAGTTAAAGCCAAAGTAAAGGAAAACCAACCTATTAGGTAACTAACCAAGATAACTTATTTAGCTACTGTCACTGATGTTCAATTACGGACAACCCTACCAGTTCCCAAAAGAATATTTGTAGTTTGTGTTAGTATTTTTCCTAAAGTGTCAGATCCTACAGTCAAGAAAACTTTCAGTAGAAAGGAAGTGTTAAGAAGAGAACATGTGTGAATTTTTTAAAAAGCTGAAAAATACTTGAAGTAGTGTCAGGATTTCATGATGCTTGGCTTGTGCTTTTGAAGCTTGAGGTTGTCAATACTAACATTTATATTGCCATAACTTGTAGCAATATTGCTGTCCTCTTCCTGTTCCAAGCAAAACATTCAGAGACAGAAAAATACCTTTCATGATGCTAGTTTTATTATTAAAATGGTTTTCTAGAAACAACCACGTGAAAAGGCAACCTAATGCCTTATCTTCACACTTGATGATT
This sequence comes from Acropternis orthonyx, assembly GCA_035583155.1. Taxonomy (NCBI): domain Eukaryota; kingdom Metazoa; phylum Chordata; class Aves; order Passeriformes; family Rhinocryptidae; genus Acropternis; species Acropternis orthonyx. The sequence goes on along the minus strand of JAWWEU010000081.1, from coordinate 70,604,028 downwards.
CTTAGACTGTCTTCTTTCAGGGACCACCCTTCTCATACTCCAGCTGCACTTACCTACTGTCAGCTCCGACTTTCCATTCTTTGGTAATGATGCACCTACACCTTTAGACAACAGCACGACCCCTTCAATGCAGCAAGACACTAGAGACAAACACTGTCTAGCTTTTAAAACTAGCTTTACATAGTGCATCCATTTTTAAATGAAACTGTTTTCTCAAAATCAAAATAAAACACCTTTTTCTATCTACAGTTTCTTCATACTTCATGCAATTTATTGGAACAGAACGTGGATACAACATGTTGTGCAAATTAGTCCAAAACTTGCTAAATAGTGGGGTGAAAAAGGTATCTTTCTCTAGAATTCAATGAGGAGGAGCCCTGAAAAAAAGGCACCTTAGTAAATGGTTTGTTAAAACAATGTCATCAATATTTGCAAGTTTGATGTCTTCTGGACACACACAGGCATGCAAGAAGAGAGTGTTCTGGCTTTAGAGTCTTTAGAATTTGCAGTAAAGGCCTTTAATATAGTTTATGTAAATAAATTACACCACTAAAATAAGACGATTAACTTTGCAATGCTTTTTGCTAAATTTACACAATGCCCAACAACATAGACAGCAAATCAGTATTTTTTTATCCTCAATGTTTAGACAGCAGGTGAAGCAATTCAGCTTTTCAAATGCTGTAAAAATTCAAATCTATCTTCATGAAATTCAGATCTACATATTCCAGGACAGGGGGGAAAATGTTGTTAATTGAAACTCAGAACAATTCAACTTCATCTGACAAAAACACTTTGTCTTTCCACACAGTATCATTCATCAGACAGCCATGCTGCAGGACCCTGCCTCTTGAGATAGCATGGGACTCAAAACTGAAACAAATTCTCACACTGGCATAAAAGTGTATTTCACACATAGTAGCAAGATAATGCTTTGCAGTGATTCCTTATTGAGCAGACCGTAGCTCTAAAGCGTTATTCATAAAATCATGCATAATGGGAAAAGCAATCTACCTGATGATGTGATAGGTAAGTAAATGCAGATATAGAGTGGGAGGAAGCATTTCTTTGCTTGATGATGCCAAAAAAAAAAAAAAAAAAAAAAAAGGAAATAATTCAGCTTATTTGCCCTTGAAAGACAGGTGATTGTAACTGTGCACATTCCTCTGTAGTGTATTTTCTACTAGAGAGAAGTACAGTTTGAATAGTCTATGTTTTCAGGGCTACTCTAACATTTATTTTGCCTAGATTACTGTGAATGCTCCCACATGCTGGACAGGCACAACTAAAAAGAATAAGATGTTAGCAAGAGAAATTGGCAAAAGACGATGTATAAATTGCTTGGGCAAGATTTGATTTCTTTGCTTTCACCTTTTAGTACCACGTTCACATACCACAGCTGACAATACTAAGAAGTTTCAAGGCAGAATACCTGGGACAGCCCCAAGACGAAAAGAGGCTGACAGAATTGATTTTCTGTGCTTAATTTCTATCAAGTCTAATGAACAGAAATGAACTACCAGCCTTTTAGAAATGAGAGAAAGTAACAAAACATTGTCAATGTCTTCTGAGCAGGGTTCATTTTCAACTAGTATGAATATCTGTCATTTAAACATACAAGAAGCTGCCAAGCTGACAATGCGTTTCAATTATAAGAAAAGCCATGTGTGAAGTTTCTCTTTTCCTGAAGGCTGACATCTGTCTGAATGGCAGACTCTGCTCTGTAAGTTAAAGCATCTGCACTGTCTCTTTTGCAATGTAAGATATCTATTGTGTCAGTTAGAACAAGGCAGGCAGATGCTCCTTACACCTTCTGTAAACTTGTGCAACAGTCATGTTGCCAGAGTTAATTAAGACTCACCCTTTACACACTTCACTTGTGCAGAAACAGACTCCATCTTCTGCTGTTCAACTATGTTTCTTGGTGGCTTCTTTTCAAACATTACAGGTAATTATTAAATATAGTTTATCACTCTTCTCACATGAAGTGTGCAGTTTATTACAGACATGATCACTGCAAGAGATAAAATGTCTCTCTTGTTCGGGACAGGCCATCCCTTCTCTTGCAAAATGAGAAGATTGTTGTGATTTTCCCTCCATGGAGAGGTGCACTAAGAAATCTAGTAGAGGACCTTGTCTGCGTTCTGAGACAGATATCCTGAAGGCAGCTTCCACCATCACACTGCCCAAACTTCAAAAATTGCATGGACAAAAATCTGTCCTTTCTGCTCAGCTTAGATTTCCAAGAGAGTCACAAAATCTATTTCTATTACAAGTGGGCTCCATAGTCCTATTAATATTTGCCCCTTGTAGGCAGGGCTTCACTGAAAGTATATTGGGCTCCTTCATCCCTTCATTATTTCCTTCTCTGAGAAAGTGGCATAACATCCATCCTCCTCCATCTTTTTGGTTGCCTCCTCTTCTAATCTCCAGAGTCCTGTGATCAGCAGTAAGTGAAGGACAGAGATGCAGAAATAATTAAGTTGCTCTTCAACATAATGGAGGAGCACATGTTGAAGGATTGTTTTTCTGCATAAATTGTTGAGTCCTCACATTTGCTCACTGCTTGCATGCTATCTTCATTAGCGCATAACTGACATGAAACTCTTAGTACTTTCCAGTCTGTTACACAAGAAGTAGAAAAAAGGCTAGTGGGGGTTCTAGCTTTATTTTATTGATTTGGCACCAGAAAACATGAAGGAGTAAGCTCATATGGGAACCAAATTGCAGCCAGTTTACCTGTTTAATTTGTAATTTTAGTTCATTTCTCATTAGTAATTGTATGGAACCCTAATGAACAGGAAAATACAGAATAAGCTATTTTTCACTCCTTTTCCTGGAGGGAGTCAGGTCTCTGAATTATTTCTCCTCATTAAGTAAAAACCCTTCCATTTGGTTGGCATGACAGTGACACAGGATCTCTCAAGAGCTGTTTCAAAGGCTGCTGCAAACTACTGAGCTTCCTGTATGGGAAACAAGAGTCCGTACCTCCATATTATTGGGAGTTATGTGGGTAAATCTCCACTCTTTGAGATGAGAGTATGTCTCGTTCAGCATCAAGTTAATAGCCAGCTTTCTCCTAATTCACCATAGCAACAATTATATAATGGCAAAGGTCTGAGAACAGTCTGGTAAAGCAGACTGTTGGGACAGTAGATGAAGCGAACAACATCTTATATTTTACCTTTGCCACATACAAAGCTTTAGTAGTGGTCAGTGCAAAATTAGCAAGGTAAAACACAAGAAACTGTGGAAAGACAAGAAGCTGTGGTGTTCAATAGTGACTTCTAACTACCTGTGAGGAGTATACAGCATGTTCTTGCCACTTTCATGAGCCCTACAGCTGCCCTCCAGGTGAAACACTGAGCATTTCAACATCCTAACAGGATACAATACTGCAGTCTGCTATGAAATCAATGAATGAGTCACACATTTTCTTAAGATGCAAAGTAGGAAATAAAGAAAATATTATATTACCTCCAAAATTAATTCCAAAACCAGCCAGAGACATATGTAACACAGCTCATAGTAAACTTGCCATAAGGTAGAATCTGTGAAGATAATAAACCAAAAAAATTATATTGCCCTACAAATGAAAACAAAGCTATGTAAAAGTTGAATTAATAATAATATGCAGCATGGCAGTACAAAGTGAAAGCTGGCCAACATTTAGCCCTCTATGCAGTATCTCAGAAGATGGCATGCTGTGTTACATACTCCATTTTGCACAGCGTACAACTGTCTCTTAGGTTTTGTGCTCTCACATGGACATAATTATGGAACCCTGTTTACATCACTTGGACAAAATTATTATAAAATGTCGAAGAAATTCCAGGATTCAAGCCCATACACTTAAATGGTACCAGGCCGTCACTTTTAACTACTAATCGCTCAGAATGTTTTCCACAGTCTGTCTTAGCCCCAACCCTTCCACCATCCCCAAATAAAAATTACAAAATTATATCCTTTCAGAACAACTAAAACCAGAGAAAGAAGATAATATTAAGTAAAAATAAGAGTGATAAAACTATAACATAAACTAATACATAATGCCAAGTCACTGAACAGATCAAGTAATTTCCATTACAGTGGTATTAGATCACTCAACATGTTCAACAAACTGGGAAAACCGGCAACAGTACGATGACCAAAACAAATCTCCAAAAGTTTAAGGTGGGGGTTGGGAGGATGTGGGCAGAAGAAACACAGATTTGTAGAGCAAACTAAGTACAACTCTAAACAGACCTAAGCAGGTAAGAGAAATACCTTAGTAACATGTGAGACACTTAAAAGTGGAAAAACTTGAGATTTTTGCTTCTTGGCAATTGTTTTATACCTAGTACTTAAATCATTCCACATTCAATTTACTCTGAGTTCCACTGACCTCGCATACAATCAAGACAGCACAATAACTACTTTATGGTGTGCGATAACACAGTCGATACTAGCTGCTTACACTTGTTCAGATATAACTATTCTATATCCATAGAACATCATCTCTTGAATGGTAAATGGCTTTAAATACTTTTTAAAAATTGTATGAGTATGCACAATAAGCTAGCACCCAACATGCACTTATTCTATAGACAGAAATAAAAGATGTCCTTGGGTATTCCTGACAAAAGAAGTATGAAGGATTCATTATACAAATAATTCCTAGTTACCCTCTCAGTCACAGAAACTAGATGAAACATTCAGAACACAAACTGGAGTAGGTTTGTTTGGGTTTTTTTTTTTAAAGTATCTATGCCTTTTACACCTCATGAATAATTGTAAATGTAATTATAATTTTCATCTTTTGTGTTTTCAACTCAAGTATGAGCAATATGTGATGATGGGTTAAATTCAGTGGGGGGGGGTTACTTCATCTCTAAATTCGTATAATTCCTTTTTGTATTACTCAGAAACAGCACAATGGTGGGTAGAATATTAGAAATTATGCACTTCGTAAATATCTATGACAATTTTGTGTGGTCTTGTTTAAATTATCTTAATCTCATAGAAGCAGGTGGTACATGTGTTCTATTGTCAATCTGCCCATATTAACAGCAGGTAAATTTGGCTTTCTTTAGAGATAACTGAAAATCTCTACAATAATAATATATACAAATCTTATCCTTCTTGCAACACTTGCAAAATTTCATCATGCTCTTCTCAAGAAGTACCTTAAGACTTTCAGGAAAGGGGGGGGAAAAACCCCACCACACACTCAGAGGAGCAGTGCTGATTTAATAGCTTCCTTTTTCCAGCCTGTGCCTTTCTAAGCAGTCCTTTGAACTGATGCCCTTTCAGATTCAAATAGTATTACTAATAATTGCCATATATGTCTCAGAATCTGCTATGCCCATTAAGCTATAGTTAGTTTTTCCTCCACCTCTCACTACATCAAACACAACAGTCACCTTTTCTTAATGATCTCTCACGCTACAGGAAAACCTATTTGCCTTATCTTTCATTCCTTATGTAGCCTTTAACTGCCTTACAGTAAGCAACCCAGTAGGGTAGTGGCTAGTGCGCAGAACCAACAGGTTTGCTCCTCTCTTCATTTAAGCCTATTGAGTTTTGTATTAGAGAGACAATTGAGAATCTCAACCTTTTTTTTGTTTACTCAAGCCCTTGAAAATTTCATCTTCCTTTGGCTTTAATCTGGTAAACCTTTGATGTTAGTTGTTAACCTGCATGTTATTTATCAACAACTCAAAATTCATGTTACTGTGGAGAAGCAGCAAGCCTCTGCTTAGTCTGTGCACGTGTTGGTGGGGAGGGGGACAATGGTGGAAAGGGAAGCTTTATTGAACCAATTTCCATTAACAAATTCTTTACACTTGAAGGGTTTTGTCTTACTACAGGATATTTGGACAAGTTACTGCCTAAGAAGCAAACATGGAGGTTTTTACAGACCAGGAAATATTTAATTGCTGGGAGAAGCACAGATAAAAAGATACAGTTTCAAGGAAAATGCAGGTGCTGCTTGCTTACTTTAGAATTCTCTATTTCTTAAAGGTTTTGTATTTATTGACATTCCCTTGGTGAGGTCATTTTTAAGTACCTTTCCTTCCCACAGATGGTTTTACATGTCAGCGGGGCACCTCAGTAACATGGCACATCCTTGTTCCATTTAGGCTGTCTGATTTCAGCATGCTCACACAAAAAACAGCAGCTCATTCCCTCTGCTGTACCAGTGGTTCAGGGTCTAAGTCTCCTACAGGACACACGTGGTCTCAGAATTGACCTTCCCCCCACCAAAAATACCCCAACCATTCACTGCAGCTCCCAGTGTTCACCTTTTGGTGAGACAGTGCAAGGACTTCTCTGTGGGCTGAGACCCAGACCACCAAGTATTACAAATAAATGAAACTAATACAGTGTCTTGGATATTACCTGCAGCGTGTCCCACATTTCATGTGGAGCTGACATGGGCAAATTTCTAGAACAAAAAAGGAAAAAAAAAAGTGCTCTTCAGAGGTCTCAGTGGTGTTCCCCAAATCAGTTCAAAATGCTGGTGTCAGACATCCACAAAGTTTGTACCGATGACCTGGCTATTTATAGTCAGAGGAAAAGCAGCAGCACACTTTGTCTGCTTTCCACTCCAGCACTTACCGCCGTTAAGGTCTCATTTAGGAACACACCTACATTACAGCCAAATCACCTGGGGCAAAGTGCAAGTACAGAGCAGGAAGCAACTGTGGAGCTCAGCTTTGCTTAAATTGCCTGGTGCCTTGTTGGCATTCAGAGTTCACATTGCTGCAGCCAAGGTGGGCCACCAGGAATAAAAGCCACCAAGGGTCTGGTTGTGTAGCAAGTAAGATGAATATGATGTGTGGCTCCTTCCTTTGACATTCACCAAATGTTTTTACTCTGTGCAGAATAAAGTTACCCCCGAGAGGAAACCAAAGTCAATTCACACTTGCCCCACACAAAGTGAGCAGCCTGTAAAAAGTTTCCTAGATACCACAACGTCTGGCTAAAGGTACAAATAACAAGATCCAAAAAACCCTGTAAAGTATGAACAAAGGGTATTTCTGCTGGACCCAAGGGAACCACACACGTAAATATATGCTTATTATTATTTAGTTTACTTTCACAAGAGTCAAGAAAGGTGCATTGGCTGAAAAGGAAATGCTAATTGCAGAGCTCTCAAAAAGTCCTTCTCAAGGTTCCAAAAAAAGAAGCTAGATTCTCCTCTCAGGTTCAAAGCACTCTGGCTGTGTTGGACCAACAGAGCAACACAGTTTGAAGTTGAAAAGAGGGATAGCATGGCTGCTGCTCTTTGAAGAGTGGAATAAGAAAGAGTAGCATTTAAGAAGCTTGGAAAGGGCTTTTGGAAAAATACACCTTTTTCCAGGTTAAAAATACATATATTTTAAAATGGCAGAAGTTTAATGAAAAGTGAGGAAAACCCTATTTTATGAAACTTTGTTTCGATGATCCATTTTCTATGAATACCATCTTTTTCTCCCTCATTATTCCTCCCACCCAGGAAAGAGGTTCTGTGGCAGGACTGATAAAAGAGTCAAATACTTGTATTGATGGATGTGTTTTTAAGTATTGTACATGCTTGGCAATAATAAATTACCACTTTACACATACATGCATATACAGGATATGTATATGTGATTGTAGAAATGTATATATGCCCATATAAAGTATTGATACACACATCCTACACAACTACTTAAGAGACCATAATATGCATAAATATACACATAGTGGAGCAAACTCAGACCTTGGCAGTAGTGCACGTATTTAATCTCACATGTGCAAATAAACCCACCAATTTAATTCTGGACAGCAGTAAACATGCATGATTTCTTTCCAGTGGTCAAAGCTTTACCTCAGATTTATGTGCAAAATTTTCTTCCTAGTCCAAAGCAGCACAAGAGAAATCAGGACCCACATATTCCCTTCTACCCCCAAAAAGGGGGAGCATCTCCTACAATCACAAAGTCAAATTGCCTCTGAGAATTTAGATATCTGTTAACAAACAACAACAACAAAAAATAATTGTCTAGTGCTGATTACCACAGCTATAAAATGTTATTGCTGAACCAAACCGTATTTTTTCTTTGTAGTCTAGTATTTTTTGAACATTAAAAACGTTACAGAGGATGGCTGCTATCATGTTTGATCAAAAATCCAGCCAGCCCAGTACTTTATCTCTCACAGGGGTCAAAAAAACCCAAACAAACAAACAAATAAACAAAAAATAACAGCAAACCCCAAACCCACAAAAACAAACACAAAACAAATCACAATAGAGCAAGCATGTATTTATTTTGTATTAATATTTGCCATGATATGATTGGGTTTAGAGTCCCTTCCGCGCATGAGTCCCAAGAATACACTCTGAATTGTCTTCATCCGATATTACTTCACACTGTTTTATACAGATGCAAATCCACACAGACCAGACAAGGCTGCAAAGAGTTTAACAAGCAGTGCATAAAAGGGTGGGAGCTAAAATTATCTCAAGACATCTCTGCTTTAGAGCAGGATCATGCCTTCTGCCAAGCAGGGAGACACAGGTTGGGGCTGAGGACTTTGGATGCCTTCCCCAATAACAGGAGCAGGACTCAAAAGGGAGCAGTTGCAAAGCAACACAGACCATGAGAAAACAAAGCAGAGGATAAGGGAGCACACACATGATCCCACCTCTTCGCGCTTTTGGTGATCAGCCCCTACAACTGAGCCAGCACAGAAGAAAAAGTACCCTGCTGCTGATTTTGACTTAAAGATCATTACTCTCCTTCACAGGCTACGATGAAATTAGGAAGCAGACCCAAGTTTCCCAGTTTTGTCTCTTTTCTACTCCCAGGAGCACGTAGTTAGACAAATACCCCTTAACCGGGATCAGATTTACTGCTAGACTCCATACTAATGAAAACAGAGGGTGAAATCATGAGACAGAGATGCTAAGAATCCTGGACCTCCCCTGTCATGAGTTTTTGGTTTGTGCCCTGCCTCTCCATACCCAGATACTGTTGCTTGTTAGGGCTATACCCAGCCATGGCTATTCCCAGGCCTGGCTATTTTTAGACCTCTCAGTCCAATCTTGTACTAATCACTCAAGGCACTTCTCAGCCCTCACAGTCAAAACATATATAAGCTGACATGTTCTGAAAACACACTGTCATTGTTTTACCAGATATGACTCCCACACTGAAGTTGCAAGAGCAGATGAGATCAGTGGTCAACTCAGCCTTCCACCCCAGCTCAGATAGTAAACAGGACTAAGTGATTCCAAATAAAGGATAAAAGGCTTTCACTGGACAGTTAGGCAGAGGTATCCCCACTGTGGGCAATCTCTTGCGAATTTCAGGCAGTCAGTGGTTGGTTTATGCCTTTGGAATATACAGACTTATCTCTCTATGAATTTCTACCCCAACTAGCAAAACTACCAGTAATTTTATTTGTAACATGCAAGGCTGAATCTTCAATACTAAATTCACTGTCTCAGCTGTAATGCCCTTCAGACTTTTTTCGATGCAGAGACCATGCCTTCTTTTAGATATGAATGGGAGAGTGCTGAGTATAAGTACATGCAGCTTGGAAAGACAATGTAAAATCTAGCAACAATACATTTTATACTGACATTTAAACCAGCAAATTTGCTTAAGACAATTTCCCTTCTTATTACATGCACCGCTGTACAACTTTTTGGTGAACTAGCCACTCAATTGGAAACAAAAGAGAAAAACAGAATGCAAGAAAATCCCAAGTGGCTTCCCATGGGATCCCCCCAGGAAACAGAGGGGGTCACACAGATAATACAAGAGTCTTGAGTAGCCATCTTCCATATTTAATAAGGTATGACCAGAGCAATGTGCCATAATAGGACCATTGCCTTTGGACTGCATTGAACTGGGTAAGTGCACCACTGTGTCTATCTTGCTTTTTTCAAGTTACGCTATTTTCAGTATATGTAATTGTGATACTTGCTCTACTATTGAATTTATTAGCAGATAATATTCCATGTAAACTCATTAGCATTACTTATGTTCAGAACTTCATAAAGTATTAGCAATGACACACAACAGATTTGATCTCCAGTGAAATTGTTAGGTTTCCTTAACAAAAGTAACATGATGTGCACAGTCAAAAAGAGAAGTTTGTAGTTAAAGCACTTTTCTATCCTTCATCATAAAAAGCACTGAAAGTAACAAAAATTCATAGATTTACATGGAAATAGTTTGGATTCAAAAAGTCATCCAGTTCATATCTCCTCTCAAGGTAAGATGAATACACATAATTTAGGTCACTTAATCTATCCCTTCATTCCTGCAAAGCTGTCCCTTATTATGGCTGCATTTTATGTATACACCATGTCTTGCACAGGCTAAGTCACTAGATAACTACAGTTTATCATACATCACTATTAAAACTAATCATCTTGAGAGTGAGAGGGTCTGTTCACCCAATTGTCCTTCTAGTAGAAACTCCTTTTTAACCCTACTGTAATTGTTCATATTTCTTCTATTTATCTCACCAACATACAGTTTACATAACTTAAATGTCTCAGCACAGTTGATGCAAATTTGCACAGCAACTTTCTGTGTACTTCCTCAAATCTTGTATACTTCTCTTTACTTATACTCTGGCCTTTGGAAATGGCAGGTCAGTCTAGTAGCTCTCATCAAGCAAGAGCACTGGGGTGCTGGTAAATGGAAATAAATTGTTCAAGAAATTGCTCAAAGAAAATTATATATAGGGTTTATATATAGATGTGTGTGCATGTGTGTGTATAATATTAAAAAAAAACCAAACAGACTATACCTTCAAAGTCTTCCACCACATTCCTTTCCAGTTCTGCAGTTCCAGCCAAAGAACAAATCAGGTTAGATCATTTCTCACAGCAGCATGATTCATTCCTCCTAGGAGCCATAAGGTCAAACCCCATAAAATGTAAATGCTGTTTCAGGTTTCTGTTGAGACTGCTTTTGTTCCATTCAGGTATGTGTTCTGCCTCATCACAACTGAAATAAGTTGTATTAAACTAAACAAAGACATTCCTGAGGAATCCAAGTGAAGTGTGACTAAATTCTTGTCTCCAGTGCCTCTCAAGCACTGTTAAAAATGAGACTTTCTTTAGTTATTCTACTGACAGAATAATCTTGTCCCAACATGGGGTGTTAGGTCTCATATTGGTTTTAACAGTTTCCGTAATAATGCTTCCCTTTTGTACTTCCCAGCATGCAGTTTTGTTTAGTAGAATTCATTGTAGTGGCTATTTGCCCCAAGCACAAATGTCTATTTTCCTTTCTGAACCAAAAGTGCCGTTGACATGACTAAGAGTCTGGCTGAAAGAATCGGCTTGGACTATGGGGCATTTTGGATTAAAAAGGAAAAAAAATGGCAAAAACTTTGAATCAAGAATTTAAATGATCTACATCTAAAGCTAGAATTGCACTAATATCCCTCAGGAATGAAACTAAATAAATATAAGGATCCTCAGCACTGCTACTGACATTGTATTACACTGAATAATTCCCTTCCTCAATCCAAGAAAGTCCCAGCACAAGGTACATTAAATGCAACACTGATTAGGGATCAGGAACATCATCACAAATTCCAGAGATTAGCCTCTGCAGATCAGACACTCAGATGGTTGGGGGAATATACTTTATCAGCCACTAGAAAACATATGCAGCTTTGATTCTACTGTTTCATGTTGGACTTCTGTTTCTTTTGGCATGTGTTTGCAGTATCAAATATCACAATACCAATGAACACTCAAAGACCATATGATATCACTAACACAGTGCAAACCCAACAAATCCCAAGATGTCTGGCAATGGAGTTCAGACTCAATGTACTTGTAAACCCATATCTTCTCGTTTCTTGATTCAATAGAATGTCAATTGAGAAAAATACATGTTACTGGAATTTGGGTGCCTGCTCTGGAGTTCCTCCCACCCCTCCATCATTTTGTGCAGGTTGATGCTGAAATGTAGTAAACAGTCATTAATAGAGATCATATTCATCTTTAGAAATGAGCAACGTTGAGTTTGTAGAACCATGTTGACATTTTTCCACCCTGCTCTGCTGCCAGTAAAATTTGGTAATTTATTGAAGCAGAGATCTAACAAATGCGTAACCCTCAGTGGATTATTCAGCATCAAGGTTTGCATTACAGTGTGTGAAAAAAGGATTAAAGTAGTACTCTTTAGTTATAGAAAACCCTGAGCACTGGGATTAAAGTGCAATAGAGCTGCCAAGAAGGATACAGTATCTATAGAATTTAACGGTAATCTAGCTTTATCAGGCCCTACAGCTTTAATTTCAATACAGCATTTTCTTCTTAATCCCTTGTTTGCCAGCAGTAATGCTGTTGGATTAAAGTGGCCACCAGGCTGTGGCTATTTACATAAAAATTAGGAAAATGTCTTTAATAAGGAAAAAAATTACATGGCTGTTGGATATTATAAAGGTTTCATAACTTTGAACCTTGCTGCTTCTGTGATTCTCTGCTAAGTTTAAAAGATCCAAATTCCTCCCTTCCACTTACAGCAGTCAGCAAAAACTTCCAGCCATTATCTGCCACAGCAAGAACTTCACATTGAAAGCTGAGGGGCTTAGCAAATGTATCTGCACCAAGCTAACATCTTGTTGATCATAAAGCAGAGAGCAGATTCTCAACTGATTTAAATTTCCAGCCCTACCCTAAATTCAAAGTTCTAATTCTGGTTTATGTTCACTGTGCAATGAGAATAACTGATGGGCTGGGATAGGCTGAAATAGCTAAAAGAAAAAAATTAACCATATCCGCTAAATATTTTTCTCTACTTGATTCTAGCATTCCTGCCCTGAACACCTATCCACTCAAAGTGATTTCCCCTGTTCCTTCACAATTTTCTGAAGTGAGAGATTGAAAAAACTTCACCTGGGACCATGGGGTTCAGAGATTAAATACACTCCTCAGCAGCAGCATCCCGGATTCAAGAAACAAGGATCTGGTTCTGTAGATATAAGTGAAGGTGGCCCCACATTACAGATGGGTAGCTCCAGTATATCCACTCTCCACCGGAAGACGGAAGCAAAGGAAGCACATAAGAAACCTGCAAGTGTGGGGAAAGGAGCATAGGAAAGGCAGAGGGGCAACTCCAGCCACTTATGAAATCAGAAGGCATACAGAGGAAGAAGGACCTATTAGGGTCACTAAGAAATAACATCTTCCCTTTAAGGTTTTGTTTTATACCACCTGGGCAACAAAAAGAAAGAATGCTCAGTTTGGCCAGCCTGAACTCACCCACAGCATGAGCTTGTCAGGTTGCTGTGGAAGCAACAGCCAAATGAAGAGCTCAGGACAACAAGGTGCACATCACTACTGCCAGCCAAGGAAAGCAGAGAAAGATATCAGGGTATATCCCCTTCTGCTCCTCTGCAACTTCCTTTAAACTCTGCTTATGCAAGGCAGGTGGTGACCCAGCCTGAGGTGTTCAGTTTTGGAAGGAAGGAATTGATGGATTTGTAGAAACACACTTCACTACTCTTCTGTGCAGGGGGTGCATGGAACCAGATTAATGCAGAAAGTTGTGTCACAGAGTATAAGGGTGAGATGTTTTGTCCACATGCCTGTGCACAGGAGTGAAACATGAGGCGTTTGAGTATAAGGTTGTGCAGAGCGCCCAGCTACTCACAGGAGGTAACACACTCAGGGTTCAGGCAGCAATCCAATGAGAGGATAAAATATGTTATATAAATTGAAATAGCTTCAGTAGGAGAGTAAGAGGAGGCATATGGGAACACAATAAGGAGAACACTTTATGGAAGTGGAGAAATACAAATTCAGATCCATTCAGCAGATGACAGAACTAAAATGACATCTTCCACAGCACTTGAGAGGGAAGCCGCCCTCCCTGATCCCCACCTCACACCACAGCCACCATTTAGGAGATTGTTTTTACATTGACCAAGTTATTTGACAAATACAACCAAATTATATTCCTTAAAAAGAGATTTAATTTATATTAAGGTTCTTTCATAAATATTGGTGCTACACAGAAACCCCCATTTTCTTTTCCTCAAAAAATCAACTTTAAGGGAAATAGTAATTTTTAAAATATTATACATGGCTCCTGCTTTGCATTTTCCCATTCATCATATTTCACTCATCAGAAGACCTAACGCATTTATTTAAAATTTTAAAAAAATTGCTAGAACAAAGACATCAATAACTCTACTTTTTACTAAACATGGGCTTGTATGTTAGTTATATTGAATAGTTGTGGTTTATTTGAAGCAGGCCATTTGCTTTACTGCAAATTATCTCATTATTCCAGCAAGTTAAGAAAAAGATTCTCTAAATAAAGCTTATTTCCATTCCCTTATCATGGAAAATAGATAATAAAAATGTTACTGAAGAGCTCTGTCCTAGCTCTTTTTCTAATCCACTTCATTTTTCTTGGAACTGCTTTCTCTGGCTCTTACTGCACTATGAATATAGGGGGCAATAAAAGTGATGGTTTTATTTTTTTGTCTCCCCCAAATAAATGCCACTGATCGGATGACTATTCCCTTGTGCTTGAGAATGTAACTTCTTTCCTCCAGGAGCTGTTGTGAGTAGAAATTCTTTGTATTCTCCTTAAGAAGTAGGATAGTTTATCTGCTGAAAGGACATGGTTGTCTTCCTTGCTTCAAGCCTGTCTAGTTATTATTGCTAGTGGGTGGTAAAACTAAGACTGTTTCTCTATAATTTGCCTCACTCCTCCAACACCTCTACTCTGGACCACTCTGAAAGTCAGGGGGAAAAAGCAAAGGGTTTTCATAAAAAAAAAAAAAAAAAAAGATATCCACAGACTATACAGCACAACCTATAATACTCTATTATATATCCTCAACATATCCTGTTATAACCATCTTCACCTGTCCTTTTAAAGACAAAACACTTGTAGCTGCAAAAGTGTGATCTAGAAAAGGGAATGGATTAAGGAGAAATAGCATGCAAAAAAAATTTTGATACATAGAAAAGAAATTTAATTTTATATTCTTTTTCATTTCTTTGTTTCACCCTATCCTGCCCCTTACTGCACTGATTATACTGCAGCTTAGTTTTTAGTAAGCAGTACCTGCTTAATAGTTTATGCTAATTTCATTCTGACTTTACCACCATCAGCCCTTAGCCTGTGTAGATTTTACCAGGACACATTTTAATTACATTCTCTCTATGGAAAACACAGTTATTTTTCAGTTGTACAGATGGAAATTTTAATAATCAGAAGAAATTCGTTGGACACATTACCTCAAAATTACCCTTTACTAACATCAAAAAACCCAAACCAACAAAGTTTTGTCCTTCTTCCTTAAGCACTCCTCATCCTTCCCAGCCCAGAACCAGGGTACTCCATAGATCCTCTCCACCTCATCTGCCAGAGTTGGCTCAGTTCCCCAGGGTTGAATCCCAGACAGCATGTGATTGTGCAAGCTCACAAACAGCTTAAGGAGGCAGTCCTGCACTATGTGCCCTTTCTTATTTTGTGCATAGTTTTTATCTTAATCGGTATCTTGATAATTAAAATCCTGCATGATCAATTTTCTGACCTTCCTACAGGCCTCTCTAATTTTAAAAAATATTTCCCAGTCTCCTAATTCTACACTGATACTGGCTGTTCCAAGAATCACCAAGCTCCCTCCTCTGCTTTCAAATTCTAGAGAGACTGTCCTTGGCCATATCAACTAATGTTTTCTAAGACTTCTCATTACAAATTTAATAATATCATCCACCAATATTGTCAAGCCTCTGCTTGATTCTGCTTACTCTTCACTAAACAGAGTATTAAGTCCCCATTCACTTTCTTTTCCCACTTTTGCCTCTGTTATTACACTAATAATACAACCATTATCTCTGAAATGATTCTACCTAGTCAATAGTCTTAAGCTCAAACCCTATTTCCCATAAAGCCTATGAAGCAACATCCATTTTAAGAATTCAAGATAGTTGAATAGTTCTTATTCTTGAGGACATATTCACACCTTAATACAGTGCCACAACCACAGTGATCAACACAGAGTAATTCATATAATATTTTAATTCCAAAGGATTGACATCTAATAAACAGAAACCATGAAATGTCCCTAAAAAGTAGAGAACCACACAATATGTTTTTGTGCATATGTTTGTGCATAATATGTTAAGTACTCCATGCAATAGGTTTCTTTGGGTGCCAAAGAAATATAATATTAATAAGCAAATCATAATTCTAGCTTTCTGCTTCTGAATTTATCACAATTACAGCAACTGATCCCATTCAACACCAGCACACAAAAATGTGTATTTCCCTTATTCTCATTTCCTAAGCAAAGAGTTTGAACTTTATTTCAAATATCTCTGGTTTGGTTTTTTTTAATTAGATGATTGATATCAATATGTAATTTTGCAGAACTCTTCCTACTTTTCCTGACTGTCCCCAGTTACAGAGCAAAAGTTACATTTTCAGGATGCCCTTGTTCAGAGCTTCACATTCTGGTAAAAAATGAAGGTAAAGTCTCCTGATATGATCTAACTGAAGTCAAATGACAAAACTCTCTCTGAATCCAGTGATCCAGGAACAAGTCTTAAGCATTCTCTCAAAACCTCAGGCAGTATTTCCCTGCTCCTGCCTCAGAGGTCTTGCACTTTGGAAGTTAGAGTCTCTGCTGGTGAAAATTAAGCAGCACAGTTGTATGGACTGTTGTGGACCAATTCACACTATCTGAAGACTGAGACTGAAGGCAGTGTCATCCCTCTAAAAAAATTTAAAAAGAGAGAGAGAGAAAGAAAAGTCATCAGCGAAAAGAATAGATCATTCACTCCTTAATTAAGCGACCACATTGCTAATCAGATTTTCTCATGAAGATGCTTCAATGCCCCCCTGCACACTAGTGGAAGAGCTAACAGCTGTAGTACGTGCTGCTGAGATTTTTCAAAGGTCCCTGAGAGAATTAGGAGCTGCAAGATTATTTCTGCCAATTAATTCATTAGGCCAACAATTTTCAGTACTGTATGTTTGTATGTTAGGTGGGTCTGCATTAAGAAATATGAAATTACCACAGGGCCTCTATCTGTTTCCTTGAATAACTAGCAAAGCACAATTATCATAAATTTGTGATTAAAACCACAGACCATTGTATCATTTACACCCATGGATGTTCCTTATGAATACAATTGAGAAGTCCTTTCACCACCAGCACATAGCTTAGATACCTGTGCCAAGCACTGCACAAGCAGACTAACACACGAAACATCACATTTCCCAACCAGCACATGACACAGGTTTCACTCATTAATCTGCACCTTCCTCTAATTTTTGCTTCCCTTTTCTGTATTCAAGAACAAGATCATGCAGCAAAGCCTCCTCCCCTTATGAAAAGCTTCTACTGGCACTTGTATCCTCTCCTATCTTCTACTTGTACCAGCTCTTCTGACAGTCTTCAACGTCTAAGCTCACACAGCAGCTCAGACACTTCTTGCTTGAGCCTGAACACAACCCGCAACTGAAATTCTTGGCTGATCTTCCTGTCCACCATACCTACTCAGCTTTCAGCTCTCACTGCAGCCAAGCAAACACAGAATGGTTGGAATTAGATGATCTTTAAGGTTCCTTTCAACACAAACCATTCTATGGTTCTGTGATGTCATGGGCAGGAACACCTTCCAGTAAACCAGGTTGCCCAAAACCCCATCCCACCTGGTTTTGAACACTTCCAGGGATGGGGCACCCACAACTTTTCTGAACAACCTGTTCCAGTGTCTCAATGCCCTCACAGCATAGAATTTCTTCCGCATTTAAACCTACTTTCAGTTTAAAGCCATTCTCCCTTGTCCTAGCACTACATACCCTCACAAAAAGTCCCTCTCCAGCTTTCTTCATGGCCCTTGTCTGGACTCCCTCCAATGGTCCCATGTCCTTCTTATGTTAGGGAAACCAGAATTGGATGCAGTACTCCAGGTGGAGTCCCACAAGAGCAGAGTAGAGGGGTAGAATCCCCTCCCACACTGCTTTTGTGCAGTCCAGGATACGGTTGGCTTTCTAATACACAAGTGCACATTCATGGGTCATGTCAAGCTTCCCCTTCAACACCCCCACATAGTCCTCCTCAGTTTCCAGAATAATGACCTATATAAATGATCCTGGAGAACCTGCAGAGCTGGCCTCCACTCTTGTTATACAGGGACCCTGTTCCCACACACCTGGTAGGACATATGGCTGCACTGAGTGCTGGGGTCTGCTACCAGAGCAGAAATTTAGCCCAGCACCTCTGTGCAGCCGTGCAGGGCCTTCTGCCTGCTTACCCTCTACTAGCATTTTGTGAAGTACAAGTGCTAAGCAGCAGCCTCATTCCTGAATTCAGCTGTAAGAGGTTAACAGTAAAATAAGGGAAGTAACTGATCCTTTGCAAACTCCATTCTTTCCAGTTCAGCATTGCTGGCTCATCCCCATAGTTCCCTGTGGGGCTAAAGTAGCACTTAAAAGCAAGTTACACATTTTCAATGTGAAGCATAAAAGACAAACAGCTACTTCTGACATGGTGAAAAGTGGTCTGGAATACTCACACTAATACAAGGGAACAGAAATAAAGCGTAGAAAGGCATCTCAGAGCATCCTCCTGTCTAGACCCACACACAAGGATGAGATCAAGACAGTATGTTTCTTTAATCTATCACACATTTATTGCTGCACATACTTCTAATCCCAGGATGTCAAAAACCCTTCTAATAAACAGCTCATTTCTACCAAAGTAGCCTTTCCTACATCTACAGAGCAATATTCAAAAGATGTGCTATCCAACTTTACAAATCAAATTCTTTTATTTCACCCACAGAAGGAAAAAGAAAAAAAAACCAAACCACATGGTGGCTGTGCACCATATTAAGGTATCATCATGTTTCTTCTCTTCAGCAGCTTCTAGTGTGGAGGGGTGAGGGGCACATTTGCTTGGACAAATCCCTCAAGAAGAATATTGCTTTGGCCAGCTCATTTCTCTAATGACTAGATGTGGCTGGTGTCATCAGCATTGCATTATTAGCAGGAGCATTGCTTTGGCATTAAAGGGAAAAGGGGTTTTATGAGAAAGTCATAATATTTCACATGAGAAAGAACAATCAAGATTTTAATGCCCATCAAAAACCACTTGTTTGTCTGATCTCTTTCTTTTTTAGCTGGCAATAAGTATTTGCAGTCAAGTTCAGAGAAATCTTATTTATATCTTGGTTTTAAAAATATATTAAAAAAACAGACAAAATATCAGAGGAATTCAAGGCAGAGAAGCACCATGCAATTATTTATTTTGGAGGCACTAGATCTGCTGACATGACATTTAAAAGAAAAAAAAAAAGCCTTTTCCTTCTGAAAATAATTCTTGGATTTCAAATGTTTCCATTTAAAGGCAAAAGACACTTCTACAGAAAAATAAGTAGGCACTTATCAGTACAAAACAAGCCCCTCCCCAAAAGGTTTTATTTTCCATTCCAGTGTTGTATTAGGAGACTTGCCTCCAAAGTGACCATTAGGGACTTAAAATTTCATATGCCAGTTTGCAAATTGTGTTTAAAGACAAAGTAGACTATATATGTAATTTGCACATCCTTAGTAAAGAAGGATTTTTGTTTTGCTAAGCTAGAGATAGAATTTGACGATAGGGAAAATTCAGACTTCTACTGTAGCACTCACAGACTTTTAACTTTTTGGAAGGATCACGATTCTGCCACATTTAAGAACTTTCTGAAAGGTGTCAATTGCCCATGTTCTCACTTGCTCAGAGAAAGGCGTGGAAGCCGAGACACACTCAGTACCACAGAAGAAGTGAATCATGTCTTTATGCCTTTGAAAGGAATAGTTTTTCCTCTCTCTGCAAGCATATTCAAAATCTCTTGACCACTGAGCAAAGCTGAGTTCTCCATCCCTGCTCCAGTACAAATCCAGATAACAAAATCCTACTCTCTGTAGTAAAATTTGTCCTATTTTTGGAGGAATGCCTTCTTAACAGCAGTACTGCAACTGAGGTGATGAAATCGCTGCCTATCACATTGAGGTTGTCTCACTATTTGCTTGGATTCAGACAGCTTTGTCATCAAATCTGGTATGGAAATGGTGACTCTTCTCACGGCAGAAGCCTTCTTTTGATCCCATGTTTCTACAGCACCTCACACAACAGTCATGGTCTGCAGCTGGAACTTGTAACCACATGTCATACAATAAATGCATAGGTTTGATCTAAACTTTTTCCACATGTATCACACAGACCTGCTGTCAACTTCTTGCTAAAAAGAAAAAAGTTCACCTCTACTGGAGTTTAATTTTACCATTTTGACAGTTAGAAAAACAAAAGACAGGTGGTCAGAAGAGGTGATGGTACTTTAAAAAGAGATTAGAATAAACAAGAGATTAGAATAAAGAGCAGTTATTCTACAAGACATTACTAGTCAGCACTGTGCCTGGCTGGGATGGACTTAACTTTCCTTATAGCAGCTTGCATCACGCTGTGCCAAATCAGTGTTGATAATATACTAGTGCTTTAGTTATCACTCAAAAGTGCTTGCACAGTGTTAAGATCTTCTCTGTATCCCACTTTGCCCTCCTCAGCAATTAGGTTAGGGATGGTTAAAAGGTTTGGATGGCATGCAACTAGGACAGCTGATCCAGTTTGTCCAGTAGGACATTTCATACCTTACAATGTCATGCTCAGCAATGTTCCCAAGTTGTCATTGCTTGGAGACCCTCTAGGTATCAATCTGCTGGTGGTGAGTGACTGTTTTTGCATCACTTGTTTATTTTTACTTACACACACACTTATTAAACTGGTTTTATCTTGACCCACAAGGGATTTTTTTTCCACCTGTCCACTTCTTTCCCCCATCCCACTGCAGGGGAGCTGAGGGAACAAGACACTGATTGGAGATCTAACCTACCAGCTGGTGCCAACTCAAAACAGTCCTTTTCAGGCACACCATGTGGGGCTCAAGATAACTATATATTTTATCAGAATGTGCTAGACTGAATTCACGGTTGTTATACCTGTTTAGCTGTTGCTTGGCAAGTAACTACTTGCTGTTGCTGGTCACAGTGTTGACATTCTTGTTCTCAGAACTGGTTTTCTTGTTGCCTTACCTGCTTCCTTTATCAATGTGCATCAAATTTCAGGAGTGTTTGCTTTTGGCTTTTCCAGTGTAACCAACCCTACAAGGGATAAGTTGTTAGCACTGATCATATAATGGGTTTGACTGGGGAACTCCAGCCATGCAAAAATCCAAGAAGAGATCATGGACTGAGCAGAAGGCAGATATTTTGGATACTGTTCAAAGACCTGGCTCATGCCAAAAACATCCCGATGTGTAATAAATTGACAGAAAGTGGTAATCAATATGCTCTGTTTATTGATGTGTCCCACTGTATTTTGGAAAACCATCAGAAGGGGAAAATACTCTATGGAATCCCATATAACCTATCTCAAAAAACTGTTGAAGTAAAAGGCAGATCAAATCAGTTTGCAGAAATAAAAGCCATCCAGTTGACTCCAGATACAGCTGAATGAGAAAAGTGATCAACACTATCTCTACACTGACTTTCAGTTGGTGGTGAATGGTTGTGCAGGTGCTACAGCAAGAGAAACAGATCAACAGGCAGCTTAGAAGTAAATCTGTTTGGGCTTCTGCATTGTGGCAACACACTGCTGCCAAGGTAGAGGACCTTACTGTAAAGGTACATCATGGAGATTCTCAAATACCCAAAAGCCATGCTAATGAAGAGTGTCAAACTCATGAGCAGGTAAACCAGGCTGACAGAAAAGAAGATGACATTTCCACTATCTGAAAAATAAATGGCAAAACTGACAAACAGATATGAAGTTGTTCTGAGAACAGAAAAAAATGAGTGTTTAGGATAAAGAACAGCTATTCTCCAGATGTTGCTAGACACATGCCAGTTGTCTAGAGAAAACATAACAAGGAGCATTAATAATTTTACAGTTTACAAGAAAGGAGTTTAAAAAACACTGCTCACAGAGACTGCCTGAACTGTTCCCTTCAAATAGAATAACATTTTAAAAAAAAAGTCACATCTCAGCCTTGTGAAGGAATGCACTGAAGACTAGTGTCTTTTGGGAGTCAAAAGCTATATCTACACTGAAATATTAAGAGAGACTGAGAGAAGAACCAGCCCAGGCACAACTGCTGCCCAAGACCAGGCTGTTTTTCTCTCAGCCTTGTCTCTGACAGATCTTTCCAGTTTACCTAGAGGAGACCTTGAGGTAAGCACATTTGAGCTCTCCTCCTTAAGAATACTTCAGAAAATTGTATGCTGAGCAAACAATTGCACATGATCAGTATGAATGTTAGATGAATTGGGACTTGAGAATTCAGACTCTCCCACTACGGTCAATGTCAGGAGCACATAACTGAGTTCTGTGTTTAATACTCTAGCTCCCAGTTTAGGGGCAAGCCTGAAAAACATGACTTTGTACAATTAGATAGTGAAGTTCAAATCAGTTATCATTTAACATTAATGTTTTATATTCATACATACTGTTAATTGGTTAGCTATTTATCACACTATCACACAATGGGGGGTTTTGCTTACTTTTTTGTTTCCCTACTTCTGTATGTAGTCTATTAACTAAAGATACCATTATTGGTTCTCCTTTGATTATGCAAGGACTGGTTTTTTGGGTTTTTTTAAACAATGTACGACTAACAGAATTAAAAAAATAAGTGAGCACATTCTCTTGTGTTCTTTCGCATGCCAGAACAGAGGCCTTGACAGGCAAGCATAATTCCTTAAAGAAAAAGTTAATGTAGTAGCAAAGTGCTCTATCAACTGTTCTTCTGAATAAACAATGATGAACAAAGTCTTAGAGATCACAATACCTTTAAACTAAAAAACATGCTATGTATTTAGAAATAATTCCCGTTCTGCTGTAGACAAGATGTAGTTTCCTTCAAAAACACTGGAACTGGATAGAGGAAGTATTCTGAATTCCTGAATTAGAAGGGCCATATTGGCATCTGGCCTTCAGGTGCCTGAACTTCATATGCGACAATCTGCAAATAGTCTAATTGCAAATGCTTTCAAAAGAAAAAAATGAAGCAACTCACAACACCCTAGAACTTCTTTTCCCAAATTATTTAAGCATTTATCTGCTAACTGCCTTTCAGTGAGGTCATTTCTGTTTTCTGATTTCTGTGTTGCAATGCTCTACTATTTAATTTTTTAAAAAACCCAAAGAGTAGTGCTACAGAGGCAATCGAGCTAAGACAGTGTAAATAGTCACAAACATTGCAGAGTTCAAACTCAGTTAGTCAATTACAGCTGTAGATAGTTCTGGGTTTGGTATATTTGAATCAACTGATAATCTACAGAACTGCTACTGCTGGTGGTAATAGAGGAAAAATAATCCACCGGTCTGAGCCAGGATATAGTTACAAGGTTAATCAATATTTTAAATTGTATGTACACATTGATTTTGCTTGAGTAGTACATAGAGTCAATACAGAAATTATTGTGATAACACACAAACCCTTAAAATGAGGCCTTTTGCAGCTACTTCTAATACTGAAACTGCAATTTTAAATTATTCAGTGTAACACCAGAAGTTTAACCAAAAAATAAACAAAACAACACTTTCCCTCTCTTCCTTCCCCTACCTATTCCTTGCTCTTTAGCTACAGTTCTCAAAATATAACAGTTTTTGATATCTCTGCAAATTCAGGTAAGTAGCACCAATACACAGGGAAGCAAGCAAGGCACAATGCAGATATAGCTATTGTTAAGCAAGTAAGAAACTGTTCACTTCAGATTCATTAAAAAAAAAAAAAAAACACAAAACATCTCACTGGACCTTGCAAATGGAAATGAACAGAAATTAAAGAGATTTTTTTCCTTTATAACAGTTTTTGAGTTTCTTACAGCATCCAGACTCAAAAAGTAAATGTGTGTCAAAAATGTTAATCCATTCTTTTTTTGCAGCTCAGTTTATCTACAATTATTCTTTCTATAAAAATACAACTCTTGTGTTTGAAACTCTGTAACATCTGGGATAGGATGCTTACTGTTAATGATACACAGAAAAAGATGTCCTTACTGAACCTGTGCAAGGCAACTTGCCCCCTTGTAAGCGACATCTATGTGGAAACTGGGGTAGAAGTACATATCTTATATACCCTCCCCTTGTTATGACTTCTCTTTAGCAGATATCTCACTGTAAAGATATCCAAAGCTGATCACATCTAGTTTAGTCATACTATAGATCTGAAAGATTCTTATTTCTGTATTATCAGTCTGAGTTAGTTTGCAAAAAGAAAGATCAGTGATTCTTTGTCTGAGATTTTATCACCGTAAAGAAACACAGTGCAGTACAAAGCTCCAACACATGCAGTCCATCTGCTATTTAGAGAAACCCCATATTTGTTAATTTACATCAACAACTGACAAAGGGAAGATTGAATACACTCAAATAGGAAGCCCAGAAGTAGTAGTTAAACTGTCAACTTAGACCTTGGAGAACTGGGTTCAAGACTCTACTTCACTACAAGCTCATGTATGGTAAAAAAAATCACTTAGCTTTATGAAAGAGTGAGTTATGAGACACATTTAAAACCTTCAGTTGGCATCCTGAGTAACGCCTTTCTTGTCTCCTCTGATCCCCTCACACATAATCCAGTGATTCAACCAGGAGCAAGGACATGTGGAGTCCAGTTCTTACTCAGAAAAATGCTTCTGTATACTGTATTAGCATAACAGAGAGAAATTGCCTCCCACACTTAATCAATTAGCTAGTGTCACACTCCTTTTTACCCTCCTCTCCACCACAATGAAACATTTTTCAAAGGAGAAATAGGTAGTTCCCCAAAGTCAAACAATTTGATTTTTTTTTTTAGCTAAGTTGGTCTCCTGGGAGATGAATCATCTTCAGCAAAGAAGTTAAATCTCTGTCTTACTACCTGCAAACACCAAACTTCAGAATTAGGAAGATAATTCTTCACCACCACCAATTCCCCGCTCTCTCTCTCTCTCTCTCTTTTTTTTTTTTTTTTTTTTTCCTTTTCCAGCAACACTGTGAGAAGCAAAAGCCCACTCCTTAATCTAAGAAAGAGTAGAGGACAAGCAAAAGATGAGAAGCTCCAGAGAGCAAGCATCTGAACTATGAGAGCCTGTCAAATATTTCTGGCACAATACTTGCCCATGTGCTTCTTGTTGCTACCTGTGAGCAGATCACTTCTGCATATACTCAGGGAGGGGTTGATCCCATTAGAAGGGCCTTGTTTACCATGTGCTTTTTACAGGTCATATACACCTAAAAGATGTCTGGTGTTGTAGGCACTCAACATCTAAAGGCAAGGCAATGCATCATCTTACTTCAAAGTACCTAAATATTCTGCTGGTTCTAATGTGTCTGATCAGAGTTCTAATCTCTACTGACCTTCTTCTATACCCATAGACAGTGCCACAACTTGTCATGTGTTACCGTAGTCATGTCACAGCAATGCCATGCACAGAAACATATTAAAGACTACAAAGTATTTAGCTACTATAGTAACACAGGGCACAAATTCTCCATAAGAAGTGAAGGCAAACTCTACACCTTCCAGATTTTATTTAGCACAAACTTTATTTGTGCAGACAATTTGACTCATGTGTACTTTGAGCAACACTTTAGAGATGCTTATTGAGGAAAAGACACATATTCAAAGCAAAATCAGTACCAGAAACTAAGCTGGTTTGTATCATAACCTGTTTTCTATGCATTCATGAATTATTTGGAGTTTCACTTCTCTCCTTTTTCTCATCAAGAAAACACAGACAGTGACAATAACAAACTTTGGGCTGTGCTCCTGAGCTGCATCTGAACTTTGCTTGAGGTAACTCAAGGGGAGGCTTCGAAACCACCTGCATGAATCATGAGGGAACAAGTCACCTGAGCCACAGCTCTCCCCTTGTCATATATCTTATGAAAGCCTTATGAAGCCAGCGGAGTCAGTTACACAAAAGCATACACCACTGGAAATTTAAGCTGGATTTAAGATGCTCTGCACTGCTGAAGCAGTGCAAAGCTGCCTTTAGAGATTTGTGAATGTAGCTTCTTATTGTTACACCCCAGCTTTCAATAAATTCTCCCTGAGGGAACATATGTTTTCCTTCTACAGTTTCTATTGTTTGGATTATCTTTTGCTATCTATGTGACATTATTTATTAGCATCTTGCACTCCCTTTCTCTTATTGAATTAGCAAATGCATCTCACCGAATAGGGTGAAAAAAACAAGTTACTCACAGCAAGGAGCACAAACCCAAGCCTGCACTTCTCAGGAGGAGCCTTTGTGCTCTCTGGCTCATTAAAGATTGAATCCCCACAAGCACTTGGGCATGAAAACCAGCTGGTGCCACTTAGTCCTTACTTAAATCGAATGCCCAAGGGCTGCAGAGACCTCATACATGAAGAATTTCTAGCAGTACTTGGTTTAGGTACTCTTAATTTAGTTTACTGGTAACCTAGCAGGCCTAGTCTCAAGATTTTTATTACCACAAATTGTATAGTTTCCTTTTTCCTTATACTCTTCCCTCCCTCCTCCAAAATTAAAAATGTTCATCATCATTCATCTGCAGTATCACAGCATTAAAAATTAATTGGCAATGACCATTCCTTCACATGATCCTGTTGCTGGTTGGTCTATTTTAAATCAGTAACTATGTTAAGATGGTAAGGTTGCTATAGGCTCTACAGGAGCTCTGTAACATCGTTACAATTTTTAGTCTTCCTTTTGTTTGACTCCTACATCTATTTTTCTTTTTGCCTTATTAAAGTTTTTTTTTCCTCATTTTTATTTTAAAGTAAATGCTAGCTTTAGTTTTATGACACTGAGGTGTTTTGATCAGATCCTCAACTGGTTTAAACTGACATAATTCCATAGCTCTATGGGCTTCTCTAGTCTGTGCCTTTGTGGGATACAATTCAGACAAAAATAAACTGGTGTGCTA
The DNA here is from genome assembly GCA_035583155.1 of Acropternis orthonyx. Taxonomy (NCBI): domain Eukaryota; kingdom Metazoa; phylum Chordata; class Aves; order Passeriformes; family Rhinocryptidae; genus Acropternis; species Acropternis orthonyx. The sequence goes on along the minus strand of JAWWEU010000081.1, from coordinate 70,577,085 downwards.
GGTTCACCTTATCAGACAGATAAATTGTCAGTGTCATGATTTATCCTGAATAGCAGATGTTTTCTAAAACAGATTTTCTTCAAAATAAGGGGGTTAAAAATGATCTAATATACTGCAACAAAATACTGAAGGCAATCAGTACAACTGTTATTATTTCTTGAGATGGATGGAAATCTGCTATTTTCTACCTTCCCTTCCAATATCCCAAAGAATAATGATGTGATTTAAGAACATAAAGCTTGCAGCTCAATTGTGGCAATTTATGTTCCTGTAAACTTGATGTAAGCCTGAGCAGCCCAATAGTTTTACTGTATATTATAAAGGATGGCATCTCAAAGGTCATAGCAATTTCCAAAATTTTACTTCCAAATTTATTTCTTTTCAGTTTTTGACAGGAAAGTGTTGAGATTTACCTCTGACCCAATCTACTTCTCTCAAAACTTGAACTGTATAAGAATGAAGGGATTGCTCAATGAATCGGTTCTTTTCTGGGTAACACGATTGGAAGACAAACCTCACATCATAAGGAGGTATAATGTTCCCATACACACATTTCAATTCCAAAGTGCGAATGGTAAGCAACCTCTCGCTCTAACCTTTTCCCCCTTCACTGTATGTAATGTTCTCAGATTCTGTTGAGGAGTGTGTCTAATTCATTTTTCTGGCTTAGTGAGACTCACCCCAAGTAATTTCCTATTTGCTCTCTTGCTGTGAGTGGAATCATTCCCAGTGAGGTCAGCTCAGTTCCAGTGATTATCTCTGCTGTGAGCATGCCCAGACCCAGGCGATGGCCTGACAGGATGCCCGCTCATGCTGAGAACACAGTTTAACAGTATGTTAATAAACACACAGGGAATGTGTTATGCAAACAAAGGCCCCAAGGCAAATCACTCTGCCCTCAGAGAAGCAAAAAGAGTAATACCTTTGGGGAAAACAAGGGAATAGTACCATATTTGAGAAGCAGCCTCATTGTAAATGCATCTGGATTTGCAATGGAGAGAGTTAACATGAAGACACACTTGTCTATCATTCTCTTTTGCCCTTCTTTTGAAGATCATTAGAGTTGGCATTAGGAGGAGTTATACAGATTAAAGGCAGCTAGGTCTGTCCTCACTTCTCAATGAAACAGTTATCATCACAAAGCAGCCTACCTTCAGCAGGCTATTAATTACATTCCACTAAAGTCCTTCCTTAAAAAGTAGTTGATTTTAACCTTAAAACTTCACTGTTTGCCTGTAAGAGACCTTAAATTTAAATAATACAATATTAATAACATTAAATAATGAGATAATACATTTAATAATATAATAAATGAATAAATAATAAAATAATGCAGTAAAAAGTATTAAAATAATAAATATTAAATATTAAAGTGAGTCTTAATAAGGGTAATATTTAAAGGTCAATAAGGGTAGTATTAAAATAAAGCCTTCCATCCACTCTGCTTATAAATCTTTTGTACAATCACATTTTTTTTCCTAATCTGAACTGTAACAAAGGATCCGTGCCTTCTTAAATGCTCTGCATCCCCACCCCAGAGCCCAACACTAAATTCAGAAACTAGCTCAGATTCTTCACATAGGCTAAAAATGTCATTACTCTCCCCTTTTCTTCATCTCACCTCATCCCCATGTCAATTTTACACTCCAGCCACACAGAAATATACATTAGAAAGTCTCACACTTTAATATGTCATTACAATACAGAGAAATGTTAATCTTAAAGGTATTAGGAAAAAGAAAGTATGAAGGAGTGATAAGAAATATTCATTCACTCATTGAAGACTGTTTCAAAATCAGAAAGAAAAAGGATAGGAAGTCTCAGTACTTACACATACTCCCCTCATTCTTCTGTTTTCATTAACATTTGTATAATTAATTAGAGTCCTCAGAGAAAAAATAACCAACATCTTATACAGTTCTTTAGTTCTGAAAAGCAATCAAGATCTATAATAGCCTCTCAGTTCTGAAGTTTAATATAACCCTGTATGACTGAGAGAACCATAGTTGGTTTTGCTTTTTACACAAACAAAAAATAAATAAAAAATTTGAGTTAGGAAAAAATAATAATATGTGGGATTCGGGACTAATGACATTTTGAAAATAATAATTTTATGTCCCAGTAGAAAATAATACATTTAGGAGCCCAGGATAAATGAAACAACTTGTATTTCTCAGTATAGAACTCTATCATTTACAACCTAGTCAAATTGTATCAAATACAACAACAAAAACTAATCCCATAACATTTTAATATAATTTATAACTCCATGAGGGACACAGGAGGAGGATATTTTTGTTACCTTCTGTTTGCTACTGTAATCACATTCTGGGGACACAATTCTGCATGGAAGTGGCTGTAAATATGCTCAGGCATTTCCACTTCATGGAGGCAGTTACAATGTGTATATTAAGAACAAGTTTTACAACCAAATGTGAGATGCAGAATTCTTTGATACTGATGAAATTTCACATCTCTAAGGGTGAGATTAATCCCATCTAATTTTAGCTGCTCAGGAGACTAACCTAAGATCCCTCTACAGTCAATGGAGAGAGGTAAATAACTCCAGTGGGAGATTCTTCCTATTTACTTTGGACTTCCATGTTTGTCTACTAATGGGCTGTCTAACACATTCCTCTGATTAGACACCTAATTCTCAGATAACTGAAGTTAGCAAACGTAACTCCATGCTGTAGGCTATCTGCACTGCAACCAAAGTCAACTCCAAGGCTGGTTTTCTTATGAAAGCCTGAGGTGGGAACTGAACTGGCTGGGGTACAACGAGGAGCTGGAGCCACTGCAGCAGAGGTTTCACTGGGAGTTTCTTGCCTCAGCACCTCCCTGGGGATCCTGGCCAGCCTGCTTGGGGACTGAGGACACAGTCCCTGTGGTGATCTAGATTCAGGCTCCCTCCTCATCCTCTGCTCCCAGTCAATTCAGCACAATCCTGCTCAGTGCTCCTCATGCTGATAGAGCATGCTAAACTAACCTAGGCCAATAAAAAAAAAATTAAAAAACAAAATGTGTAGGGAAGGAAGAGGAAGAGAAAGAGGAAGAGGAAGGAATACTTTTCAACTTAATATGAAAATTACTAGGGAATTGAGGCAGAAGACCCAGCACAGGGAGGCCACAGGACCACAGGGGAAAGAGTCAAGGAAACAAATGCAAGAAGGGCTGAAGGAGTTCCTTGGCAGTGCTGAGACACTCAACTGACTTGGCTGCATTACCTGAGCAAACCTGAGTTCTCCACTACCTTGCAAGGCCATTTATTGGTATTGAGACAAGCTGGTTCCAAAGTAAACTCAAGTGTTCCTAGACACAATGCAATGAGTCCTATAAGGTATAGATAGATACCAAGAAGATAGGGTTAATCTAAGCTGCAAATGGAAACCTAAAATTTTGGTATTGGACCAGTGTTTGGCACACTGCTCTTGGCAGTGCTACTGAGCAGCCAAGTCACAGTTCTGCCTTAAAAATGGGCTGGGGAGAATAGGTCAAGCAAGTTAAAGCTGTACTAAGCCCCATGTATAACAGGTATAACTGTGAGGATGGAATTAGGATGTTCCATCTCCTGATGATGGTAAGGAAAATAGCTGGGCACTGCATCATCCAGTCAGCTAATTATCAAATCCTAGTTTTTAATCTGCGTCCCTGGTCCACCAGCAGGTAGGGACTTTGGAAAAGAATGCCCTTCATGAACCGTGTATATAAGAAAATAACGTGACAGATAGATAAATCCAGATACTTGAGCAAAGTATGCTTGCTGCCTGCAGGGCACAATGACAAGGAGAAAATTATAGTCTGTATTGGGTTTTGCTGGAACATAAAGTGCACAGATTTTATGCCCTCATGCTCCAGTTTGCTCTGCTTGACTGACAAGGTGCACAGACACATTGGTATCAATTTACACATCTTTTTGCACAGAGGAATCCAATGCTGCACTGCACATGTTTCCTGCCAAGGCACTTTCCCACACACCTGCAGTGCTGCAGCCCAGCTAGTAATCACTGACTGGCTGCCACTAAAAGGCTGGTCTGTGGTCATTCCTTCCCCTTCATTGACACACTGACATGTGCAGCAATAACTATTACCTAGCACTGTAAAAAACTACAGTGCAAAAGGTTATGTATACTGCACTGTTGGCACAATTTACATCCAGCCTTTGAAACCTCCTCTTCTTCCTCTGGTTTGAGGTAGAAAACAGGCTATTACGCTGCTGAGTGAACAAAGGCTGAGAGTCTGTTAGGTGCTTCAAGGAAGTCAGGGCATCAAACTTACCACCTTGTCAAAGTGGTAGTCAGACAAAATATTTACAATCACCTTTCACAATCCTGGTCCCCAGAAATTACATTTCTCCTGGTATAAGCTATGTGGGCAACTGTGTAGTCGTGGTCTCACTGGAGGCTGTACTGCATGACCTCCCTCAGTATTACTGCTCTGGATCCACTGCTCCACAACCAGAACTTAAAGGGAAAGTGTGGGGCAGTGTCTTAGTTTGAAAGAGAAAACTAAGATATCCGGGGGCTAATAGAACAGAGGACTCCACCCGATTAATCACACCAAGACTTACTGT
>JAWWEU010000081.1:70557644-70569463 GCA_035583155.1 Acropternis orthonyx | reverse complement strand
CTTTTAACTGAAACTCTGTCACATTGGGAGGTGGTTGGCATTTTGCCAAGAGTCAAACCAAAACAATAACATTCTATAATAATAAAATCAGTAAATTATTTGATAATCAAAGTGCTTTTTCGGTCTGGTAACTAAGTTCCTGTCCCAAGACTGAAATACTAGAAGGAGAGGAACAGGAGTCTGGATGCTGAAGTTTTACTTGTGGGAAATGATGAGTGTGACCATACAAAAAACAGTAATGAGATTTTTCTCATCATCATTTTTGTCAAAAATTCTGAACTGAGCTGCGGTAAAGAAATTTTATGCAGGCCTCAATTTTCCTTAAGTAACAGATGGTCCTGGTTTCTGACCACAGCCATCCATATTCCTTACTAGAAGGAGGAAAAAGGAAAACATCCACATGTTGCTCTTCAGGTGTCAAAATCCCTCAGCACTACATGGAGCAATATCTGAGCAGCTGTTTCCAATGCTTTTTCAGAGGCACTGCCTGGGATAGGAAACTTTTCTACATATTTTAGAAAATCTAGAGAAAGAAGGGAAAGGATTGAGGGGTCTCCAGGGCAAGAAAGAAAAATCTTGCCTCTCGTGATTGATGCTACACAAATACTATTTCATACATTTTGCAGTCCCTAGCTCTAATTCCAAAGACTGATGTAAACTGGAAGAATCGTTTCAACCACAGTGGTCAATGATGATGGGAGGGAGAGACAAAGAGTGGGTCAGAGTGACCAAGTAAGCCTTCAGGTATTTACCCAGAGCCATTCCCTGCAAAAAGGCTGTTCAGGATCTGGACTATGTAACTAGCATAAGCCTAGCACTGATGGGTTGAGCCATCATTAATTTCTAGCCATTTGGGAATGGGTGATTATTTGGCAGTAAGATGTGCTCTCAGAAAGGTGCTATTATTATGTGGAGAGAGCTGCTATTCTTGTACTGCAGTAGTGATCTAATACAATGGCAGAGCAGTGTGACTGTGGTGAAATTCACAGGGGAACAGACTTCTTCCCAGGGCTCAAATAATCAGCACATTTTCATTGCTGCCTCCAGAAAGAGACATGTAATGCTGTCAGCTGCTTTTTGAGTTGAGATTTTTTAAAGTGAGAGATGGAAGTGTATGCATTAAAGAAACCAATATTTACACAAGGACATTTCTCTCATGAAATATAAATGCTGGAATTCTGCTGGTTACAATCCTTATTTTGAGATTTTACAGGAGGGTAATAAACTGAAGAGGATGCAATACTCCCTACTCACTCACTATTTTAATTATCATATATGAATTTTAAAGGGGTTGGGTAAAATCCAATCAAAGCTGCATTTATAGATACTTGTACTTTACACTGCTGCCCTTGGTACACTCAGTCTTAGTCCAAACAAAATAACTCCAGTTCACGTTACAGTTCCTGAAAAGAAATGTGACTTTAACAAAATAAAAGGCTTATCATGACAAGTCCAGGTTGAGAATAACACCCTGTCCTGTTGCCATTACAGACAGAGAGAGAAATATATCAAAGTCACTGAGACACTTGAAAGAGAATGGCAAATAAAAGGGACATGTCCAAGCCGTGTTGATGGCAGGTGTCGGAAAGCGAACATCAGCAGGATCAAATAGGAGATCTTTTCTCTGTTGCTTCCTGAAAGGAAATAAAAACCCCAAGACCCAGAGATTTTTATTAAATATAAAGGAAAATTGGATTAAGGCAACACTAAAGAAGAGCCTGGGGTTCCTACAGCATGAGCTTGCAGATCTTGGCTTACTTTCCTCCCAGGACGCAGTACAAAGGCACAGTATTTGTCATCAAGTCTTTGTAGCATTTCCCCATGGACTGCTTCTGGGTGGGTTGAGAGATATGTGAAAGCAGTTCAAGGTCCATGAGGTACCTTTCATTCCCCCCCACCCACCTTTTGTGATGCCCCACTGAAGAAGAGCAGATATATGTACCAGGGAGGTTAAGAGTTCACATCAGCTGCACAAGAACTGACTCTAAGAAGAAACCTCATCTGCTATGGTGTCAAGTACACTGTTCTAGCCCCTGCTCAGGAGGGAGACAATTTAGCTTCCACAGTTAATGAACTCAAGAAAACTGGGTTCATTTCTCAGTTCTGCCACGTGTCTCATCTGACTGTAGTTAAATCCCTTTGTTATCATGTACATCGCATCATAACTGGGTTGGCACTGCTTGTAGCTGAAACCATTGATATGTGTACAGCACTGAGCCCAGGACCAGAAGTGATTCATTCACATACCAGTAAGTGAAATTACCAGCTTGGTTCAGAGACAGCTTGGGAATCCCTGCTTTGTACTCCTCTGATCCATAGAGATATGTCTGCACTTCTCTAACAGGTGATCAAGTTGGTACCATTTATTATACTCATTAATATTTCCTAATTGCATACCCTCCTGTGAGCCCCTCTACTCAGCTGCTTCCTAACTTTACCTGATTTACCTTGTTTGGCAGAAATTTTACTTGCCCATTATCTGTGCGGTTATTTATATCTTTTCCTGGAAGATTTCAGGCAATGCTTTACAGTCACTTCCAAGAAAAAGTAGCTAATAAGAAAATACATTATCCTCTTCATGACAATTTTTTCTTTGGAATTCTCTCCTGAAACTGAGCATTAGGTAAAGACCAGAAATTTGTCTTGTGAGAGATAGGAATGAATCAGGGTTGTATCTTTTGCCCTATATGAAAATTAGTTCAAATGTAGCCAAGTTAAAAGCCTTTAAATAATTGCTGTTTGTGCATAACTACGATAGGCTGCTTTGATTTTAGTAGCTGAATTCCCCAAAGAGTCTTCACAGGATATGCTGAAGATTTTCACAGCTCCTGTGCTTAAGGAAGCACTGCCTGTATTACTAAGCAGAGAACAAGGGAGTATGTTCAAACCAAGGGTCATAGGTATGGCTTTCCTCTGTAATGACTGCTTTGATTCAGACATGAGTGATAAAAACACACAGGATCATATTTCCTGTGCTGTTGGTGCCCCTACTGCTGGCATTCAAGCAGCATGAGGAATGTAGCTGTCCAGCCAGAAGATGGGGGAGAAGGGAGAGAAAGGATACTAATCTCACACAGAGTTGGTGCAGAATGCAAACGGATATAGAAGAAAAGGTACTAGGAAGAGATGAAATAGGAGCAGGACTTTATGGTGAGTCATACAAAGGACACCTAAATGCACAAAGGATTACCATGTTCATTTTATAAACACAGAGCTGATTCAAATGCTTATCCCACATATAAAAGGTTTAAATCCTGATATTTCTTAATGTTTGAAGAACACAGGTTCAATTAAAAAAATATAGTATCATTTTGTGTACGCATCCTCCCAAATTTATGTAAAAATAAATAAACAAAATAAAAGACAATAAAATGCACGCAGACATAAATTTCATTATTTGGTATCTTTCTAAAACACATGCAGATCATCAGCAGAGTTGAAAGCTTTACTGCCAGCACACAGATTTTGCCACTGAGCTAATGGAGTGGCTGTTTGCATTAATAGATTGCTGACCTCCTTGCGGGCAGATGCTGAAGTGGAATGCAACACCCCATTCTGGCAGATGGTTCCAGAGCAGAGCAGTGACATTCAGGGATCAAGATATCTGCTCAGATGTGTTCATAAGCTATTTGGCTCAGAAAGAGAGTGTGCCAATGCAGCTCAGACTCATCTACTACTACTCATAAGCTTGCTTTCTTTTCTCATTAAAGCAATCCACAGACACCTGATCTTGCCTCTTCCTTGCCCTTGGCTCCCAAGCCAGTCATACTCAAATGAGTTCTCACCACTCCCCGTTTGATTTGCTTGTCCACCAAGTCTTCATCTCACTGGATGTCATGTCCCTCTGATTTCTAGACTCAGAGCCTTGTTGCTCTTCCTGTGCCATATCCAGCCTCCCCATTCCCAGGCTATTCACCATTCTTCATCACCTAGCACCATATGTGCTCTCCATGAGGCCTCCCAACTCCACCCTCCTTGCCTTGGTCTTATAAACTCACCTGTTTCCTTCACTCTCTCAATCAGATCCGTCCTCCCTTCTGTCTCATGTTTCAACAGTTTGGCATCCCACTCTCCGGGCTTGTGCAGTTTTGTCTTCCTCCCACGTGCTCAGGCCTTCCTCACTATCCCCAGCCATCACGGCTTTGTAGCAAGGATGGATTTTAATGTTCTGCCAAAAAGATGGTAGATGTCATGCCTGACAGAGGCTATGTAATCATAGTGAATTTCAAAGCTTGGAATCTTTGAGCCTCCTAAAACTGCTTCAGCACAGTCTAAACAAAAATTTTCTAGCAAGCTCATTTATCCAAACTAGCATCTCCAAAGCCGTTCCAATGCTACAAAAATAATTTGGCCTCTCCCTAAAAGACAATAAACAGAAATCATTGCAATGTTCAGTGACTGCTGCTAAATTACAGACATGGGAAAGGGTTGGTCAAGCCTAAAATTGAGTAATGTCACCAAGTGCACATGCACTAAAAGCTGCTGCAGTTAGAACGGTAGAGTGTAAGATAAACTGTACTGAGGTCAATATGAAAAAAAAAAGCAACTAGTCTTTCAATTTAAATGCACTTTGAATTTCCTAGGTCAAGGTGAATTGGCCACATCGAAGAGGTCTAAATTTCAGCTGTACCTCTGTGCTTTGTCATTACTACTGTCCAGCTTGAAGTCCAGAGATTTATGTACAGCTAATCCATTCAGTGAACTGCAATAGTTATTTAGTTGGTGTGATTCATGTAATTCATGTAATTTAGCTGACCAGTCATCATTTAGAAACATTATAAAACTGTAAATAGCTGTGTATTAAAACCAACAAAAAACCAACCAAACAAAACTAACCAAACAAAAAACCCTTCCGTTCAAGGGCTGGATATAAAACCTCAGCTGGAAAATTATAACCTTGCAATAAAAAACTCTTTTCACAAAACAAAAAGAATCACTAAATATGCAATTTGTTACAAATTAGTCACTCAGATCCATTATTAATTGCACTAACTTTGGCTACTTAGTGATTTTCATTGCTTTTGATATTGTTTATTTTATGATGTTTTAATTATTGCTGTTTATTTATTACAGTAATTGCATTTTAATTGTCTTTGGAGCAGCACCCTGACTGTCTTGGCAGGGAGGCACTAAATAAATAAAAGCGTTATTATAATAAACATAACTGATGATAATAGGTTTTCACTGTGTACTGTCAGCAATGCGGAAAGAAAAAAGTATATATATATAGTCTGTAAGAGAGAAACAATTATCAGAACCTCAAGGTTATATATCCAACTTTGCCACTGATTATATCTGTGACTTTGAAAAGTCACTTGGCCTCCCTCTTATCTCAATTTATTCATCTGTGAAAGGATTATCATAACACTGTCCAATCTCCCAGGATTAGCAGGAGAATTAGCTAATGTCTTTAAAGCATTTTGATCTCCTCAAATGAAAAGTGAAAAAAAAGCTTTACTCTTTAGATTATTAATGATAGAACAGAAAAACTGGTATAATCTACTAAACTAGAAAGTTACTCTAGTTTTCATATTTTTATTCTATAATTGGTGCATTCATATCACCCATACACTTAGAAAATAAATGTTTCTACTACTAGATACTAGTCATAAACGCAATAATGTGTTCCAGAAAGAAAACAAAAATGCCTTCCTAAGTTTTCAATCTGAAAAAAAAGAGGGAAACAGTGATTTGAGACACATAAAATGTTTTTTCCTCCTTATTCCTACATCAAACACTTTTCATGAAAAAAAAAAAGAAAAAAACAAAACAAAACATAACACACAACACTTTTTTCTTAGGGTGCCCAAAGACATAAGTTCTTTTTGTGGATTCCCAGCAGAAGAATTCAAAATATGAGGGAAAATGTTGCACACTGTAATTCAGAGAACAGATATGAGTTTTAAAATCAAAGCTACTTTAAAAGTTATATGAAAAGAAAACTTTGAAACTGTCAAGTTGGGCAAGAGAGGGAGATTTAAAGCTGCTATTGAAATTTTTATAAGTTTACAATACTTGGATTTCATTTAAAGTAAATAATACAGTTCTAGGCTCTGATCATTATGATAGGCTTCAACTGAATCAATCAGCTTTGGGTTTTTTTCAAGTAGCTTGTTAGAAACTACTAAAATTTAGTGAAAGGAGGAGAAAGAAACACTTTAGACTGCAGTAACCTACCCACTTGCTGGGTCTCTAGCCTGAGGTGGCCAATCTACTATTCTTTCTCCATATTCCCATCCAACTTCTTACATGCCTATTTGTGTTGCAAATAACAGATAGTTCATCAATAATGCAGTAAAATCTCAAATAAAACAAACTCACTTTTGCTCTGAAAAGGTTCACTTGAACCCACCAAGATGCATTTTTCTTATCATTATAAAGGGCTACACCCAAAGTTGTGATGGGCTCAGAATTTTGTTCAGGAAATGCTGACCTGTCATTCACAGATGCATGGTTTCAATCATCCTCCCTCCCCCGGTCTCTGCCTTGCCATGCTTCACTCGCACACATCAATACTGATGCCTGTTCATACTCATATTAATTAAAAATTTATACAGCTGATAATTTGTTAACACTGAAAATATTGCAGCTAGTATTAATGATATTTGGCTTTCCATCCTCTTCTCTTCCCAGTGCTATTTGCAATGTTATTTATGACTGTAACAGGACATCATCAAGATGCTTACCAAATGAAATTCTGTTCCTAAGTAGATAGCCTTTCTCGTGGAAAAAATTACTTAAAGACTGTAAATTTATACTTAGTCTGTAAAAAAGAAATTAATACTTTACACATATAGCATCTCCAACATAAGGATTTAATATTATTTATTTTTCATGTTGGGACACCTGTGTTTGGCAGGCACCACAATCACAATTGATTTTGTACCACAAGCTTAGACACTGTAAGATCATGACAAAATTTTAAGAGAGGACTCAGAATACCTTGGATGAGTCAGCTAAGCCTTATATGCCAGATGTGCCGAGCCCTAGGTATCAGTCATGGTCAATAAAAACTGCAGTAGCAAAGCATCTCTGAAAGTCAGACCCCAGATTATTTGAGCTGGGCATTCAAAAACCCAGGGACCCAAAATCGATGACAGTTTTCAGCAACTTGCCTGAGGTAATGGAGCAAAGCCCTGGCAGAACTAGGAGTATATCCCAGTGCTCTGCTGCTCAAATTGCTGCTGTATCTACTGTGACATCTTCTCTCCTAACTAGAGCCATGCTTAATGTGTCGAGTTTCTCCACCAAATCCAGTGTCAGAGCACTCTGCACACACAGGCAGAGGGATCTCACCTCACCTGATCCCTACATTTGACTCCTATTAATTTCCAACAATAGCTAAAGTGTGTTAGTATTCAGGGCCAGCCAGAGGGACGTGCTGCATGCAACTGTCCAGGGTCTCATGATCACCATGGTTTCTATCTGTCAGCATCCTTTCCAGATATCATCCGTGAATGTCTGGCTCACCTCTCATTGCAAGACGAATTGAAAAACTCACTTTTCAAGATTCTACAATCACAGCATCCACATCAGTTATCTTCATGCTTTCATGCTGCCAGTATACTTATTTTTCAGTCATTAGACAGTTTCTAATCACATTTTGATATCTAAGAGCTGCTGAAGCTTCACACCCTCAAAAAATGGGCCTCTCCATTACATAATCCTTCCCTTCACCAAACCCTCCTTCCATCTCAGTTCCTAACCCAAGTCTGCCTGAGTCTCTTCTCAGTCTGTAGACACACAAAGAGCATTTTGCAGGGCAAGATAAAGTATAAATTTGCAGTACAACGACCTCCTTTCCCCACATTCTTAAACTTATGATTGATGTATTGTGTTTTATAATTTCTCTTCTTTCACAGAAGGATGAAATACCTCAGATTACTTTACAATTACCATGGCACAAGGGTATAGATGCAAAAATGTTACCATGGAGCTGCTGAAACACTGTAAATTCACAGCTTCACTCCCTCTGTAGAAACTTATTTGGGTGTCCCTCCCCACAGCTTATTTACACAAGTTCTAAGAGAGACCTGTGTCTGGCACCAAGAGAATTAAACCTCCCTGCTTATTATGGTAATGGGAGTTGCATATGCTGGAGTCCCTGGGACTCTTCTTGTCCCTGAATAGTTGTCATTAACATTTATAGGGGGTATGTATATTGAGGAGAAGAAGAGAATGGGCACCCACTGAGAAGAGAGCAGACTCCAGCAATTCTATTCTTATCACACTGTGTGCTTTAGTCTCCACTAATCTCAGGAAAGAATCCTCATGCAAGTCTTCTGAAGTGGATTTTTTCTTTTCAGCTCCATGGAAATTGTTGAGTTTTATTTTTAATAAGAAATGTGCTGAACAGTTCACTTATGCTCCAGTAAATCCACAGGGTGAAATTATCTCATTTAAATATCTATTTAACTCTCAAAACAAATATCAAAGTTCAGAACTTGCAGATATATTCTTTGCTGGAATAAGTAGGAAACTCTCCTTTGTCCCTGTTCAGGTTACTTCAGGGTCTGTCTATTCCCTCCTATATACACCTGTGTTCTCTTGCAAACATTTTAACCTGTCAAATGAAGGTCTCTTCCTTTGTCATAGGGCCAACAGACTTTCACAACATGAGTAGCTTCCCAAAACTTCCTCAGCACTACAGCCAACAGCATAGCTTCACCACAGGGAGGATACGAAAAGGCCATGCAGTGACAGGATTTTCACTCTTGCCAGCTCTGAGCAAGATTAAAATGCCAGCAGCTAGTCCCAGTTAGCCCCTTTAACTGTTGTTATCACCAAGAGAGGTGAATCAGTGCTGTGCAAATGCTGGGAAATCTAATGAAAAGTGTTGGTGCCAGCAGAAGCACAGAGGCTTAACTGAAGTTCTGATAGAGAACACTTTGGACAGCAAGAACTGATAGTTGTGCTACAGAGGTAAAAAGCCTTCAGAGCTTACCTTTTATTCTTCAAAAGCAGACATGAAAATTTTCATTTAGCTAAGACTTAAATTAAGGTTTTGATTTTTATGTTCTATGGTTCTCTCTAGTCTGCAAGCAAGGAATGTTGGTGTCACTGCATCAATATCAAATGTAAAAGTGAACAGTTTCTTCTTTCTACTTCACACAGACAATGATGAAAAAAAAACTTGCCTGAACTAGAACAGACTTTTCCCCCTTTAATTCAGAAATCCCATGTTCCTTTCATATAATACCAAGTATCAAATAGAAAAACAGTTAGTGTCTCCTCAGATTTAGCTGACATTTGAATTCTTACAAACTTGGGAAATATGTAAATGTGGAAGATTACTGTTTGCTAGAAATCAGTTGGTTTCCTATGAGATTACACCAGAAAGTCTCAGCACTACAGAGTAAGCAGTGATTGACGTAGGACAGAAGACAAACTTGGACTTCACACACTTTTGTATATCCTTCCCCCAAAATAAGAAACTGAAAATAAGGTCCAGGAGCTTACCGAAAGCAACAGAGACACAACCTGGCAGGACAATATCAGTCTCTCATTTGTCTGGCCCCTTGACACAAGCCTTCAGGAGAAGATACAGGAGAGCACTCTCTCCCAAAGAATAGCTGCATGGAGATCATTTTGAGGAAGGAATTGCAACCCAAATACACACAGCTTGGTTAGATGACTTATTTAATGAGAAGACATCCAAGCGCACAGATGTGTTTATGGTGATGCAGGTGTTACAAGGTATTATGGATTAAGTTAACTACACTTGTGCTATTGGGTCATTAAATCTTATACATTCTTCAGAGATCCTTTCTGCCTACCAACCAGTGCTACAGAAATGAAAATAAAAAGCTATTATGGCACAATACTACCCTGCTTAGCAGAACAGGTGATGAAGCCTACAGCTATGACTGAACTAAACAGAAATAAGTTTTGGAAGGAACATTTGGTACAGTCTCCTCATTAGCAATATTGAGTCTCTTGACAGAGTTGAGTGAAAAATAAATGTTTTTTTCTTTATTTTAGAATGTTAAGTTTATCACAAACTACAGAACTTTAGTGATATAGGTGAAAACCCATAAATTCTAGTCCCCTGACTTGCTGTCCCCTCTAGATGATGAAAAGCCCTTTGTAGGTCTTTATATCTGGTTAACAAGGATATTGCAAGCAATTAAGGACATAAAAAACTTGATCAAGCAACTTGCTCCAGCCTGTGATAAACAATGTTTTTGTGTCATCATAAGTGTTCTCTATTATCCTGGTGTTTTGCTTGTTTCTCTTTTTATGAGTGCTGTCATCGGCTGCAAAACAACTTATTTTGCAAAGCAACCAGGAGCCTACACCAAATGACAACACCATTCTTTCAAGTGTCTCATTTCTGCTCAAAATAAAGGCTTTTTTCTCAAAATACCACCATCCTGATGGATGTTTTTCTTTAAGAAGTTCCCACAAGCATTGTAGGTTACTGCGTCTTTCCATTTCTGGATTATGCATCCTAGCATGCATAGCAGAGCAAAAATGGCGTGTCACTGTAACTGAGAAGAGCTTCAGGACTTTTTTTCCCAGCAACGAAGACCTTAACCAGTAAGTGGCAAATAGAAGTTGCCATGCAGAAGGAACTGTAATTAGACCCAAAACAGACTGGTAACACTGACAGAGACAGATGACCTTGAGATGGATAGGTGATCAATAGACAGATAGTCTGGTTCTTTTGTTTTTAAATCATTAGTGATAGTACATCTTAAATTAATCCATCATTCTGTAAATCTTCAACTCTTTTAGAACAAAAGCATTTTGGAAGATTAATTTTTTTTTTTTTTTTTAACTAATGCATACACTAAGCAGCAACTGAAAGGCAGGAAAATTCAAGTTCAGAGCAAACTAGTTGTACTCCAACATTTTTAATTAAGCATGATACCCAATTACAGAAATACCTGGAAGAGCTCATGATTCGCTCTCACATCAGAGGTTTCCTAATCAATTTGAAATAACTGGACACTGCTATAGAAAATAAGCACAATCACAGCATTTGCTAATGAGTCTCAAAAATGGATTTCACTGCATGAAAATGTTCATTGTCATGAGAAAACCTGTGTTCCAGAATCTTTAGGGTCATTTCCATTTGCATTCAACTGGAGAAAAGTCCTTTGTTCTTTTCTTCCTTCTCACATCCCCTACAATTCCACAATTTTTTTTTCCTCTCTCTCCCACTGTGAGTTGGTGTTTTGTATCAATGCAGTACACTAACTGCTAAAAATACAGCCAAATAAGACTTTTTTTGCTGAAGTAGCTAGAATCCACTTCAATTATTACCTAATTTGTCTTTGTTGCTCTGATTAGCTTGAATATAAATGTGGAGATGCATTACTTCTGGAAAATCACATGGCAGAACATGCAATGGCAGAGCTATGAAGCACCCACTAGGGTAGGGTATTATGTTATGAATAATATCACTTAAATATTTGTAAAACGTAGTGCTTTTCTGAGCTCTTCTTCTTCCCCTTGGACTTGAACTCTTGTTGAACATGCTGTTCAAAGCTCACCACTCTGATAAAAACCTATCCCAACAAAAGAGTGACGATGACTATTATTATTATTATTATTATTATTATTATTATTATTATTATTATTATTATTATTATTCTCCACAGACACCCCCTTGTCGTCGGGGAGAAGCTTGCGTGCTAGAAGGTTGCGAGCTATGCTGGCAGTGGTTTGTACCTCCAGTAGGGTCTCCCATGCTAGTCAGGTCTCAACTGAAGGATCAGAAAAAGTGTGTCCACAGGTAGGATGGGCTCGCCAGCCTCCTGGCAACCATCCTAGGAGAAGGACAACTCTAACTCCAAACCCGGGCAGATGGAGCT
>JAWWEU010000081.1:70534637-70557544 GCA_035583155.1 Acropternis orthonyx | reverse complement strand
ACTTGCCTATCTCGCATTGGCCTTTTTAGCCATCAGTGTGCTTGCAGCAAGTGTGGGTAGAGCCCTTCCCAAATCTTTGTTCACAAAATCTAGCCATGATGATTATTATTATTACTATTATTATTATTATATCGCTGTTTCAGGTTGCCAGTCGCTTGGTCTTCCTGCAAAAGAAAGAAACCAAACCAAAACAAGCAAGCAAAAAAACAAAACAAAAAAAACCCCAACAAACCAAAAAACCAAAACCAAAACAACAACAACAAAACAAAACAAAAAGAAAAAAAAAAAGAAAAAACCACAGGTATCCATTTAACCTACTTGTCCCTAAACCAGCAATGTTTGGAACAAGATGAGATCTGATGATAATGAACTTTTCTTGAAAAAGGAATTGCAAACTATCTCCCAAACCCTGCAATCAATTATTCATGTGAGCAACTTTGAACTCAGCAGGAGTACCCAGAGGCATAAACTTCCTTACAGGGGAACAGCTGGCAGCATCAAGACCCACCTCAGGAAGAAGACACACAACACAACATATGAACCCTCTGTGACTCTTTTTGCTTTATTATTTTTTCCCCTTTTTGTCCTTGTTATTCTTCAATTTCATTTGCTAGTGTATTTCCCACTTCCAGCTGGGAGTAGAAGTGAGGATGCCAAAATAAGAAAACAGAAGCTGTTGTTATGCTCAGCTGGAAGAGAAAGTCCTAGAAATGTCTCAAAAAAAAAAAAAAAAAAAAAAACAAAAAAGAAAAAAAAAAGCATAGAGATTTAGAGATTTCCAGACCAATTTTTAACTCCATGAAGGCACCACAATAGTTCAAAGAAATTTTGTAAAACTTATAATGGAAAGCAGTGGAAGAAAGGCAAGTTTTTGGTGCATTGCACTTGTCCTGTCTAACTTCCTTCACCCTAATCTTCCTCAGGGAGACATTAGAAGTCCCTACCCAAAGTGCTACTGCAGAGCCCTCTAGATGCAGAAATATCCAGGGCCACATATCATGCAGCCCTCAAGCCTACCACAAGAGAAAGGACTTTTCTTATGGTCCTTCTCACAAAGAAAAGGGGCTGAAATACCCCTGGGCAGAGAAGATGTCGTCCCTAGAAACTCTCTTCTTTAAAACAAGCACTTCCTTGTCTTGGAGCTGAAGAAACTCAGAGAGTGGATGAGATGACTGGCTTCTGATAAAACAAAGCTTCAATGCATAAGAGCCATTTTTCTACACCTGTATCTTTTATTTCAAAACACAGAAACTTGGATTTACAAAGTAAACTACTACTAAGTCTGAGGAATTAATGTCTCACTTTCAGGTTAAAGCTGGTAAGATGGAAGCAAAGTAGGAGAAAATTCCAAAGACATGAAGACTTTGTGGGACAAGGCTACAAAATACATAAAGAACTGATAATGTTAGAATTGTTGGTGTTTCCAAAGAGTAGAAAGGGTGAGACATCTCAAGATTGAAGTAAACCTTGCAATTAATGGCACTGAGGGGGAAGCAGGAAGAACACCTGTGAGCTTCTGCAAGGTGATTGACCCAGAATAACTATTATTAACATACCTAAATGCATGACTGTATAAGAACTGCTCAGGAGAGATGGAACATGTGGTAAATTAGAAAGTGAAGACATATTGCTGTACAGAAATGTTCCAAGAATGTTGAAAAGCAAATACATACTATTCATGGCACTGGCCACATGTATCTACAAGCCATGAAATGCCTAGCTACTCTATTCAAGCTGTGTGATAGCCACTAACAGTTTCCAGTATTCAATTCTGTCAAAATCCTCTATTGAACAAATTCAGTTCTTCATGCTGCTTTTGGGTGAATAAGCAGGAGAATCCCAACTGAGATTAAGGTATAGGATATAGGTATTTTGCATGGTGTGAGATTACAGTAAGAATGCTGTCCTGTTCAAATGTTCACACTGCAGGGGGGGATGATAATAAATTGACAAAGGTCATGAGAAGAGCTGCTTCGATGCTTAAATTCATTGAAACACACACCTTATGGTGACATTTCCTAGCCTAAAGGCAAGGGGATGCAGGTATGACTTGATCAAAGGAGGGGAGCACTACCTGAGGTCTCTTTATAAATGTATCTTCATTACCTAAACTTAGCAAATGAAAACAGAATAAACGTCAAAGCCTGAAAGTCAGAACTACACAAAATTCAAGCCAGTCATAAGGCAGACCTTTTTAACAGTAAGGATAATTAATCACCAGAGTGTTAGAAATATTACAGGGTAGACTCTCCAACACTGGAAATGTTTCAGCATGGATGGGATGTCTTTCAGGTGTGGCTTTTAGGTTGTTCTTTTTGTTGTTATTGTGCGGGGGGGGGGGATGTTTGTTTTTTTGGCTTTGGTTGTTTGTGGGGGGTTTTTTGTTGTTATTGTTGTGGTTGTTGAGTTTTTTTGGTTGTTTGGCAAGCTCAGGTGATAAGTCAGTTAGGAAAGTCCTGCGGCCTACATGATTAATGAGGTCAGAAGTGGCTCACAATAGTGTTTCTCCTGGCTGTGCATTTTGCATGCTGAATGCAAGTAAAAAACTCTTCCCACAAAACTCAACAGAGTATAGCTGAATGTCATCTATAATACTGGGTTTGTTTTCTCCATTCATCCGTTGTTTTCCTTTCATCTGCTGAGCGTGTTCTACAACTGCCAGTGGTTAGCCTTTATGTGGTGCTTAAGAGCGCCATTCCACCATGTCCTAATTTTCAGAGCTCTAGAAAATATCAAGGAGATCAATTCTCACCGCGAGCATATAGAAGCCTTGAACTGAAGAGTTACATTATTCTCATTTTAGCTCCTATGCTGGATTGAAGTAAAGAGAAATGCTCCAATAACTCTGCATCTTTCGTGCTGCAGTACCAATGGGTCTGTTTGTGATCACAAATGATTGCTTGGTCAGGGATAAATCAACAGCTTGAAAATTTATTGGCCTATAGGAGCCAAATAAAGCCACAGTCAGTTCTGACAAGGAACCACATAGACAATTACACACTCCACTAGCAGAAAGAAAATATTTTAATTTTGGGGACTTTTTTCAGCCTCTGAGAAGAGATTATCTTCTAACATATCACTAGTTAACTGAAATTGCAAATGATACAGTAATGAAGATAATTTCAAGGCCAGACTGCAAGGAAAACATTTTCACTATCTCTTCTTTGAGCAGTGAGTTTCCCAGGCAGTCAGGGAAGCCAAGGTCCTGATGGTCATGGCCCTTCTGACTTTCAGCACTGACGGATGGGGGACTACTGAAATAAATAATTTTGCTTCCATGACAACTGTAGTATTCTAAGGTATTGCAAATGCTTATATGACAGAAATATAGCATACTCTCCAGTAGCAGAAAAAAAAATTCATAAAGGCTAATAAAAAGTTGGCATCTTTACTTGAAACATTTAAATTTATACCAGGATCATGCCAAAACAGTGTAAACAAAAAATCCTGAATTAAATGAGGTAATAGGTTCAAATTCTATGCTATAAAACTAATAAACTATGTTTTATTTTGCCTTGACCAAAAATTACAGGAACAGAGAAGCAGACAGATAACTCATAGTACACAGACTAAACCAAAACCTATATTTAGCTTTGGTCAATTCCATCATGGCTACCTATATAAAAAGCCAGGGAAAAAAACACCTGGGTACATGATTACATCCCAGAGAAATAGACCTAATTGTGAGAAAAATGGTTAAGTCCAAAAGCAGCAATGGATTTCCACTTGAGTTTTATTTAAACTCTAATTAAATAACCCACAGGCTTTCCAATAAGCTTAATGAGGCCAAAAGAGCAGTATCTCACCTCTGACCAAGCAAGAGGTAACAATATCTGTTACTCAGGCTAAGGAAAAGATCCTGCTGACTCTGCATGTTGGAAGCTCATTTCATTGATAAATTATGATGTGATGATTCTTGCCAGAGCCTTAGTCATCAGCTGGAAGAAGTTATGACTCAAAGTATTCATGTAAATCAGGTCAGATTCATTTTATGTCAGCTTTGGACAGACCACTCCAGGCCGTTCATTGATATAAGTAAAATTTCACAGCACTTGTAAGAGCCTTTGGGAGCCTTTTTGCTAGATTCTTTCCTTAGATTTGGCTGGGATGTTCCCATCATTTCTTAATAGTGTACAGTGTCGAATAGAGTAGATTAAGCTGCTCCACACCCGCTACTCCTGCATGCATGCTTACTTGCCTCATTATGAAGGCAGGACCTCGCCATTCCCACTGTAGCTGAGTCAGCACTGGTAACACTAAAATGAGCAGCTGTGGGGATTGAAGAGTGCAATTTAGAGTTAAAACTGACCATATAAAATGACAGCAGCAACAGACTGCTTATTTGGACCCAGCACGGACTCAATTCTTGAGCTCAGTGCCTAAACTGTTGAACAGTTTGGCTCCTTGCCTGGATATGAGATTAAAAACAACAAGACTTTGGGTGGGATTTCCAATAGCTATTGTGACTGCCAGGTGAATTTATATATCTAGGAATTATGATTTCTGGAAATTTAAAACAAATGCTTCAGTTATCATACCAATCACAGATAAATGAGCTCTATCTCCATAAAATTTCATAAAATCATGCTTCAGTTAAATTGTAGCCAAGACAGATCACATGTTCAAGCAACTCCATTACTATGCTCCACAAACCACACAAACCAAGACAGCCTTTTCTATTTTAGTGTGGTACTGTTTTCAAAACTCTTTCCAAAGCGATATTGCTGTTTGTGTGGATATTCATCTCTCCAAGAGCTTGTTCTTAGCCTGACTTTTGAACTCATTGGCCAAATTTAGACAAGCTGAACAAAAGGAGAGAATGGAGGCTGGAAAAGTGTTAAATTTCTGTCAGCTTGATGAAAAGAGATAACAGGGTAAGGAGATTCTATTACTGAAAGGATCACTGGAAAGGCTGTGATGTAGTCATAAGATACAGTTCTCCAATCTCAAATCACCCACTTCAAAGAAAGAAGGCTTGCTTCCAACACTTATGGGTTACCTTCCTTATAGAAGAGGGAAATGTCCACATGTCTATTAAAGAGACTACACCCACCAGCTGAGAGACCGCAGTTAAGATACCCAGATCTGAGGTAGCATTATGATGCCTTTGTTACTAGTTCAAAACATAGACTTCTGAACTAGTCTTACGAAAATTTTAAAAAAATCCTAGAAGGTAAGAGCTTTCGAATTTTGTAGATGCCAAACATTAGTGAATAATGAGGGTCCTGCCACTGTGCCCTGCATGACAAGGACTTGGTCCACTGAAGTCCCTCTCCTTGCCATTAGGGGAGCTGCAGATACGAGTTGACATTGCAGCTTCACCCATGGCTTCAGCACAGTATGAAGATACTTAATCAAGTTTCCACCCAACTCATGTGAATAGCAGACATAATAAATTTAATACAGTAACATATAGGTTATTCATTCACACTCGATTTTCTCCAACTCACACGAGTCCTTTTATGATAATACATGATGTAGTCAATAGAGCAGTACTAGTGGTTCTAGCACTAGAAGTCCTGACTAAAGTCTGAGTATAAATCCACATGTTTTTATCCTCTCTCTTTCTCATCCATTCTCTCTTGGTGGTACTGAGATGAACAACTGCAGCACCCATGGGCCACCCTTCGTATGATGAGCTAGGATAATCTGAATAGGCTTCAGCAAAGCATGCTTCCTACCTACTTTGGGTTTAGTATACTCAGTACAGCTCGATGGCAACATTCTATACTAAACATTCCTGCAAACTCAAAATCCACACACCTGCAGCAGCATTGCAGATACATAGTGTTGCTGCCAGACTACCCCCTTCATCCTTCCATCTCTACCATCAGTGCTTTTTCCCTCTCCCTTTCAACTGCTTGCATATCAGCAAGAGATTTCAAGGTGTTCTACCTACATCTTTAATTTGAGAATTTCCCTTAATATCAAAATGCTCTGTAAGATTTAAACCTAACTTTGATCAGAACATAAACTAAGACAAACAACTTTCTAAAACATGGGAAATTTAGTACAAATTTGAACCTGTCAAGGACAGTTACCAAAAGAATTGTTGAGGCAGAAGAGAAATAAAAAAGGGCTATAGTCAATCTTCATCCCACTGAATGTGTCCTTAAAGTGAGCTCCATGACTCCAAGCTTGCTTTCAGTCCACCTGATAAAATACGCACAAAATGCTCTACCATGCCATCTGGTCCCCAAGAAGTCTGTTTCTTTCTGCCACCTCTAAGGCCTACCAATGTGTTTGCCCCTGTTCCTTTTCAAGTGTGTCCCAGTTCCCTCTACCTGCCCCATTGTCCACAGTCTCATGTCCCTGAATATGCTCGGTTGCTCACAGGAAAGATGCAGTCTCCTGCTCCCTCTGCCAAGGGTTTCTTCTGGCCCTTAAGTCTCTTCATACAGGACCATGACCTAACATAAAGCAACCATTCCACATTCCAGCTTCTGTAGACCAGATGCTGATCCTATAAGCAAAGAGAACTCTAAGGCACAGTTGCAGTGACTGCTGAAAAGAATTAATCCAATGAATGGAATATTTTCATACTATTTTCATTCCATCTTACCCACTCATATGTGGCTGTCAGCTAATGCTCTCATAATGTTGGAGGCAACAGCCAATTCCCACAGATGACAAAATTCGTACATAGTTCAGTGGCAGTAGTGTTGCACACCTTTAGTGAGCTTGATACTGCTGCCACTTCATAATAGAACATGAACTTTTTCAGAAAAAGCTACAGTTAACTGAGAAAATTAATAATACTTCTAAAGTACTCAGATATTATGATGATATTACCCATGCAAATAATTAAATAGATAGAATTTTCTTTGTCACAATTGAGATCCCTGTTTAGCTCACAATTCTTTTTACCTCAGTCAATAACTTTTAAACCACCTTACTTTCAGCAGTCTCTTGTCCTTTAAACTTCCAATTAAATATATGGTTGGAAATTATACAGCTGTATTTGAAAAAAAATATTTGTATTGTTCAGCTCACTTTACGGTATAATCCAACTGGCAGCCTACAGCCTGATTCCTTGGAGAGCCTGGGACAGGGGAACAGCAGAAGCATTTCTCTATTTCCTGTGAATAGGAGACAGAAAGATAATGGCATCTGCTGGAGTACTTTGCATTGCACTTTTTAGGCAGATGCCACTCTGACCACAGAAGCATTGTCAGTTCATATTCCTACCATGGAGTAATCTTTGCTGCAATGCTGCCAGCTGGAAAGACCTGAGTAACCTTGTTGCCATTCCACTGCCCTGCAGGGGTATGTAAAACTGCTTATTCTTGACAGTAAATATTGCTGCTTTAATGTGCAGCTTCACCCTTTGGTCATACATCTTGACTACTAGTAATGGCCTAAAGTGGAACTAGTAATGGCCCATGGAACTGGAAAAGTCTTGATGTTCATTAAAAACTTTGTTGCAGAATTTAAATGCTCTTGGTTACGTCCTTGGTTTGCATGCAGTGGCAGGGTAGGAGTGAAGACACAGAATTGTCTTGACAAATGACAGAAACATTTCTTAGATGGTAATCTTTCAGGAGTAATGTTTTGGAATAGGTTAATTTGCAAAAGTACAGATTGTTCATGCCTGGCTAAATAGGAGAATAACCAATTCAAAGAATCACAGAATGATAGAATGGTTGAGGCTGGAAGGAACCTCTGGAGGTCATCTGGTCCAAGTCTTCTGCTTAAGCAGGATCATCTAAACAAGGTTGTCCAGGACCACGTCCAGACAATTTTTGAATATTTCCAAGGATGGAGACTTCACATCCTCTCTAGATAACCTGCACTAGTGCTCAGTCACTCTCACAGTGGAAAAATGTTTCCTGGCATTCAGATGGTAACTTCCATATTTCAGTTTGTGTCTATTAGCTCTAGTCCTGTCACTGGGCACCATGGAGAAGAACCTGGCTCTCTCTTCTTTGAGATCTCTATTCTAGTATTTATACATATTGAGCTCCCAAAGCTACTCTTCTCCAGGCTGAACAGTCACAGCTATCATCCTTCGTCATAGGAGAGATGATCCACTACCTTCATCATCTTTGTGACTCTTCACTGGACTATCTCAAGTATGGCCAGGCCCCTCTTGTACTGAGACATCCAGAACTGGATACAGCACTCCGGGTGTGGTCTCACAACCACTGAATAAAGGGGAAGGATCACATCCCTCCACCTGCTTGCAGTACTTTGTTGAAAGCAGCCCAGGATACCATCAACCTCCTTAGCTACTAAGGTATGCTGCTGAATCATGTTCAACTTGGTGCTCAGCAGAACCTCCCGGTCTTTTTCTGCAAAGCTGCTCTCCAGCTGGATGTTGCCCAGCATATATTGGTGCATGGAGTTGTTCCTCCCCAGTCCAGGACTTTACACTTCCCCTTGTTGAACTTCATGAGACTTCTGTCAACCCATTTCTTCAGCTTGTCAAGGTCCCTCTGGATGGCAGCATGACTCCCTGACCTATCAGCCACTCTTTCACTCAATCATACCAATATCAGAAAAATACATTGGTACACTTGAATTTTGTTTCGATTAATGAGTGGAAATTAAAAGAAGCAAAGCAAAACAGTGTACAGGTAGTCTCTCATAAGCACACTGTGTGGCAGAGCCCTGATCTGCAAAAATGGGATTGGTGATAACTGATGCAAATGATAATCTTTCAAACTACAATAAAAACTGCAAATAAATATAGTAGGGTGACTATTTTACAAAGTGAGCCTGAGTTTGGGTTTGGTTTTTTGGGGGATTTTGGGAGTTTTTTAGATTTAAAGGCATTTATACAGGATCAGTAGGAATTAATGGATAGAGAGTTGGGAGATGGATTTGCACCTCATCAGTGAGTCTGTTCTAGAAAACGAGAATATTTCTGAAAAGAATGAAGTAAGGTAATATGGAAAGACAGGATGAAAAAGATTTTGCTCTTCACTACAAAGTAGTCATAACAAGTTTTTTTTTTCTGTGATTAGAAAGCCAGTAACACGAGAGTGTCTTGCAGCCCAAGAACATCTAGTTGGTGACAACAAGAAATCACAGGCATGGATGGATAGCAATATACCTACCACCTACACAGTAGGAGGACAAAGAATTGAAAAGGAAAGAAAAAGAATGTTTGTCTACTTCTCAACTTTCTAGTCATCCAAATATCCCATTAGAAAACATTTCATTTCTGTTTTTCAGCTTTTGCCTGCTCCACACCATATCTTTGATCCCACATCTTGGATAACTGTGTTTGAAAGTGAAGTCTAAGAAGTCAATGAGTTTCTCCTGATTAAAAGACTATGAAGATCTGACTTCAAAGCTCCATGCAAACAAAATAAACAGAGTCACTGTGTGAGGCAACTGCCACCATGCTGAGCTTATGATTCCGGCAGCTACTTTCAATATTATGGAGGAGGAAACGGGATGACAGAGGCCCTTCTGTACATACCAGACAGATACTTTGAGCCTTTTGTTAACATTCAGAAGAGTTTCTCTATGGTCTCAGAGGAAAGAACAAACAAGAATAGTATTTCTATTGCAACTACATCAGTTGATGATGATGACAGTGATATGGGAAAAGAAAAGTGACCTTACCTCCTCTGCCTTCTGCTCAAGAGCAATATAAAGGCCTGGAAATCAAGAGGGAAGCATAACGTGAGAAATCACATCACTAGAGTCAGATCTAAAGAAAAAAAATGTATCTTTTTAGCACATGTCCCATTAGGCAAATTTTTATTAAGTACCACTCATATGCACTGTATCTGAATTGCAGTATGTTAAAACACACCAGCAAATATGAGTACATTTATTATTCCAATTAGGTTCTGTGCCACCCTTGGAAGATACTAATTTGAGATTTAATAACAAAAATGGGATAAACAATTCTTTTGTTGAAAGGATGATGAACAAGACTGGTACAACGTTGATTAAAATAAGTAGAAATTTCTGCTTTCTAATCTGGGATTTTGGCTAATTCTGTGGGACACTGAACAGCCAGTTTGCAATCTTTTTAGCCCCAAGCAGGAGACATGAGAGAGAAAATTCACAGCAGGGGGTAATGTAATGTGACCTCATTGCGGCTTTCCTACAGAGATGATAACAG
This sequence comes from Acropternis orthonyx, assembly GCA_035583155.1. Taxonomy (NCBI): domain Eukaryota; kingdom Metazoa; phylum Chordata; class Aves; order Passeriformes; family Rhinocryptidae; genus Acropternis; species Acropternis orthonyx. Next base: position 70,547,463 of record JAWWEU010000081.1, on the reverse strand, counting down.
AAGTTTTTGATCATGACAGGGCACCCTCCAAATATACTAGTTAGCTAGGATCTGCTAAAAATTTTATGTGTGTGGCTTTTTTTTTTTTTTTGTTATAGAAGTGTCAAGATTGTATGGAGCTGTTATTGCAATACTAGTGGGAGAATCATATAATATTTACCTGATGCCTATAATATAAAAACCAGTCACAAAATAAAAGGGGAAAAAATCCCCACCTAGAATCCTGGGGTCGATTTTAAAGGAATAAATCAGAGTTTAGCACCCAAACGCCACTGAAAAGTAAGAGAAGTTTAGCATCCAAGTCTAAATGTTGTCTTAATCTGACTAGGCTAAATGTTTACACGCAGTTATGTGCTCTTCTAATTGCAGAGAAACTGGAAGAGTCAGAGATGAGCCTGAATCACAAATTAAATACAAGACTAATTTGCTCCATCTAGAGCTTTTGTTTTACTGTAAACAAATATCTTTTAGCCTGCTCAGTCTATTTTAAAATGAAGACTGCACAGTGAGAAGTGGCTGTTCCTAAGATACTCATACCTCTGGGAGCAGCGCTTCAAAATACACACCATATACTTCAACTCTGACATGGAGGGATTGCCAGAGAGCTCAAAGCAGAGTGGTTGGGTCAGCATAGTTACCCGTTCTGCCTCTCACTTCACACTGTAGCCTTACCCGCCCTGGTAAGCCACGCCAACTGTTTATCTGACTGCCCTGTAAACCAGATCACTCAAATGCTTGGGGTTAAAAGTAACCCTGAAAAGTAACAGGAAAATTACTTCAGTGACCTAGCTCACTGATTCAGCTCTCATCCAGCTGTGTCAGCAGAGCTGGGGGAGTTGGGACGGTGAACTGCAATGCAGTCTTCAGCATTTCCCAAGCATCCTTCCCAAACATAACATGCAATTACAACCTACTCAGCCTCGGCAGCCCTAGAAACTGTATGCTTCTTACTGAAAATCCCACAAATAATAAGACTGTGCTTTGGCAATATTGTATATTTGGCTTCAGAGTTCATAATACATCATGGATGTAGTGTATTAATTCACTCTGCCAGTGTTGACAGGTGAATTTTTACCAGTTGGCTGTATGAGCAGTTGTTTGTTGCCCTATAGCCAATACATAGTCACTGTACCAACACACCATCATCCATTACTGTGAATCTGTGCTCTGTTCAATGACTAAAAAAAAGCAACTGTGAGCCTGTTCTTGATCCACGCCAGATGTCTGTTGTGCAGCGACTGAGCTGCATGGATTCACTGCTCAGGAGTGCAGAATTACGGGCTGGGCAAGGCTGGTGTAAAGATAGCCTCACCCCCTCCCTGTGCCCTAGCTCAGTGCCAGCAGTGGTTGCGGCAGCAGCAGGATGGGCACACGCAAGGAAGTCAGCAGCATTCACTCAACATCACGTCAATTTGTCCACAGGAACTCTCAGTACTGCCATGGTAATAAATACATTGTCATGCAAGCTTGGGAAATTATTTTCATCCAGCTCTAATGGCGTTTTTCTTTTAAAATTTGCTCACTATGTAAGAGAGTGAAAGCAGTGATGGATCGCTTTCTACCTGGCAGCTGACACAGTCAGTGAAGGCCAACTGGAAAGGCCTTCTTGAGGAGAGAGAGCTGATATGTATGCCATTCCAAAGCTATACTGGCAGGGTAACTTTTCCATGAAAGGCAGTGCCACACCTCAGAGATTTTACAGGAGATGCTGTAATATGCCTGGGGCAGCTTCTGCAACAATCAGTTCCCAGTTCCAAACCAATCCTGGTCACTACCAGCATGGCTCAAGTTCAGCTGACTGGTTCTGAAGAAACAGGACAAACACCCTCCAAAACTCTTGGGTCATACTGTGACACAACCTGCACTTTGGGGAGATTACTTTGTGCTTTCAGAAGCAATCACTGAATATAGCAACAGTTTTCACCTCCTTAACAGATGTGGAGCCTTTATACAGGTCACTTTTCATTTTAAGATTTCGGATCCCTGAATAGAGCTCACCTGTCTTTTCACTATAATATTTCTGATCCTTTTTTCCTTCTTCACTCTTTTTTTTTCGTGTTGATTGTGCCTCTACTCCTTGCAGATTTCAGAGAAGAGAAATGTCTAGGTAGGTTGTCTCTTGCAAAGTACCCGAGAAAAGAAATGGAAGTATCTTGCAAATCCCAACCAAGCCAGTATAAGCTAGTGAGTGCATTGGAAGAAAGGAACCATAATATTCTGGAGATAAAAAGCAAGGATAAGAAAGGGTCCTGTGTGTGTTCTTGCCTCCTTACACACAGAAGAGATTCATTGCAGTCTTTAATTGCTGGTGTGGGTGGATAGGGGTTGAAGAAGAGTGCCAAGGAAAAAATAATGGAAACCTGACCAGTGACAGGAGCTGATTACTGTTGGCAGACTGTATAGGTTTCAAATTCGTGCTGTGCCTTAGGAAATAAGTCCTGGCTGGGATGCATTTTTCTGGAGTATCCCTGAGGAATATCTATCAGTGATTCATCTAAGCAGTCACTGGATATCATTACCACTCTACCAAAAATGAGGATAAAATAACAACCTGGAAGAAATAAAAGAAACAAGTGCCCCAGATTTTCTCTCAAACTGTAACAGAGAGATCACAAGGGTGGGTAAAAAAAGGAGGGGGACAGGAAGAGAGGGCTGAACTTTTCATCTGCATGTCCTCAGTTGCCTTTAAGCTGTGCACATGTAGTTTACTCTTGTCAGAAGCTACCATCACTGTACTTTGTAGCTCTCAAAGAAAGAGATAACTGCCTTTTTTTCCAGTCACATGCTTACTAATACAGAAATTGATTTTTTTTTTCCTCAGCCCTACACAGTAGGACCTCCATCACTCCAAATAGCATAAGCTTTGCTAGAGATGTTAATGCACCATCCAAAGCAAATACAATGCACAGGCTTTGACAGGTTCACATTTTGAAGTTCCTTTTGAACTCACAGTTTCTCTCTTTTTTTTGTCAGATGAACGGTGGCCAATTATAAATTATGCCTCTTTCCTAAGACCCCACCCCAGCAGCTCCTATGGATTATGTTCCTATTGGGTGTGTGTTACATTAGGCTGTTTTTATGCCTTCAAATAGTTGTTGGGCATTTTCCCTGCTGTGGTGTTTAGCTAATACATAACTAGTCATATGGGAGAAAATGAAAGAGGAAATTAATTCTAGCAAGCAAGAGCCTTATAAACTTTTTTTTTTTTTTTAATCAAAGACATGCCAAGAAATTTATTTTTATCCATAGCATCAGATACTCAGCTGGACCTCTAACAACAGTTTACTAATTTACATCAGATGCCCCATAGTGTCTATTTGATTTGCAAGTTTAAGTAGGAGATTGTTATTGAAATCATTGTTCTTATATATAAATACATATCTGATCCAAAGAAAATGTAAATATCTGCCACAAACCAAATCCAGCCTAGATTCTCTGAACCTTGTAGGAATTAATTGCAAGAATTACACTTCGGAGGTTTTAAAGTAAGAGATAATTGCCTCCTTTTTCTGTCATGGGTTTACTAATACAGAACTTGAGTTTTTCCCAATCCTCCACAGTGGGACCTCCATAAGTCAAAGTAATGTAAACTGTGAGAGATGCTAATGTTAAGCACTACAAAAATATTCAAATAGGCTATAAAGTATTTCAAGTGTGAAACAAAGCCTGTGGGTTCAGGAAATATTTCTTCATCCAATTCAAGGAGAACATGTAAACAGGAATTTTTAACTCTTCATAGTCTGCAGTGGGACTTACTGTACATGCTCATCCCCATAGTACCTCAAGCCCTGATTCAACAAAGACTTAAGACAAACACTCCAGACTTGAGTGGACTACTCAACTGCCCAAAGTACTGTCTGTTTCTCATTAACTTGCAGAGCTACAATAAACTAATATTTCCAACAGGAGTCCCAATGCAGCTACTGTCTTCCCCTGTATTATCATGGGTGCTTGCTAGTATTTTCATTCAACTAGAAGACGGTCTTTTTCTACAAAACCCTACCTGCATCACTTTAATTCCTGCTAAAACGTTTCCCACCCTACTAGAAGGCCAACTGAGTAAGAGGTTAGAAAGACGATTGACTAGAAATGTTTAGCTTTCTCCTTTTCAGAACCATATCTATTAATGGGAACTAAGTGTATCCCACAGTGTTGCAGTTCCTAAAATAGCTACAGGAAAAGGAGACAGTGAAATGCAGAAGGCAGTGTGTTAATTCTCTTGTGAATTACTATCACAGTTTGCTACTAATTCAGAAAGTAAATAAAAAGGTCCTATTCTTTGCTAGTGGGGGCCATTCTATTAAACGCAAAATAAAAAGTTGCTGCTTCTCTTTCTGACTGGAAATCCTGTACAGAGGAGAGAATGTATTTCTTAATTTAAGGAAAAATGACCCAAAATTATATTAATACCAGGCTGAGTAGCCAGCTGTATTATGCAGTTCTCATATTTCCTTTGCATTTCATGGCAACTTGTAGTGAGATTCCTCATCCTTAGGACTTTACTTCCAATGTTGCCCATAGGGTAGTTGTGCAACTCCATTTGAAGGGAGTCATAAAAAATTCTGCCAAGGGTTTGGCTCCTGGTTTCTACAAGTTCCCTGAAAGTGCCAGGGCTTGGGGGTGTAGGATGCAGGATGATTAGGCAACCACATAAGTAACCCTGAAGGATTAGGATGCATGGAATCAGCATGGAAGCAGATGAGCGTGAAATATTAAGAATGTCACAGTCTCCTAGGAAAAGTATGTGTATTTACAGACATTGCATAGGCATTTCTATATTTTCAGCTTCAATCACACCTTCATTTGAAATTTAGACATCCACTTAAATTCAAAATACCTCTGCCCTCTTAAGATGCAGACTGAGATTAGTGTTATTCTCCTACAGTAACAAAAGGTCTACATCCACAGTAGTTATGAAGATCCACAAGAAAGTTATTCAAATGTTCTGGTCACTGGACTCCAAAAACTGGGATCACAAAGAGGTCTCTCTAATGACTAGTTCAGGTGATGGCTTCAAAGAAAGACACAAGGAGCTGCAATATCCACCCTTCAGATGAAGATTTTTGTGAGGAAGCAGATGAGAGGTATTCCAAAAAGAAGAAGGAAGGTTAAAAAAAAGACATATTGTAGGAAAGAATAACATAGCCCATGTGACATTTCATCAAGAACTTTACCAGGCCCCTGCCCACAGCCACACATCAGGAACAGCAAACTACGTTCTTAAATAAAGTGAGTAGCATACAAAGAACTGAAGTGCAAAGGGTGTTTGTTTCCTCTGGGATGGCAGTAACAGTGTCAAGTAGAAAGGCAGACATTAGCTCAAGCAAATGCTGATACAGAACTCTAGCTCACTTCAAGTTCTGTATATAGCTAAAGCACTATTTTTCACAAATATCCTAGGAATTTTTCATCATTTTTATTACTATGCTGCTACATAATTTCTCATGAAAAGGGAATGTACCTCTTAATGTGCAATGTGACACTACACTTTTTCAAGTGACATAGTCATTTAAGAAGTTTCCCCAAACACCACTCTCCTGCACATACACAGAGGTGCAGTAGTTCACCATTCCCTCAGATTTGCCACTACAATAGGTGACTCAAATGGCCTAAGTTACAAAATTAACTTTGTCAAGAGTAACTTTTAACTATATTATTTTCTGTGCCCAAGTTACAGCACATCCCATAGATGGTTTTGATGACAAAATTCTGGAGAGAGCTGAAGCAGAGGCAGGAGTGACTAGCCCACAGGTAGAGGAGGGGGAAATGAAGTAAACTGCTTTTTTAAGAAAAAGGCCATGTACATTTGCAACATTAGTGTAAGGGGGGTGTGTCTGGGGGTGGTGGGAGGGGGTTGTTGCAGAATTCAGCCCTGGTGCCATTGCAGCCATACTTGGGACTATATGAATCAAAAAGTGAAGGAGATGGGGGAAAGCAAAGCACCACTTTTTCAAAAACTACTCAAAAATTATCTACTATTCATTGAGTAGATGACCCAGCCTAACAGACAGAAAAGTGTGTGTGTCAACACCATTATTAGGAAAGATGAAGATCTGGACTGAATCCTAATCCTGAGAAGGAGAAACTGATCAGCTCTGGGGAAGGAGTGACCTGCAGTTCTCAGCAATACTTATCTGAGAAATGAGAAAGATATGCCTGGATTGAAGCCTTTGGTAGGAACCAGCCATGACAGGCACTGTGAATAAGAAGATAAAACACTGGTGTGAGCTAGAGTGGAGTAGGAATCAGGTCTGGATTTTATCCCCAGATCTACACTGACCCGCTGCGTGAATCTTAACTCAATTCATCTCTTCATTTTCCTTTTTAGTACTTGCCATTCAGCTGTATTTAGGTGACAAATCCCTTGGGGCAGGAAATCTGCAAATGGACATGCCTATGTGTGCACTACTGAAAAATACAGTGTGATTATAATGTATTAATTATTTGCATGATTTTTTAGTGCTTTTTCTCCCGTTGTACTAGGTGCTGTGCAAGCAGAGGTAGAAAAGACAGTCAATTCTCCAGAGGTTATTAAAATACAAAGTATGTTCATGTCAGACTCACAAGCAAGTTATTACTGCACAGTGAGTAGCCTACATCAGCTGAGGCATAGTACCTGTTCATACAGGCACTCTTAGCCAGTAAAAAATGGAAGATAATTCTTTTTAGACCACTCCACAGTGAAAAGGAATTGACTAAATCAAATTACATGGTGCTCTCTACCATCTGACAGTACACACAAGACAGTCACTGTGGCTCAGGCAGTGAGGAATAGCTGGTTAAACCATGGTAACTTACACAGAAAGTCTGAGCCGTTAGAGAACAGAGAATCGATGGATACAAACAGACAGGGGACTGGTAAGAATGTTAGCTTTGTACAAATAAATAATAGGTTTCATGGTGAAAGTGGAGCTTTATGACAACAAATGCAATCTTGAGAAGAGTTCTGCAGATTCCGCAATAAACTAAAAGGATGGTTTGGTTTGGTTTTTTAATTTCTTGGAAAATGTTTATGTGCATCTTGTAAAATACTCCCAAAGCAACCAAAACTTGGACAGAGCTGGAAAAATGGCATTGACTTCTAATTTTACTACAATAACATTGCATGTGGAAAGCGGTAACATGGTTAGATTCTGACTAGTGCCCATGAATAACAACTTCTACAACAGCAGCATCAGATAATCACTGATAACATTTCTTATCAGTTACAGAGAAGCTATCAAGAGTCTAACTGTAGTTGGATGACTTATAGTGAAATTTGGTCATGAACTGATTTTATTGTATAATGCTTATTGAGCTAGAGGGATAGAATCTGATTTTCCATTTGCTGCTATCCCATGCGTGCAGATGTGTTTTAGCTCCTCACTTATCCTAATGATTTGGTTTTAAAGACCAAACTGGTTGATATGTAGTTGATCTCTATGGTGTTTTGAATGGTAAAAATTTCTGTCCTTTCAGGCTTTTTCTATGGCAAGTTTGGCAAGTTGAAGTGCTAGCTTCTTGTAGGAGTGCTGATTAGAGCAATTATAACTTCATGTGCCTGTTGAAGCAATGAAACTCCCAAGGCGTTAGCTGCTATTTACCCATCTTATCCGATACACTGACATTTTTATGCTTCTGTCAGGAATGATCAATCCGACATATTGGTAATGCAAAGGTTAAAGATGATGTTACTGTAATTTTTAACAGCAGTTTCCTTATAGTTTGCAATGAGTGAGGGGTGAACCCTGAAATACACAGGTCCAGTTCAGGTGTATATATCCAAACTAGATGTATATGAAACTTACCTGCCATCCTTCAGCTCGTTACTTTCACAACACAGTTCTGTAACTACTTTCACAACACAATTCTGTATTGACTCCACAAGCAACACAACAACAGCTGTTCTTGTGATATGTTAAATACCACTGGAATTAGAAGAGGTAGAGAATTCAGAGATGTATGACAGTTTTGAAAATATCTGTTTCAGTATGAGTTTAATTCAAAATGAGATTGTTTTCCCTTCCCTAGGCAAAAAAAAAAAAAAAAAAAAAAAAGGACATGGACTAGACACCAAAGGAGAAGCTGGTGAGGGGCCAGGATGGCCAGGATTATTCAACTCAGACTTAGTAGCTATTGCTCATATAAAAACTGTTTCTTTGAAACAGTTCAGATGTATCCAGACCAGCAGAAGAATATGTAGCATGGTAGTTGACTGGAAAACTGAATTTCCAGAATACCTTTGAAAATAAATTCTCATCTTCAACTAGACAAGAAGACACGAGGTCCAGTTTGTTCTGAAGAGCTACACTATTAATGAATAAATACAATTATTTCAACAACAAAGAAAAAAATATTATTATTATTATTTTCTAATTACCTTCATTCCCTGACTTTCACCACTGAAACAGGGAAAGGAAGACATTCAAGAAGCCATGACACTGCAAGAATTTGTAGTACCAAGTTCTCTACTTGGGAGGCAGCTGAGAGGTTCAGACAACAAGCTAAGAAAAACCAGGCAGGTTGCATAATATTTCCACAAAATCAGCAAGCTCTGATGCAAATTTTGCTTCTTTGTTCTTTTGTATCTCACAGTGGGAATCTGTTTCACCTTAAACCATCTATGGAATAGGCAGAAATGGAGTAGTTCCTTATGTGGCTTATGAAGCAACCAATCAAACCACCACCTGCTTTTCTTTCTCACTTCTAGAAGGGGATAAATCATGTAACAAATTCAAATTAGAACAAGGCATTCAGATTTGTTGAAATAATCTCTTTCTACAGTTTTGAGGGCCTCATGGGAAGAAGGACATTGACAAAGAACAAAACTATTCAGAGAAGGGGAGCAAACATGCAATGCAGGGCTGCATGCAATCACTGGGGTACATCTAGCAAACCATCTCTACTCCAGTAGTCAAGCAGATCAGGGGGAATGAAAAGGAGGAGACGGGAAAATGTTTTGTGGTACCCTGTTTCTTTTGTGTTTGCAACAGACTAGGACCAGGAAAACACAAGGGGTCTGTTTCAGCACTATGAGAAGCACATCTTGCTTGAGGAATGGTAAATTGTGACATTATCTCAGCCCCTACAATCACTTGGCTAATCCTTGATCACTGCACATAGATCTACAGAACTGGGCTTAGAGACCTGGAAGACATGGCATTCAAGCTTGAGAAAACAAAGTTCCTCATCTCTGGGGGGGAAAAAAAAAAAGGTAGAAAGCGTGAAAAGAAATTCTCTAAGATTGAGGTGTCCCCTTTGTAAATTCAGAGTAAGGCCCCTCTTCAATTTTGGAAGATAAGCAGGGATAGGAAAACTCTATAGAGTGAGACATTCAGATTGTTTCATAGATACTGCAGCTTGGTAGTGAGCCATAGGTGAGTTTTTAGTCTTTAAATCCCACACCAACATCCTCTATTGTTTGGAAATAGGATTTCTCCTGCATAGTTTTTATAATACTATCATGTATTCCTAGCTCATACTGTACTTTATTTCTGTGCTGGTGACTGAGATTCATAGACATTTTGGTCACAGTCTGCAGGGTTCGGGCTTTCCACAGAGACTGCAGAGGCAGAAGTTGCCACTTTGGTTCTTTATTCTGGCTAATTCAGTATCAGTCCATGGGCAGGAATGCTTGCTTCAGTGAAGAGCCACAGACAAGATAGGTGTGGAACAGTATGTTTTACCTGGAGTACTCATCCTAATTTCCAAATATGACATTGGTTCAAGAGCTGAAAAAAATTTTTATCTCCTTTCCAGTCTTGAAGTCTTAGCCAGACTCAGTCCATCTTTGAATTTTCTTAAATTCTCCACCTCATGACAGGGAAGTTGTTTTCAACCAATGCTGATCTTGATCAATTTTCACAATCCTAGCTGAACCTTTTACTCAGCTAATGTATCAGGTACAGGACACTTCATGGGCTAATGCTGTGATCTAGTCTGTGAATTCTAATATCATTATAGCTGTCAATAGAAGAGGATTGAGGAAGAAAAGCACCATCCTGACATTGTCCCTCAAAAATGAAAAGCTTTCTTCACAGAGCTATGGACTTAAAATTGTCAACCACACATTCATATAATTAATTAGAAGACAAAAATCTTGTGCACGTGCTCTGGAGAACACAACAGTTCTTGCACTAACTCTTGCTTTTTGACAAAAATACAGAAGACTTTCTTGGACATAAATAATCCCACCCTGCCTGAGGAAATAATAGTAAAAAAAAAAAAATTAGAATAACATTTTAAATAAATAAATAAATAAAAGCAACCTTATTAAAGCTAACCAGAATGTGACACATCCAGGCATGAATAATGCCCAAGGAGACCTCAGGGTCAGAGTGGGCAGTGAATCAGACATTGACAATGCAATATGGTAGGGAACAAGAAACCCTGCGAATGTCGTCTGTCATAAAGGAGAGCTAGACTGTATCCAGAAAGCTCCCATGGGAATACTCTGGGAATACTTACTGAGCTTCTGACCTGTCATTGCTGGGAAAAAAAAAAATAATGAGGGAACTAGGGGAAGTTCAAAGAAGAGCAATCAGAATGGTCTGCATGCTGGAAAAACTCAGCTGTGGAAAGATGAAAATGGCCAGATAACAGCAGAGGTTCTAAGTGGCTTTTTCAGGTGATTTGCTTAATTAGAGTTCACAAACATACGTAAAGCAGATTCCAGCTTGCTTCGGCTTTTGTAAGTATCCTACAGAGTTCCCCAAAAGCCTGATGTTGGGCTGAAGAAGAACTGTGCCAACAGTGACTGTGGGGAATAGCTTGAAGTCTTCCTTAAGGAGACTGTTGTCCACAAAAATCTGATTCGTTACCCAGTGTGCAACAAGCCAGTAACTATTCGAGAGACACTGAATATTTACTTCAGAGTTGCACAAACTTGGCTGCTCAGTGCTAGTCCACAAATCAAGCACACCAACTATCAAAACTTTTTACTATTTACACATTTCAACAAAAAAAGTAGTTAGTGTTCATTGGCTACAAGTTACATAGTTGTCTTAATAATTAATATTTCATCTTCTATTGATTAATGATTATCTCACTTCTCATGTTAATTAGTCCCATGCTCTGCCTTTCGAGTCAGTGCATTTCTTGGGTCAGTGGTCCATGAGTCAGTGGTCACAATCTCCCTTTGCCAGAATTACCTTTTAACAAGTGGGAGCTGATTTCAGCACAATTGCTGAGTTGGCTTTATTAGTTTGTTCCTTTTCTTGAAAGTTCTGTTAGATGTCCTTGTGTCACATAAGTTCTGCATTCTTCATGTCTACTATCAGTGGCACATAACAAGCTTTGTTAACCTCCCCCTAGGTCTGAGATCACTGAGCCATGTCAAGTCCTAGACCTTAACTAGGCAATTCTACCAATAAGTAATTTGTTTTACTAACACCTGGACATCACTTAGAGCTTGCTTGTTATCTGTTTCACGGGTTAAATCTCCCTTCTTGTTGATTAGGCTTGAAAGTACACAAAGATCAAACATTAAAGAACAACCTTTTTTAAGAAAAATTTACATATTCCACATTTTGCAACAAGCCCAGTACCAGTTTCAGGGATAACAGCTATGCTGTGGAAATAGTGCTGCAGCACTGTAGAAATTACAGCACAAGCAGCAAGATTGCTACCTGAATTCCTGGTGCTCAGGGTATTTAAATTATGCTAAAAGCCTTGAAATGGTCCAGAAACAGGACACAAAGGTGGCTTAGAGCCAGCACAGAACCATCCTTACAACACACAACAAGCAAAAACTGTGAAAGCTGGGTAGGAGGAAGGGAAGAAAAAGGAAAGGAAAAAGGAAGATATAAAAACAAGATCACTTTAGATTGACTAGAAGGGGGGGAAAAATCATAAAGGTCAAACCTAAGACTGTGGAGATGTGAGAGGCAAACGGCAAAAACCTTCACTTCTTGCAACATTTCTCATGAATCTTATGGGGACACTGCCCAGCTGAATTGGAGTGGATTCCTGTCAGTAAATAATAAACTGGCAGGCAATTTCCATCCTGTCATTTAATACTTAGATTAAGAAAACCTAAAGCCCTATTCCAGGCTTAACTTGGGAGCGGGGCGGGGGGTGGCTGGGGTGGGGGGCGATGGCGAAGAGGCTGTGCAACATGCGTGCGTGTAGAGGGATTTCATGAGTCCCACAGCAAAACCTGAGAGTTCAGGTCGTTCTGCATTAAGATTAGTCATAACCTCGTGAGCAGGGAGACCTCTGGGAAGACAGGGACCAAGCTAAGGCAGGCACCTGGAAAATCCTCCTCCGCTGCGTCCCATTCACATAGAAACTCCCACATGTGATCACCCCCACGAAGTATCATCTCCATTAATAATTCACCGAAATTTCTTGATTCATCAAGTCCAGGAAGTTCCTGGGAAGTGTGGGAAAAGACCAGCAGCGCATCTCAGGTGCCAAGGACCTAAGACCAGCTCGGAGGACGAGAAGCCGCACAGCACAAACACACAGTTCACAACAGAGGAGCATGCCTCTCCCTCCTCTTTATCCCCCCTCCGCCGCTTTTATTCTCCTTTAGCTATCACTACCAAACGATCGGGAAGAAGCTGGCTGCTCTGGGGGTGGGGGGAAAGGGGGGCTCCCTCGCACAGCCCTCCCCCTCTGCCCTCCCACCGCATTCAGTTGCAAATCCCTGCCCGCTCGGCAGATCGGGCTCCGCGCCCGCCCGGCCCCGGTGCGGCAGCCCCGGCAGCCCCGCAGCCGCAGCGGCGGCGGTGCGGGAGCGTGTGTGTGTGTGTGCGGGCTGTGCTCGCCTGCCGGGGAGCCGAGCGGGGAGGGAGGGAGGAGTTTGTCTTTTTTTTTTTTTTTTTTTCCCTTTACCTCCCCCACC
>JAWWEU010000081.1:70512159-70534105 GCA_035583155.1 Acropternis orthonyx | reverse complement strand
CCCCCCCAGGACAGACAGCACTTATTCTGCAAAGTTGGCAGCCGTGTCGCGGAGGGCTCTGACCCCTCCGCCTCGCCGGAGTGACCCCCCACCCCGGGCTCCGCGCCCCGCGCCGTGCGGGGACCGCGTTGGCCGGCCCTGTCGGTCGGGCGAAGGGATGCGGCGTTTTCCTGGCGAGTGTTATCGCTAGCGAGACACCTCGGGAGAGGAGAGGTGGTGAGAGCGGGAGAAGGGTCGCGTGTGCTTGGAAGAGAAGTATCGTAATAATTAATAATAACAACAACAGAATTATGGATAACTAGAAAATAATGATTTTTAAAGTCTGTCTCTATTTCTTTACACTGCCTAGTTGGCTGTGACATGAATACAGGGCAAAACCCTTCGGATCGCGAGCGAAATCCGAGGCAAAGTGCAGAACTGAATGTAGAGCACAGTTGAAATGAGGCGCTCCCTCAGCGAAAGGAAGGGGGCAGAGCGGGCAGATCTGGGGACGCTACAGGAATTGACAAATGTGAAGTCTTTTATTTGGTAAAAGAACGGGTTGCGAAGTGATGGAGGTGGTGGAAGTAAGAAGGTAGGCGTACAGGCATTTTTACAGGAGAGAAGTTCAGAAAGCAAGCACTGAATTTGCTTGTGTAGTAAATGTTTCTAAGGAGCTGCGAACATATTTTGTATGTCAGCTAGATTAAACTATTTATATATTCATACATATGTAACACCTACCTGCATGCACACACAGTATGCATAGTATATGTGTATATTCTCATGCAAAAGGTTGAGTCAAGAGATAAGCAATAGCAGTAGAGGTCAGTGGTAGTGGAAAGGAGTCTTGTCACTGCTGCAATAAAATCCATATCTTACGGAGAGTTAAATGCAGTACTTTTGAAGTGCAAGTGGATGCTCACCTAAGTAGCTACTGATGACATTCAAGGATCAGGAAGTTTAATGACTGAAATTACTCTCAGTACAGTGGCACAGCTACTACTTTTATACAAATCGAGAAGATGGGGCACCTTTTTCCTTACATTTGTGTGTGATGTCAGATTTTAAAGTTCTATTAGTAGTGCATGAGAGATTGCACAGCACAAATTACTTACAGAGTGTAAGATCAGTTCTTTGTCCAAATTTACTGTTCTTCTAGCACAGCTGGAATAGAGAGTACAGTTCTTGTCTATTCAGGAATCTGTGAGGATGGACATCGACATCCTACATGTGTAGTTCATGAGTTATGTGCATGAACATTTATACAAGGAGAACATTACAATCAAGAGCAAGGTTATTTCTATTCGCTTTTGTCACAGGACTGTATGTAATAGCACTCTGGAAATGACATAATTCCAAGGAAATAAAATTGCTTGAAGGTGCAACCTCTTTGGTTTTAATCAAAATAGACATACCTTTCCCAGTCAAGATAAAGTCTTATCTCCTGTATTTGGTGGGCTGAAATCTATTATGCAGACAGTTCTGTGCAAAAGTGCTTGCATGTTACTTAAAACATTCCATAAAATTGATTAACATCTGTTCCTGAGCAATATAATGCTATGGGTAATGGTGCATCCCTGTTCATTTCTTTTTTTTCTAATTCTTGTTTAAAGGCAATAAGTTTGCATGTCACAGGAGAGTCGGGTAGGGCTTGGAGGCTTGTGATCAAGATTAAGTAGATTCCTTTATCATGGATATATACACTTTTAAAGACCTGCCAGCAATGACACAATTTGATAGCTCCTTTAAACAGCCCAAAGATGCTAATAAAGACTGTAAAGCTTTTTCCTTTTTCCTCTCCTCTCAGATATTATCTGACACAGCACCAGTAAATATATAATCTCATATGCTTCTGGCTTTCAGCTGCACCACAGTCTTTCTGGGCATATTTCTAGTGGTTTGCAGTTGACTTTTGAGAACGGGGGGGAAAGCAGACAGTCTTTTCAGAATAATGTAATCGGAGGCAGCAATAACTTTTTTTTTTTTTTTCATTTATTTCCCAGGGAAAATGGCATTGATTCAGTCCTATTGTAATTCTCTGCAATTATCCTTTGCAGCACTTTAAGGAACTGGGATCCCTGTAGGGACTTATTAGTCCCTCTAGGTATTTTAGTTTTCACACCAGTTCACAGCTCTTGCCTATCTCCATGCCAGCACTTTAAAGATTACATTTATAGACACGGCCATCATTTTCTAACCAAGTTGTTCAGCTAGAAATATGCACCTTAACCTCTGACTCTTCTGTCCCTTCCTCTCTCCTTCCCTTGCACAGCTCTTCTATGCAAACAGTAACCTGCCGCTCAAGGCAGCCTTCCCTTTCATAAAGTTTGCGTTTTGCCATCTGCTGTTTCAATAATATTTAGTTGAGAGACTTCCTTCAAAGCAAAACACATGCACATTTAAAAATGAGGTGTTTTATTTTTTTCCCTGCTGCTTTCTGCTGAAGATCCCAAAACTAATGCAAACTTGATAGAAGTTATGTATGTGTCTGGGCTCTCACCAGCTGAGACCTTTCCCTCAGTGGGTTCCTCTGGGTAGCATCCTCCCTGCAGACTACTGTCCTCTTAGGTCTGCTACATAATTTTTTCTTTGACTGAAAAAGTTTTCAGCACACCGGTATACTGCTTGTTAATAGAATCCTGCAGTTTTGGGAGTTTGGAAGGGACCACTTCTGGGTTTTTTTAGTGGATGCCTGTGCTCTGTGTAGTGGTCAAGCAAATCTAGACAGCATTGACATATATCTGTTTTTACATGAAACTGTGCTCTTTGTCTCTTACTAAACTGAACTTTTTAGTGTGTTTTTTGCCCTTTGTTGATTACTTCTAAATTATGTTCCCTTTCCAGTGCAATCTTGCAGCATTATGGCTCAAGATGTGCAGGAAATTGCTTATGGATCTCATTGGAAACTGTGGCAAATTACTAAAATGAAAGGCAGCTGAAACCTATGAAAAAGAATGGTTAGAATCCATTGGAAGCAGCAGATCCCAATGTGATGGTGCCTGATCTTACATAATGGTTGCAATTCCTCTAGTGGCTCTGCCACAATTATACCAGAATAAAGTAGAATTGGTTTTCAGTGTCTTTTGATTATCATAAGCGTGCGGGAAGGCTTTGCCTTGGAAGCTAAGTGTTAGGGATAGTTCTTCATTAACCCCTTGAAGACCTAGTTAGCTGCAATAACTATTTTGATTTCTTCAAAGTTTTTGCGTCATTTGCAG
Organism: Acropternis orthonyx; assembly: GCA_035583155.1. Taxonomy (NCBI): domain Eukaryota; kingdom Metazoa; phylum Chordata; class Aves; order Passeriformes; family Rhinocryptidae; genus Acropternis; species Acropternis orthonyx. Next base: position 70,530,905 of record JAWWEU010000081.1, on the reverse strand, counting down.
TTTGCTTATTTTTATTTTTTTCCTAAATAATTACTTGGGTTCACTGCTCTTAGAAGCACGGCTGATAAACTTAGTTGTGATTATCCTGACTGCCATAGTGGAGGCAAGTTCAGGACCTTTTCAACATAAATCTTTGAAGTGGGTGCCCCATCCTGCACATGAAGTGAAGAGTTCTGTGGCACACAGAGCCAGTCCCTTCTGCCGACTCTATGCAGGGTTCAGCTTGCAGTAAAAACACCATTCACAAGTTTTAATATGTTCTGGTTGAGATAAAAATCCAGTAGCAGCTGGTTTGCTCATGCTGCTTGCTTAGTCATGGCAGTCCTTTCCAAGGGGTCTGGAAAAACTGTGCTGTGTGAGGACAGAGGTGTTAGGACATCCCATGTTACTTGGTTTGGGATAGGGAGAGAGGAGACGTAGAGGGAATGTTTAGTGTGATTAAACCCAGCTGTTACCTGTCTTTATTGCTTTACAAAAGGTACAGAGCAGACTATCACTCCCTGTCTGAATTTTAAAAACACCCATGAAGAATGTATAATTAACGCAAAACATCAGCAGAAACTGTCATCCCCTCTGGGTTGTGCTGTGAGTGATGCCACAGTGGAACTAGGTGGGGAAAGGGCTGGATAAAAGCATTTTTAAACTTGGAGTGTATCACATCCAGTTGGGCTTTCTATGCTGTAAATCTCAGCCTAAGAGTTGCTTTTTCATTCTTCCCCAATGACTGACTGATATCTGCTGGGAGTCCATCCAGGTTTCTAAGCTTCTCCAGGGCCCTGCTGTGTGTCCTAATCCTGGTCATCCATCAGCAACTTCCCACCCCCATTTCAGGCAGAGTTATCCCTCCTTGTACCCATGACCATATCCTGTGCTTACTCCACGTATGCCTGGTTGCCTGCCACCATTGTCTTCCACTTTATTTATTTTTATTTGTGTACTTGGCACTGAAAGGCCCAAAGACTGTTACATATTTGGTTTTATGCTTTTGTTTGTTTGTTAACAAGAGCATTCCCAGAAGACAACTGTAGTTCAGGATTGTTTATAGAGTGGTGTGGTTTAATGTTACTGGTTGGTACATCCAGTCTTGTGCAGCTGTCGACTTCTTGAGTATTTTTCTCTTTCAAGACAAACCAGTAAAGATAGTTTCTCCTGCAACCCTCTTAGCAGCAGGGAGGAGCAATGCTGATGGAGAAGAGGAACTGTGTCTTTCTGGTGAGGGGAGCCTGTGACCCATGTCAGGATAGAAAAGGCTCATTTGGCATGGTGTCCTTCATGAGTTATGGTGTTGGACCTCTAAAAAGAAGCTTCACTGTGATGGTGCCAGAGCACTTAGTAGCACCATGCTGAAACATCCAAGATTACAGTGATACTGCATTACCTTTCTTCACACCCAGCCACAAGACACCCTTTCCGTGCTCTCCTCTTCGCTAGGCATATAGACAAAAGTGCATATACATTTCCATCTGGTCTCATTCAGGACCAATGCCAGCCTGGCTATGTTTTAAGTAATCTGTTCAATAATAGCTTTATTTTGGCATTGTGGGCAAATATTTTATGGATTAATTAGCCTCTCTTGTCAGGATATGCACGTATATTTATGTATACTCAGAAAGGGCTTAATTCTAGCCAGAATGTGACTATTGGATTTGATTTGCACCATAAATACCCATCGTAACCCCTCAGCTCTTCCCTAGTGACACACCGCAATGCACAGAAGAGAGCACTTTATGAATGAGATCGGTCCTGTACTATCTTGGTATGGTAATTCCTCCCAGCTAAACTAATTTCATTATCTTGATGTAATGTTTACAACTGCCTGTGAGATAATAGGTAGTGTATCTTTCCAGCATTCCCACTTCTGCATCTAATTGCAGAGCCAGAGCAGGAGGACCTCGGAGAAGGGTCAGCAGGAATTGAAAATTAACACAGAAATGAAACACTAGTCAAGTTTCCCCAGGTACTGCAGGTGCGTGCCTGTCTGGTGTAAAGCAGAGCCGCCTACTCCCTATCTGGTGCATTTCAATTCACAGCTAATAGCTTCTGTAAGCACAAAGGCTGCTTAATCAACACGATCATTACCATGTAGCTCTGCTTTGTTGTGCAGGTAACATCAAATTCAAAGAAAATACTTGCCTCTGATGGTGATTCCACTTAGCATTCTTGAAGGTCATGGCAATCCAGACCTGCATGAGAGGCCGTGTGGTGGAGGGGAACCAGGTGTGCATGTGCTGGGGTGCTGACACCATGCAGCATGGGGGCCAGCCTTCCTACTGACACTCTCACCCAAGGGAAAGCCCTCTCACTTAGAAAGGTATCCACGTGTCCTCCTCCCTCATCCCCCCTAGATCCAATACCATAACCAAAATAATTAAAAGCATTTAGTTTTGCCGTAAGGATTCAGGAGAAATCTGTTTCCTCACTGAATTGATTCTCTTTGAGTGCTTGATGGTTTGTAACTTTAGGGTGTCATTAGTCTGGCAATCATTGTTGGACAAAAGTATCTTCATGGACAAAACCAAAATGAAATAGTTTATAGTAGCCTGCCAAAAAAAAAAAAAAAAAACAAACAAAAAACCAAACCAAAACAACAAAAAAACCCCAAGACACAAACCTCAAAGCTAACCAAAAACCCAGTCATTGTAAGATGGTTTGTGGGCATTTCGGACTCTTGCTTCTGGTAAGGGACAAGTAATAGTTGATTGACATGGGGCCTTCATGCAAAAGCTGTTCAAGTATTACACAATTCCACATCCTCACCACACAGCCACACTGTGAGACTGGCAGAGGGGCGTGAATCACAACAGAGGTGAGTGACTTGCCCAAGGTCACACAAGGAAGCGGGAGGCTATAGCACAACAGGGATGCTGAACCAGAACCTTAACAGCAAGTAGAGCTTTCAGTCAACCCTTCTGCCTCTTTCCTGCTCACTCTAGTTGTTGAGGCTGATCAAAGAATGGGAGAAAAAAGTCAGATTTGGGTCTCTTTTTTTCATCCAAAAGAAAGCCAATTATTTTTCTCAAGGACTCCTTGCAACTCTTTTGACACTCTCCCCAAAGGATTTTCTGGATGTTTTTTGCTAGTTTGTTCAGCTGTGTTTTGTGTGGAGAGGAAGGGGGAGGCTGGGTAGCTCCAGAGCCATCTGGGACAGGACTGAATATCTTATTCCCGGGAGAAAGTAATCTGAGCTGTCCCCAAGCAAGGTGGTGATGACCTTCCTATCTGCATTGGCCCAGTTGGACTGGCCACAGAATTGCTTTACCATTCCCTGCCTCATGCATTTCCACCTACTTATGCCTGTGGGAGAGAAGGGGATAAAAAAAAGGTCACATAAAAAGCTGCCTATTCTCCATGCTGCTGCCTGTGGTTTGGGGCAGCCAGAGGTCACACCACACTATCTCTTGTTCATGTCCGTGCCCGTATGAATTTATTTCAAAGCACCCCTGCTTTGTAAACATCTAAGAAGTAGTATTCCTAGCACACAGATATGAAGGTGAATCAAAGGGAAGTAACTTGAATAAGGACATGGTGTACACTGATACCCCTGATGCGGGTATTGATCTTAATGTAAATAAAATAGAGGGAGAGGTAGAAAAAGACATATAAAAAATGATGCATTAAATTTACAAGTTATATGGCTGGTTTAGGTTGAAGTAGTACCAGGTTCTGAACTGTGTGCCACCTACTATGCCCTAATGCTTTTGAAGCTGGCCTGGCAAACTGATCAACCACTACAAGAATTCAAGAGAACCTATTTCCTCACTTTCACAGTGTGAAGAGTGCTCTGGCAGATCACAGAGTAGGAATATATAGAGTTAGAATCTCTTTCAGGGAGCAAATTTCTTTTGTGAAATTGGTGCTCAATTTAGCTGTCAAGGTTGAAAGGGAAAAAGATGCAGAAGCATCTTTTAAGTCCACCAGCCACATCCCTTTAAGCAATTCATGCTGTGCCAACCAGTTTTATAAAACTCTCTATTTCATCTAAACTCCATTTAAGTCTAAATAATATGAATGCCCTGCTATGGTATTTCCCTTCTCACTGCTGATAATTACCAAGTTATTTCTGCTATAAACAAAGCATGTTCTTCACTCTCTCTGACTTACCACACCTGGTCCCAGAGCAGTTTGCTTCTAAACATACCAATAAACTGTACTGAAGTGCAAAAGGCTCTTTGAATACTTAAATCCTGTTCTGGATCACGATGTCAGGATCCTGTAATGGAGTATTTACAACTTTGCAATTATTTCCATGGTGACCATAACATGACCTCCAACTATTTGTATACTTGATATCCCTAAATAGTAGACTGGGCAAAATGGGGGGGGAAACCTGTGTAAGGAATAATCATCATTTCCCATTGAATTCCCTTCAGTAATACAGCCCTGGATCATTTGTACAGCATGGAGAAGGATTTTCTGCTATCCTTCTGTTCCCATCAGCAGCTGGAGACAGTTGCAAAGGGGATGCACAGGAATTGACTGAGATTTTTCGCTTTCTGGCTTGGAGCACAGTAGGAGCATCCTTCCTTTGTGCAAGTGTCACTGTGTGTGGCATCTCTAAAACCAATTGTTAACTCAGATTCTTCCTTCTGGTACCTGTGTCTTCAAGTCATCTGCACATAAGAGGAAGCAGGGCATAAGAATCTGAGGAGAAAAGCTGACCCAGTGTGTCATAATTATTAATATTTACGGCTATTAGAACAATTCTGCAGACAATCTAATCTCAAGCAGCTTTGAAATTCAGTGCTTTTTCAAAGCACCATTTTCCATCAGAGACAGAAGTGTGCACTCTGATTTATAGGAAGGACTTCTCTTCCTCTTGGGGGGAAAAAACCCCCACAACATAACAGCACAAAAACAGGCTCCCACTTTTCTCAGCGCATAATTTATATTGTTACTAAATGAAATGTATTACCATATTGTAACATGTTAGGGTCTCTTGTGCAGGATTTCTGAAGTAGGTCCTCAATAATCCACCGTAATTCATTTGTCAGATATCTGAAAGCTACTTGATATCAGAGTTACTTTAATGTATGGCAGAGCTTTCCTTAGCAACAGGTTGTAATTTCAACCAGGCTGGTAAATGTGAGGTCAGAAGCTGGTTGCTGCAAATCTAGAAGGTTAAAATACACTGCACATCCTTCTTTCCTGTTGCAGTAACATCCAGAATCCTGGACAAGCAAAAGTGAATACTGGGATTACTCAGGGACCACAGGTTTTGTTCTCCTGGAAGGGTCACTTAATATTGTGGTTTGTGTTTATTACAAAAATATTTATATTTGTCAAACTGGCATTAAAATCAGCCTTCTTGTGATGTAGGCACCTCAGGTGCAGATTTAGTTTCAAGCCCTGACCCAAGCAGCTATCTGTTACATCTCAGAGGCTGTGGTTCACTGCAGACAGAGCTGCAGGAGTTGTGCTGCTGCTGGGGGAGATTGCAGTGTTAACAACAGGCATCCTAACATGGGCAGGCATCCCAGTTCCAGGAGCAACCAGAAAACTTACTTCTGCAGGCTGAACAGAGCAGGCCAAATGCATAGACTAGTGCACACCAGTGACTGCAGTTTCAGTAAGTGTTTGACTGGGGCCAGGTTGGTGCAATCAAAAACACCAGAGGTCTTTTGTTAAATCCCATAGTCTGCTTTGCTACTGTGATGGCAGAAAGTACGAGATTATGGCAGTTTCCATCTGCAATTCCAGCAGGATTGGTGGGGTCAGCATAAGGAGATGATACTCAACCAGATGGTCCTTCAAGTCCCATTCTTCACTTCTTTCAAAGGTGACATGGTGGAATGTTTGATATTTTTTATATACACTACTGTTAGTAGTGCAGAACTCAGGGTTATCCCAGCTTTATTTACTGGATGTGTTATATAAAGGGTAATGAGGGCATGTTTTCAGGTACCACCCAGCTTTCCATATTCTCCTTCCCTTACAAATTTCTCTTCTTCCTTGGGACTGTTTCATGCACATCTGTTATTTTATAAGATCTTTTGCCCAGCTCTGACCATGTTAGCATCATAGAATTTTTTAGGTTGGAAAAGAGTGCTAAGATTATCAAGTTCAAAGTTCACCCAGCACTGTCAAGTACATCTCTAAACCAAGTCTCTCGGTGCCATCTTGCCTCTGGGAAGACAGGGCACATCAGAAGGCTAAAAGTACAGTAGACTTCAGGAAGTAGGTCTTTGTCCTCAGACGGTGTGTCATGGGACTCGCTCTGCACTTGCTATTTTACCATTGACTCCAACTGCTTGAACAAAGCAAAGAGACCGAGCAGGATTCAGCTGCAAGCTGGGATAGGATGAATTATTGTAAATAACTGAGCTGAGCCATTAGAAATAAGTTGCTAATGCAAGCAAGATTAACTTGATGTGCTGCCTGAAATGAGATATTAGAGATGATAGGGAAGAGAGAGAAAACTTTTCATTTAGATGGAAACAGGATTAATTAAGCAGTAACGAACAGGGAACCTTGCCTTGAATTGGTATGAGGTTTGCAGTGCTAATTTAGCACAAAGTACAGCTCCCAATTTGTTATTAAATTAAAATGGCTTTTAGAATTGTTTACTTTTTTTCTTCTGTGTGGCAAAATGATTATTCTGGCTAGTTAGAGAAACCAATCAGAGCAGTAGAAAGTGTAGGTTGAAAAGGGGAAAGATTGTTCTGTTGTGTAATTAAGAAATATACACTAATATCCATGACATCATGAATAAGCACTTCAAAGTAGTAAGTACGCTCTGTATTGCATATTAAACAAAACAATTAGCATGCTAAAAAGCTGCTCTGGACACACACTGAAAAGGCATCAGACTTCAGGAAATTACTGTTTCTTATATTTCAGTCTAAAGATCTCACCTGACCGACAATAGTATTAAGGAACAATGAGGAAGAAACATTATCTTTTTTCTTTCTTTCACCTTTTCTTGCAATTTTCAAAGCAGTTAATTTGGGAGACTTTGCAGTTACCCCATGTAAGGGAACTTTTTCTACCCCAATTAAAGTACATGATGGAAGTGTGAGACATGGTTTGTGATAGACAAATCCTATGGAACAACAGGGAAAATAACCTTGTAGTGACATTGGCTGTTTATTCTCAAACAAAATTTACTCTTGACAGGAAAGAATCCATGTAGTTTATTGTAGGGTAGCTCAACAGTAGTAATTTATCATGCGTTGTGATGTAATTTGAAGGGTTCGTTTCTTAAATGAATTATGGATTATGGATTACCTCTGTATATCAACAACAGAGCTGTATCTTTTATGTAAATATTCCCTCAACTTTTCCTTCCTCTTCCAATCCATTTTCCCTCATACAGAGATGACTTTTTTCCATCTAATCTTTTAACTAATAAGGTGTTTAATAATTTAGCAACCTAAAAAATGAGCATATTTCAAAGGAGTTGGTATCAATGGTAGTATAAGAGCCTCAGGCTACAAAAAAGTGGATGAGGTTACCAAAGTTTTAGAGTCAGGATCCCAACTGTCTTTCTGCTTCAGGCAGCTATTTTATTAAAGTTGGTATTAAACAACACTGCCAAAGGTCTGATTAACAATTTATGACTTCCTAAGAAGGATTAGCAGAAGCCTATCATTTTTATATTTAAATCTTAATTTGCATCGAAGAGAAGCCATGCCCAGGTTTCTATTTTCATTATTTATTATTTTTATTATTATTATTGCTGCCTCTGAAACATTGCTTATGTGTGAACATTGCAGGCATCAGTTTGTTGTGCTGATCTGTTAGTGCCTCATCCCCTCATGTGTCAGAGGGAAAACTGTCCTCTTGCGTCCTGTGATGAGCTTGATCCTGCAGAATAAGGGCTCGGTGTCTCATGCTGGGCTCAGTGGCTCTTCACTGTCCCAGAAGTCCATTGGGACAGAGGGTGATCTGCACTTGGCAGTCAGGTTGAGATCTGGAAGATGAGGGGGCGAACGCTGTCAAGCAAACATTACTTTGGGGAGTGAAATCCAGACGTACATGACCAAGGCTTGCCTGACATACCTTCCCAGAGAGGAATTTTCCTTTTTGACACTTTGTGCAACTAGTTAGCAACTCTGTCTCAGTGTCTGTTTTCTATGAGTCTCCCAGCCCTGCTTATGAAGTTGCTATTGGGCCACTGCTGCTAGGAGCGGAGTCAGTGGGTGATCCTGCTGTTATGTTCTGGGATGCAAGAGAGCAGAAGCTGTTGCTTTTTGGTATTACTGAGGCAGCCCAGAAAGGAGCATGCTATCAGATGGGAAAGGGTTGGTGAGTAGATACCAGTAAATCTGCTGGCCAAACTTTGCTCACATGCCTGTGTATGAAATCGGACCAAAGATGTTTAGCTTAGTGCCAAAGATATTTTTGATTTTGTTTGTTTGGTTGGTTTTTGTTTAGTGTTCAAGTAGAAAATAGTAACAATGGCCTGTTATCTGCATTTTAAAACAGACCTAATACACCCTGTTGACTGTCTTCTCCAAGTTCAGGTGCTTTAGAAAATTGTGTGTCATATGTTCTTTTTTCCCTTGTGTATTCTCATTTCTGATACTCTTCAGTGGATTTAACACTCATTTCACTAAGGGCTGGATGTGGTGGTCATAGCCTGTAGAGCTGAGGGAAAAGACTGTCAGCTAGGGGCTATGAGCTCCACTGGCTCACAGCAAGGGAGATGTTATTTTGGTCTACTTGAGCTCTAGTCGGTAAGACACTAAAAGGCTCTAAAGAAATGTTGGTATTTAAGCATTTTCATTTGAACTCTCTCATTTATTTGAACTCTGAACATGTCCATGGCTTTTCTTTTAATCAATAGCTTAGTTTTTGTTTTGGTCTTGAGGGCTTTAAGTTTTAAAAAACTAGGGCCATAATCTGAAAACTGCTGGTTCTTCAAAGCAAAACCAAACATTACTACATTCAGAGAAAGATTTCTCATTTTTGTGGCTTTTCAGGATGTGCTAAACTGAATTTCAGTTTTAGGGCTGGCTGCATTCAAGGATCTGTTAGAAGGACTCCAAGAACTGCAATCAGAGTATTTCTTTGTGATGCTTGCATTTGGCATGTGCTTGTGGGCTATTACTGTCAGTGGGATTTAAACAAATGTTCAAAAATTGTGCTGAATCAGGAAGCAGTATCTATGAGGTGTGAGGTCCTTAGATGCTGGATTAACAACACTGAAGGTTTCTAGCTTATTCTTCTGTTCTGAGTAAAACTTTACCTAGTCATAGGCTCAGTTAAAAGAGGACAAATGAAGATTATTTCTTTGACTTCCAGGGGACTTTAATGATAAATATGAGCTGAAAAACCATACAAAGGAAGCAGAAGATAATCTGTGAATAAGTTACAAACAGTGGACATGCCCAGGGACTGAGAGCAGTCAGCTCCCCACACTCTCTCCTCACCCTTCCATTAAAAAGTGCTGAGCCATGTAGACAGAGAGCAGGAGCGGTATCACAGGACTTCTGTGGCCAGAGGCACAGCAACCAACAGTACAAGTGAATAGTTTGTACTTAATCTCTGTGGTGAATTATTTATCAAAACTATTCTACAGCAACATATATTTATTTATATTACATTAGTGTCCATGGGCCCTAATTGCATGAAGCAATGCTCTAACCTAATCAAGTCCTAACTGGCAAATATGTGCAGAAAACCACTCTTATCTGCAGGATTATTAGACCAAAATATGGCTAACTTCACAGGAAATCATATTAGAAGAGAGTGGTTAAGTGAGTTATATCATATAGATAGTTGTATCTTATAGATGTGTAAGTTAAATACATCAGCTGTGCCTTTGTCCAATTAAAGCACACTTATTAAAAAGATAGCTGAGTGCCTACTGTATTATGATTCATTTTGTAGCCACAAGTCTTCTGTGTACAGAATTTTCAGGTGAGATCAAAGTGATATTTCACTCACAGCAATGGCTTCTTGGTACTCTTAAATGAATCTGAAATAGAAAAAATAACCCCAACCAGTAGGTTTAACCATAATAACCAGAATGTCTTATGTGAAGGAACAGCATGGTATCAGGCCTAACACAGGATATCACAATTCTTTAAAGAAATTAAGAGAAAGAACTAGGAAATAGAAGGTGAGGTACAAAACATTTTCTGGGAGCTCCTGGGGGTCAGGGCAGACCATACTATGTGACTTCAGTAGTCTTCAGGATAAATTTTGCCCTCAGGGCCACACATCTCTCCACTGTATTTGTGGGTAGGACTGTTGCTAGGAAAAAACCCTCTTACTTGCTTTGTTTTTTATTTTATTCCTATTCTGTGACTACACAGTCTGAACTATAGAAGCTGCTTAACCTTGGTCAGTGGGTATTTTGTGGTTATCCCAGGTTCCATTCTGCAGCAAGTTTTAACAGAGTTTTGGGGGAAATGTTGGCTATGTCACCACAATTTGCAGATATGGACATGGTGTATTCATCAAAAGAACTAGTAGATGAGAACAATCTGTCAACACCTGGTTTGTAAACATCTCTCAACCTCTGCTTTTGGATGCTCATGTTACTAGTAGAGTTCCACCACACAACAATACTCTAAAATGTTCTCACATGGACATCGTTTACAGGAGAACATGTGGATATCAGCTTGAAGTGGACTGTCAGCTAGCCTGTATCCAAACCATAAAGCCAAATACATTCCCATGATGAAGGTTGCACAAATGGCCTCATCTTGACATGACTGAATGAGGGAAATGCATGAAGTTGTGATCTCTTAACATCTGCTCCTGCCTTGTTTTCTGAATCTCATCAGAATGAGCAGACACCCGACCCTGCATTCACACACCCCAGCTTTAAATGGGTTACTGGTATTTTGAACTTTGCTGCTGGAGTCTTACTGCTGCTTCAACCCAGCTCTGAAATGTGTCCCTCCAGGTTAGCTTGCATAAACATAAAGCCCCAAATTAGCATTGCAAGCAACCATTGCCCTCAAAAACCAGTAGTTTGTCTGTGCTCAGTGCATATTTGCCATCTGTTAATGCATCGAAAAAGAAAAAAAAGAATCTTGGCCAAGTCCTTAATTAGGAGTAAATCCATGCCTAACTCCAGTAACTTTAAGGAACTGTCATCGCCTTTACCAGCCAATGTACAAGCCTCTGCGACTGCAAAGCAAAGGCAGCTTTGCAGCATTTGGCCTATGCATTGTCTCTGCCTGCCTGAATGCGTGCCAATGGGAGGGAGTACGTTTTCAAAGAGGCAGCCTTCTGGTTGTTGTCCACTGTGCAGAACAGGCTGTATACCTATGCACTGCAAGTCTTTTGCACGTCTTGCCTGCTTGGCTCTATGCACAGCTCACATACCTTGTAATATAAATACTCAGCTTTGCTTTCTCAGCTCTAACCCTTCCCATGCAAAGTCAGAAGCGTGGACGCTGTGCCAAAAATAGGAAGCTGAATCCAAGCTCCTTGCAGAAATGATCTCTTTAAAAGCCATCAGCAAAGAGGGAAAAGGATCTGGGACCATCTCACACCAGAAAGGGTATTTTGCTTGTCTGTGGGATTCTTTCCTCTATCAGAAAACAAAAAATCCAAAACAATTAAAAGATTAAAATTACAACCCCAGTTCTTTTAGACACAGGAATGAGCATTTTACCCTGGCTCCTACTCCGGATAAGTAGTGTGTGACAGCTTGGCTTGTGCTACACCATTATTATTCAGGCCACTGGCACTGGAAAATATAGAGGACTGTCAATGCAAGAAGTGTAGAATGGTGACAATTTGTAAAGAATATGATTGTATTTTACTTCTAAAATTCTGTCTATTTTCAAAAAGAAAAAGACACTGAGCATTTATCTTTCCCCCACAATATGGAGGATTGATAAATGCCTCTGGGGGAGGGATATTTTTGGACAGAACAGAACACTCTCCAAAAGTTTTGAAATAATGTTACTTGGACAAGGTAGTAAGAACATTTAAAAGGCCTCACAAGAGAAATTCTGCATCTTTTCTTCACAGCGCACCCTCACACATCCATCTCTTTCAATAAACTATTACTCTGCCATTGTAGCTGTTATCACACACCTTCAGTGTGTTGATACTAACATAGCTGGTTTTCCTCAGGAGATTGGCAAGCAAAGGGGTTTTTGAAAGCCCTCTACCTTCAAGACCCCCTACTTAAATCCCATCTAGAACAGATGCCAGCAGTCAATAGCAACATTAGAACCACCTAATGGCTCTTCATAGGACTGTGTAAGCAAAACAAGTATTTCATTTCCTGTCAAACAGAAAAAAATTAAATAGCAGTGGGTTGTACTTGTAGCATCATCTGTTGAGAACTTCAGTGGCACTGTTCCATGAACCAATAGCAGAAGTGGTGTGGAGCACGGCACCGCAAAGTGAACTCTAGGCTCCTAGGTGAGGTGGGCTGACTAAATGCTCATTGCTGCTGTTAATCCATTATCTATCCTGTGGACAAATAAAGGCCTTCAGCCTCTGCAGCTGCCAGTGTCTACACTGCAGAAACATTGCATCAGTAGAGAGATTTAAAGGGGAAAAAAAAAATGTGCTCCTTCTACAGTAGCTGATTTACCATGGAGACAGCACTGGAAGATACCCTGAACTTTTGGGCCCCTGAGTTATTCAAAGAGCCTGTGGCCTGTATTTTCTCATATCTGCAGACAGGGGAGTCTCTTATCTAGGAGTGGAATTCACTTTCCTCACGTTGTACTAATGTGAAAGACTCACTTCAGGCCATATTTTTAAATCATAAAACTCTGACATGAGAAATCTCTTGTGATGGAGGAGGACCAGGAAAGGGGGCACAAAAGATACTCACAATTTTGCAACAACTCATTAGAGACCACTTTTTGAAAAAGAATTGGCCAACTTAAGGTTTAAGTGTCAGTGCCATTTCTTTCATTAGTGGTCTTTTACTCATGCTGAGTTCAGATTTTTTTCCTGAAGTGTATCTTGTTACTGCCTTTTAAGGTCATTATACCTCAGAGCAGATCACTTGCAAATTTGCAATGGAAAAATTGCTTCATGAAGTCAGTGGTGACTCACTTGCATAGGTGTTTGCAGAGCTGGATGCCGGGGGTTGAAGATTGAGTATGCAGGCTTCGTCGAAATGCACCTTAACAGAAGCACAGGCATGCAAAAAGAGACCATATGGCATGCAATTTTAAGTAGAACCAATTTTGCCCTCGCACAAATAGATGTATATGCATCTAGAATGCATATATCTGTTCATCCTATGCAGACATCTTTTTCTGTCATTTAAATCCAAGTCAGATCTAAAGCTCAGCCTTAAGTTTCAGTTCATCGGACAGACACATCAGTACTCTTCCAAGGAAAAAGCAAAGCAAAACCAAATGAAATTTATAACAGGACATGATCCTGTTTTCTGTCATTTAGACTGGGCAAACGACAGCACCTACATTCACTCTTACTTAAATTGGATTATTACTCCTCCCTCACCACTGGAGATCTGGTGACATTTTCAGTGGACTTCTGTGAGTTTGCAAGGTTGAGATTTTACCCATAGATGCTGGTGAAATTATTGTTAGGTTATGTGACTACAAGCAATTAATATTTTGTATTTTAGTTTTTTGGTGATGTTTGTGTCATCTCAAAATTTACTGCATTTATCATTCCTTGTTGTTCACTTTTAACATTGATTTCCTTAAAGCTCTGACCTGTTAAGGTAAAAATGTTATTATACAGGAATTTTACTGAAAAAGTAAAATCTGTAGCTCTTGCATATAAAGAAAGCCATAAAAACATGAAGTTTACCAAAGGAAAAAATATAAAAGAACAATCTTAAGTCAATCTAACTTATGATTTATTTGGAGACTTGGGGTTGTAAATACAGTAAATTTGATTGCAGTAATTTATTACTTCCTTGCTAACTAATTAGTTATTACATTACCAGCAAACTTCTCTCTCAGCTTTCTGGAGCAGGGCAGGTTTCAGGACTCCACTTCTCTATTCCTGTGGTCTCACGAGCTCACCCATGTGCAGCCTGGCCAAAGATGCACAGATGCCTTGGTCACAAGTGGCTAAATAAAACAGTAATGTATCAAGTAAAGGTGAATGATAATGACTGTAACACTTAACACTTGCATGTTCCTCTGTGTCCAAGTGCTTCACAAGCAGGAACTAATTACGATATGTTTGGTAATAACAGTATATTCAAAGAGATGCGAAACTGTGCTCTTATTGTAATAAACTGCAGTGCTGGGTTAGGAAATCATTAGATTACAAGACAGAAGGAAGCAGCTTTAGAACAATCTCTCTGCAACCTCATGCACCCAGGTGTCCCTCACTGGAGATGGCAACATCCAGTCTTCCCCCCAAAACCTACCTACCTACTCAGGAGAGGTTTGTACCTTGCCTGCATTGCCTTGCTTCAGCTGTGTTGGTGCAAAGGGGCTGCAGGGCTACAGGAACTTCCACCTTTGTCTGTTTGTGAGAGGACACAGGAAAAGGGTTGGGAAAACATCTTTTAATGGCCACAGGATTAAAGAAAGCTGACTAACCCCTAAAGCATTTTCAGTTACATGCTGCAGAGCAAGACAAAAAAAAAAGATCTCTTTGCTGCTCTGCTGTACTGCTGTAGCAGAGTCATCCTGTGTTTTTTCCTTGAAGTATGTGATGTCACAAAAAATTAATTACTTGAGCAAAAAGAAATAGGATTGCAGGGGAAAAAACAGATTTGTAATATTTAACTGATTATAGCTACAGGTAATAGATAACCTCATGATTTATCTTGGGGGGGAAAAGGTAGCTTTTTTTAAACACTGAAAAAATTTCCTATTTTTAATGAGGTGTCTAGAAACAAAGGGAAAAAGCATCATCCATGGTTTTTTGCATTTGCTTACTTGAAGAAAGACTTTAAAGGGAAAATCCCATTTCAATGTAATTTTTTACCTTCACCCACTAACCCTTTCCAGGAATTAAGTCCCCTGCATGGAAGAGGTGGTGGCAGATACTTTTTAAAAAATAACTAAATTGTGTGTGTTTTGCTTTCTCACTAATGAACCAACTGCTCTCCAGGCTCTGTGTGGCTGCCCCGGAGCTGCACCTTGGGGGTGCCGGGACATGGTGATGTGATTGCTGTTGCCCACCAGGCAGCAAAGTCATTCTGGATAAGAGGGAACTATTAACCAATAAAATTTTAGGGATTAAATGAACTTTAGAAATGAGCAGGACATTCTGTTGTCTTGGCCAAGCTCCCAAACAACAAGTTCATGGCATTTCTGAGCTTGCCCAGAACACATCACTGAAAGCAATTTTGCCTTTCCTTGTAAGGGATGGTGTGTAGATGAGCTTCCCTATCCATGCTTTGGATGAAAAAGAAATACAGAGCCACTGTAAAAACCTTACAGAAGAAATATAGAGCCACTAAATAGCAGTAGTGGATGCCCTAGTTACTGGCAATGTTCAGGGTTATGGAAGAACACCCACCCCCAGTTTTAGCTTCTTGACATTAAAAATTGGTCTTTAAATACCAGCCGTGTAAAATCCATTCTAATGCAAGAGATAAGGCATTTCTGAATCACTTCAGTGTTTATAATATAGATTTAATGAGGTGGATGTTGCCACATGGGTGGTAGCAGCTTGGGTTGTATTTTTTCTTCTGGTCATTGCTTAAGCAGCATTCAGTGGCAGTTTCCCTGGGCTAAGCTGCTGCTGAATGTCTTTTTCTCTCAGTTTTCTAAAAATTAAGTGTAATTCAACTCCTATGAATGATAGCCTGCAGATAGCAACCTAGCCAAAATTCTAACTAGAGCTCATTTAAAGAGGTCATTATTCCTTTTAATTAAATAAAAAATAAATAATAAAAAATAAGAAGTTGGTCCTTTCTTATTGGCAAGGAATATGATTACTTTTCTCATTTACCTACTGTATGTTCAGTAAGTCCTATAACTTATGTGAGTTCTAAAAGCAGTTTTTAAAGGTATTACAGCACGATTTTACCACAGATAAACATGCTGAAACCTTATAAACCAATATCTATTTGACCTAAGCTTTCATGGTTATCAAAGCACTAAAAACATGGAAGATATTAGATTTTTGGCAGAGCTAGCATAGCCCATGATTTATTTAACTAGAAGAATTTAATTTTCAAAAATGCTGTTTTAAGAAAACAATAGCAAGCAGAAGGTGTTTACACTCAGACCAGGGTAATACATTAAACAGAAAAAAAGCTCAAGAAGACAGGGTCAAAAAAAAACCCCAAAAAATTCCCAGCTACCCAAATAGACTGTGGAAAATGGAAAAGATTAAAAAAAAAAAAGTCTCTGATCAAAAAAACATCTGCATGCTAATCCTGGTGTTTTCAAGTGGAACAACAGAGTAAGAGGAAAAAACCCACACATTTAAAAAGAAATGTGAGAAGCAAACAAAAAAATAATGATGAATGGAAAAATACGACCAAGTCAGAAAAATTCAGAGAAAGAAACAGATTGAATCTGCGCAGTCTTTCACAATAGAGCTTCTGCTGGTGTGACTGCATATTCAGCAGTGTGAATATTATAATTAAAGAATGTCAGCTCAAGCAAAATGTTTTAAAACCTTCCTATTAATAAGCAGATAAACTGCTTAAAAATACTGATTACATTAGGAAAAAAGGGAAGTGTTTGGGTTTTATGTTTCCATTCCTTTCATCTGCTAGAACACATTTAAATAGCAGATGTCTCTCCCAGGCAGTGTTTGATAGCAGTTGATCTTCATACCGAGGTGATAAGATCATCTTTGCGAAGGGGTTCAGTGCTGTGCTGCAGGTCCTGGCGCTTGCTGGTACCTGTGCAAGGGCCAAGTCCAGCGCCAGGCAAGAGATCCCACAGCAGCAGCTGAGCTGGTTGTTTCTGCCCGTCGGCAGGATGGATGAGGTGCTGTTACGGCTGGGCCGCTGACAGCGGCAGGGAAGGGTGGGGGCTCTGCACATCGCACTCTGCTGCACAGCCCTGTGGGCTTGCCCTTACAAGCGCTTCAGACGAAGAGCACAGCTCCGGAGGGTGGCAGGGAGCAAGTGCTGCCCAGCACATTGTCCCGGGTTCCGACCAGAACAGGACTGCGTGAGGGTGAGCTCCCCAGCGCTGTGAAATGTGGATGCGAGGACAGTGTAAACTTGTCTCATCTCTGGAGCCCGGAAATTTTCTCACACTGCATTGCAATTAGAGTTGCTGCTTCTTTTTGTAATAGCATGACAAAGCTATCAGGGTACTGAATGAGTGCAAAAAAAATTAATTTAAGCTAAGATGAGAATTAGCCCTGGCATTCACAAGTTAACCTAGTCAAGCCCAATCTTGCAAATACTTATGCACGTAGATAGATAATTTTAGAGACACAAATAGTCTTGAGCCCTTATGTGTGTAGCCAACTGCTTATTGTTAAGAGATTTAAGGAAGATCTAATCATTAAATGCAATGATCTTACAGAAGATCATAATTACAGTGTAGCTTAAACCCACACCTTTTTATGTCTCTTTAAGATACTGTTCCAATGCAAATAATTCAAAGTTGGCTGAACTGTGAAAAATGGCAGTTGAAAAATAGCTGCTGATGTATATATCCATCCTAGCCTCACAGGAAAACATTTGTCATTTGGAAAGCCACTCTGAGCTTGCTTTTTGAGCATGCAAAAGTATCAGAGCATCTTAAGATTTTTATCAGGTTCTACTTGTGAGGCTGCAGTGCACTTTTTCTCCCCACTGTGGCCAAGCTCTGTGTTGTGAGCAAGGCAGTTTACCTGAGGTGTCATTACAAAGTGTGAGAAAATTGTCATCATAAATCATCAATATGAAAATAAACTCAACCTCTGGGATTGCAGGATTTCTTCAAAAACTTGCTGCTTGCTACGAGGAGAACTGTAAGCCAGCACTAGGTTTCTGTCTGTTATAGTTACTAAAGTGCTGTTGTGCATTTCTGGGTTTCCAGAGAGTCACCATGGCATTTAGACTGTTAACCCAACCTTTAAGAGCGAACAGCAGCACAAGCACCAGCCTGGTTATGAATCTGTAAACATTACTTCATCCATTTCAGAGACATTTTAACTCTCATCCCCATTCAGACAAGGACATACAAACTGCCAACTCCAGCGTCAACTGTTTAGAGACCAAAAACTTTAAACATTATGAATAATAGTTTTTAAAAATCCATAGAAATAAAACACGCATAATCACAGCCTGGTGACTTCTTGATTAGGCAATTTTTGAGTCATTCAAAGACAAAAACAAATAAATTTCACTTGGTGTATACATTTAACTTCTCTATAGAGATCTCAACAAAAAAACAACTGAAGTTTGAAGTTTGGCAGATGAGTAGAGAGGAGTGCATTCCCCTGCACATTTGTGTGGCAGAGCTGTGTGATGCAGTGTGATGCACATCTAGATGAACAAAAGACTTCACATTTAGTGGGTAGTATTTGGAGAGAACAGTATTTAATAATGCCAGTTCTGAGCATGGTTTTCCCTTCTCCGTCTTTCATCCAGTTGTTGCCTTTTCATGCTATAGCAGTCTTATGGTTTTGTATCAGAAATTTATTTACCTCGTATTCATGGTCAGTCTCTCTTCATTCTACAGCGTGGTCCCTGCTGTTTGGGCACTGTTTCTTGCTGCGTGCTGTTCTGTTTGAGGCTACTTAATCGGAAATGGTTAATTGGCCCTGGTATATTGTGTCAGGGAAAATAACAATCTTTTAACTGTGTTAAGCTCCCATAAATATTTCACTTCATGCTAATTTCCCTGCTTACAGACGAGCTGTTTAAAATGCAAAAAAAAAAAAAAAAAAAAAAAAAAAAAAAAAAAAAAAAACACCCGTTTTTT
>JAWWEU010000081.1:70481657-70512059 GCA_035583155.1 Acropternis orthonyx | reverse complement strand
TTCTTTTAACTGAAACTCTGTCACATTGGGAAGTGGTTGGCATTTTGCCAAGAGTCAAACCAAAACAATAACAAACTTCAAGGTTTTTCATCTTTTCACCCTTCCATATTTTCTGTCAGGGCCCAATTCTCCTAGGAGCCACTACTTGTCAATGTGAAAAAAACCAACAGAATGCAATCACATCAATCTAATCAAGGAACAGAAATAATTTACATAAATGGTCAAACCAGAAAAGCTCAAATCTGAGGTGTTGCCAGGGAAGTAGCCTAGAGATCGCAGGAATAATCCTTTCTTCTTCTCCCCCACTTTCCCCATATCATCATAACCTCAGATAAACTCCAGACACCTAAGAAAATTTCATATGCACTTGAGAAAATATTTATAGTTGCACCTAAATTGTTTAAGAGGGATACACCAGAGTTTCTCATTCACCACACCAGTGAGGTCTTGGAAAAGTTGATTTGCTCCTAACATGTTCCTTGAATAAACATTTTCTGCTGTTCATGAAGTAAGATTTCCTGATTTCTGAGTTGTCTGTGGCCTGAATCTTGCTTGTACTCCAAGAAGTCATCTTCTTGTCTCTTTTTGCCTGTATTTATGCACCAGTGATTGCAAAGCTATGCTGCCACTCTGCTGTTGCCTGGTAGCCACCAGCACCCCGAAGAACTTCACAGGTACCTCCAAAACTTCTGATCCTCCTATTTCTCCTACACATCATTGCACATTCAGTTTCTACATGTTCGCTCTATACTGAAGCTACCAAACCCAAGATATTTCTGAGAAGCTCAGTGGAAGTCTTATCCTAATGACATACAATAGTACACTTCATACATGTTTTGCAGAAACTCTTGAAAAGACAGTGAGCTAATTCCCACATAATCCTTTCTTACCAAGTTACGGTATTATTTCTGTGATAGGTTGAAGAAGCTAATGTATATAAGATTGCAATATCTTTCTCACAGTGACAAAAAATCTGAGAAACTGGAAATTTCACCCACATTTTCTCAGTCATATGTCAGTGCTGAACAAAATGGTCCTCTTCTCTTGCATGTCTTGGAGATACAGTGATGTCACACCAGTGTGAAATCAGAATGATGCTCAGTTTCAATTTTTTTTCTGGTTTACTGTTCATTTCTATGATGGGCATGGCATGATTTACGAATAACAAAAGGCACTGCCTGACACCAGTTTATTGTATTTTACTCCAGAAAGCAGCAGAGTAGGTCAACAAACAGTGACAAACTAGATGACACCAAAAGCCCTTCTTCCAGTGCAAACCGTTCATTCATCCTCTGCCACTTCACTTCTCATGAAAATCAGTGCAGTAGTTGCTTACATCCGTACTGACAGCTGACATATACAAGACAACATCATTATTCTGTGAAGTTTCATAAGAAGCCCTTGATTGAAACAGTAAGAAAATACCTTTCAGGAACAGTATGAATTCTTGGAAGGGAACCCTAAGGATGTTTCTCTCTTCTAAGTTCCTGGTTCTTTTTACTGTTTCTTTACAGAAGTATTTTGAAAACACCTTGAAGCACAAATATTGTTTACTAGTGATGTAACAACCCCTGTAGATGCTGAACTGCAAAACCAATAGGTTTTATTACTTGTCCAGATAGCTTTGATTTACAGCTCTGGAGGAAGATCACAGAATTCTACTGATTTCCACCAGCTGAATATCATGTCAATGGTCTTCAAGAGAAAGTGAAAATGCTCAAGACAAAACTATCCTACTGGAAAAGGAAATTTTAACAATGTGTTTCATAGTCACCATTCACATCAAACAAGCTTGCTATTGTTTTAAAGAAACACAGATGCCACAGAAAAAAATGAATAGCAGTCATAGTTAATAAAATGGTGGCTGCCATATAAGGAATTTACAGTTCAAGGCTAAACCAGCTTCCAGGCATCTTTCAGTCATTACAGGAAATCATTATGAATCAGGTTTTGAAAGAAAATAAGTAGGAAATGAGCATTGCAAATTCAGGGAGCCTAATTTGCTACTGAAACATATTTATTTTCAGAAAGTGATGGTTCTTCTGTTGGTGACAACCCCTAATCATTTCTTACAATCCAATCATAAGTATACACTTATGCACTGCAATCATTTCTCCTTCTTTTTTTTTTTTTTTTTTCCCCCTATTATTTGTGTTCTCAATGTCTTTTGAGGCTGTGGTTCCAGTAACTTTGCAACACTTCTTCATTTTGGGAACAAAACTTACTGCTTAGGGAGTCAGATATGGTATTCTCTTAAGAAAAAACATTTGTATTTGCAAAACACATTTTGTTTATATATTCTGCTTTTTACTGTTATAGTACCATTTCAATTTTTACAGTTTTTGAGCTACCTGCACATTTTCTTTATCCCTGAAAAGAAGATTTTTAAGGTCTAATATTTGTAGGTGCCTTTGTGTTTGCCATGTAGTCCAAAGTCAATTAAATGTCTGACATATGAGCCATTTCACCTAAAATATTTAACACACATTATATGCTTCAGATAACTGCATAAAATGTGAAGATATTAGAAGCGAAGCTAATAATCTACAATCCCTAACAATTTGCATTATAAAGGTTCTTCATTCCAGCTTGAACATGCACCGTATTTTTTTACACTAACTAATAGTTATTGGTTAGGAACTAACTCATAGTTATTACAATTTATAAAATAACTTACTGGGAGATTTGTCTCAGTTCAATTACCACTTACAAGGGACACAAAGCATCCAGTTTCTGTTTCTCACTTGCAGTCCTCAGAGTTCCCAGATTTTTTTCAAAAAGACTGAACGTTACAAAGTCAGAGGGCCAGGGCCCATAAGGAGCATCCGTATGTACTGCTCTGAGAACTACAGAATGCAGCTGTGCCTTTTAAAAGAGAGAAATGGGGAAGTGAAAGATGTACAAAGGGACCTTAGCCCCATTAGAGGGGGGGCTTCGTAACACTTTGTCAAGAATGGGACTTCAGGATTTTGTCCCTGCATCTTCTAATTTCTTTAGCACTTTTCACTATATAGACAAAAGGTATGGTTTGAATCAAAATCCATTTAAAATATTTACTAACGAACAGCATGTAATACTGACATTGCATTAGTACTTAAGTGATGAATTTGTCTTTGACATCCCTACTTGTGAAAGTACATTTCTGAACTGCACACCTTCAAACCTGCCACAAAGAGAACGTGAGAAAGAGACTTTGGGCCCTCTGTGCCTTAAAGAGAGTTGTTTAGTTCAGTTCTCTAAAATGACTGTGATGTCATCAAAGTAGTCACCTGTAATTTTAAAATTTATAAGCAAAACACTTTTGGATTCACAGTGATTAGGTAGTCTCAGTATTAAGGAAAAAAAAAGACTAGAGAAGTGATGGATCCAAAGGCAGTGAGCATTGTAAAAATGTGATAAGATGCAAATAAGTCATGTGTTGTCGCATTTTCTGGGCTGGGGAAGTCATACATTGCTCAGCAACTGTCTGTTTTGGAGCACAGCCCTGCTGTTCAGGTGGGTCTTGCAACTCCTGGAGCACTTTTGTTGATTAGAAGCTCACTGGTCTCATTGAGCATGGCAATTTGCATTCAGACCTTGACAGGAAATTTAGGGTTGAAAATGGTTCTACTGTAATGTTGATTCTACAAGGTGAAACAGACATAAGTCAGGGAATGTTAACAGCAATAGTACATTTATTGTCCTAACATTCAATCATTGTGTCCAAGATTATACATTTTGATATTCTTTTATTAGACAACCTGCATTATGATTTCTGCTGGAGTTCTGCCTTAGGTTATTGTATTAAATGATAACTCAACATATATGCTTTGACTGACTGAAAGCCACCACTTGCAGGAGTCAATCTAGCAACAACAGTTCAGTTTATAATATTTCTATGCTGCAATCAGCAATTTTATTTATTAGAAGTAAAGTTATATCAACTGAGACTATTAGACCTAATAATTCTTCAAAGGTTAAGTATATAAATCAGCAGGAAAACATTGTATCTTGGAAATACTTAATATCGGTTAATTCCCTATAGAATTTTGCAGATACTCTATTCCATTATCAGAATTATTTGCGTGATTCATGAAGTGCTCAGTTCCAAGAAAATGTTAGATCTTCTGTGTATCAAAGTGGCTTTACACTTTAAATAGCTCACAACACTTTAAACACTCAGTACATATTCTCTAGGATAAGAGCTTTCTTCTTGGTTTGGAGTGCTATAACTTCCAGTTACTTGTCTCCTGCAATATTTATCAGAGGGCAAAAAATGTCACATTGATTAATGCCCGTATGTCGCTTGTTCTCTCTCAGATTTTTCTCTCTCTTTTTTTTAAAAATAAATATTCCATAAATATTTTCAGCTGATTTTAGTGGGAGAGACATTATTTTCTTATGACATTATTTCTCTATGTCTACCATTTGAACTAATGGGTACATTTAAGCTGCAAATGCCAGAATCTAAAAGTTTCTAAGGGGAAATTTAAGACTGTCAGGTGCAAGTAAATATTTCTTAAAATTCAGCCTGGAAGATTGAGGAGGGCCATAAAAGGAAACAAAAGCAATGGTCCTAAATAAGAAAATGGCAGGCACAGCTATGAATATGTCTTTTTATCTAATTTGGAATAATGGTAAACGGAGATGAATATAAAGCAAGTTCCATGATAAGATTTATTCCTATTTTCTCCTTCTACATAAATGACAAAGTCTATAAACTCCAAAACCACGGAGCAGCATATTAGACTCAAAGCATGACAGCTTCCATAATACTATAAAAACACATAACTAAAAAAATTCTCATTATTAATAAATAAACATTGGTTGAGTACTGACAGCTGCAAAGTGATTACTATTTGCAAAGACTGTTGCAATATCTTGTGGACTGAGCCTATAAATAGCAAAGTGCTTTGTTCTTTATCAAGTATTTTAGTTTTGCACATGTGTTGAGGTTTATTTAGAATTGTCTTGAAGTAGTGATAACTTATAAGGGAATGAAAAAATATGCATAACACAGAGCAAATGTACAGTACACAAACGTTACTTTGCAACCTTTTGATTTGCTGAACATTGCTTGGATGTTGTAATGATGGCACATAAATGAAACAAAAAAGAGCTCCTGTTTTTCAGGTTGGAAAGATTTTGTACCCTGCATTTTACAAAATTTCAGTAGTCAGTGTATGAAGAGAGAGATAGAAAGAGAACTGAAAGAGTATGCATGCTACTGATAGCATGCATTGAAAAAGCAATTGAAAATAATAATATTAAAAAAAATTATAAAAAGTTTAACCAACATTTTAACACACAGTTATGAGTGACTGAATGCTGCTGTTCTGGAGCTCCTGCTGGGCTGAATGCAGACCAGAGAAGAACCACACTGTGCCTACCATCAGACTACTATTATTTCTTCAACAAAACCTTCATTCCCTACTGCTGCTAAATACTTACTTCTGAACAAGCATAAAAAAAGGAAGGGAAAGCCCATTCTTCCCATGAATTTTAAGGAAAATCCACCAATTATTATTTTGCTGTCTCAGCCCTGAGATGCATGTAATGCACATGTTATGTAACCATTTTTCTGAATAAAGAAAAAGTGGAAAAATTCCTGGTTTATATCCCTTCCCAGCTTTGACAGTGATGACTTGAACAAAGTCATTTTTGTGCATCCATTTTCCTGTTTATAAAATGGAGATAATGAGGCCTCATTTGTGAAGGATTCAGAGTTATCACTGAAAACTCCTACTAAAACTAGTTTATTATTAACTATGGAAGTAATCATCAGATGTTCCAGAGGGCAATAAATCCCTGTACACTGCACTTATTATTGAGCAGTGCTGGTGAATAGGAAAAAAAAAAAAAGGTATTTCGTTATTCAAAGGAGTTGTTAGCCAGTTCTTGCAATCTCAGTCTTCTATCTCAGCTGCGACTCGATCTGCCTGTATGAATGCACTCTGCTGCTTTCTTTACATTTCTGTCATACCTGCCATGGCAGAAGAGAGGAGTTCAAGGCATCTCCCTCACCCAGGCGACACACCTCACACCTACACACCCCACTCCCCAGTAATACAAGAGCTGTGGCTGTTCCATGTGGCTGCATTTGCCTCTGCCAGGCATATTTACTGCTCGGAGGGACCAGTGACTTGCATTTGACTTATCAACTTCAATTGCTAATTCCTAGTGACTGTAATGAGAGCACAAACATAGGCAATCCTTATCTAACCAACACTGGCTGGACTAGCAGAAGAGATTTAGCTTCTGGTCATGAAATGATCTATCTTCTCTGTGATTTTGTAAGGGTTGTTAGTAGCATGCAAACAATTTCAGTCCTCTTTCCACCTCTCTCTTTTTATACACTGGGTATTGAAATTTTGTAAAATACAGGATACATTATATATTTGAAATATTTTTCATAGCAAAACACTAGCCTGTTAAAACGGATTATTTTTTCTATCATTCTGACAAAAATAAGATGTAATATAGGACACAACTGACAAATTCACAAAAGAATAATAGTATATAAATGAAAATATTTTCTTATTTTAAAGTTTTTATAGAAATTATATTTTTTTACCCTAATAAAAATTATCACTATCATTACTAATGCCAAGACTTTTCAAGATCTGCAGCTAACAGCAGCTATACTTTGTAGGTAATGTATGTACATATGCCAGAACTTACAGAAAGTACTATGCAGTGACCTTGTAGGACCTACTTTCATATTTATATTCCCTATTGCTGGTGTGGAATCTTACTGTTGCATAAATACAGAGATATATGGGTTTGTTGAGACTCCTTGCAGCTCAATATTTCTATAAATCTACTATCCTGTAATCAAATTTCTGAATCAGTGATAGCCATTGTTTTCCAAGTGCACATTCTTAAAATGATTTCTTAAAACACTATTGAAGCACTTTCTGTGCCGCAGTGAATAGCAACCTTGCCTTCCTCATCTTTATTTTATAAGTAGCTGGAGACACTGAAAAAAACCTTTATTTCTGATTATCAGAAATCAGAAACATTTGAAGCATATCTGAGAGAAAAGTTTTAATAATTGACTCCATATTCTTTCCAGGTGTTTTTGCAATACACTTTTTAACTGTAACAGCAAGAGTAGGACTAATTTTGACTATCTATTGCAAGACGTAATGAGGAAAGGAACTGCTTCCTATTGAAGTTGTGCCACTGCTAAAAAAAAAAAAAGAAATCCATAGGATTGCCCACTTTTGGGTTTCTGAAATCATCAAAGTTTATTTAAGTGATAAAAAATTAAACTAAATTTTTCTCTACACCTAGATTAGAAGGCAATGCACCACAATGGGAAAGGAGGTACAAACAGAAGTGACTGAAACTGTGACTACTCCCACTCCCTCCATATGATAGCACAGGGCTTATTTCACTTTAAATTCGATCTCGACTGAGCAATTGAACTCAGTCTTTGAGCTGAGTGTTTCAGCTACTCATGTGGTTTGACTCCTTTTGTAAAGAAAAATTTTAAGTACATGATGGAAGATCTCGTGGTGGTAGAACTTGCATATTGGCTCAGAACATAATGCCCCCATTAACACTGATGCACTTAGAGAGCAGAGCTTCTGATTTAGTTACCTTTGAAAAAAATGTATTTCATAAACAAAAAATCTGCTCCCAGAAGTGAAGCAACACATGGTAAATGGACACAAGCAGGGGATTAGCTTCAAAACTGTATTTCTACTCTGAACAAATAAGTGAAATATGCAGAGCCATTAGCACTCTCCAGGCCAGTTAGTTAGAGCAAGGGTCCATTTGGTACAGCACTTTGATCATCCCACACAAAGGGTGCTGCAGTTTCTTACCTACAACTCAAATATCATCTTTCCTTCAGTCTCTACTGCTTCTAAAGTCTTATTGAATTACACACATTTTACTGAACATTGCAAATAGTAAAATAAAGGTATTGGTTGCATTTAATCTCTAATGTCTGTTATTTACATCCATTTAAGGGTTATTAGCATCCAGATGAAATTGATCATATGCTTAGTTGAAACTGAAAAAAATATAAACAAGTACATTACAGCAAAGAGCAAAAATGGAGATATCACATGCCTTTTAGAGGCGGAACTTCAAGAATGACAGAGCACAAAAATTATATAAAGCACATCAGTGTGCTTTCTAGGACTGTATGTCCAGTGTTCTTTTCATTTGCTGTAGCATAAATCAGCCTCATGAGCTCAACATTGTAAACTGGATAGAAATAAGAAAAATATCTCTGCTTCCATATGCTAAGGTTTTAAGGGAATTCAGAGAGACCTCTGGACCAGCCCACACACAAAGACGTAAGTGTCTAGCTCTGGTTTAAGTGCACAGCAGTATCTGAGGCATCTGCTCCTGTGGGAAACCTGTTCCTCTGCAAGTGGGAGCTGGAGACTGGGCAGGATACTCTTCAGTGCTGAAAATGTGTCACTACACCCTGTGTTTAGTCTTGGGCTTTATTAAATTCTCATCCATTATAAAAGATATACTATTCTTAAGATTCTTGAATAACTTTCTGTGTGATTTGGCCAATGGAAGTGAGAAGCAGAAGCCCTCAAGAAGGAACAGCAGGGACTCATGAGAAAATATTTGTCCATTCTTTGTCTCATATTTAAAAGTATTTTATTTTCCTCAAGGTAGACTGTGAATACAAATGAATGAGCAACTTCAAACAATAACTCCTGAAGGAATGATGTGAGATAAACCTAAACAATTATAGCTAATTAATAAATTGTTGATTTATGCTGTCACAAATTGTTCAAAACCTGGCAGTATTTTTCAGAATCTTTGAATTAACTTTGCTTTCATTTGAATACCTGAATCATGGTGAGGCTGTCAGATATTGTCTCCTGACTGACTGGTAGGCAGCATGTCTTTTAATAGCCAGGCAAAATATAAATTTTCTAAATTTTCAACTTCTCAGGTACCCTGGGGAGTAGAACACAGCTTGTAGAAATTGTGCTGCAAGTAGATTTATTGCCACCCAGCACCAGCTTAGTCAATATAAGTGGGAATAATTGTTCTCTAAAGTATAGGAATATTACATAAAAGATTACCTATTCTGAAAGAACTTTGTGGTCTTTAAGTGCTAGATCAATCAGCCAAATTTTAGGAAGCACGTAATTTTTGTTCCTGTCAATATAACATTAATTTGGATCCTACATGATTTTAGAAACCAGATTTCAACTACAAGCTCTCATTCTACTCTTTTGTCACAATGTCCCTAGTCCTTTCACTGAATGCATAGTTACTCAGTATTACTTTTCATAAACATCAGTCAGTTCTTGGCAAAATGACCACTTTACTAAAAAAGCTCTATGGTTTGAACAGAAAACATAACTACTTGTTTTTTAAGAATTTCTCCTTCCAAAATATATAGTAGATGTTAAGGTATATATCTTAGTATCCTCTCTGTAAAAAATGTGAAATTATTATACCTACTTGCACACCTGGAACTGAAGTACATGGATAATGCCCAGATTTCCAAGAAATAATTCATTGTGAATGCTAATTACAGAAGCCCAAGGGATTTTTTTTTCCAGAGGATTTGGCAGCATTTGATAACTTTCTTAGGTTCAAAATAGATCTCTAAGTAATTGCACTTGTTCTACTGAGTGTATCTGCAAAACAGACTGGAAGTACATCCACCTGCTATACAAAAAATGAGGAAGATGGGAGTTATTCTTATCAATTCTCTTATTTCTTGCAACTGCAATACTGTTCACTTTGCCTGTGGAGACACTCCCATCCCCACCCACCCACTCCTTTTCCACTTTTCTGCTGTCATGAGTTCAGCATTGTACTTTTTTACTTACGTGTAAGAAGACATGATTTTTCTTGCATACTGCCTTACCTATGAGGAGAGATCAGACTCTCCGTTCTGGGGCCTTGTAGCATAATGCCTCCCAGAGCAGAGAAGAAAAATTTCAGAAAAGCTCAAACTCAGTGTCTACCCTTCCGGGAAGTCTGGAATTAGGAGCAGTGGGACCTTGAGATAGCTTGGCTGTGAGAAATTCTGAGATATCTTTTCGGAACTCAGGAATCAACCAAATCTGGCATGTCTTGCAGAAGGACAGTAAAAGCATCTTCTTGACACCAGGACGAATTCTTTGACAAATTTAGAGTTACTTCCAAAAACAAAGAACTAGCATTCTATAAACAATGTAAGACCTGTTTTTTTAACAAAAACAGCTTTTTCTTTCCTACCTTCTCTGAAAAGATGAATATTTTGTCAGAAATTTATATAAAAATACATAAATGTGTGTATTTGTATATATGTATATGCATAATAGTCAATCAGGGATAGATTCTTATCAAGGAAATCCCAGCCTAACGCTAACATTTGCCAAAGCTTTAAGTAACTGGAAAAAATATAAGGCAATACTTTTAAGTCTTGTAAGTTTTGCTGTGGTGAGCTTCAGTGTTGAAAAAACCCAAATAGTGATTTGTGTGGAAGGGAGGGACACTGGTTTATACCACATCACAGCTGAAATTGTTATAAACAGCTGTTGTCTGCGCTTCTTTGAAGGAACCTGAATTTTTCTATTTTTCTTATACAACCATCTTTGTTATCTTTTGCTTTATTTCTAGCTGTTAACCTCTACTCAAACCATAAATTTACTTCACTTGATGGTGAAATGTAGGCTGTGTTCAGAAAATGTTCTGGGATGAAATCATATGTGAAGATAAGGTGGGTTTTGGTGTGTGTGTGTTTTTTTTTTTTTTAATATACCTATCCTGTTCCTCTCTAAAACATCAGATTTAACACAAAATATGCATTCCATCTAATTTAAATATTATCTTATTAAATATTATCAGTCTAATCTAACAAACTGACATAGATACTTAAAAGTAAGATAAAAGCAGACTTGAATGTAGTATTTCAAAAACGTTTTCTTCATTCTGTCTATTCTGTCTATTATTTACTGCAGTCTTTGCTTTAAGCTTATTTTGCTTTCCAGAATGAGAATAATATAATTTTCATTACGTGTTCTTGCTGTGGCAAAGAATCCCACAGCGCTAACATTTCAGGAGTGTTAAACCAGTCTTAACTTTGGTGATCTAAATCTCACTTGTTTTGGCAGATGTCCTAAATGGAATCAAATAAAGAAACCACTCATGAAGACCTGCAAGGTACCTGCATGAAATCAAAAGTATTTGACTTAGAGGAGACCAGCTTAAGACTGCAGTGGTACAAATATTAAGTCCTTAAAAAATTCATCTACATGAGCACAAATCATATTTACAGTTCTTAATTAGCTGCTGTTATCACCAAATTTGAATTTTGAAGTAAAAAACAGGACATAATTTGTCTTATATATCTTGAACATTACCTTTATTAAAATGTATCTTAAAATAAGGAGAATTCATAGTTTAAAACACAGCAGATTCAGAAGCTACATCAGACTTTCATACTCCTGACACAGTTTAACCATGTGGACTGGTTTGTGTAATTTGGACCTTTTCTGTGAGCTGACTGAGTAGGAGCAGAGTGGAATGGAGGTGGTTGAGGAGTGGACAGAAGAAGCCCTTCTCCACAAGCTGATGAAGTCACATCTGAGGGGCCAGTGAGTTTGCTGCCCTCAGTGATGAACCTGCAAATCAGCCTTTTCCAGAAATTCTGGGGCAGCACTGTCTTTTTGGCAGGGTGGAAGACGAATGCTAGCCTTGACTTTCCCAAGTGGTTTCTAACAGGAGTATAATGTTCAATTTGGTTTCAGAACTAGAGTTGCTGTGTATAAATTGGGTGCTGAGCATTTTGCTGCTTTGGTACAGCCTAGGAGCCCATTTTCATCTGCTAAGGGGAGAGGCTTTGAGCCTCTGTTTGATCTTTGTGTTTCAGGTTTTTGCTTTTTTCTTTTTTTTTTTTTTTTTTTAATTTTATTTTTTGTTCTTGCTTGCCTCTCCATATCCAGAAAAATGGAGCTATCATGCTCCTTGTTTCATACTTAACAACAGAAATAAAAATGGAGAACATTCCTTTCCTTCTCCAAAGATGCCTCCATAATGACATTTATAAAAGTTAAACTTGAAATGAGACACTCCAGCTAATAAGGGGTTATTGCATTGTCACATGCCGAAATTTATTGTGTAGTATAATTTTTCTACTAAATTGCTCTTTAGAAAAGTATGCGCTAATTTTAAGATGTATCATTAATAGCATAGCTGTAGTAATGATTTCATATATGAAAATAGGGTGGACACATTACTTTTTTATCATGTGAATAGAACACCTTCCATTCAAAGAAAACATATTTTTGTGAAATATGTGGCTGGGGCACACACTAACATCTTTTTAAATATCAAGTACTGGGAATGAGGTAGTAGTCCAAATGTTTAAAAAAAACCCTCAAAACCCAACCAAACAGACAAATAAAAAAAGTTATAAAAAGCAAACAGCAAAAAAACCCCCAAGCCCCCAAATCCTCAGAATAACAACTTACCCCTTTAAACCATATCACAAGCCTTACAGCTCACAGAGAATGATAAAACCTTCCCTGGATCACTAACACCAGAGGAAAAGAGATAGTGGGTCTTACATAAGTTTCTGGGGTTAATGGTAAACTGTAATGGCTTTTCAAAATGAGAATTCTTTGGTTTGTGGCACTCATTTTATATTCATATAAACTGTATTTGGAGTATAAATATTTAACACCGGGACTCTACCATTTGGAGTCTCTGTAGGCAGTGCCAATATCTTCTGTGAGCTGATTTATAAGTAGGCACATAGTGAGGGGGATGTGCAACAGTGTATTCCCACTTTTGATATGTGGAGGTCAGGGAATGAATCATGTCTTAAAAAAACTCTGAAGGGATTCCTTATTTTCAAGTTCACCAGATATTTGGGTTGCAGAAGAAATGAGGAATACAGATATTCTAAAGCAGTGAGGGGGGAAGCAGCAGGGAGGTGCAGCTGCACTCTGTCAAAAGGCAGCCAGATCTCAGCCCTCAAGGACCAGATCCTTTGGCAAAACCTGAAAAGCTTTAGGAGGTAGAACTGTATGTGTTTCCCAGTGAAGTCTCTAGGCCAGAAACACAGTACTCTCTCTTAGTATCCAGAGTAAAACTATGTCCTTCTATACATCTTGAATTATTTTAATTTGTGGATCTTAAAATGTGGGCAAATCTACTTACTCTGCTCTATAGTAAAGCTTCCATATGGTCCTTCTTTTTATTGTGGGCAAATACTGGTATGGAAATTAGTTTAGTTATTTAAATGGGAAATAGTCACATCCTTCAAAAAGACAATGGATAGTTTCAGAGAATCTAAACATTGGGGGGGTTTGAGTAATTCTTGTTGATTTTTAAGCTCTCCATATATTTAAAAATGTAATACCCCTTTCAGGAGGTCTGGATTCTTCCCCCAAAGAATCCCATTATATATATACAACTCAGTGGGTGTTGCAATTTTAATCTTTCCATGTATTAAAAATGTAGTACTCCTTTCACAAAGTCTGAACAATTCACTCTGTCACTGCAGGTGCAAAATTCGTAGGGGCTTGCATTTGCACCTGATCTGAAGGACCTTTGCTTTTCTGATATTGTCAAGAAAAAGAAAAACTGCTTCTGTATTATTTAGTTACAGTGCATGGAGTCTTTAGTCATATCTAACTCTTCATTTGGAACACAAAAAGAATTTAAAAGCAGAAATAGTTTTTGTCTACTATGTTCTTCTACCATATTAATAGATTTGAAACAAAAGTGCCCTGTGCAATCAAGAGAAAGCTCAGAGTCTCAGAGCTTGTGATTTAAGAAATGCTCAGTATCAGAAACATCAGGTTTCAGCCTTAAGGTAAGTGAATGTGTCTCCTGTGCTAAAACTGCTCTTCAGTGAATGGTTAAAATAATTTCCATCCACCAGAACTACCAGTTACCCACTACTATCTGTTGCCCACCTGATTTCTACAACATGTCTGTGAAGATACATATTGTTACAGTGAAATAGTTTGTTCTCTTCAGTTTTGGACTGGAAGAATGAGTCCTGTCTCCTCTGTCCTTAGAAAGACAGATCTTCACCAACTTTCAAACGGAACAAAAAAAAAAAAAAAAAAAAAAAAAAAAAAAAAAAACCACAAAAAAAAAAAAAAACCCAAAAAAAACCACCTTTTTTTGTCACAGCTAAATAGTTTACAAGGAAACAGTGAAAGGCTTGGCCGGCTTGGGTTTAAAACGTGCATCAGTGAAGCAGATAGAGGGGTTGGTTTGTTTGTTTTAACGGTGGCGGTCCTTTCCCTTTTACTCTTAAATTACTTGCCGATATCTCATCAGAGCAGCGCTTTGATTTTTGTGTGAAGGTCCGATCCCAAGTCGCGATCCCGAGGACAAGCCTGGAGCTCCCCCGCGTGGCAGCTAGTGCCGGGAACGGCGCGGGGTCACGCAGCTCCCACCAGAATTCCAGCTCCACCATCAAATGCGAACGTGCGTTGTTAAAGCCGCACTGAAGCATCGTTTGTACTTTTTTTTAAAGCCCATTTGTCATTGTTTCTACTGTGCCTCGTTTTGCAAAGTTTTCTCCTGGAGCAGGGAAGAAGACGGAACAAGTTGCTCCGGAGAGCGGTGCGGTCACACTCCGGTGGGCTGGACGGAGGGCTGAGCTGTCCCATCAGGCAGATGGAGCACAGGCAGGCGGCAAGGGGATGGAAATACCCCGCCTTTCCACTGAGCATGCACGGACAGGGGAGGCACTCAGCTGTGGGACAACACAGTGCCGTGGAAAATGGCTTAAAAGATTTTTGAGACCAGCCATAAGTTGCCATTGTGCTACCAGCAGTTCGTAGTGATAGAGCACAGCATTAAACTCGGTACCTGGGCTTACTCGAAATACCCTCCACTGGGGATGTGAAGTGTGGTGACTTGTGCTGCAGTGACACCCGTGTGGCACTCTCTGTGTCGGGTGTGGGGACAGAGACTTGCAGCTGAGGTGCTGTGACAGACCACCTGGTCCGAACCCTGCAGAGATGGCTCCGTCCTCTCGCTCCAGCCCCCGCCTGAGTGAGCTCCAGAGCTTATGTACTGGGTCAGCCTGTGCCCACCATGAGGAGCGAGAGGATGTTTTTGGCCCCTCTTCACCGCTTACATTAGCAACAGGGAGGCCATGGAGGATGAACATTCTTTTTTAGTCAAGCACAAAAAAATCACCAAGCTAACAAGCATGAGTAGCCACAAGGGCTGATGGGGTCAACTCTTCCTCAAGTTTTTCAGTATTCTTTCAATACATACAACAAAGCAGCATAGTTTTACCTGGACATGCTGCTGCTTCTTTCAGCTTCAATTTACAACCAACTAGTGCCATTTCAAAATCCTGGTTTTTGAATCACATATAAAGCACAGAGCTTAGAGATTTCCCTTCAAACATCCTAGCCTTTCTTTATTTTTTACTACCCCCAGTGAGATTACTGAAGGAGCACTATATCATGCTCAGTACATTATGCCTGTGTTCAAAGTCAAAGTGCAGTAATACGGGCACAATTTTGCCCATCCATTTCTATAAGATGGTTCCTTTAACAGCTTGGTTAACACTGATGCAATTGAGTTGCATTAACGGGGACTGAAAATGGGTTAAGTTAATGGTCTAATGAAGGAAAAAATCAAATACCTAAAAAAGCCCAGCCTCCAGCCAGCTAGTTCTCAAAAATCAATCCCTGGCTTTAAATGATTCGTCTATTGTTATTCCCTTTCCACATTCAGACCCTGTTTGCATTAGAGTAGATTGGCACCATTCCTCTAGTATAAATCTGTCCTCACTCAGCCCTAGAAGGCTTATCCCAAAATAGGTGAATTCACAGACTGAGCAGAGCTTTCCTAGCAATTTTTGTATTATCCTCCCTGCAGAGAGTATAAGTCAGGACTTGGTCTAAAATGTCCTTTATCATCCTGTTGAATCCCTGCTGTGTTTAGCAGCTGGTACAACTTAAAATAGCCTTCAGACTAGTCTAAATATTGCTGAATTTCTAGTGTACTTTCTAGTGCTATGTTCCCATAGCACTAGAAGGAATCATTTGAGACACCAAGTCCTGCTCTCCCATAATCACAAGTCTCCACATAACAGACACCTAGTTTGTGGGAGCGCACAGCACACTTCACCCTTCACTACATCCTGTAACCCACCTGAGACCTGAAGTACAAGATGCAGAAGCAGCTTACAAATGGTAAAACACTGCAATAAAGGAAAGGAAGAGATCAAGGGTATGACCTGGCAGAAACTGACAGAGAACTAGTAGTATATAAGGATGTCTTAAAGCCACCTTTATCCTTACCTTTGCTCCCCAAGCTGTTCTTAAGCCACAACTTGGCATGAATCAGGCTTCCCTATACTGCTTTTGTGCAGTGCTAACTTTGTAATCCTTTGTAGAAGTCCAAAGCATTGACAAAAAGATTTGTGGGACTGCTCCTAAGAGTGCTTCGCAGCTCTGTTGGAGTTCATACCATTTGGTTTCTGCTGGATCATGTAATGTCATACTGATGAGCTGAAAAATGCATGATTAAATAGGTTTATTTGATACTGGCTAAAAGCAAGCTCTTCCTCAGACTGGTGATGTACTGTCCCAAGTCTTATGTCCCTGTCAAAGTATCTCCTTCTGAAATACAGGCTTGCATGACACATGAACATTGTTCTTCTGTCTTTGTAATACATGACAGTAATGACTTAGGAATGCACTCCCTCAAACTGTACCTGTACTTTTCCTACTTGCTTGCTACATTTCCACTAAAAATGCCACCACAGGCATAGTTAATAGCTTGATTACTCTTTAGGGCCAACTGAAAAGGATTGTGATCCTGTCAGTCATTCTAGTTTCTTTTAATGAATAATTAAATATATGAATGTGAAATATATTCAGAAATTATTTTCAGGAGCTTGCCAGCTTTTCCGTTGCTTATTAGTTAGACTGACAATGACATGTTATTGCTCACCCAATAAACTTCTATGCAATACTGGACACAGTGGCAGAATTGCAATTTCCCAAGAAAGGAATAGTCCAAAAGCAATAACAGTTTATCTTCTTCAGAAGCCTAGCTGTTTGCAAAAGTCTGGAAAAGTTTATGTCCTTATTTAACAAAATGCCTACAGCTTAATGCTGCAGTTGAGCCAAAAGAGGCAAATCAAAAGACATGTTTAAGAGCTCTAATAAGAATATGCCCAAGAAAATAGTCTCATCAGGGCACACATAGCTGTTAGAATCAGTGATAACAAGGGAGGGATCTTGAAATTTTCTCATGTATGAGATAGAGCAACCAGAAGGTCTAAAAAAAAACCTGTTAGCAGTATCTGTAACATGCAGGAATCCTGCCCCCGCTCCCTTTTCCTTCTCTCCCTCATGCGCTTGCAATATGTTGTAAAGGTGCAAGTGTGAAAAAGGGCACGAACGGAGTTACTCATAGGCAGTACAGAGAGACTTGTCATTTTTCTTGGTGTGTGCATTTATTTTTGATGGCCAAACACTATAATTTGGCCATTATCATGGAATTAATTTGGCAGTAGGTTTTGCATCTGATGTTATTTTTTGCCCTGAAATCTTGTATTGGTATTAAAAGTTATGGTCTCACTTCAGGTGGATCATACAGCCCTAATTTTCCCTGTAACCTGAATTTACTTTACACTGAAAGCCCTCCTTGTACACATCCTAATATAGCCATATACTGACAGTCACAATTCATACAAATGGAACCTTGTAAAAATCAGTTTTACATAAGAATATGAATAATTTCTGACCTGTTAACTTTATTATGAAGCAAAAGCTCTTATACTGCATTGTTTGTTGGGAGGGGAGGGACTAGGCTGGTAGGTTTTTGTTTGGAGTGTTCTGACAAGTACATATTGTTTGACATGTATGGGTTTGATTTGTCTTGCATGTTTGTGCAACACTGTGGGATCAGCAGAGACAAACATTGTTAGGTATCTATGTTTTTTTGGTTCTCATTTATGACGCTGTTGTAATTTCTGCTACGTTCCTCTCTTATGGCTGCTTTGCAGAACCCTCCACTGCTCTAAGCTTTATGGCTCCATCCCTGCCATGTATAAATACAGAGCATAGGCAATGTGGGTTTTTTCATCTAACAGGAGTAGGTACTGCAAGAACCACTGCAACACATGAAAATCTTGCTAAACCCAACATTCTTGTGCCCAAAAAGGCATGCATGTGAACAAACAGTAGACTGTGAATAAGAATGCTCCAGGGTCTCCACAGCTGCATTTGGAAAGTCTGTAATACGTCAGATTTTCAGAGTTGAAGTCTCTATCAGATGAAGATTCTCATGTGGAAAGCAGATTATCCCCATACCAGCCTATTGCTGGGATCTTTGACCATTCCTCTAAAGGCTGACCATCCACCAGATGCTGGCTGCCTTCAGAGAGGAGATACTAGACTCAATCTGCCATATGTCCATTCTCACACAGCACAGCGGCTCTAGTCCTACATTCCAAATATTTGTTTCAGTGCTTCAGGAGTTCAAATTCTGACTCAGGTTGATCGCAGCTATAATAAAACAGCTGTGGCCTGGAAGTGTTATGATGCCCAATCTTTTAACAAATCAGCTAGAAGATACAGAAGAGCACAGATGTAGCAAATGCCACTGCACAGTATGCTCTCCAGTTACCTGGAGGCGTTAGGCTGTACAAAAGCATAAAATGTCATCAAGCACCTGGGTGATTCAGCTTTTCCCCATCCTCAGTACTACCTTGGTAAGAGGTATAATTGAGCTCCTATTTCTGTTCTTTTCAGAATTTGTTTCTGCTATGTCTTTTTGTAAAGTCAAATAGGAAAATTAATGACAGCACGTGAATGCACCACAGAATAATGCTACGTAAGAACTGCTGTGCCCTTGTTTCCAATTAACCTTAGTGTTCGTTATAGGTTGCAGCCAGCTGCATCAATCACAGTTACTTGTGTTGGGGGAAAACATCCATCATTATTACAGCCATGCACAAATACATACATTATTTTCCTAAAGTATCATAATCCTCCACTTACCAAAGAGAGCTTGTGGTAGCTGGGAGGAGATGAAGTGCAATTTTCCCTCACATCTGCTTGATCCTTTGGTATAATCAGCACCACATGCACCAGGCAAGGTCACAAACTTTGGCAGTGTTCATCACAATGTGCAATCTCTCCATTCTAGTGCCATTAACTGCTCAGCAACCTCTCCTTCTCCATCCCACTGTTTTTAATCTGCTAGAGCACTTCAGAGCAGGATTGGGAGAGCTCGCCTCACAGAGCTGTTTTCCAAGATCCTTGTCACAGACCTCACTTTGAGAAAGAGTCAGCAGTGAACCACTACCCCATTTGTTTCAGTGGAATAGGGAAAAGAACATCACAGTGGGGTTTAATTTCAAGTTTGCTGGCCAGCACCTGATTCTGGAAAGAGGTTCTAAGGGCACTGGCATTACAGGCATTGTAAGCTCTCCTCTGAGTAACAACCTGATAGTTTATAGAGACCTGTTGGTGACCTGTAGAGACAATGGGACCAAAAACACTGTTAATTTTTTTCCTTTTTATTGTTTAAAAAGGTAGAGAGTCAGTGGTGTTACTGCCCTCTCTTACAAAGATGGTTATTTGCAGGATGTTATGGTCAATGATACACTATTCTGAAAGCCTGTTTGCTTAGCCTGCATGGTTTTGGCTGAATTTTTGTTCAAAACCTGTAGTTTGTTCAAACTGGAAATTAAAGCAAAGCATATATCACCTGAGCCAAGGGTAGGAGGTTCTGGTGAATCTTGCCTAATATTTCATATGGTGCTTTCTGTTCAGCAGTTGCTTCCTACATAAAAGCAAACCCTTCCTAAGCTACCTCCCTGTAAATCAGATGGGTCAGATGCACTCCCACTGGCTTTGCTGACTACCTCTCTCCCTGACACTCCCCGGCCTCTCCTACACAGGTCTCTTCTTCCCTCCCTCCCCATCTCACAGGACAGCACCTTGGCACCACCCTGCCTCACTGTCCTTGGGTAAAGGTTTGTCATGTGCAAGGGTTAGAGCACCAAACGTTTGACACTTGCTTTGAAGTTGCTCTCAGCTCAAACAAGGGGAGGGAAAAGCTAGTAGAAGCATTGTGAAATAAGCAAGATAGGCCACAAGTGCACAAGTGAAAAAGATAACCAAGTCCCTGTCTTCTAAGCACCAACATCAGCTCTAAATAGCTCACTCTGTATGTATCCAGCTGACTAGCTGACAGATACTTCACAGCCCTCTGGCTGAAAATTTGGTTCTTATGCAAACCTATGACTTCAGATTGCATTCATGCAAGAGGATCTGGGATTTTTATAGAACCAGATGCATCTTTTGGCAGGGGGTGTATATGCATGTGTGTAGAGGGGGACACATTCAAATTCAAATTCTCTTCTCCCTTCTCTTTCTCTGTAAGGGAGGTTGTTAACTCAGGGAAGACATTTATGTTCCCAGACCACTGTCTGCTTTTCCTAGTTTCAGAAATGCTACTGTACTTTTCAAATGGCTGGGTGTGGTGGTCTCCAACATAGAGGATAAACTGACACCTCACTCTTGGTTTGTCAACATGTAAAACAAAATGTGTCACCAGAGAGGCTTCCCTGAACTTGCAGGACAATCAGAAGAGTTCATTCACCTTCTCTCCTACCTGGCTCAAACATAAAAGGGGTGTTTGGAAAGAGTAAGTCAAATAAACTTGCTGGAAACATAAAACCATTTATTTCAATGAGTGAGAGATATGATGCAGAAATCCATTCCTCACCTGTAATCCCTACTGTTTTTATGTGCACTGAAAAAGTACTTCTATCAGCATGATGCCAGCCCATCATTTCTTAGATAATGATCAACATTTTCTCTGTAATGCTAGGCTCTCTGTTATGTTAGGCCTTGATTCAGCAAAGCATTCAGGTACATCTTTATCTTTAGGTCCTCTAGCAGCCTTCAGTAAAAGCATACGGTTTGAAAGTAAAGTGCTCTGCTAAATTGGGTCTTTCACAGGACTAAAGAGAAAGCTCACACAAGAGCAAAGCAGCATTGCTTTCCTTCCAGTCACACTTGGTTTATTCACTTGCTCTTGCTGTGTACAGCTGTGGATTGCTGGCAGTGTGCTTGGATGGAATTTGCAGGATTCACAGCTTCAAACATGAGATGTGCCAGCCTTTAAAACAAGCTTGTATAAACACAGGAAACCAAAGCATCCATGTAAACAAAGGGAGGTAATACATATATTCACACCTGACCAAACACACACACATACACACACAGACTCCTACATGCAGCAGCAATGCTCCAGCAGGTTATATAGCATTCACTGTATCAGCAGACATAGCTCTCATTTCTGCTACTGCTTTTCTCTTTGCCTTGTGATCAGAGAAGAACTGGGGCCAAGCCTGCTAGGTTTGCAGCACACTGTAAAATGTATGAAGAGATTTCAAAAGCTCTGACAGTGTGTCATCTATACTGAGCTAGCATTATAGTTGTGCTCAGGAAGTGCAGTAAGCTACATATAATTGAATTCCTAACTTATTTTTTGTTGTCCATATACTTTTTGTGTTTTCTGTACTTTTTGCCTGGCAGTGTGGTTTTTTCAGTTGTCTTGCTGAGATAGGGGGAAAGGAGATGTTCAATTTTTGAAAAGACAATGAGATTTTAAAACATATCATCTAATTCGAAAGGCTTGTAGAGGCTGTGTGTAATCATAGAGATCAGAAGCAGAAAAAACTTGGCATCACAAATATTGAGCATTTCTGAACTTGGACGCAGAAGAGCTGCCAGGTATCTCAAGGCTTTAGAGGTAGCAGGTTGCTTCACTGTAGTCTCTACAGCCTCAGTGCCTTCCCTGCCCTGCCACTAACTACACCAAGAAGTACCACTATCTTCATTGCTGGTGTAAGATGAGCTAGGTTATATTTCCTGCTCCATTAGAGTGGCATGTGCAAGTCACCCCAGGGGTGCCTTTTGGGATCTACCCAGGGCCACCCTCAGCACCAAGTAAATACGGATCCTGAACACACAGCCAGAGCACGTGGAGCCTTTCTTGTCTGAGCACACTTGCCCGACTAGTGTGACAGGGTCCTGGTTTATCCAGGCTCACTGTTGTCTGCTTAGAGTTGGATAGGTTAACCTCTTGTATAGCTCTAAGGGTCATTTATTTCAGTGAGAGGTAGAAACATTCAGCCCTAATTGCAGCTGGCTCCAGCTTGACACACTCTTCTGTGTGAGACTTACAAAGATTTAATGTTACTTCAAGAGATTTGCAGAAGTCCCTGAGGGAGTTCATCCATGGGAATTAAATTCCTTCATGGGATGCGCAGAAGTCAGATGGGTGTCTAATTCCCATTAAGTTAACTTGCCCAAGTATTTTTGTAAGTCTCTCTTGGCACTAGTCCCTCTTGGCTTCCCTTCCCTCTTCTCCTTTCCCCTTCAATCTTTTAAATAAAGATAGCACTTAACATAAAGTTGTGTTGCAAGGCTCTTCTCAGTGCCTGTAAAGTGCTTTTCAACTCTGGCAGAAATGCCTAAGTGTAGAGTGTTCAGTGAAACTGGAAACAGTGGGGATTTTTATGGAGATGATGTACAAGTTCTGTTCTATCAAATACCTTCATCTCAAATTTCCCTAGTGTCAACATCATACAGCTAAAAGAGGGTGTCGATTCCCCAGGGATCTCTGTGCCTTTTGGCACCACAATTAAATCCCCAAAGTCTGATTCCCATTTCATCCATTTCTGCATGACTGAAGCAGGAGATGTGGTTTTAACAATAAAATAACAGGAGAGATTTTAACTAAAGCAATGTAGCTAAGTCTTAGTTATACTTTGTTGTCTTCAAAGACAGATAGTATATGAGGAACTGCATTACAAACAAAAAATACAGAAAGAAAGTAGGGAAGGGTAGAAGTGCACAACTGACAAACTAGTAATTTGTTAACAGGGAGATGAAATACAACAACAGGTTTGTTTATCAGACCATTCGATTAACCTCTAATGCAACATTTCATCTTCTATAATTAAGCTTTCAATTTTACTATTAGACCTTAATAGCTAAATTGGGATCTTGCAGACCAGGCCAGGAAATCCAGGCAAGCTCAGAAGTTCAGACACAATTCAGCCCCCTCATCTATTCTCCACGGAAGCTGCATCGGCCCCCATTTTTCAGTGTGGCCAAAGTCTTGTTCCTGTATCCTCTTCTGGCTGTGCTGTGAAGGAGACGTCACTCCTCCACCTGCAGGGCACCTTCCCAGAGCTGTGCACACAGACTCATTCCTGGGAACCCTCCCTCCCCATTACCTTTCATCAAGATTGTATAGGTTTGCTTGAGATCTGCAAACTACTATTTCAGCTGAGGGTTAGGACATAGTACAGCCAACAACCTTCTCTCTTGGCAGGTGAGCACTTGGTGACAAAAACACTCTTAAGCCAACACAGCTGCAGCTGAGAGAGAACATGTGGACAAGACTTTATGCCTCCATCTGAGCCCATTTGGTTGTGTAAGGTAGAGCTGCAGCACAGTTTATGCTCTATCCATTTAGGCAGGAGCAGGGAAAAGGAAAACAATCACGCAGGAGAAAGAACTTGAGCCAAAACTTTCCCTTTGCTGCCATGCCAAAGAAAGGCTGGAGAAGGGTCTCAAATCTGCTAGTTAGTGCAGATGGCCAGCCTGGGTGCTATAAATATTAGAGTATGGTACTCAGCTTTAGCACAACCAATTGAAAAGGATTTCGCTCAGAGAGCCCCACCAGAGCACAGTGGCTGGAGGTGGGAAATGGACTTGAATGCCATTCCAATTTGGTAGACACATTTTGATGTCCGAGCTGAGGCTCCTGAGGGGAAATGGGAAAAGGAGGGTGAAGCTTGTGAATCTTGCCAAGTGTTAGCTGCCACATTGCCTGCCTGCATCAGATTTGCATAATTTTGCCCTTCTCAATAGCAGAAGTGCACGCACCTGGAGGGCTTTGATGACAGAAGCACGAGTGCCTGGGGAATCTGGCACCACCAGGGTCAGCTGGCAGCTGACAAGAGGTTCAAAGGCTCTAAATACTGAGCTTCAGGGTCCAAGTTCTCTGTCCAGGAGCAATGATCATATTGACTATTTTATTTCAGTGGTTGCACAAATATTACTTTTGTAATCAGAAAGTTGCTTTTGCACTTTGAAGAGCCCACTTTGTTCCTCAATTGTCACTAATCCATTAAAAATCCCACATAATAACCACTCTTACTCCATTTCTTTCTCCCCTTTTTTTTTTCTTCCTGATATTCTTTTAAAAGCAGACAAATTAGTAAAGCTTGCCAAAACTCTGCCAATTGTATAAGGGGAGACTTACCAGCCATGTTTGGGAGAGGAAAAGACATCAAATTACTTAATGCCAGAGCAGATAACATGTAAAACTGGCATATTTGCACCAATGATTCAGTGCAACAAACTAAGTCACTCCATGACCATCCTCCAGGTGAGGATGAAACAGGGAAGGAAGTACCATTTGGTAATTAGAAATGGATTCCATCCTACTCCTCTCTAAGTCCATGTAAGAAATTGTCTGAATTTGAGTAGACATAAGAAAAAGACAAAACCCAATGGCAAAGTATTATTTTCTGGCCAGTAAGAGGCTTTTTTAAAAATATTATTGAGTAGTAACAAACAAACATGAAAGCTACAGAACTGCACTTGACATGTATTTTT
Organism: Acropternis orthonyx; assembly: GCA_035583155.1. NCBI lineage: Eukaryota > Metazoa > Chordata > Aves > Passeriformes > Rhinocryptidae > Acropternis > Acropternis orthonyx. The sequence continues at coordinate 70,487,454 of JAWWEU010000081.1, read as the reverse complement.
AAAAATAAACAGGCATGTTTGATTATTTGTAATCCAGTATAATCCACTGTGTAATATTAACTATTTTGAGAGAATTTTTAATCCATTTGTTCTCAGCATGGTTGGCCTGAAGCCAAAATGTTGTTATTTTTAAAGGCAACACTTCACTAAAAGTTTTAAAATTCTTTCATGTTGGCTCTTAACGGCGTTTTGAAATCAATTGTGCATAGCAAATTCATAAGAGGAAAAAAAAAAAAAGGACCCACAAAAAATTATGGCTGCGTATATCTCTTGTGTAGGTCAATTCCTGGTCTTGTTTCCCAGGGTTCTGCAGCAGGCAGGACTCTACAAAGTAGTTGCTAGGAGAAATAAAACAGCCCTGTAAGTATGGAAGAATGGGTGAAATCCTGCTTTTACACCTACAAAGCCAAAATACCACCAGTTCCTCTCTGCATCGCTCCCAGAGAAGGAGAAGCAAGTGGATTTCTTAAAACACTGCAGAGCTGAGGGTTCCACTGGTGAAACAACCTGCCTGAGCCTTAGCCAGGTATAGAAGTCTGGAGAGAGTATGGCTTATCTATGGACTTAAACTAGTGCCTAGTGTTTTATCATACACTTTTGAATACACTGTTTAATGGCATTTTGAAGCCAAAAGATCAAGTAAATCAATCTCTGTAAGAAACTCAGTAGATAGTAACAAAGCAATTTGCTCTGATAGCTTTTCATTCCCTGGCAGAGAGCATGTTTTTGCTCCTCCTGGGAGTGTGCCTAGCAGATCGAGTTTGCTATGATTATTCTCTTCCTCCTGGTCCCAACAGGCATTTTGCACCCCTTCCCCTCACATTCTCCTTTCTATTACAGGCTGCTGGCAGCCTCTTCCATCTGCTGTTCTCAATCTCGGCACATTTAAGGTCTTGAAACATTCAGAATTAACCATGCCACATTTGAAAGTCCGGGGCCCAGCCCCAACGTGTACTAGTTTGGCTTTCCACTCAGGAGGTGCTTTGTCTCAAACAATGAAAATGCATTGTACGTACAGATCAGCTTTCATTGCATTGGAGTCCAGGTGTTGCTAGGAGGCTAGGACACAGGTTATATTTCCAAATATTATTTGGCAAACATCAGACTAGAAATATGCTTTCCTAAAAGAAAATGGTGATTCTCTGACAATCACCAGTCTTCAGGAGATGGGGGTTTAATTAAAATACAGTTATTTCAAGAGTTGAAGTGAAATTGCCAGTCAGCTGTGCTGAATGTCTCATGTTCCTGCCCTACTCAGGCTTGTAAGGTAACATCCCTTTTTTCCTAAAACTTTCTACAATGTAAAAAACAACCTGCATGAGCAGCCCAGTTCTCTTGTAAGATATTTGTATAGGCCTATAACCTCTTTCAGGGATTTCTTCTTAATTTGTATTCATTCCCAACCAGCAGAGAGAATGAAAAGTGTGGCAGGGAGAAACTCATTCCAGCAGTTCTGCAGCACCCTGCAGCTTAGCAAAGGTAATTTGTGTAGTTACAGCTCTTCTTTTATTGAACACATCTGCAGCAGTCATTGGATTGGGATGTTTCCTTTATGCCTCCTTGAGAGTTAGTACATGTCCTGGGTGGAAGGTTGAATTTGAAAAATGTTCATATAGCCTGTGACCAGCTATGAGAATACAAAATCCAGACTGCTTTGATCCTATCAAACCACAGAAATACTACAACACACACACAGAAAAGAGAAACAATAGAAAGGACTCTTGGGTAAACAGCTATTTATTTATTATGATCTCACCCTAAAGATTTTCTCGTTAAGGCTTAATGTGGTTTTGTGCAGAGGTGAGCTAGGGCATGGGGTTGCAGATCAAGCCTATAAATAACAGTAAGTACAACAAACAATTCAAAAAATTGTTCAGAGCTTTTTTCCTTGTCTAAAATAGAATTTATAGATTTTTCCCTTCTGATATAAGGATGAAAATAAAGTAGGATAAAACAGCCTTAAAGTGCAATTAGAAGGAATTCAGGATTAAAAACCCCTAATTATGACTAAAACAAGTGCAGCTGCAGACAAAAGGCAGAAGAGGATCCACAGCCACAAGGTTGATGTTTCTCAGTCAAAAGGATGAGAAATAGGGTTAGATACTTGGAGTGCTCATGGGATACTGTCTCCTCACAGGGGCTGAATGACATGCAATGGCAGCACATGCTGTCTTTTAAACCAAAGGGAAATTCTGTTTGACCAATTCAAAGTTGTCTGACACTCCTTTCCCATCCCTCCTGGACTCTGAAACGTTCAGAAGCAAAATGGTGATGACTCATTCTACTTCTGATTTTCTTCCTGCAATTCTGCCTTTTAAAGTAATTCCTGCCAAACCTACAACTGCAAGTATTATGTTCACATATAGAAAAAGACATTTGAAAGGTGTAGATTCCACACTATAGAAGTTTGTCAAAATTTTACACGATAGACCCACAGACAGTTAATCTTCCTTTCAACCCCAGTCAGAAGCTGTGCTTACATCCCCCCAGTCATTAAAAGCACAATCATCAATTACTTATTTCCCATCTCACTCACCAAAACAGCTGTAATAAAAAACCCACCTTATAAGTTAGTTCACAACACAAAGGGAAATCTCCATTTTGAAATAACTTTGCTATGGAATGAGGATTCTTTTTCCCTCATGTTTTATGCTAGTGTATACTTTCTAGGACATCATATCTTGTTATCAATTTACAGCAAGTATTCAACCAGATTACTACAGGGTCCTCCAGCAAATGCAGAAACAAATTGACATTAAGAAGCCACACATTTTCTGTAGGGAGTCACTTTCTGCAAACCTTGTCTGCCCATAAGTATGCACAAAAATGCAGCTTCTAGGGGGAAAAAAGATTGAATTCTTATCCTAGGGGAATGGAGGCGGGAAGTTGTGCTATTAATAAATCCAAATGTTAGGCTTACCAGAATATGCAGAGTTTAGGCAGGAACCGTACATTGTGCTCCCCCATTTGAGAGGGAATGGCAAGGCAGGCCAGACATTGCCATTTTTTTCCTTGAAGACAATTCATTTTCCTTCATATGCTTATTCAGGACACATGAATTGAGTGCCTTTTAACTGGGAGCCCCCACAGCAACTGCATCCTGGCCCTTTCCCCACCATGTCGGTTCAATGGGTATGCAACCCACTGAAGTGAAATGCTCTCTTTCCCTGTTTAGCTTTCAAGAGCAGTGAGGCATGTTGGGTTTTTTCTTTTTTTTATGATTGAGGAAACCAACTTGTCTGTCACACCTTGTGTTGCAATTGGATATGAATACAGACCCATCCGTCACTCTCCCAGATTCCTTGTGTTTTCTAAAGGGTCTGCTTAAGGAGCTGATAAAGGAACCTTAAAAGTCCCAGACACCACCAGGAAGGACACATTCCTTCAGACTTCATAATTTGCACAGGAACTGAATTTCAGCAACTCTGCTCAAGCATATTGTCAGCCCAGGGTACATATCCAAGGATGGTCTTGGATTTGGGGAGGTAGAGACTAAACAGCAAAGCACAGGCTACTGTAGTGACTACAGAGCTCCTCAGGACTGCTTAGGCTTTGTTAGGGACCGCTTCAGGCTCCAGAGCATGGCAGAAAGCAAGGCTGCTTAAAGTGCCCCTCATCCATGTTTCCCTCAGGCCTCCATATGGGCTGTACCTCTGAGATGTGGCTCCAAATTTCAGTCAGCCTTGACTAATGAATTGATGCTGTCTGTTTTGGCATGGGGCTTGTCCCTGCAGTGCAGAATTACTGAGAATAGGGGGCTGCTTCAGGAGCAAAAATGATTTGTGACCAAGACAGCAATCACAGCCTTTGTGACTGTACACAGTGCCCTGCCTCCAGTGCTGCTCTGAGCAGGCAGCAGAGGGGAGGGACACCCACTCAAATTCCTTGCTGGGCTGGAACCCAACCCCTGCATTGATGGTCGATATGTCAGAGTGCTGCTGGCATGAGCTTAATGTAAATGCAGTGAAAAGGTACATCTGGGGTGGGGTGTGTGTGCCCTGAGTCTTCCTTGTCTGGCTGCATCCCAGGCTCACAGCTGGATAACCAGCTGTGTCCCAGCTCTGAAGCGCTGCCAAGCTAGAAGCCTCTTTGCTGCCACTCCTCTTTCTCCTTGCTGCTACTTATTATTTTCCCTTTTTCCACTCTTCTGCTGCATAAAAATTGCCCACCTGACAAAGAGTATTACAGTCAATATCTCATTATGGGCACAGGGAGACACACCTTATATGCAGAGCTGACAATTATATTGTTAGTCTAATTAATGTTTCAGCAGTAATATCAAAATTAATCAAACAGTTATTCTAAGTCCACCTACAGTGATGCTAACATTTGTAGTCTCTATTATCTAATTATTTCTAATTCCCGTTAATATGCCAACCCAATTTGTTAGTCACCAGCTTCCTGGTATCTACCTCTTTTTGTCATAAGATACTCACCTTTCTCAGGAGTAGCACCAGCAAATAATTACTGCTCTAAATTCCTCACTGGGAGGAATATGCTGTTGGTGATTTTTAGCCCTCAGTCTGCTTGCGGTTTTCACACAGTCTTTTAGTATCAGTTTTTTAATTAGTGCCCAACTTTAGTTACAGATTATTCACTTAAGAGTTGTTGGAACAACATACATGGTATAATTTCTTTAGGGTAAAACCATGCAATTTTACAGAGTGAAGCTAACACCAAATATAAATTGGACATTAGTCATCTGTTGGGCAATTGCTGGTTTAGCTAAAACCACCTACAGTCTAAAACAGCTTGCAGTAAATCTCAATAAAGGTGTATTGGGTAGAGATTATGGGAAGGGAGCAGAGCAGATGAATCTGGGGCAGACTTCCCATCGTATTACCTGTGGGTACCTAATACCTGCATGGTTGCTAAATTGCAAGAGCTTTTTAAATAGGAGAATCTAACTTCTTGTTTAAAACAGATAAATTATGGATTTATTACATAACTGAAGAAAAAAGCATTTCATTACAAGACAATTCAAGAGATATTGTGTAGTAGAGCTAATAAACTGCTGGTGTGATCTTGAGTTTTCATCCAGCATGTGAGAAATGCCATAAAACTGTAAATGTCATACAGCTTCTTTAAGAAAAGATCATGAAAAGCAAAGTTGTCAAAACTTGAGTAGAAAAACGTTAAATCTTACAGAATAATGAGAAGGGAATGTGTATGTATTTGAGTTTATCCATGCTCAATTTATAAAAACTTCTTAAATTTTTGGTGTCCATATAGTCTTCTCTTTCTGAATTAGTGCTAAAATGTCAGGGAATAAGAGGCTTAAATGCCATTGACCTGATTGCTGTAAGACTTAGGTTTCCAAATGCCTTTGAAGATCTGGTCTTTACATTCACTTTCTGTGTTCAGGAATGGTAGCTTTGTAATTCTCACAAAATTACTCTGAGGATAAATACAGTAAAGATTATTAAGTGATCAAACTCCTTGGTAATTGTGACTATGTGTGTAATAATGAATAAACTCTGAATAAACACTCATGTTTGGTTTCAGGACAATTTGTCAATTTTTGGCTTACATCAGTTTGCCCATAATTAGAGGTGAGAAGGAAACAGGAAAGCAGAAGCTGGTAGGACTTTAGGATCAAAGCTAAGTGACCGTGACAGGAAGGAAGCTTTTATCTCTCCAGGAGGAAGCAGCCTAAGCTGACGACAGTCACAATGCACTAGAGGTGCATGTAATATTTAAGATCCCGTGGCATAACGGTTAGCACTCTGGACTCTGAATCCCAAGGGCCTGAGTTCAAGTCTCAGTGGGGACCGTCCCCTGGGCAGTTAAATGCCTC
>JAWWEU010000081.1:70446793-70477751 GCA_035583155.1 Acropternis orthonyx | reverse complement strand
CCAAAGCACTCCTGTCAAAGAATTTTCTTTTACTTGTGTCTGTTATTGAACTGTCTAATTACTACTTTCAAAAATAGTCAGTCTCTGATAGGAAGATATGCTGATGCCTATTGAAAAAGAAACCTTACCTCTTCCTTGCTTTTATTCCTGGCTATGCATGTGGTAGCATAGCCTCTGCCTTCATTATCACACTGCAGTACTTGAGAGAGAACTGCAATGCCACTAAAGCATCTGCAAGCCCAGATTTTTCTCTTGTTTTTGGAGAGTATCTTTGGCTTTGAGTAATTGCTGATCAGTACAGAAAGGATATCTTGCCTGTGGTTGTATGTTATTTATGGAAGCTTGTGGATAGTTTTCTTCAGATGGTATGGAGGTAGTTGCCTAATAAATGGAAGGCTGAGCATGAATGGAATAAAGCAAAACAGGATCTCTCCCCTACAATAAGAAAAACAGTTTTCAGGAAGAAGCTGACCAGATTTTTCTTTAATGTGTCAAAGTTTTTTAATAGTTTCCTTAACCACAGATTTTTGAGTAGTGATGTCCCATGCCTTTCTCAGACTGGAGTCTTGGTTAAAATAGCTCTATTTTTGCTTCACAATGAAAAGCCTAAAATGTCACTGATCACTTCTGAGGGCCTGCCTAGGAGACTTCCAAATTCCATTGTCTAAACAGAAACAGAAGAAGAGATATACAGACCATGTAGCTTTTTCAGTGGAGAAACAAAGCACTTTAACTTAGGCACTTCAACTCACCCAAGAGCCTTTCACTTTCTATTATTTGAGTAGGGAGGCTAGGCTCCTTCTTCAGACATCACATTTTGATGCCTAGAGTAGACTGAATTTCTTTTTCAGGACACTCCTGCTTTGAAGAGCCTGCTAGTTCCCTATTCTAAAATCAACCAATTGATAAATAAATAAGTAAATAAATAAAGGTTAGGAAAATCCCAGCTTTCTAAAAGCAACTGCAAGTTGCGTGATACTGCATGTTTGAGAACAGCACTAACTTGCACAACAGGATGACAGTACAGACTTCCATCAGGTACTGCAACAAGAAATAAGGTTTTCCTGCAACGTTTTCATGGCTTCAAGATTACTTTGGGTACTGCTGAAAACTCTTTGGCTATGGTTCCATGCACATCTGCTACTCTCTTCCATTAAGGTATTGATCAGGAATAAAAGACCCATATACCAGATATACACAGCAATAAGAGCACAACCGATTTGTTCTCCTACTAAATATAGTTGATTGCTTGTCTGTTTTAGTATTCTCTCCATCAAGGAACAACTTAATATATAGTATTTAGTGTGTATTACCTGCTAGTTACATACCTGTCCCATTTTAGATTAGAATGCAGCTTTAGCAGGGGGGCATTGAAATACTGTGGAGGCCTGTCCGCACATCACCTGCAAAAGGCCGAAGAAGCTAGAAACCTTTCACAAGACTGGCTCCTGCATCCTGTTAGTGGCTTACAAAGAGGACAGAAGCTGTGTCTGTCCTTTCTCTTCCATATCCCTGCTTGCAGAGGTGACCAGCCTGTGATACTTACATAAGGTTGTGGCTCTTGCAGCAATTACTGCTCTTGGCTTCACACCCAGGGAACGGGCAGATACTTTTCCGGGTGCACCAGCTACACTATCCACACACCCTTTGGCATACAACAACGTCCAGCCAGTAGGTGCAGCAAAGGTGCACATGGTGCTTAAAGCAGAGATACGTCTTGGACTTCCATCAGAAAGGAAGAATAATAACCTTCTGATTAAAATACTGCTGTAAGCCTGAGATATCTAAGTACAGGTTCCAGCCCTTGCACAGATATTCTTGAATGACCAGAGAAACATCACTTAATGCAGCCATTTAATGGAAATAAGATTTCCTTTTCTGTGCCATTCCTCTGTCTTGTGTGTCATACAGTCATCTTTTGCAACATGAATCAAAGAAGGAGATACACTTCTCACTTTCTGTCTTTTGTCAGTGTGCTTTTGTGAGGGCTGGTGCTTCTGACCACTGAGGTCCACTAGGATTAAATCAGTTGCATTGTACAAAACCACCATGTTAATAGTTCCAGCGCAGGATGGAAAAGCAGTTATCTTAGCATTTCTGCTGCATTTAGTTATTTTTATAGTTCTGGACCTTTTTTCCTGCTGAGAGAACAGAATAAAAAAATTACTTTGAAAGACACTATAATCAACTGCTGCTGGCTGCAATTACATTGTGTACTTGATGTCTTCATAAAGTACCTCTAGTTTAAACCCACAAATCTTTCAGTTTGAATTCTCTCTGGGCTCTGTTCTGTTTTGTTATTTCAGAGATGTATTTACAGGAATGATCACTAGAGTATATGGCTTCATATAACAAAGATATAAAAAAATAAGTGATCAGAAGATTAAAATTTCATCAGCTATCTTTACACTGGAAAAATGACATTTTGTTCCATTTATGGCTGATATTTACAAAGGAAAGCCTCATGGACAATAAAGAAAAGAAAGCATTTGGGTTACAGTGCTGTAAAAGCTTATTCACACTTGAGAAAATTATTAGATGGAGACTTTCAGATTTAAATGGTCATAAGAGAGACATCATTTTAAAGTAAGCTCAAACTCAACAACTGCTTTTTAAGTCCAAGTCAATTACAGACAAGTCTGCAGTGTTATAGCTTATGAGCCCATGAAACTTAGCTATTACTGAAAATATCAAGAAATTCTTTTCTATATATGAAAATGTGCTAATATGATATATTAAAATATCTGAATATGACACTAAAAAGAAATGAATATGATAAATTTGTAAGCTTCTGTTTTTTTGAAGTTAGCTGGAATACTTTTTTTTCTTTGTACAATTAATGTCACTTTAACCTTTCCCCCTCCATGGTGAGAAAGTAATTTTTCTGCAGACTTTCCTTAAAGCCTTAGTCATGTCCTTGCAGTCTTGCCTGTGGGCTAAGCAGAATCACATACTCCACATTAGAGAGTAACAGCCCCAAGGACAGCCTAGGGTTCTGGCTCCTCTGTGTCATTTAAATTCTCTTAGGGACTTGGGCATTGCTCCTTTGGCTTGGCTTTGCAGGAAGGTAAAATCCAAGCAACTGATCACCAGATCCTTACCTGGCATGCTTCATTCCATACAACAGAGTGTCACACCTGACACAGCAAACACAGGAGTCACTGTTTAGTTATTTTCCTCCTCCCCCATTAATGCTTTCCCCACTTCTGTTCCTCAGGCTTTGACAATGCAATGTTGATGTCTTCCCCTCTCTAAGGATTGAAAGGGTTAACACTTGCACCTGATGTATGAGCCAGGGAAGAGTCCTTCCAGCAAGACTACATGGGTACAGAGAGTTTCTCTCACTGCATGGTCTCGCTGGGGGACTAAAAACTGACTCTGCTGCACAGGGAAAGCACTTGGCTCTGTAGAATTGTTTGGGGTTTAAGCAGGCTGAGTTTGCCCGACAGACTCAATTGGTGCTGGCTGAGTAAGCATCTAGAAAATGATGTCACAATACAGTGCATCCCCATATCTTCTACAAAATTAAATATTAATTAAAACTTCCATGGCAGAGCCCTCCTTTTCTTCCAAAGGCCACTGATGATAAATGATGATAAACACTTCATATAATGATGAAGCCAGGGACTAGTCTGCATCTTTCTAGGATCAGCTGTAAGTAAGACCTGCTTTGGGGTCAGTAAAGGCACATACACTTGTTCATTCATAGTTTAATCTGCTAGAACGAGAGAGTAGGGTCTGTTCTCTGCCTTTGTGCATTTTTCTCCAAGAACCTAAGCAAACTTCATAAGGATTGATGCAGTTTATTGTGTCACAGAAATAAACAAAAAAGCCTCAAACCCTAAAACATTTCCCATGCTCAGTTTCTTAAATTACTACGCTAAAGCATCTATTAACTCTCACCTGCTCATTCAGTCTCTGTGTGAGAACAGCAGTACATTATCAGTTCTTGAAAACACAATTAATGTTGATTCCAGTATACTAATGGACCTTAATCCAAATGTGTGAAGCTTTGTATCCACCGCTCAAACAATCTGACCTATCTGACTAGGGAATAAAGGATCTATTATACTGGCACTTCTGTTTGAATAAAGGTTATGTCAGAAACTTTAGAGACACCTATGGTTGTTAACCTATTTAGAAGCTATTTAAAATCTCTCAGCAACCCATAACATCCAAGATGTATAAATTCATACAGAAATGTAGTTGAATGCACGGGTTCAAAAAAGAAATTATCCTCAAGTCCAGTTTAGGATGCTTTATAAAGCATATTCTTTTGAGAGTCTATTGATGGAGTGAGTACAATGGGGCCGAACAGAAAAGAATGAGGAAAAAGTGTTTTCCCTTTCCTTGCTGATGCTTCTCATGGAAGGCTCTTTTCTAGTCTGGTTTATTTAACTATCAGCTGGGAGTGCTGCGTAGGAGTGGAGGAGGAACCAATTTGGGATTCCTCATGTCAAAAATTTTTATCTGATGCCTGTCACCATGCCTGAAAGGCATGTCCAGAGCAGAGCTCCCAGATTCATAGGAGTGACTCCAATGGATGCATTTCCTCTTTGATTTATAGCTGAAATACTTAAGTATTTCTCTGGAAGAGTGTAAATTTGCACTGAATTTTCACATTAAGGAATTACTTACATTAATGAAATATTGGGGAAGACGGTGAATAGAAAGGCTGACTATGACTATCATCACCTGGGGGAAGTAGTTTTGAAGTTGATATTTATAGTGATTAAGCAATTCTCTGAGGTTTTGATCCTTCAAAGAGGAATGAGCATAAACTTTGAATCTGCAGCTTGTCACACTGATGAAAGTTCTGTGGCTGCAAGTGACATTGCTTTTATGTTAACAATGATCATAGTTAAAGTTAGAGTGCGATCATTTTTAAGCTTGGATGTGCAGATTTCTTCTTTTTTCATAAAAAGCCTAGATTTGCTATATGTTTGAGCTGACAGAGCTAAGCCAGTTGTCTGAGGCTGTTGTACACTGAAATTGTTTTTCAGTCTTGACAGTTGATTAACACAGCAAGTTCCCCAGCCAGCTGACCAAGTGATGGTTGAGAGAAATGCCATGTTTAAAGTGCCTCTTTTTACCTGTCTTTGTGCAATGTGAAGAAAACAAATTTTAGCCCCCATCTCAAGGTCCCATCAGTTATATTTGCACATCTGCATTTAAAGAAAATAAAATATCCCTGGTGAATGACTTGTTTTCAGAATAAAGAAAGGAGATTGTACAAGAGAAACTATTACATTACGGAGATCTCTCTGGAGCGTGAGATGTTGGGACTGGAGCACAAAATGGCATTTAAGAGCTCACTGCTAAAGGCAGACCTCAGAGTATAGTGCTCCAATCTTTTTTATTCATTCAACTGAATTTATCACTATGACCCATAAAACAGTTATCAGCACCTACAGGGCAAGGACACCCTGGATTCAGCTGGTACTTACCCCAGTTGCATGCTTAAGCCAAGGTCTATAAAGGTGTGTCTCCTATGTTTCCACTCACAGGGAAGCTGCCAGGGCTCAGCTCCTCTGCTCCATCATGAAGACTGTCCAGTCAAGAAGGACATTATGTGATCATGCCCTTATTTCAGCATTTTGGACACATCTCTGCAAGGAAGAGCAAAAGGCTGTATTTCACAGCTGTGATATCATTCTTGTAAGCTATATTTCAGCATGAGCCACTATAAAACCTTTCCCATGACATCAGAGCTGTGAAATATAGCTGACTTGAAGTGCCGAAAATTCCCCTGCAGGAATAATTGTTTCCTGGCAATTGGCATGTGAAGAACTGATCCTTTAAAAGGCTGGCACAAATCCTGCCCAGGTAATGCTGCTCCAGGCAGCACTTCTGAGGAAGTGTTATGTGTAGGAGGAGAGGTATGGAGCCCACCATGGGATTTGGCCATAGAGGTAATGGGACGAGCACTGGCGAAGTCTGTCAGGCCATGATTTTCACTCCTTATGCCTCAACAGCCCATTCAGACTTCACCAACAGGAAAATAATGTTTGCTCATGTGCTGCACTCCCTACCTCAGACCCTGCCTCCCCAGTAAGACAAGCCACATGTGCACAGCCAGAGCTACCATCTAATCCATCTTTTCACACCAGCCCTCCAAACACAGATCATCCAGATGATAGATATGTGCTGATACAAGGCAGCTCACTGACTCTGCCACTGCTCAGGGCACTACTCAATGGACCTGGGCAGGCCCCAACCTCCCCACAGAAGCAACCTGGCAAGAAAATGGAAGTCAAAAATATTGTGTGAGGCACATTTCCTTCTTTCATATCACATGAAGGAAGATATCGATCAGAATACAGTCCACCCAGATCCAAAGTTCAAGTGGATGTTGGCAGAGTCGTAAAGGACAAGACCCTATGCAGGTCAGAAGGGCATGGGAGGAGGATGAGAGACTATAGTCAGAGAGTTAAAGCCACATCATCTCTGCCTAGCCAGGTGCCTGAATCTGCTGCCCCTATCCCTCTCTAGCAACCTGTAGTTTGCTGCTGCTCCATCAATTGCATTGACGGCAATTGTTGAACACATTGTGAAGTTTAGTCATGCTGCCTTTTTCTCTTTCTCCTCTGGAATGGTTTTGTACTGGGCAGCAGCTCCATTCTTGCTGTTCTGACTGTGTGTACATGTTTACATGGATGTGTGTATACACCCACGTGTTTGTGTCTCTCACAACACTCAAAGCCAAGTGTGGACACAGCTCCCATGACCTGCAGGACAGAGTTGTTTTTACTCACAGAAAGCTCACGGGCTCACAAGAGCTAACTGGAAACCTTCCCTCTTCTCCAGAGGAAAGTACACTGCTTCAGAATTAATTATACCTTTTCCATTTTCCTCTTAATGCTGAAAAACCGACTCCTTCTCACCTCGGAGTTACCTCTTAACAGTATTTTTTCTTGTGAAGCAGTAAAACAATATTGTTTGAACAGTCCTGTTCCATTACCTACTATTCATATAAAAGCTAAGTGGTATTTCTTTATAGAAAATTATTTACTAACAGGAACTGTAAGAGACTTGAGGTTATTTTTTGCAATTTATTACTAAAAACAGCAACAACCAGAGCAGTAGCTAACCAGAGGCATTGTAGGCATTCCATCAGTGTGGCTCAAAGCTAAATTCTGTCTAAGGTAGATCTTTGAAAAACCAAATATATTATATAGGGTTGGAAATGGTCTTTGATACAGAATATGATCCGAGTAGTGTTGCATTAAATGCTTACAAACTGAAAGAAACAAACAAATTGTCTTTGCAATTTGGTATAGTCAGACTGTCATTCCACAGTCTTTATTTACAAACACTGAGAGATTCTGTATTGACTTTTGAGCTGGTTCAGAATAATTTAATGGGTTTTGATCAGAATACTGAAAAAACCCCAAAACTTTATCAAAGAGCATCAGTAAGAAAACAAATGAAATTTAATCAAATTATCCTTCTCTCAGAGTATAGATCTATTTGGACTAAAAATTTATCAGTATGTTTATGACAAAAATATATCTTGTGAAATGTTTCTGTCAACTGATTCTGATTTCTTCACATTATAAAATATTCCAAAGCTATTAGCTAGGCATTTTGCATGACTGGTTACCTGAGACACATAGTATAATTTCTTCCTTCTGAATAGAAGCTTACAGTGTTTTTAAAAATAGAACTGTCCACACTACACTAGGGTACTGTATGTATAGCTTTTTGCATATTGAAAATTACGAGGTCTTCAGAGATAACTTTGTCATTATTTTGTAGGTGCACAGATATTTACCAATAATAGTAGGAAGCAGTAGATAGTAAAAACCCACAGATAGCAATGAACTAGTTGGGCAATTTTTGTGCTTTTAGAAGTTACATTTGTAAAGCAAAGTGCCCACATCACTTTCTGCACAGTAACAAAAAGGTCTAATATGTGTGAAATATTGACAAACATACACATTTATTTCACCAGCCTATTTAGCTTACCCTATCTGAATGAAGTCCAAGCCAAAACACCTTAAATGTGAGGGAAAAATCCTTGAGTTATCTAAGTCCAGTCTCTTCAACCATAACTATAGCAACATAATGCCTTCTGGGATGAGAGTGTGCACTTCTGCTAGCACTTCTTTGATGTAATATGGTAACCTCATCAAGATCCCCAAGCAGAAAGTTATCAGTTACATCCTAAAGCTCAGGCAGTAAAAAGAGAAATGCCTCATTTGCCTTTGTTGACAAAGAAATGCAAAAGGAGTTAAAAGGGAACCCCTCACACCCCATACCCAAACATCATGACTCCTTTCTCCTACTCAGTATAGAGCTATTGATATAGAATATACAGATTATTTAAAGGGTCATTTGCAACATTTTTGAATGAGAAACTGACCAGCTTTTTAGTTTCATTTTTGGACTTATTTCCTGCAGTCATGACAGTTAAATATCTTTGGAAATGCTAAAAAAGTTGTTATTTTTCTTTTCAGAGATCCTTTGAGACTGCAAAGACTATTTAAAGAAGAGAGACGGCATGAGATTGGATTCAGTCCAGTGAAGTAGGTTAGTTGAGGACAAGAAAAAAAGTTGTTATTTAGACCTCCTTGTGTTGCCATAATGAGAACTTACCATTGCTTCTGGCTGCTGCTTTGGGCTGGTCAGCCCCACCAAAGCTTCTTAACTCCGTTATCCCAAAGGACTAGTGGCTTTCCAGGAAAGGAGAAGGTTTTGGTATTGTCTGGAAACAGCAGGCAAGACCTCCATCGTTCCAAAAGGAGCTGGATGTGGAATCAATTCTTTTTATTGGAGGAGTACACAGGAACTGACTACCAATACGTTGGCAAGGTAAGCTTCTTTCATACACATCTATGTTTTGATTTTAGAAATGCTGGAAAGCCAGCAATAACAAGTAGGTAAGAGCAAAGCCTGCTACAACTTTTCATTTGCCTTCCTGTGTGCCCAGTTTCTGCTGGTACCTTTCAGCAGAAAGGTTCATAGGCTTCAGCCTTAAATTGTAATCCACAAGAAGAAGTTCTTCATTTTACCAGGAAGTCTCATGGCAAATCATGAACAATTCTATTAAAGATTTTCCTTTTTATTTTTTGTCAGGAAATAATCAAACTTAATTATAGGCCAGACTTTTTGCTTTAAAATGTAATGTGTTTTCCTTATGCTCATTAATTTTGCTAGAGTCAAACTGTATAAACCAGAAGAGGTTTTGGTCTAGGGTAGGATTCACTGTACCTTCATTTTTGGTGAGGATTCTCTATACCCAGCAAAAGGAAATTTGTTTCCCTTTTTATTTTCCACTGCACACAACAATGCTGCAGCCATTTTCTGATGAGGTTTCATGGTTTCACTGAGGACTCTGTAACATAACCTTCATACCACAAGCCATGCTATTACAAACCACAGCTGAAGCCCACTAAGAGGCAACAGGCAGCTGAAAATTTCTAATCTCAAAGCATACTGACAGTTACAAAAGGGTCTGTAAAACACCATTTAAAAAAGAAAAATCACAGCTTAACTCTTAAAATGTCCACCTCTCTGAGCAGTAGACCCCCGTGTAGGTAACAACCTTTATGTGGACTTTAGAGCTAGTGCACCTGTAGTAAGAGTCTAGAGAGAGACTATAGAGCCCAAGGTGCCATAGTCTATAGGAGCCCTCTCTTGCAGAATGCAGAAATTATGCTATTGATGATGACAGTCAAAGCAGAAACAATACAGTTTGGTTTTCCAACTAAAATGGGGTTGTGTCTGATCTAGTTTGATCTCTCAAGCCTCTTACCAAAGGCTGCAGATCACAGTGGTTTGACATTTTATCTCCCTCTGCAAGCTTCTGAGCATTCCCATGAGAGATGGTGGCTGCTTTTCTTGCCTGCCAGTCAGCTTGTCAGTCAAAGTTGGATGCAACATTCCTTTCCTCCTAAATGGCTGCAAGGCATGATTCAAATGAAGAGCTACTCAGCTGGTGTAATACTCATAGAGTTCCAACCAGGATCATCAGCATTCATGAAGGGTACCATTGAGCCCAGTCTACAGGAAAAGGCCAAAGGCAGAGAGTCGTCAGAGAGGAGAAGTAGAGAAGGAAGATAGGGTAAGAAAAAAAGCCAGAAGAGAGTAAGAGGGGAAAGAACTAGAAAGGCAGAGGTGGAAAGAATGGAAACTTTATGAAGAGGAATCAAGATGGAAAGGAGGGGAAAATGACATCAAATGGGGGTAGAGAATAAGAGAAAAAGTGGAAGAAAAAGTTTATTTAAAGATAGCAAAAACAGAAACAGAAGATGAGACACTGAAGGGGAAGAAAAAAAAAAACCAACCCAACAGGTAACAACCGTGGAGTCAAGGAAAAATTAAAAAGAAACAAATGGAAAGAGAGCAGTCCTCCACACACTCTCCTGTTTCACAGTGTACTGTGGGGGTGGTCAACATAATGGGGAAATCTTTCTCCAAGGATAAAGTATGTGGTCCTGGGGTGAGTCATAAAGTCTGTCATTTTCACTTTTAATTTTGACTTTAAGCCTGCTCAGCCCCGCATTCTGTCCACTGCAGAGCTAGAGTAGAGCTATTGACTTCAGAGGGTCTGATTGGATACTGAATATTCCTGCAGGATGAGTTTGCTGAGAGAGTTAAAAAATGGTGCAGTTGGACCAGAAAACCAAGAAAGTTTGAACAGGAGTCACAGAGAGAAAAAAATGTAGATGTTATTTTTTAAAGTTGTCTTCCCACCTATTTGTACTTAAATACACTTACTGTTTCAAAGCAGAGAAACAACACATAATATATAAATGTCACTGGTTCTGTGTTCCTGACCTGTTCACATGTGGCCTTTCACACATCTTTCAAATGCCAGAACTGCTCACACCTTGTAACTGAACAATTAGCCAAGAGGCATGGCAAAGCAGCCATTTATTTTTAAAATTGGGTATTGGTATGAGAATAAATAATAGAAACAGCTGAATGTCTCCAAATTGAGGTAACCAGGCAATTTAACTGAGCAATTGAACTTGATTGGTGTGGGCAAATGAGGAAAATGAACATTTTTTATGAAGCATGTTTTTTTCATCAGAAGACTAAATGTTAACCTTAAATATGGACTTAAAAATAGTAGGAACATAAGGAAGAAATGTGAATAGCAAAATTTTTTTTAAAACAATAACAATATATGTATGTAAAGGGGAATTCTGCTTGTCGTACTTTGTAAGCAGGCAGACCTGGATCTTATGGGGTTTTTTGTGTTTAGTGGTTAAAGCTGGTGCACCTTAACATAATTTAAAAAAAAGATTCCATGTAAGCTACAAAAAAAAAATCTTTTTATCAGGCTGTTTTTACTTTTGCGGGTTTTTTAAGATCTGTTTAATCTAAACACCTACATCAAGATTTGAGATATAAGAAGTCTGTTGTGAAAGATTCTAACAAACAGCATTATTTCTATGAACAGCTGTAAAATCCTGTAACTGTTTATAATACAAAAACCACATTTGCATTATAATAGTTTTAGAGAGAAGGGAAGGAACAGTGAAAAGGAATGCATTCAGGTTTGAGATAGTAAAAAGGAAAGGTAATCTCACTGAAGACAGAGCTCAAGACAGTACTGAGGACAATGATGAAGCATCACCCATACCCTGTATACTCTTTGTCTGTTGAACCCAAAGCTTTCCATCCTTTAGGAGTTAATTGTTCAAGCATATATTAACCAAACTAGCCCTTTTTTTTTGTACCCATGGGTCCTGTCAGCTATTAAAAAGTGCTCCCCGGTTTGGTATGCTACATGCTTTATCAGCCCAAATATGCAGCTGTATCACACTGGACAGGGATATGTGGCTGCCAACAGGAAGCTCGCAGTGTTATAAGTACAAATTGATTGTGTGCTGTGGCTCGGACACCAGATCCATCATTTTATTATCCATTCTTGTATTCCTGAATTTCATTCCTGTATATTTGTGAAATAAGCTCTTTTTAAAAGAGTCAAAATTCACGCCTCCAGTCACTGTAGGCTCAGACATAATAATAAGGAACTTGAAGAAAAGTTCTAGACTGGAATTATTCATTGCACTGCTGAATAACTCGCGAACTACAGCTATGCATTGAAGTGTGACTGATGGGCACAGTGACATTTTAACCTGAAGATATCTTTTCTTCTGGTTCAGAAATTATGGCACTTGGCAGGGACTCAATCCCAAAATAAAATAAAAGAATTACATGAGCATCAAAGTAGAGAAGTGCCTAGCACTGCTATCTCACCAAAATTTGCAGCATTTGAGTTGGGTTTTAAAAGTGATCCTGTTGTACCGGTGGCTGCTTTGTACAATTTTGTAGAGCTGGGGTGAATGCATCTTTAAATCACAGGTAAACAATGAAGCAGTAGTGCGGCTGTATATAGAACTATATGTTACATTCCCTAGAGATCTTCAGATATTACAGGGAAAAAAAGTGAAAAAATCTGCCCTGTTCCAAGATTGTACTCAAAGGTATAGTTACCATTTGTATGCACTTGACAGCTTTGCGTGGCTGTCCCATTGGCTACATAAAATCCATGAACTGGCATCCACCACTGAGGTTAGAGCACAAACCTAGAAATCATTTTAATATAAAGGGGCAGGATGCCACTTTCTTTAGGACTGAGGAGAGTTCTGAACTAGTTTTGAATCTTACTCAATCCAGAAACAGCTTCTGGCATCCTGCAGTGGAAAGGACCAACTTGGTTTCCTGGTAACAACAGGCACAACTGTGGAACAGTTGTGTAACACTCTGTCTGTCTGGCACTAAAAGGAAACTTCCAGGCATACTTTTCATTTTTGCTGTGTCTTACTGATGTTCATATAGTTCAAGCAGTATGCTTGCCCGGAAGCTATCTGATGTTACTACCTGTACAACCCATCATAAACCATCAACCTCTGCTGACAACTCCATTTTTCAAGGAAGATAAAGTCATCCTGCTGGTATGTGGCTTGGCAAAGTAAAAAGGATTCCATGTTACTGTAGGCAAACACAGAATCCTTTTGTTTGGTGTTGAAAGGACTACTGGAGAAGATAAATTCCCCTCCATTAGGAATGGTTTAAGGTACTGTTGATCCTGCTTTGGAG
Organism: Acropternis orthonyx; assembly: GCA_035583155.1. Taxonomy (NCBI): domain Eukaryota; kingdom Metazoa; phylum Chordata; class Aves; order Passeriformes; family Rhinocryptidae; genus Acropternis; species Acropternis orthonyx. The sequence continues at coordinate 70,464,695 of JAWWEU010000081.1, read as the reverse complement.
GAGTTCAACTAAATGTTACCATTGTAGTTTCAGTACTGTTTTTCTTTCTTTTGTCTGATTTTACTTCTGGCTACAACTGTTCTGAAGGCGAGTGGAGCAGTGTATTTTACCAGAACCAAATCAAACAAAAGACAGAATCTCTCCAAGGTATTGCAAGTAGAGGGACTAAAGAACATACTGAGGCAAAAGCATCTGGCTGTGAGCACACACAATGGGCTATTTAAACAAAGAAATTAATTGTCATGTAATACAGTCCATGGCTTTTCAGCATTTGTGGTAGTAATGGGTCACATTATTCCAATTGTTAAAAGGTATCATATCTTAATTAGATGGCATAACTGTCAAGAGGAATCTTCACCTTCTCTCAGATCTTTAGTACACTAGTATTCTGTACTTACCTTCAATATTTTTGTTCCCCCAAAAAAGCAAGATGTGACTGCTTGTTACATTTATAAGGCCTAAAGTTAAAAGTTACCCTTGTAACTTCATTCAGAGAGCATACTCAAAGCAATTTTCAATTTGTTTTTGATGCTCAGAACATCCTGTCTCAGGGTCTAGACTCTGCATTCTGCATCCAAAACTGGCAGCTCCAGAGCCAGTGTCTGAAGGATGTCTGAGTTCTGAACAATTTGTGGGCTTGCAGTGGCTCACAGCAAAACTGCAGTCAACTGTCAGTCAGCCCTGTGTTGCATCAGTCAATCTGAGCTGCACTGTAGGTTCCAGCACTGCTCACAGTGCACCTAAAGCTCTGAGCTGTATGCCCCTCCCTGGCAAGTCCTCAGTGATCTGTTTCCACAGCTAAAGATGCGTGTGAAATTTGACTTTACACTGTGCCTCTCAAAGGACCTCCACACCCTTTACCACACAAAAGGATGAAGAGTAGTTTTGCACCTTTCCAGATTTAGGCTCCCTCCAGCATATCATCTTGTGTGAGGGTGCTGTGGTCCCTGGGGAACATTAATGGCTATCTGCACCACTCTCTGCAGAGAAACTTCTCTCTTAGCAAGACACAGGGCTTTTGTGGGCCATTTTTGGTACTCCTGCTCATGCTACTGACAAGAAAGTCAAAGGGTCCTTTACATGTTATGAGTTAATTACAGCAGTAAGTTTAACTCTGTGGTAAAAGAAGCATTAAGATCAGCCTTTTACACATGACAAAACTGATGTACAGGAAGGTTAAATAACCTTCTGCATAGCTAAAAGTCAGAAATTTCAAACCCAAGTTCTTAGCCCCTTCCCTGCTCCCCCCCATCCCCACCCCAGTTTATATGATTAGGTTACCTGCCTCCCACTTCAATAGGCTGAATACTTGTCATTCTCTTAAAAGATAGAACAAATGCTGTGGTGCATCTGCACTTCCTTCATTCCTCATCCATCAGTCATATTTTGTGTTCCACCACTTGACTTTCCCGAGTGCCCTTCATTTCTATATTGAATTGCACACACATACACACACTTGTCTTATATTCCTCTTTGAAAGATTTACTGGTGCTGATAGAAGTTCTCTGTACTGTCAGTCTCTGCGGAATAGAGATAACTCTGTAATGAGGGACAGTTGAGAGGTTAGAGGCCCAGGCCGACAATCCAGAAACAGCTTGCAGATTTAAAACCATCATATGGGAGCTAAGAAAGGAGATAATGAGCAATGGGTGGGGTGGGCAAGGATGTTATTCAGAAAATGAAAAGGCAGGAAATATAGCATGGTTAATGTTTACCGTCATCATAATTGTGAATCTACTTGGCATCATCCTTGTATCCAAATATATTACACAATATAAGAGCCTTACAACCATCTGTTTCAAACATACCACATTTCCTACATAATGGCACATGATGGTATTTACAGTGTAACAATACATAACCTCCTCCCTTCTTCCCATTCACCTAGAAAGCAAGCAAATCTTAGGACCCTCAAATGAAGGGGGTTTTGTGCCCCAAATGAAACAATTTTGTTTTCCACATGCTAATGATCTGCTTATACCAGTGCTTGCATTTTGGATCACATCTTTTCACAGATTACCCTGTTCTCTTGTTAGCAGTCTGCACATCACCCTGTCCTGTGTGTCCCTAGGCTTCTGGCTATAGAAAAACAGCTAAACATATTAATCTTCCTCTCCAATGAGAGACTGCATGTGAAGTTCATACTTTATTATGGGTTACTTAGATTGCTGTTCTTTGGAGCTGTGATTACTAATTTCTGATTTGTTTGTATGGAACAGTAAAGTTCTCACTATGAAGCTGCATCCATCATGAGCATAGATCGTGAAGGCTGGTAACAGCTGAAAAAAAAAAAAAACAAAACCTCTTTCAGGCCTACAACAACCATTGTTATTCCATCATGTGTTGTTTACAGTTAGCTTACCAAAACCAATAAACCATAAAGCTTAGAGAAATCTCTTTATTAAATTAAACATATTGTCTGTGACTCCCTCTTTTTTTGCTGCCATTGCCCTCACTGGTGAACACAGGTTCACAGTGGGGCAGCAGCAGATGGAGAGCAGTGGCCAGCCAGTGTAGCATCTCAAAACACAAACTGAAAATGTGATGTGAATACCTACTGTTGATCAGTATGCACTAATGCAGTCTGGTGCTTGCTTTCACCATTAATGGGGTGAAACAAACCTCACTGTGCACTTGCAAGTACTTCAGGATTCAGTGAAGCTTGTAGTTATCATGAAAGTCTGAGGTGGCAGATGAAGGAAAGGGAAGAATCACCCTCTGGAAGGAAAAGAGAAGGAAAAAGTATCAAAACTTTATCGGTCTTCTATTTCACAAAAAAAAAAAACCAAACAAAATAAAACTAAAAAAAAAGCAAAAACAAAGGTTGTAAAGAAAGAGAATACAGACTGAGGTGGAAATTAAAAAAGGAGAAGGTGAAAACAGATTAGCAAATGTTTGTGTTAGAACTATCATTACCTCTGTTTTCTTTACAGAGTTGCTTATTTTGGAGCTATATAATTTAATGTAGGCTGCAGTTCTTCAATCCCCAGCTTGCACATGCAGTGTGGTACAGGGCAGGGCTCCTGGAGAGCTCAGCTGAAATGGCCTCTCTGTATCGGAATATCGTCTCTCTCGCACTATTTCTTACTTTGTCTTTTTGTGAAACATCAAGTGTTATTTCACCATTAGGTGCCTGTTGGAACAAAGAAGGCTTTAATGTCCTACACAGACTCACATAATGATCATTCAGTCATCTTTGGCATGTTTGTCATCTTTGCCTATTCTGTATCTGCATGTTGGAAGGTAGTTCAGTCAAATAATTTGTATAATTTACATGTTTAGCATCATGTTATCGTTAATGGAAGGTCGAGTTCTTCCTAAAAGACGGAACCAAATAACATAACTGTACTTTCACTCTATTACATACTTCCTCATACCTAGCAGCCCTTGCAATCAAGCTGTCCAGCACACTGGCAGGGAATTTAAAGGGCATGCAAACAGAGGTGTCAGAACATTCATTCACAGTTCTTTCCTCTTCATGTAGTTTTGCACATTTCAGGTCAGTTGTTTAAAACATAGTTAATGCTGCTTACAATTGCTAAAATTATTCACAGAATGTCCTGTACAGCTGGGGAATAACAACTGCCAAGGGGTGGAGGGCAAAGAGTTAATGTCTGTGGATGAAAACTCTTGCATGAGTATTCATGGTAATAGTAAACTAGTGTGTGCTTGAGCCACCTGCTACTTCCAGGTAACAAAGCCTGTCGGGATCTACACCATTCCCCTGATAAATATCTGTTATTTTACCTACAGAAATATTTTATGTCCCATTTCCCTTAGAGTTTTTAGACTAATAGTATCATACCGATTATATATGCTTCAGAGAGAATGCTTTTCTTTCATGAATACTAGATACTGTATAACTGGGAGAGCATAGATACAAATATTCTCACCAAAAGAATTACAGGTTCTCCACTCAAAATGAATATGCATGTAACAGGCTATGTTGGATCTTGAACCTGAAGTCTGAGACTGAATATCACTCCTGCCAGATAGTATCAGAGAATATTTAAGGCTGGAAGAAACCTCTAGAGGCTGCCTGGTGTAACCCCTTCCTCAAAGCAGGTCCAGTTAGAGCAGCTTGCTCAGGACAGTGTCTGGTCAAGTTTTGTGTATTTACAAGGATGGAGATTTCACAGCTTCTCTGGGCACTTCTCTCCTTGCTTACCCATCTCTCCTTTCTTTCTTTACTCCTTTCTTTCTTTCTTTTTTTTTTTTTAACCTCCTAATATCTAATCAGAATTTCCCTTATTGCAACTTGTGTCTATTGTGTCTCATCCTATCACTGCTTTCTCTAGCTCTGCCTTCTCTACACCCTCACCCTCCCCTTAGCTAACTGTAAACAACAATAAACCTTCTTGTCTTAATTCTAAACAAAACCATTTCTCTCTTCTCTCCTCGTATGTCATATTCTCCAGCCCTTCATGTACCCTCTCAGTAATCCTTCTGTAAATTCACTGCAATATGTTAATATCTTTCTTGTACAGAGGAAGGGCAAAACTAGATGCAGTACTCCAACTGTATTTTCACAAACTCTGAATGGAGGAGAAAGATAAATGCTCTCAAGTCAACAGTCTGTACTTTGCTAAAGCAAACCACTTGGCTTTCTTCTCAGCAAGGACACACTGCTGATTCATGTCCAATTTATTGTATACTGGAATACCCAGATACTTCACTGCAAAACTGTTTTCTCTCTAGCCTGTACTTCTGCAAGGGGTTATTCCAGCATAGATACAAGACTTTGTATTTGCCTGTGCATGACGTTTTCATCAGTACCTTTCTCCAGGTTGTTGAGATCCCTTCAGATAACAGCTCTATCTTCCCAATTTTGAGAATGATTCAGCCAACCAGCTTCCATTTTATTATTTTCAAACTGCTGAGGATGCATTCCATAATTTGAGTCCTTAAGACATCAAGCAGCATTGACTCCCAGTATCAGCTCCTGAGGAACATCACTGGTGATGTGTCACCAGTCAGGCTTCATGTCCCCATTTATATTTGGCTACCCAGAGAATTTTCCACCCTCCTTATAACTGGACATTTTTCCTGTCCATATCTCACTGATTTGTCTGTCTGGATCCTATCGAGACTGGGACAAAGGCCTTGCTAAAGTCATGCAGTATTCAATGCACTCATCCACAGTGCCATCCATGTTGACATGGAAGGCAGTCAGGTTAGCGAAGCATGATTTTTCCACTACTAAATCCATGTTGGTTATTCCAAATCATGCTTTTCTTCATGTACAGTATAGCTTCCAAGCAAATTTGCTTTATAACCTGTACTAGAACTGAAATATAGCTGTCCAGTTTTTAATTCCCAGGTCATTCTTCTTGCCCTTCTTTAGAATTGGTGTGACTTTCCCTATTTTCAGAATGTAAGAACCTTCCCCAAAGACTATTACTTTTCAGACATTATAGGAAGAAACATTTCATCATCATCACCATCCTTCAATGTTTTCTTATGGAACTGAGTGTGTCCAAGTTACTTAAAAGGCTCCTGATTTATTGGGTTTTGTCTGCTGTGGATAATGCTTGACTTTACCAGAATTTTCTGCTAGGCTTAAGGCACTTTGGGGCCTGTGGGCAAATTGAAGTTTCACATCCCTGAGCAGTTCTTCTTTTTATTCATGGCTAATGGGCCCAACATAACACATCCTTTGGTCAACTCATCAATCACCATGGTGAAGAAGTTGTCTTAGGACATTCTGCAGAAACCTGGGTTGCTTGCATACAGACATAATGCCCTTACAGCAAACATGAGAATGATTAAAGTCCCCCATGAGTACTGTGACCTGCAATCATAGGGTTTCCTCCATCTGTCTAAAGAAGGCTTCATCTACTTCATCTCTTTGGGCAGTCTGTGACAGAGGAGATGTCTTGTGTTGGCCTGTCCTCTTATTCACAAGATCTCGACTGATTTGTCACCTGTTCCAAAGCAAAGTTCCATCTACATGAATGGATGGTTTGCTAATCCACCTCCTTGTCTTCCTGACCTGGCCTGTCTAAAGGATCTGTCCTTCTGCTGCAGCATTCAAGTCGTGTGAGCTGTCCCTTCACAGCCTCACTAATGCACTTTGAGGAATACTTATTTGAAAGAAGAATCTGCTCAATGCCAGACTTGGCTAAAGTTTACTGAGAACATTTTTCTAGTTGAGCAGTCTTCCTCAAGAGAGTCCTGTTGAAAGTTAAATGTGTGGGCTTTTAGATTGTATCCACTGTCTCACAAATCCCTCATTATCTCTTTACATGACAAACTTTTGTTTAGGAAAAACGTCAGGGAACCTGGCAGAATGGAGATATTTTTCCTTTCCCCAGCTTCTGAACTGTAGAACTACATGATAGGGGCATACAAATAGATTAAAGACTCAACCAAATCTGTGAATATGAATTCATTTTCTCTTTGTTAAGTCTTCATTTAAATCTGGGTGTGGGTTCTCCATTGTTTTAGTGTTTGTCTATATCCTCCCTTCTCCATCCCCCTACTTTCCTCCCTGACACACACACTTAGGTAGCATATAAAATTCATACACGCATTTCAGGGTTTGATTGTCAGCATCAAGCACTCAGAATATCAAAGGGTCACCTTTGCCAGTAAGCAAAGGATGAGCATTTGCTTTCAAGCGCATCCATCAGGGAGTAGTCAGAAGCTGTTACTTGTTGAAGAAGCCTGATGTTTTATTCAACTGTATCCCAGTAAATACATTTCTGGATATTAGGCCAAGGGTTTTTTTGTTTTGTTTTGTTTTCTAGTTAATTTTTAAGATAGATTCTTCCCTACCCCCACAGGAGAATAGTGGTTTTCACTGAATTAGAAAGGTAGGTGCTCATATACCTTAATTAAGGTGCTGTATTTGCTTACTGTTTAATTGAGGCATTTTTGAAAGTTCATGATTTCAAAGAAAACATTTTGTCAGTTATTAAATAGATAATTCTGACCACTTATAAAGAGTAATCAACTGTCCCCCTGTAAATTCCCAGATAAATGAATAACATATAATACAGACTGATTCCACTAAGTAGATGCATCACATAATTTAGAGACTAAGGCACATATACTAAAATAAATTATTAATTGTAGAAGTACATGTTTGCTGAATGTACTCTTTTCCAAACAAAATATTTTGTCCTAATCTCCACAGAATACCTGCTGTCATCTTCCACTATGGGAGTTTCCTTTTTTGATTGACTAATTGAGTACAGGACAGAAGTCCCATTATAGTCAGTTAAAAGGTATCAGAATACTGGAATTTATTTCCTCTGAACTGGAAAAAAGCTGTCAAGAAAGTTGGTGTTCTGGAATTGTAGGCACAATTTGAATTGAAAAATGGGGGTTTAGGCATGCATCCCTGTTAGGGACTCATTGTATTCCCATTGAACATCATTACAAATCAGGCACCTAATTCTCCTTTACCCCATGTATGAAAGCACATATATTCCTTTTCATGGATTTTTTAAGATACCTCAAAATGTTAGGTGAGCTAATACAACCAACCCAAAGTGCAGACTCTCCCCCATCTACCCCGTCCAAACCTGTGGTGACAGTACCCCTCAGCTAGTGGATAATAACAAAAGGCTGAGAAAAATTACGTTTTCTAGCTTTGCAGCTGCATTAAGAATAGGCCATCGCCCCAGTCCTTTAAATGCAGTAAGCAGTGGCAAAGCCACAGTATTGCTAATCTCGATTCCAGTTAAATGGTCCTCAGTCTTTCCACAAACTGGGCAAAAATTACACCTAAGGCTCTCAAATCATGTTATAATCACTTTATACAGAACTGGACATTGTTAACAACTCACATTTTACTGCAGGGAGAATGTAGAAGCATCAAATAATGATCTAAGATCAGACAGGAAGACTCTGACAAAGACAATATTAAAACCTGCCAGTCTTGTATTTAGGGCTACAAGTGTATCTTTCCCTTATGTATCTCGTGTTTTTGTCAAAGAGATACTCTTAAAGGCGCTTCACTCCTTCTTCGTATTTCTTTTGTGTACCAAGAAAATCATCAGTGATGCCTCAAACTAAGTTTCCCATTTAGTGTTTCAGACTTGCACTTGAATCCAATGACTGACTATTCAGTTAAGGTAATAGATTTTAAGTGATGAGAATGTCTGTATCCTAAACCAAGATTACTTGTGTGGCTCTTCAAAGAATTCAAAGGCTTGAATTTTCATTCCTGATCACTAAAATGTATACATTAGATAGGAAAATATTTTTTAATCTATTCTAATCTTCTGCTCAGCTATTAATGTAAGTGAATTTAGTACCTGAGCTAGGTAGGATTTGGCAAGCCTGAGGCTACCTAAGTCCTTTATGCTTTTTAGTAGGTGAATGTTGATGTCTCAACTAAAACAAATTCTCATGTCTACCAGGTACTGTTTCTACCATGAGTTTGAAAACATTGGCTGAAAGAAACGATGGTCATTATGACAAAGAAATGCCAGATGCTTAAATAGATGGACCAAAAGCAGAAAACAGGGTTTTTAAACTGCTTTGGCTTTCCCTGAGAGAGAACCAGATTCTCCACACTTTTGTGAGGGTAATTGCAGAAGTCTGTGCAATGCTCTATTGTTATCATCACTAGTGTTTAGCTGGAGAGGGCTCTTTGATCTTTCAAAGGCATAATGAAACCCAACTGCTCTAAGTATGACTGGGAAAATTCAGTATACAACCACGGATTTTATTTTTTTTTTTTAAGTGAGAGGTCAGTTATTACTCAAGAGTCAGAATTGTTTTGAGTTCCTTAGAGTCTGAAAGGAAGACTGCCTTTCTTCATGTTATATAGTAGTTCAAAGAAAAGCAAGAAGTTTGATAAAAGAACATGAAACTCAAGGGCCCATATGTATAGAGATCAGATTTGACACCACAGTCTCTTGTGCCGTATAAATTAAAGACCTGTTTGTCTTTGTAAAGGCAGACTTTGTAAATTCCTGTTATAATTGGGCCTAGAAATAATAGGAAAAGCAAAAAATAAAACTGCATTGCCACAGACGTGCTAAGCAGCACTCAGCTCAAGAGAACATGAGGTACCTTTACCTAGTTTGCAGCTTTGCCAAATATCCGTTAAGATCTTATTATAAGTTGCCCCTAGAGAGAAGGGCCAGCAGAATAGTAAGGTACCTTCCTATTTTGGCATACTGCAGCACAGGACAAAAGCTCTTGTGCTGTTGTCCCTGTTTAATCACAATGAAGAGCAGAAGCAGCTGGGGAACCAAAGAGGGAAGAGTTGAGAAGCCCCAGGCAATGTTGAAAGGATTGAGACGTTCCAATTGATTTTTTGCAAAGCTGATTAGCTGTGGATACACGTTTGCACTTCAGATTAGAAAACCCATTTGTGATTTTGAAAGGTGTGTGATAAAGGTGTGAGTCACCAGATGGATGTTTGTTCTTACCTTCATACCTTTAAAACAGATTCCCAACTATTCTTTGGGCAGGCTATTCTATAAACCAAAGATTCCAACATCAGCCAAACTATTGTCTCTGTCTGTCTCAGGCTGTGTGGCCTCACATATGGCCCTCACAACAACAACAACAACAACAACAACAACAACAACAACAACAACAACAAAAAAAAAAAAAAAAAAAAAAAAAAAACCCAGAATGAAAGGAGCCTTCCAGCCTGCCTGGAACTCCAACCTGCTTGAAGGGTTGAAGGGTGGGGGCCTGAGGTTCCACAGGGAGAGAACAAGTTGCCTCTTTTCCCTGGTCTAATGACAAATTCTTATTCCATTGTCCTTTATACTATTTTTGTTACTCTGGTTTTTTTCTCTTCAGTACCCTATATTCTTATTATAGTGCCTTTTCTGTGTTCTGTTTGTTTTGAAATCAAATGCCACCATCTTTTATACATACTTTGCCTTTTGAGTGCCTGGTTGGTTCTGAATCTTGAAATACGCTTACTGCTTTTCGGTCCATTCATTTTCTGAAATTGTTCATCAGCACAAAGCTGGTTTTAATCTCTCTTAGTGTCATTCATTTACAGGGAGCATCTTGGCACTGCTACTTTTGAGAAAGAATGAGAAAGTTCACTGACATTTTGGTACTCTCAAGAAACAGAAGGATACCATCACTGATGTTTTTCACTAGTTTTATTTTTTAATTCCTCCTGTAGTTATTCATATCAGGACTATATTTTTTGTAGATGATACTTCTGTTACTGATCACTTCTATCTGACATACAGCTTTTTCCCTGTTTGCAGTGGGTGCAGTTTTAGCTTTTCTCTGTGTGTGTATAAAAGCCAGTACTTAGATTAAAGGGGACCCTTAGAGGGTACTGTTATACACTGAGGAGATTGTCTTAATAAAGCATTTGATGTATATTTTAATAGTCCAAGTATCAGATTCTTATATCCTTTACTGATTTTTTTATTATTATTTCAATCTGCCTGTTTGCATGCAACCGGAGCTGATACAGTTTTCTTAAACAAAGTATCTTGCAGATATGTTCTTTCTATAAAAATACAGCCTGTTATGTGTTATTATATTAATAGGATTCCACAGCAGAATGAGCCAGGTTTTAAAGTATTCCTGGTTTTGCTATACTAACGCTTAAGGACCAAGAAAGTAAGCACAATCAGACAGACATAGTGTGTTTTTCAATAACTCCAAAGAAAGCAGCACTGCAAAATGCAGAAATCTTATGTAACCTCAGTAATTCTTCAGTGCTCTATTTCATTCTTTTTTTACAGATCTATTGTTTTCGTTCAGGAGTTGGACTCAGTGATCCTAATGGGTTCCTTCCAACTCTGCATATTCTGTGATTCTTGATTTCAGTCCTTAATCTTGTCCTTTATTGCTGATAAGAATAGACAGTAAGAAAAGGCCAATATTAAAAATGCAAAGAATAGAAACAGGAAAAAATGCAAAGTTCATGAAATAGGAGTTATTAAGAAGAGAATCTAATAGACAATGCATGATCATAAAATGGAAGGAGAAGGAGCAGGAGGAGTTAAAAAAAAACACCTGAGCATTTTAGTCAGGAAGAACTAGTTTGATAAAGCAATGAAAATGGCAAATGTTTGTACTCATTTCTAACAGGGATATTAACACTGTTGTCCAAAGACCTATGTCCATTTGTGCAGAAGGCCAGCTGAAATGCAGCAATTACAGAAAACTAGCTAGGAGCATCAACCCTTCACGTCTGGCCTTTTCTTCACTGGCTCTTTTTGGAATCCACTTGACTTGAAAACAAGAGACTGGCGTTGTAAACAGAATTCTGAGGACTCAGAAGTGCCTATTTTGCAAGCAAAGACTGTATATAGGCTGGTAACCTAGCAAAGTAAAATAATAAGAGCATATGGAATTATTATCTATAAATACAGGATGAGGAATAATGTATGTATGTGGGAGGATGTTCTTAAAACAGAAAAATAATGCCGGTGCATGAACAGCACATCTAATTTGGGAAACAAGAGTTTTTATAATCACCAGAGCAGCTATTTCTTCAAACAGGAACTGTGTACCTGTTGTATCTTTTTCATCCCTAGGCACAGTGAGAGATAAGCAAGTCAAAACTACACTAACAAACTCAAACACTCAGGAATCAGTCCTGAGCCATATTCAGGTTTATTGAATTAACTATAGTATAAGAACTATACTTGCTGTATAGTAAACTAATTACTTACTGTAGTTAACCAACTTAAATATGCTGTAAACCATGGCATCTGTTGCATAAAGAAAGTGATGAAAAATGAAGATTGCTGATTGCTTAGGGCAGCAGATGTCAGGTTAATAAGGAGATAGAAAAAAGGGGGGATCTACTGTAAGCGTCTTTTGTAACAGTTCAAATACAGCCCCTGTGTGAAAGTGCAGTTTCTGGCAGCTGTACATCAGGAATCATGATGCTGTGATCTGGTAACACTGGGTCTGTTTGCATTTCTTTTTAATCTTGTCAAATTTTTTTTGTTTGTTTGTTTCTTTTCTTTGAAAATGGCAGTGTTTAAATCATACTTCAAAATTTGTCTCTCCACTTTTGAGGCTATAAATTTTCATATAAGCTTCGAATTGCTTTATATAAGAATGGAAAGGAGTCATTTCTTCTAGTTTCTGTAAATACCAAGAAGATTTGGAATCACTGTAGCATCTTTCTCCCACTGTCTTCCAAATTATTTTAAAGCATCCAACCATCTATAACCAGCATCAGCAGTCTAGCCTCTTATCTCTGCAGATAAATAGTCCTCTCTTCTAAATAGTTTTAAAGTCCATTAACTTATTTCGTGAAATTGTATAAAGGTGTCAAAATCATTAATTTCATGTGCAGTTTGGAGAACAGTAGCTGCATTAGCCAAATAACCTATGCTGTCCCTTGACTGTTTGGTCAGCTGTCTGTTCCGTTAATACACAACTACCAACAATGGCAGCTCATGCTGTTTCTTCTCCAGCTGGTATGTAGGGAACTGAAGAAATACCACTATTTTGCAGTTTAGAGGATTTGAGGACAAGGGCTGGAGCAGGAAATAAACAGCACTGCACAGTGAGGTAAGGGATATGAGGGAGAGCAGGAGGCTTTGGCTTAGGGCTGAGTTAGATAGGGACGTTACGTGGCATACAGAAGGATCTGGAGCTTAGCATAACTGAGGCCAGAAGAATATGGCACACATGTCCCATGGAAATCTGTCATTTCTGGTGATGCTGGATCTCCCTGTCGACCTTGTAGAATATTGTTTTGGAAGAAAGGATCTTTTATGTCTTGAAATAAATTATTTGTGTAGGTATTTCCCCTGATGATATACGTGATATTGTGTGTATATGTAAGTACATGGAACACATATATAGTGTTTTGGGGTTTGGGAGGTTTGTTTTTTTTTTCATTAGAAAAAAGTCTGTATTTAAACTTAAGCAAAGTACATGTAGAGACTTTTTACCTGATGTGCAAAACCGGTGACATTTTCCTTTTAACACAGAGTCACCAAGTAGAGCAAAAGCTTTGGTCCTGATTATTTGATTGTATCAATGGTGCTGATTATTACAGTAATTGGAGGGTTTGGTTCATGCTGTAGGGGTACAGATCACCAGGAGAGCCAGAGAAGAATGCAAGGTTGTTACTGCTCTTACTATTCTTGTATTTGCAGTGTCATTTTTCTGAATGCTTTAGCATTGCACTGTGTAACATCAAGCAACAAATTTGGTTGAATTTTTCATTACTACACAGGATTCTGGTGTTGGGATATATTAAATATGGAGCAAAGTCACGTGCTGTGAATACTGCCAAGAGTAAAACCATTGTTCTCTTTAAGTACCTACCTACCTGTCCATTTCATTACTGTGTAAGGAGACAAAAATGTGACCACAGCAATTGCAGAATATGAAGTCTCTCTTACAAATACAAATAAATAATAAGATGCAACAGGCAGCTTATTTGTGGATAATTGTAGGTTGATGCTTCAATGTGAACACCCCAAGGTCAGTTGACTCTGATCTTTGCAGAGGTTCAGTAACTGCTCTGAAATTCAGCAACTAGCATGTAATATTCACAAAAGGAAAGAGAACTTGGTCTGTAGGGTGAATGAAAAACCATTTTACCCACCAAATTGCCTGGTATCATGACCAGCAATATGACATTAGTGGGAGCTAAACTGCAATTTACAAATGTCTTTCATAACCTAAAGCCACTTCCTAAATGAGGTAACTGGTGTTTAGATCAGTGTTACAGAGTGAGGTAGAGAAGGGGTGTTATTTAATTCGGGAGAACATCCACAGCCTGCAATTTCAATTTTTTGGAATTTAATTACCACAGCTGTAAAAGTACATTTCCAGTACAACCTTGTTACAAATATCTGTGTTAAAAATCCACTTCTCTCTAGTGTATTCCGTTTAAACACACAAAAAAGTTTATGGCTAGTCTTAACCTATTAAAACTTGATCTCACTTCCATTTTTGGTACTGCTGTTTCATACAGTTTCATCTCAAGTTGAATTTAACATGGTTAGAGAAGGGCCCCAAGGGCACCACCCAGCCCTGACTGTCCCTGTCCATCCGCCTGCAGCTCAGGACTCCATGTCAGCCCCATGGGGTCAGCAGCCTCTGCCCCAGAAATGCCACAACAGGGCCGGTCCCCAGCTCCCCACAGCCCTACCCAGCCATCACCATTCCCTGGTGGTGCCCCATGCCCAGGGCTGGGGCTGCCCCAGTCACCTGGGTCTGTCCTGCTCCTGTCCAGGGCAGTGGGACAGGCCATGGCTGCCAGGACCTGCCATCACCCACCTGGGGAGGCGCCATCCCCCACACCATAGCAGTTTATAGTCTTAGTGCAAAAGCACACGAAAGATCCCCTTAAATTCTTCCCACATGAATTCTCTTCTGAAGTAATTCCTGAGTGTGCAGAATATGTCCAATTTAATTTTTAAAACCCTGGTAAAATTTTCCTGGAATGTTACTTTAAAATGAAGCAGTGCTATTTAATGGAGATGAAAGCAAGTGCTGTCAATATATTCACTGCAGAAATAAATTAAAAAAATAAAATGTTTGTGTACCTTTGAGCATAGATTTCCTTTGCCTTTTCCTTGTCACGCTAAAGACTCCCCGTTGCCACCACCCTTGGAGATTTCGGAGGGCTCTGCCAGAGATGCTGCAGAGAATGAGGCTACTCCAGATTGCGGTTAATTTGAAAAAAGTAAAACAAACAGAAACAACCAGCTCTCATTTTAAAGTAATTACGTATTTGACAACAAGCAGAATGTCCAATACAAGCAGCTAATGCTGCAGCCCGGTGTGCACTTTAAATACCTGTTCTCTCAAAAGGAATTAAGCCTTCCCCATGGTCTTCCCATGGTCCCCATGGAATTAAACATCCCCCAGGCAGATGTATTTGAATTGTTTGGGCCAGGACATTAGGGAGGGGCAGAAGAAGGAGTCTGGAGAGGTTTTTCTGACTATAAGTCATTAAAAGCAAACCAGATTGTTCACTTAACAGTGGTATTAAAGTAAAATGAGTAAAAGTATGCCTAGGGCGTAGTCAAATCTTTGATTCATCCTCAGCCTTAACCAGTGATGGATGGACAATGTCACAAGAATGTCCAAATTAGATTCTGAATGAATCATTTACTATAATATTAATACAGTGCAATTGCTGATGCATTTACTTTTTATTGCATAGACTTGGTTCTTCACAATTTTGCTTACCTTTGGGGTATTGCTGAGCTCAGCCACTGATAGAAATGAATGCTGAGTAGCACTGAGTTCCTACAGATGTTAAAAATGTCTTAATGTAGAGTCCTAAAATCTTCGGCTGAATTAACTTTGTCTTGAGGAGTGGTAATATGATACAGCCCAGAAGACATGAGCTCTGTGTCCCAAACATTTTATTCTATCCCATGACTATCTGCCATGGCCCTTTTATTTGGCTAACTTTATGCATAGGCTAATGGACACTCTTTTGCAATGTGGGTAAGCACACAGAGGGAAGCTTTAATAGCGTGTATTGGCTAGCATCAGTCCTGCTAAAAGCATCTGCAGTATAATTTATGCACATACCTCATCACTTTCTTTGCAGTGAGGTGTCTGGGTAGTGAAAAATAACTTCAACTTAAAGGAAAATGGAGTTGTTATTACCAGTCATTTCATCCTTATAAACTCACAGCGGTGTTTTTATCTACAAAAACCATCAACTGTATTTTTAACACATCTTGCTTCCAGGTCTTTTTTTCTGGCCTCAACTTGCACCATTTTTTTCTCTTTTATTCCCAATTTGTTTATGTTTAACCTGGTTACAGTAGCAATTTCCCTCATCATTTAGGTTACACAAACAAAACATTGCTTCCAAGATAAACTGACACTTAAGGAAATATAAAACAGAATAATGTCTTTGGTTGGATAAAACTGTTCTACCAAGCAAACAGGCAAGGACAGATAATGTAATCTAAAAAAATAAATCTTCTTTTGAATATTTCCCTCACAAGTGAATGTTGAAAATTTATCTATGAGAAACTATTCTAGAGAACTGCTTGGGTTTTTTCTAATATATAAAAGCTTTTTTTTCCCCTGAAAAGAAGGGAACAAAATCCAAAGTATTTTGGCCCAGCAATTAAGCAGTTGATGCTGCTGGTGGTGTGCTACAGGTCTATTCACAAAAACCTTATGGTGAGAACTATCCTACTTTATTGAAGTCAAACAGATTTTAGTCATACTCTTTGAGACACTTTGTGAACCAGGTTCATGAGGCCACACATGGTGACACACCGTAAGTTCATTGTTGGTTTGAAGAACAGGCATTCAGTCAGCCTTATTAACTCTATGTAATACACATGGGTATGTAGGACATGACCTTCCCCAGGTCTCACTCACAGTAAATAATTCTCATACACCTTGGCTAACTGAGCACTTGATTTGTTCTGTCATGTCTTAGGAAAGTTGTAAAACTAAAGATATTGAAGTTGCAAAGGATCTTGCCAGAGGGAATGTGTGTTTTCCAAAGTTAGTGGTTTAGCTGGAGGTCTAGAGATCGAACTTTGGATGAAGATTGGATCTTCATTCTCAACACTGATGACACCAAGATACACTTTATCGTGATATCCAGAGTTACAATGGGTCTTACATAGGTGTATTAATTGCAGAGGAGGAATGGAAATTTCATAAACAATTGACATGAAATAATCATACAAGTTTCTATTTTTAGCTTTTTAGGTGGTCTGGGCTAGGTAAAGAATATTGTGGAAGACTGCTCCCAGTGATTCCACCACCTTTTCTATCTTGACCTTTATTTACTATTTCATTATTGAAACCAAGTTTAATTAAAATGATGACAAAAATGAGGCTGGGAGTTCAGCCTGTACCAAGTCTCAAAACAGCACTATTCCATGATTCATATGAATTAATGATAGTGTGTTATTGAGGGCTGTTTTTGTCCCAGTATGATACAGAGAAAGTTAAAGAGGCTTTCAAGGCAAACAAAAGTTGAATTTTTGACATGAAACAATCATAAAAATACACAGTTTTAAAGAAAAAATTATTTTTGTGCATTTGCTGTTGCAGGTTGCCTTTGAGGAAAATGCTATTCAAATAACCTATTGAAATGACTTCCTGCAGTAGACTTCTGGTCTGACTTTTTAACAAGCTGGTCTGATAGATGTTTTTTAGAGTCTGAGGTTATGTCTAATATATAATTCCTCTAGACCTCATGGCCAAGGGTACTGGCCAACTGAACAGGACTCAGGAGACTTAAACTGTATTCCAAGTTTGAAAACTAGCCTTCTGGGAAACTTTGCTTTGTTATCCAAAAAGCGGAGCAAATGGTATTGACTGGTTTTGTGAAGAGTTGTTAAATCTGCTTATGAAAAATGCTGCACAGAAGCTACTTATTGCTATTCTTATAATCAAAAAAAAGGGCTCCGTGCAAAATTACACAGAATGCCCATTTTCTCCCTGAAGGAAATTAAGAAGAGTGCTTCAGCATGTCTGCTAATGATTAACCATGCTACAGTTATGGTATTTTGTATTATTGGACAGTTTGGTGTGTGTGGAGACAGAGTTTTGCCCTTAGAGGCAAACTTGTTGCATGGAGCATGCTTTCTCTAGGGATCACAGGCGTATGCGAACACAGCAAAGCACTGTGCCCCCAGGTGGGTTGGCACTACATTTCTGATCTGGGCAGAAAGGTGGAGGAAACCCCAAAACACTGACCATATGGTCCTACTGGAGGCTGCCCTTCCAGCATGGTAGGGGCACAGCCAGTCATTGGTGAACTCTATGCCAAGATTCTTTCAATCTATGAATCTTTCTCTTCTACAGAGCATGCTACCCAGCAATACTAAGTCCTTTGCCACACAGTCATCTAGGGGTTTTTTCCTAACTCTTCTTCAGGAAGAGAGATGTAGTAATCAATGCACCATTGCAAGTATGGAAAGATTCTTGTCATAAATGGAATGTGGATGCTGATGCAGAGAATGAAACTTTTACTGTGATATGAATA
>JAWWEU010000081.1:70383197-70446693 GCA_035583155.1 Acropternis orthonyx | reverse complement strand
TCCCTCTCTCCGTGAGTCCTGTGCTGCTGTTCCCGGTCCCCTGGGAACCACGTGGAGGGGGGAAGGGCGGAGAGCTTTCCCCCTGGTAAGGAACGCAGCAACCGTGCCAGGGGGAAACCCACCACCCGCTATAGAGAGAAGCAAAGAGCTGGTTGAGAAAGTCCAGCTCTCCTGACTCATAAACATGTCTTCACTATTAAACAATTTCTAGGAACCTTGCTACCAACAGGGTTTTTTTCCCCCATTAATATCCTCACTTATGCTCTGACTTTAGAAGCCATTTTAATGTTTTAAAATGTTTATTTTCTCTAACAGCAAAATAAATTTTAGTTGACTAGATTTGATTTTAAGACTGGGGAATAAATAAGCCTTTTTCAAAGGAACACCCATAACGGTATGACTTAGTCAGTTACACCTTTTGTCTATGCTAATCACCGTTTGAAGAGATATGAAAATCTTCAGAGAAAAAAAGATGATCGTTTGGGCAGTTCATGCTTTATATGCTAATTACCATCATTCTTCTCTTTCCCTTTCCCCCACCATATTTCAGCTTGGTCCATGTCCCTTTGGATAAGGCTACTGATGTCTTCACTTCCAGTGCTGTAATGGTCTAGTATGCCTGCCTGCCTCTGCCCTTAGTTTGCCAGATCTGTAAATGTGCATGTATTTATCTGCTATTTGTGTATGTATTTAGTATGTTATTTTATTGTACACTGTGTGGTATGTTACATAATGTCCATGGGGTGTGAGAGCCAAGTATGCAAAATTTAAACTCAAGAAGTGGCTTCACTGGCCACTTTTTAATTCCTTGCTTACTGCAATTCCAAATCCACTGGCTTTTCACTGTAGGACCTCATTGCCCTACATATTCCTAGGATTTCACCTAGGCTGCTAGCATTTAGAGTTGATTGATGTTTTTTTAGCTTGGGAAAGTGGTCTGCAGCTTCAGTTCATGGTTCTCCTCAGGCAATTTCTTCTAATATTGCAGACCATTTCAATTCTGGCATCAAGACACAACTCCATCTATTCACTGCTTCCACTGTGGTATCAACTTATTTCCCAAAAGCAGTGTACAGCCTTTGGGCTGAGTATTAGTAAAGAATATATCATGATATCAGTTAAAGTATCTAGAATTGTGTCCCAATTATTTATTTTCCCTTCCTTGTTTTTTTTTTTTTTATTCTCATTTCACCACCAGCTGCATTCAGACCAGGATAAAGGAGATGGATCACTTAAATACATCCTTTCTGGAGATGGAGCAGGAGACCTCTTCATTATCAACGAAAACACTGGTGACATCCAGGCCACAAAGAGACTAGACAGGGAAGAAAAGCCTGTATACATACTCCGTGCCCAGGCTGTAAATAGAAGGACTGGAAGACCAGTGGAACCAGAATCTGAGTTCATCATTAAGATCCATGATATCAATGACAATGAGCCAATGTTTACAAAGGACGTTTACAATGCCAGCATTCCCGAAATGTCAGATGTTGGTAGGTGCTAACGAATAACTGATTTCAGTGTCTGATCTGGGTTCTTTTTGTGGAGTTAATGAAGGGCCCAAAGTTTACAGGCACTGAATACAGACATCTGCTGTTTGAGTCTGGAGTAAAAGCACTGCAGATGTTTTTTTTTAAAAAAATGTAACTCCAGGAAAATAGTGGCACCAGTTTGCTGGAATCAGAGGTGTCAGCTGAGTGAAGCATGCTTCCTCTGTTGTACCACGAAAAGTGCAAGTTAATACCATCTGCTTCAGCTTCAGTGGAAGTGAGCTGAGCTGTGTTTCTTGACACCCATAGAGTTTAATACACTTTGTTAACATTATTTAGTAACAGTGTAATAATATGGTAATCCATGGTCACCTGTTTCAATACCAGTCCTATATCTGTTCAGCAACCCTTCTTTAGCTCAGGAAATGAGCTAAACAAAATGGAAAAGGGCAGGTACAGAACAGGTTGTACTCGTTTCAGGAGTGAAAACTGTAACCCAAGTCAACTCATCCCTGATTCTGAGATATGCCATTAATTTCCTACAACCTTTGTTGCTGTTTTCAGGCAAAAGAAAAGAGAGAGCTCTGAATTCCATCAAAGTCCACTGAAATCTTTCTATTGATTTAAAATGTATTGACCTGTGAGAATCAATCAAGAAAATAAAAGAACTTCCTTGAAATATGATTTTAAGATGGAATCTTTTCCTGACAAGTTGAAAGGTTTTGATTCTTTGTCTCTGATTCTTAGGGAGGTGATTTTGATTTCTATGTCAGAGTGATGGATGGTTGAATTGCAAGAAGCACATTTCTAATCTGAAATAATGTCCAGGCATTAATTAATAATGATCAAGAATGAGATTAAAATAAAACTCAAGCAATATGAAAATAAAAGACTTTAGGGCATACTCTCTCCTCTCATTCATGGGACTTGTTGTTGCATGGATGAAACCTCATCTGATGAAGTGAGAACCTCATACTCGCATGTAGTATGAGAAGTGAATACGTTATTCACAAATGGTTTTAAATGCCAAAATCTAAGCTAAATTTTTATATTTCTTAACACTTTGCCTAGGATTCAACACCATTTCTTTCTCTAGAAGACCCATGAAAAAACAGATTTACATTTCTATATCAAATACTTCTCAAGTGTGAGTAAATTCGCAAAAGTATATTCTTGACCTAGATTAAAATTCTGAATGCTTTCAGTACCTGGAGAAGGGTGCAGTTCTACTTCCTTCTTAAGAAACATATCCAATCAATAACTGTGTGCTTTAATGAGTTGAGAATAAGACAACTGTCATTTGGGGTTTGAAAACTATCATTTTGGGTTTGTATCTGTTTCCTTTATGAACAGGGAAACTTCTACAAAATAAAAATGTCTCTAACTTCTTGCCACAAGTCTGACCTGAATTACTCTTCTTTTCTACATCAGAAACTGTCTTGGCCATAAAAAAAACCCTATTAATTTTTATTTTCTTTAATTTTTCATTGCAGGTACCTTCGTTGTGCAGGTCACCGCAACTGATGCTGATGATCCTACATACGGGAACAGTGCTAAAGTTGTCTACAGCATTCTCCAGGGACAACCATATTTCTCTGTCGAATCTGAGACAGGTCAGGGGACCTTATCTGTCATTCTGTGACAATGTCTGTAATTCAAAATGACATGCTAAGCCAAGCTAGGATATGATAGAAAAAAAACTTGAAAGAGATTACATCTTACTCAGTGCAAAATCTGACAAACTTAATAGAGCGATACATCTGTAAACATGACACCTACGTTATTTTAATCTTACCACAAAGTCTAATAAATACAATTAGTACTGGATGTGAACCAGTTTTCAATCATTTTTAACAAGCAGTGGGTACAGAGACTGCTGTGGATGCTTAAATTAAACCAAATAGATTGGCTTTTAGATGAAAAAGAGAAACAGGTGGGTGTGGGAAAAAGTGCTTAATCCTCATAGATCTTCATAATGGCTAAATTGTTCAGATGAGTTTTTTCTCTTTCTGCTTCTTCAAAACTTGTTTAAAGTAATTATAATTTCTGTACATCTGCAACATACCACTCTAATGCTAATTTTATGAAAGAAATCTTAATTAAGAATAATGATAGAAGAGGTAAAATTGACTGTTACGCTAAACTGGAAGATCACAAATAGAATCCCAAAGTTCTGAGTTCTGTTTTTGGAAGGTGTTTAAATTACATCCAGTGACTGGAATTTTTAATGGCCTGAATAACAGCTTTAGAGCCTGTGCATGTAAAACATATTCATACTGGCTGACTGGATCTGCTGTACGATTGACTCTCTGACTACATAGCTAGTCTCTTCACAAGCTTTATAACAGGTTTTTCCAGAAAGAAACAAAGGATCTCAAGAAACTCCTTCAATGGGAATATCCCTTGGGTTAGGTTGCTGGAAGCTAGAGAAACCAGTTCTCCTCAGCTTCCTTACAGGAAAGAAATAGATTATCCCAGACAGTTAATCAGGTTTTAGCATGGATCCTATCAAATGTAAATCATAGAGACTCGGTCAAGGAAAAGGAGGGAGAGATTATATGTCTCAAACTGAAACTTGAGGTGAAAAAGTGTACACAATTCTGAAAAGAGTGAGAGCCAAGATCAAAGGGAGCTTCCCTTCATGCATAAGATATTAGGTAATACAAGCCAGGATTTTTGCACTGATGCACTCCTTCTGACTTGGACACTGCACTATGTGCTCTTGTAGAGTTATAAGAAGGATAAGGTAGCTGTGAGTTCACCAGAAATAATCTTTTAGCAAGAGATTTGTATGGGGCAAAGGAAGCTAAGTAAACCACAGTCTTGATCTTCCTGCCATGGAAATCAGTTGCAGAACCCCTAGACTGAAGTAAGTCTCTGTCGAAGTCACTGTGAATTTTGTCATGAACTTCACTCCTTTTGCCTACAAGAGTCAGTTCCTACATTAAAAGACTCAGTGAGAATGCAAACATTTTGCTTCATGGTAAATCTGAATGACTGAATTTGAATAGAAGTTGGCCTCATAACTGATATTTGTACCTTTGAAGAAGAAAGTGACTGGCATATCATTTCAAGCAATGTATAAATAAAAATATATATACTCAGGCATGTTTGGATGCTCATAATTCTCTTAATTTATTTCTCCTCTTTCTTTTAATGTTGTTGTTTTACTCTTTAATGGTATCTTGTTAAAATTCGATTATTTTTTTTTTTAACCACATCTGTCAAAATAAAAATATTGACAGAACTGGAGGGAAATGATAGAGCACATTATAATGAACAAAGAGCCTTTTTCCAGTTCAGTGAGAGACTTTAACATGGATCTGAACGAGGGTAAATAGTTATGTAAAATAAATGACTCGTAAATAAGTAGAACATCTTTCTGGGGATGCCACTAATATTGTGTCTGTCACATAGGCAGTAGCCTGAGATGTGACATGACAAGTCTGTCATTTAATGAACCATCTCATAACAGTAAATATTTGTACTGGGCAAAGTTTACTTATTACACAGAGATTGTTTTATTCTTTAGACTGTAGGGGTTTTTTAATAAGAATTTCCATCAAAGTCAGTACCTTAATTGTGAACTCCCCGCTCTTTAATTTTCAGGCATTATTAAAACTGCCTTGCTAAACATGGACCGTGAAAACAGAGAGCAATACCAAGTGGTCATCCAGGCTAAAGATATGGGAGGCCAGATGGGCGGATTATCAGGAACCACCACCGTGAACATCACGTTGACTGATGTAAACGACAATCCACCTCGCTTCCCCCAGAGTATGGAATATTTACATTCTATGTTGTAAAATTAAAATGGACACAAATTCTGGGGTTTGTTCACCTTAGATACTGTTTCTTCTATTGTGAACTTACTGAGTATCAAACTTTCTTTAGGAAAGCAAAAGAGAGCACATAAGTAAGCAACAGCATCATGCTAAGGTTAATTGCAATGACTGGAAACACATATTTAGTATTTTTACTTTGATTGCAGTTGAGAGTCTGGGAGGTGAATGAACGTGCAGAAACAATTTCTATTTTCCTTACCTATTAAACAGCTTTGACCAACCTAATCTGTATTTCTTGTTCACTATTATTTCTTTCAGACCTTGTGGTTGATTGCATTTTCAGATATCCATTGTAATATATTTAAGTTTTGAAACATATTTATTTAAGTATGCAAAACTATCTCAAGAGCAATTCTATAAAAAATGAGTATTTACAACTAGAAAGCATTTGCTTTAGTGGATTTTCCTATGTTCTTTGCATACAGAATCAAAAGCACGTACATACATATACCAGATATTCCTGCCTATTTTACTTCCCCTGTCTCAAATAATTTGATACATATCTCTGTGATATTTATGGAAATCAGTTGAGGAAAGTCTTTTAGAAAGTAATTTCTATTAATGAGCTTTCTTGGCTGTAAGTGATTCAGAGTGATTCAGCTTTCATCCACTGCTCTTTCACTCTCTTTACTTCTTTCATTCTTTCTCTCTCTTTCTTCTTTTTTTGCTTTGTCTAACCACTGCTCTCTGTATGATGTGTGTGTATCACAGTGTCAGTGTGTGTCAAAGTCAAGAGCAGCTGTTAGAGAAAATAATTGCAGATACTATCAGACAAATCAGTGAGCTTTGGCAGTTTAGTCACTGGGAAAATTATTGGAAGCAACTTGTCATTTAAGTTCAGATTCTGTTCTTAGCTGTGGGCAAAGAGTTTCCATTTAAATTAGAGCAACTTAAGAAGAAATACAACACTCTGCCCTCAATGAGTTAATTAGACATCTCTGGACATAAGTGTCTTCAATGTAAAAGCCAAAGATACAGCTTCATATTGCCAACATTCCACAAGTAGAGTTTTTTTTCAGATGAAAATTCAATGTAGCACATTTTTAATAGGCGTTCAAGCTGGATTCAGCTTTAGTGTTACTAAAGTGCACTGGCCTCTGACAGTTCTTAATATTTGTCCTTTGGTCTCAAGATGTTTTTCATATACAGTTCTGGTATGGCCAACAGAGACTATGAGAACATCCAGAAAGGGACATATGTAGCTGAAGTTGCATGTTTCTAGCAAAGCAAAATGTCCATTCTCCATATTTGAAAACAGATAGAAAAATAAGTTGCTTTTATTCACACGAAAGTATGCAAGGAGCTGAAGACTTTTGCCCCAAGAAGGCCTGAAGACACAGTGACTTGCTAACTCACCTGTGCATCCCCAGCGTGGACAGTGGGCTGAGAGATGGTGTCCAAAATACCATGAGACTGACTAAAAACATTTCTTTCTCTGTCTGCTGTAGGCACATACCAGTTCAGAGCTCCCGAGTCTACACCACTAGACTCACCAGTTGGCAGGATAAAAGCTAATGATGCTGACGTTGATGAAAATGCAGAGATTGAATACAGCATCACTGAGGGGGATGGATATGACATGTTTGGAATTACAACAGACAAGGAAACACAGGAAGGAATTATAACTGTGAAGAAGGTACATATCTTAGCACACTTGCTCCCAGCCTCTGAAATACCAGCCAAAACTTTATCTAGCACATATTTGGTTTTCATTTTTAGTGCAACATGTGATTTTTGTTGATTTGAATGCTATTAGGAATGTCTGTATTACCTGTGGAAAGTTTCTTTTATACAAGCAATTGGTATCCTTCCTCCTACACTTCCTTTGCTAAACCCCAATGCATATACTTTGAAGGACCTGAGAGAGTAAATAACATAAGGAGTGGCGTGGGACTGAGAAAAAGTTATACAGCCTGAACATGTTCACAGAAAAGCTCCAGAAAGCACCACCACCCAACTGTGATTTTCTCCCTATGATGCTTACAGGATTTATTCACTTAATAGAAGGTGCTGTGTTAAGACCACACAAATAATCAGTATCACATTGCCTATCTTGCATTATCAGAAGATGCTGAATTGTATAGCTGTAATATATTAAAGTACATAGACAAGTTTCCTTTGACTCACATTTTTACAAAATGTAATTAATAAATCTATCAGCATGTTTTTGCTTTAGAAAAAAGAATCAGAGCACCTTGCTAGATGACAGTGGACATTATCTACTAGGTTGCACATTGGCTGTCAGAAAAGGTTTGAGAAATATTGTTTACAGTGGGTTATCAGGCAAACTTCATAAGGTTAGAGATATCATCCTTCATCAGTTCAAGTTCAGTCATCACTAGATAGACATTGTGTAGATTTTCCAAACATGCACTTGCTTGTTGATATCAGTACGACACCTGTCATTACTTGTTTTTTAGGAGATGCCTTCCAGGGTCTGATTATGGTATCAGTCTAGCTCTATTTGCATTTCTGTCTGTTGCTGACAGAAGTTGTGAATCTTCTACAATGCAATGGAAAAACGGGGTGCCTACTCTCTCTTCACATTTCCCCAAGTAGAGTGGCAAAGAGTCTCTAAATGCTGCTTCTTCATACATTTAACAGTGTGATATAGTCATAGCCTATCATAAAATCATGGTTGGCTTGATGGGTGGTCCTGGATATCCAGACACTAGATGTCACAGTGTTTCATTTCAGTGATGGAATGCCAGTATCTAAACAAACAATACCTAGAAAAATCTTCCCTCCTTTAGTGTGTGGTGCTTCTGGTCAAGGAATAGATAAGAAATCATCAGAATGCCAAAAATGACAGAATAACAGGCATGAGGAGTTAAAGCTATTTGAGAAGAAAAGACTAATTGGTGTTTACGAGTTCCAGGCGTAGAATTCCTTGGAAAATGTTTTTCTTCTTAATATATCTTCAGTGGCATAGAGCCCGCCCTTTCTCCTTTCTAGTGGCATTTTAATTCCTGTTCAGGGTCCTGTTATCTAGCTCAAGCGTCATCATGACTTCCCACCGCTCACTTGACTCGTGACTGCAAGCCACAGCAATCCCCATAGACTCCTCAAACCATTTTTTTTTTCCTTCTTCCCAGGCACTGGATTTTGAAAACAAAAACTTGTATATTCTCAAAGTGGAAGCTACCAATACTCACGTGGACCCTCGATTCCTGTACTTGGGCCCATTCAAGGACTCAGCTACAGTCAGAATTCAGGTGGAGGATGTAGATGAACCCCCTGTGTTCAGCAGACCAGCATACATAATGGAAGTGAAAGAAGATGTTCCAATAAACCATGTAATTGGAAGTGTAACTGCTCAGGATCCAGATGCTGCCAGGAACCCTGTCAAGTAAGCATATACTATTTCAGCTTGTCCGTAAGTTTTTTACAGCTTTAATTTTGCTTCTATCATGTCAGCACACACAAAAAAATCATTGAAACAATGTGAATTGTAGGGCATGCTAAAATATGGAGTACTGTAGATGGTAAATGATCTCTCGTGCTTGAGCATATCTAGGTATGTGTGATTGTGTTTGTACAGCCTTTGCATCTTGAATTATATCCTGATTTCTTCAGTAACTACTGTCTGTGGTTTCTACTATGAAAGAATTTACTGCAAAAAGATGTTAGCATTCTCCTTCTACCTTTAACCTTTTCCAGTGCAGTGCGGTGCATCCTCTTGGCTGTATGACAGGAGGGTGATTCAGCAGCCTTTTCGTCTTCCATCTATCCAGACCTGCTTAACAGAGGTCACATTTATCTCCTCTAAACTGCAAGTAGAAATGCCTCAAAATCAGTTCATGTGCACACCCAGGCTCTGATCTCACCTGTATCAGTATAAGGCTAGTAAGATAAAGAGTCAGTCTCATGAACTTCATAAATTACACTTGCCATGAATCAATAAACTAGTCTCAGAGGAAGTGGAGGAAATGTTAAGGTTGAAGTAGCTAAACCTAAGCCTTTATTTTTTGTAAATAAGTGTTATGTTATTTCAATACATACTGGAGTACTTAAGTCATATTGGATAGAGTATAAAAGAACTTTTAAATAATTGTGTGCTTTAATTAAAGTTCATTAGTACTGACAAGGCAGAAAGAGGAGGAAATGAGAAGTACAACAATAACAAATTCAGGTCAATTTTCAGCATGTCTCTGGGTTGGGCACCTTGGAAATGGAATTGTAGTCTTTAGATCAAAATAGAACACTGCAGGTTTAATAAAACTCCAGTCCATCAATACTTTGCACTTCTGCAAACAACTGTCTTCCATCAAGATATCTTGCTATATTATGAGGCATGAATAAGTTTTAAGCTCTTCGTTCATCTTGTGAGAGGGGTAAATATTATAATCTTAATTTCCTAGGTGGAGAAGCTAAATATAAAATGTTTCTAGCAGAAAGCCTCTCTTCAGTTTACATGGCATGCCCTACATGTGAGTTCTTGTTCAAGACTAAGTCTTTTAATTTTAATTAAGGTTTTCTTTCATTTATATCATGACATACAACAATTATGTGGCATTCTGGGCCAGCAGAGCATAGTCACTTAAAGAGGAGCATAATGTTTTGCGGACTTTGGTGAAGCCCAGGGACAGAATGGACAGCTTCTATAGCATGTTTTCATGGGCATGCTAGCATGAAGTTGAAAAATTGTTTGGGGTGACACCTAGACCCCTTGCAGACTTCATGGGAACTTGCTTTTTTATATCTAATGGCACTGGAGAGTAAGGGGAGTGCTTCCCTTCTTCCCTGTGGTGATAACTACAACCATTTGTATTTCACATCAGCACCAGCTCCTAATTATAAGTGATTTACAGTGGATAGGGATTATGCTGTCCATTGTTGAGTACTGCCTACTGGCTCTCTGCTATTAATTGAATGTGTGTGCTAAAAGTTACCTAACTTTCAAAAGGCAGCTCTTTAACACAGTATAGGTACTTTGCATATTAAAGTATCAGTTTTTGAGCAAAATTCAGCAGAAGTGTCAAAACTGATGCAGTACAGCAGAAAGCTTGTTTACTTTTTACTTTGACAAGCGTGCAACAGCAAAGTGCAAGGAGAATAAAAGTAAAAATGAGAAAGAGATTAGAGTAATAGAAATAAACACAGCAAGAAGAAAATCAGTAAGAGTGGAATGAAATCAGCAGAGAGCAGTAGCCTGAGAGACGTTAACTTGCAATGAATGTAATTTTATGGTGCTAATATCTTAGGTGTCTGCTAGAATTTAGGGGCATGGGTTGAGTCTGCATCTTTTTGACAGGGTAGTTTTTTTTTTTTCTATCATGCAATAGAGATGCTAAATCCGATTTTCACTCTGAGCTTCGGGGAAGATGCAATTAGACTGTATATATATGACTTGTCACTTGCTTGTCAATTTTTCTTGACCATTAAAAATAAAATCTTTAGACACTTGATATTACAATGAAAACCTTCCATTTTTTCCTCAAGTGAAGATTTCTCTTCTTAAACAAACTGAGCCCTAACTCTGTTAGATGAAAGCCCCTTTGATCTTCCATTAAAGGAAACCTTCACAATATCATTATGAAAATGCGTTATGAAAAATTCACACACACATCCCTTCCTGACCCACAAATCTTCCTGACTTGTGGTTACATTAGACAGCAAGCTACTGAACATCAGAAGACAAGGAAGCAATAGCAAAATATGAAGCAGATACCTGCCCTGGTTGTAAGACTGCGTAATCATTCCTGACCTCTGTATTGGTAGAGCTAAATTTCACCAGTCTGTCTCTTACAAATTAAGTTTTGCTTCAAAAATGTGAAAAAAAAAATTGAGAAAATACAAAAGTATACCAATACATGCTTGGCTATATTTGAATATGCATCTATGTGTAGTGACATAAACACAGTCCTGAGTCCTCCACTGTCCAGCTGTGTTAGAAAAAGTTTTGCATTCTGCTTGTGTTTGATCTACACAGAAATAATACAAAATGCTGCATACTGAAAAAAAACACTGCTGAAACTGGCACTGCTGTATTGTACATCAGATCTTTTTAAATTGCTAGTTGAGTTTTTTTGCTATAGTAACTCCTCAGAGGCATAATGAAGTTCATCAGTCACTGGAACTGTCTTCCTGCTGTGATTTGATTCACTAAAGTATCCCAGATGAAAATCATCTGCAAACAAATGTAAGGCTTAATTTTGTTTGTGTATTTTACTGAAAACATATTTGCATGTGTTAGATTTTCTCTTTTACCCTTCCCTTCTTCCTGTTATGTACAAGGAGAGACTGTAATTACACAGTACCTTTTAACTTCCTAGCTTGTCAATTCCTCAAAGTTTGAAAGAGATGAAGTCCTGAAATCTGATGAATACACACGAGTAATTTCATTAAATAAATGTAAAAATGAGTTTGATGTTGTCTGCTTAATTCTTGCTAGGTTATGATCCATAAGTCAGAATCACCACCAATTCAACATAATTAAGAGTCCTTGATCAAAAGAGACTGGATTATGCAAACTGAGAAGCAGAAGTGACAGTCTAGCTTATTAAAATCATCCTTCTAGACCAGATTTAATGGTATAATTGGAATATACTTTTACTGCATTGACCTTGTATGTATTTTCTTGGGGATATGAAGAAATAAAATTAACATTTCATTAAGAAACTGTTCTCTGCTGGGGTTTTTTTTTATGAGTTTAAGTTTCCACTGTACAGTTGACTGAATATACCTGTGGCTTTACAAATATTTACATTTTAAAATTCTTCGTATCTTGAAGAAGAAGTCTTCAGTGTTACAGCTCTGATAATCCTAGAAAAAGTCCAGAACATTTTTTATTATTATTTCTTCCAGATACTCAATGTGGGAAATCTTACAAAGTAAAGATAGTGATCGCAGTACATTAAGGCATTAAAGTGTGCTAAGACAGTAGGGTATTTCAAGTCTGTTCAAAATATGAAGCAGGACTGAAAGTGAAAGTGAAGAAAAAATGGCAATGAATGGACAACTCATGCCTAAAGCTAGTTGCGTATTTAAATGTCTTGGCAATTACAGTTGGGTGGAACAGCTGATCTATGGAAAATTCTGATATTTCATTTCAAAGAAGAATGCAAAATCTAGATTTGCTGCAAAATGGAAATAACAAAATATGGAAATAACAAAGTATTTCAGCTGAAAGATATGGAAATGAGCTGCAGAATATCTGAAAAATAATTTAATTCACAAAACACCAACATAATATCATACATAGCCTGAATCAATGAAAGTTAAAATGAAATGTTTGCCATATGAAATACTTACTTTGTCAAAATATAAACAAGTCAGAAAAGTTATATAAACTTGTTTCTATCAAGCATTTCAGCCAAGTCAACGAACTCACATCTGCTATTTAGATTTGGACAAAGCAACACTCTTCAAGCTGCAGGTAACATTACAATGCTGCATAAAGGCACCAGGTTAGTGACACTGCAGCTGACTGCGTGCAGCCAAAATTGCAGTACTGCCAGAAAAGTGACATCAGTGAATGAAAACTAAATCTGAACTCCTGAAAAACTAGCAAGGTGTGCCTGTCAAAGTCCTACCAAAAACATTAGCTTTTTGTGCTAGTGCCTTTGAATGCCATTTGATTCCTTCCACAGGAATTTAATTTAGGAAAAGAAAAACAGTTTAGTGCAAATAATTAAGACTTTGTGTGGTTTTATTTAGGAAGGTAGGCTACATTTACATTCTTATTTTGGAATAAGACTAGTCTAATCTGCTGCAGAAACTGTATTTCATTTTGTTATATGCAAGGAAATTTTTAAAAAAATTCAATTACAAGATAATTTGCAAGTTAGTTAATTTTAAACTGTTGCCAGAATCATGTTGCAACGAGATTCTTCTATTCCCTCCTTCTTTCATGCAAAGCCTTTCTCAGAATTTAAGAGACACCACACAGGTACTAGAAAATCTGTGCAGAATAAAGGACATGTCTTGCAGCTGCTTGTAGGGCAGGGCAGGGCAGGGAACAGAAATTATTCTTCAGCCTCTGCTTTCCCCTCAGTTATGTAGTGGCAATAAACTCTGCCAGTCATTCTCCTGGCCCAGTTTTCATCTGACTGTTTACCAGCTCACCCATTGTCTTTATCCTTGTCTGGACACAAGGGCCAGCAGTAGCTCCTTGTTTCCATCAACATGGCTTGCAAGGAGACCAAGAGTACACACTGGGCTTCCTAAGGCCCTGTCCTGGATTGTACATAAGCACACATTTGGGCTTGAAACAAGAGCAGAATAATGCAATTGCATTCTTGCTTTGGCAACATCAGAGACATATTTCTGTCAAAACCTCTGTAATTTATGCGAGAATTTTTCCTTCCTGAGAGATGAAACCAAGCCACAGCATTTGGATCAAGGTGGTAGCACCCTCTCCTGGGAACTGGAGAGTTCTACTTTTAAGATTGGATTTATTCAGTTCAGCAGAAAGAGCAAAAGATCAGATTGAAAACTTGAATCTGTGTTTATACTCTGAGCTCCTCCAGAGCTTGTTAGCATTCATTTTCACATCTAGATACCATAAAGCAGGGCTGAGAATGTTAGTTTTAATGAGTTACAGCAAAGCTTTGTGTGATATTACCATGGAATAATGAATTTCTATTCCATACTGACTTGGGGGTGGGGGGGCAGCCTTTTTAAACACTGGGAAGTGAAAGGCAGAAATGCACCCCAGCTGTCAGATTTTATATCAGAAATTATTTGGAACAGTTGAGATATAAAATCATAAAAAGAGAGCTTTATAAAGGGAAAGCCAATTCAACCTTAAAATAAACTTCATATCTTTCAGGACACAGACTTCACATTTCTCACTAAAAACAAAGCTTTGATGATTCTCAGAGGTATGTAAATTCTGCAGCAATTCATTTATTCAGTGACAATATTCCACCTTCTAAATCAAACCTCCAATGTGTCATTATCCAGTAGTTCAGAATTAGCTCTTTGTATGAATACATAAAGACTCTGAAGCCTGTGCTGAAAACAAAAGGAAACCCCATTTACTAGTTGTTTGATGTCTAGTCTTAGAAAATGGTTGAAGAACATGGAAATTAAAAGCAAAGCATTCCTCTAACCCCTATCTCTGTATTTGCAGGTACTCTGTAGATCGTCACACTGATATGGACAGAGTATTCAACATCAATTCAGGAAATGGTTCGATATTCACTTCAAAACCCCTTGACCGGGAAACACTGCTGTGGCACAACATTACAGTAATAGCAGCAGAGATCAGTAAGTTAAACCTAAATACAACTCCTGTCCCTGATGTAATGAATTCAGCCTTCTAGCTGAGTGTGTGGAAAGTGCAGTTGGACAGATGTCTGGTTATATGGATACTCCGCTCAATACTAATGAAGAAGCAGTAACTCTGCAAGTTTGTCCGCAGTTTTATGTTTGCTGGGGACACAGTTCATGAAGAGGTGACTTAACTGAGCAGGGAGGAAAAAAGACAGTTCTGTGTTTTCTAGTCATTAATAGCTATTTTTGAGTGTGGTTGTTGAATTCGAAAATTGGCATGCAGTAAACAAGATGGTTTAAAACCAAACTATATTCCTTGGCTAAATTCATTCTCATCCAGACTGGATGTTTTCAAGTAAGCTTGAGGTGTCTGGGCTGAGGTAGGTGCCCAGATTTTAATCAGTTTTAAGGATTTCCATTTTTGACTTCTTGCGCATCATTTTGAAATGACAAGCTGTGATTACAGATCAGTCTGTCACTTAGTTTAGGATTGTTCTGAAGTAGTGACCTTGTGATAATACTAGCCATGTCGATTTTAGAAGTCAAAATGCCACATATCTAAGATAAGGACATGTATGCCAGATGGCCTCAAAACCCAATTCTTTTTATTTTATTACATGAACTATGAGAACATCACATGCTCAAATATTAGGAAATGCAACTCTATGTGCTTTTGCAGAGTCACAGGGCCTATGTTTATGGTGGAATGGTAGGTAAATTTAATATAAACAACAGTTCTGTGACTGTCACAGTCTTTCTAGAACTCAGAGACTAAGGCTTTTCATTTTTCTGAGACAATGTAAACTCTACTTTCTTTTGTTGTGAGTATGTGTATATGGCTCGATCACGAACAGTGAGGAGTGTAGCTGAAGAGCTGAAGAGTACTTGACTCCAGCTTTCTTTATTGTAAGTCTTTAAAACTGAAAACTGGTGTGAAACAATGCTGCTGAGGCAAGCAGATGGGGTTATGCGAAAGATTAGGGGGCTTGAGCCTATAGGAATGATAGGGCATTAATAGTTTTCTCCCTCTCTTCTAAGTCTGTGCCTTTTGATGCTAGGTAGGGGGTTTCAGCACGCCAAACACTGAGTGTTAGTCAGGTGTTTGTGTTTCCATTAAGTCCTTGAAGGAGTGATCTAGGGCAAGTGTTGTACACTACAGGCAGCTCCTAGGTAGAGGAGGAGGGGAAAATAAACACCTTAAAATGAAAGAATAGCAAGGACATTTAGGAAGCTCACTTGCATTGATCCCAACAGGGCTTTAATAACATGAATTATAGAAAATTATATAGTGTCTGAAAAACAACTTAGTATCCATACAAAATACTCTCTTGGTTCCTTGCTCCATCCTCTAAGCAGAGATCTTCTACTGGGCCAAACTCTCTCAACTAAAACTCTTGTGTCTGACACTAGCTTCTGTCTTAATTACCATTCCTCTTTAGCCTGAATCCTTCCAGGCTGCAACAAGCTACTTCCTAGGGTGTGCTTTACTAAGCCTAGACCAAATTTGGCATAACTAGGGTATATGTGTTCCAAAGGCAATTTTCTTTGTTGAAATGCAGTTCTGATGCAGGACACCTCACTAATTCTAGTGTCAAGAGACTAGACTGGAAAGTACCACTGCTTATTGTTCCTAGCTAAATCCAGTAATTTCTAGCAAGGCTACCTAAAGTCCCATTCTACTAAATTCCATAGAATCACTGACTAGTCTCAGTGACATATTATCACATTAAACTCCAGGTATATTTCACTAAAGTAATCTAAAAAAAACCCCAGTCAAGTTACAATCAGGATGAGCATTCTGCTTGGTGGGTGCTCCCTTTGAGATGGAAAAAAATCTTTAAAGTTGTAAGGAGAAACACCTTTCAGTGATGATTGTTCTTGATTTCATTTTACCATTAAAAAACCCTGAATATACAGAAGTTGTTTTGCCTTTGTCTGAAATTGTCAATAAGTGTAGATTGCTCCATTTCTAACAGATGCTCTGTTCTTTTTTCACCGGTATGAGCTGCAATTGCTCAATAGCCCAGGGAATCAGTCATGCTGTTACTGCTGCAAACAAATAGTTGGTGAAACACTGGGTCAGTACATCTGCCACAGTCAGAAGGCAAACTGGCATTAAAACTCAGTACACATGTCTGTTGAGTCACAGCTGCAGAATTACAGCTGATTTACCAGAGAGAATTCCCAGAGTATTTTTAAATACTCAGCTACTTAACACTTAAGGGTAAATCAAGCATTAGCAGGATTTTGAGGCTGTATTCTAAAAAAAAACCACTTTAACAGTTTGATTGCTAGCTCACCAGAAAACATATCCCTATAGAGAGAAATGGATTTAAGCAGTTAAGAGTCTATGGAGGTTTTTTCTGAGATAGAGCCCAACAGTAATTAAAGGATAATGTAAACAAATTAACCTACATCAATTAACCTGCACAAATAATTTGAAAGACGATGACAAAAAAGGCAAACAAAAAGAGACGTAAAGGCATATATGCGTATTTAAACTTACATTTCCATTAAATTATAAAAAGGCTCATGTTTGTAGAGCGTAGAGTTTTTATGAATCTTCTGTTTATTCTATTATTTCAAATTGTGAGAACCTTAAGCACCTAGAAGTAAAATGAAAATATGTAGTTCATGGTTCAAAAAGCAGGAAAGAAAACAATTGTAATTCTTCAGAGGAGAAGAAACACATTTGCCAATATATTTGAATGTATTTGTTAGAAAAGTATGCCCTTATGAAATAGTCTTGCCAATAGTCCTGTGACTTCAAATGAATACCTTTGATTTCTGCCTATTATAAAAAAATCACCATTTCTATTGATGTATTTCAGCATAGAATTCAGCCTAGTCAATATTATGCAGAAACTGTCATTTTATATGTCGAATGAATTTAGCCCAATGATTCATATTAGAAAGTGGTTTATGCCTAATGGAATCATATTAACTTCAATAGGACTGTGGAGCTTTAAAGCACAGAATTTTGTCCAAGTGACTGAGTTCTGTAATACAAATACACAGCGCCAATTTTGGAGAAGGCATTTTCAAATCTGTAAAAGTATGATAAACACAGTAATAGGACTTTTATTAAAAGTCAACAAGCTGCTATAATGAATAAATATAATAATAGTCAACAAACTACTATAATGAATGCTTGTAGAAGCATATACAGTCTTAGATCTGCTATATTTTATTCCACTGCTTTTTCATTTGACTCATAGGTTAAAATGCATTAATAAACTATAATAACATGGGTAGGAAATCAAAGTAGCAAAATTCAGTGTGAGCCCTCATGTTAGAGAGGGGAAGGTATTTATTTTAAATGAAACTAATTTCAGTCATGCTTTTTCCCCTCATAGATTTCACTTTCTTATATGCACATACTCCTAGGTGAATATTGTGTGATATGGAGCACAAAGGATGCAGATCAATGGCAATGTCTCTTGGTTTCCTTTTGATTGGCAATGAAAAATTTGTTTAGGGGCAGATTTTGTAGCTTTTAGGAGTCAACGGTTGTTACAGTGAGGCTTTTTGCCTCAGAATCTTGCCTGTTTCACCATTCCTGGCTCCTGGGCAAGGTTGCTGCCCCATTGCCTTTCATCCTTATTTTGTGTATCTTCATGACTAAAGCCTGTCTCCTCCCAGCAAGAAAAGGTGTCTATACAGTATTGTGTATTTCCAGATGTTTTCATTTTTATCTAGAAAGATCACAATATTTTCATCAGTATTTTATACTGAGGAATATCCTTGTGAAATTCAATCTCTTGGTACTATGCAGTCCTTACGGGGGGGGGGGGGGGAATTGTTTGCATGTGGAGATCTGCAGGTTCTATACAGCACTTATGTTCTTCAGCTGATACATCTTATTGTTTGCTCTAGAACACAAGCCAAATAAATTCACAGCAGATTAGCAAACATCTGTGATCCCAGTTGCAGTTACTATTTCTATAACATAATGATAGTCATGGTAGCTTAAAGAACTGTGTCACAAGATTTGTGGGGGACAGAGTACTATTTTTAACAAGTGGAGAGGAAAAAACCCACTCAATCCTATCTTCATGACTCATCAATCTTCCTTTTTCAGAGCTAAGGAAGGGGATATATTCTAGATGCTTTGTTGCCACCAAACTGTATCAGTAGGCTAATAAATTGATTTAATTTAGTGCCATTGTTATATTTATAATATACCATAAATACATTCATAATCATATTTGGAATGTTCAAAGGAATTTGTAAATTCTGGACTCCTATCCAGTCTTAACTATAGTTTACACAGAATTAGAGTAACGATGCCACATTCATGCTATAACGCATTCACCAGAAATCAACAGAATATAAGTGGCGTGCTGTGGGTGAGAATTAAAGCAGTGAGCCCACAAGTCTGTCCTTTTTGTCTGATGCACTGATTAAGTAGCTGGGCTAAATAAAATCTCTGTTCATTCTGGTTTTATCATTTCAGACAACCCAAAACAAAGCAGCCGTGTCCCAGTGTTCATTAAGGTTTTGGATGTAAATGACAACGCTCCAGAGTTTGCCATGTTTTATGAAACCTTCGTCTGCGAAAATGCAAAAGCAGAACAGGTGTGTTTTTCTCCTTGTACTAAGAAAATATTCCAGATTAAATGAGTTTTGCTACTACTCTTGCATCACCTCATCAAGAGCTGTACTTTGCATTGCATCAAACTTAATTGCAAAATTAAACAGTGACTGCACAGTATCTGATTTCACTTAGTATTCTTGCAGCAAACACAACTGTATGTTTTAGACTGTTATTTTCTGTACTGCACCTTGTTATCCCTGATTCACTTTCATTCTGTGATTCTCTGCTTTATTCAGGCACCTCCACAGTCTCCTTCCAAAACAGTTTCAGGGCCATAACTGTTACAGGTCCTGTCTGTGATACAACTATTTCCTGCCAGATAACTCTCACTCGACCTGTCCTATTGCTAAGTAGTTCAAAGTAGCAGATAATTTGGAAGATTCAGCCAAACAATTTCTGTGACATGAGATAATAGAAAATAAACAGCTTGGATTGTCTCACCTTTCATCTCTATTGCTTGTCACATGCAAAGGTTTCCTACCCTTCTGGAGTGGCATCAACCCAAGTCTTCTGTTGAATTCAACATGATTTACTTGCCAACTCTCAAATTCATTATGTTACTGGCTGATGGTACAGGGTACAATAGTATGGTGATCCTAACAGCATCACTTTTCTTAAGATCACCATAGCAACATCATCTGCCTTAAAGCAAAGGGAAAAAAATTAATACAGTAAGATTCCTTTATAATCCTAGATTACATAAACAAACATAAAGTGCACTGACTTTGAAAATAATTCTTTTCTTATTGTTTCAGCTGATACAAACATTAAGTGCTGTTGATAAAGATGACTCTTACAACGGACATCAGTTTTCATTCTCCTTAGCTCCTGAGGTAGCCAGCAGCTCAAACTTTACACTACAGGACAACAGAGGTGAATTTCTAGAAAGACTTTTCTGTATTATCTTGTTCTTGCTTTCAGTCTTCAGATGAAGATTTAATGCATGCTTTGTGTTTCCAGACAATACAGCAGGGATTTTCACCCGAAAAAGCAGATATAACCGGCATGAAACAAGTACCTACTTTTTGCCAGTGGTAATATCAGACAATGATTACCCTATCCAGAGCAGCACTGAAACGGTGACTATTCGAGTATGTGCTTGTGACCATCGAGGAAAGATGCTGTCCTGCAATGCAGAAGCCTTGATTCATCCTACTGGTCTTAGCACTGGGGCTCTTATTGCCATTCTTCTCTGCATCATTATATTACTTGGTAAGTAGTTCAGGGACGTTTTGATCCTTTCATAGTTGTTTTGCATTGCCATAATGGTTATTCCAAGACTAGGACAAAGGCAAGGTAAAGACATCCTTGTCTTATCCTGCATATATGTTATTGTATTTCCTCCTCTGAGGGCTGCTACAGATAGGGGGTACAGAATACAACCTATCTAACTGCAGTTATCTTAAAGTTAGCAATGTAGAAGCAAGAGGAGACAACTGGGCTCTACCCTCTGGTCAATGGAAAGAGCCATCCCTTACTGGTATCTGAGGAGGACCAGACTCATCACCCTCTGCAGGTGTCCATCCCTTTCCATTGACCATAGAAAGAGGCCAGGTAACTTAGTTTTAAATAATTAACTTCACACGTTAAACTGAGGATAAACAAGTCTCAGTGTTTCTGTTCTGTTGGACAAGGATGCTGAAAGCTACAAAAGCACTGTCTCAAAGGCTGCAAGGTCCTCTATTTCAGGCACCCGTGAATAGGAAGAGGTTGTATCCTGAGTATGGAAGATGTACAGAGCTCTGGCTACAGCATTATGTATGTGAATAGGGAGAGTTTGCAATATCTCTCACATTCCTCTCAGGTTCCACCCCTCCTGTACTGCAAACAGAGCATAGTCTGTTCCATCTGGGGAGAGCTGTACAATACAAGGCAGGATGTTCTCTGGGAGATGTTACTAGTCAGGAAAGAAGGGAGACAGACCAGTTTTACAGCAGTAGAGACAAGCAGGGGAGAAAATGTTTCCTCAGTGATTCTACTTCTTTTTACCATATCTTTCTTGGACATGCTTGTCACCACTGCAGAATCATCCTGAGCTTCACTATTAACAAAATTTCCCTTTCCAGTAATGAGTTGAAGGCCATGTTGTGATTCTTAGACTTTAGCAATGTAGTCATGGCTTGCTCAAATAAGCAGTATCTCATTTTCAGAGAAGATTCCCACAATAACAATCTTATCTTTAATTCACCATTAAATTTATTTTTCAAAACATTGTATCATTGCCCCTAAGGGCTCAGCTCACTTTGTGTTAAGTTTCTTACCAGAAAAAGAAATGTAATGCTGCAGGTAGTCTTGCACTCGTTAGTACAACTGTGCTCATTAATATCAATCTGACATTAAATGACTTCCTGTTTTATGTCAATCGAAAATAATTGATTTTGTGTGCTAAGCAGCACTTTATGTCAATTACTGCTCACGCCACCATGCACCATAAGCACATTTTCAATTAACTCAGCTATATAATTTTCTATTTTCAGGTTGGTTGCAGAGTTTGAATGTGCAACCACTACTGAGTGAAGAACAATATTCTGGGCAGACCCGAACCACAACTCAAAGTTTAGCAGCAACAAAAAGTGCCTGTAAATCGCTAGGTTTATTTGCAGTTTGAGTAAGTCTAACAGCTTATCAGGAGGCCTCAGATACTGCTAAACACTGACATGCAAATAAAAGGTGATGTACTTCAACATGTAAATTCTAATGGGCTTTTTTGTGTGCAAGTTCAGCACAAAGTAATAAATTCCACATATCAGATGTGTGACATAATTATCAAAGTCTCATCCTTGCATGTTCATTGTAACACCTTTTTGGTAATGAGATAGTTCAGAAACCAACCCTTCAATGTAAAATCTGTTATTCCCATGCTTTCTCAGACCATTCTGCTGGTCTTTATTCCAGAAGCCCATTCAAAATCGACACAGTGCTTTTCAAGTTCTCCAGAATTTTATCTAGCTATCTCTATTCTTTCACAGGTATCTTTCCCCATTCCTCCCACGCAGTGTCACAGCTTTATGCTCTTGAGGAAGAGAATTGTCTCTTAACTGCATTTTTGTTCAGCAACACAAAGAAGCATTACTCATATTAGGACCTTTCTGTGACACCACAAGTAAATTCTCATCATTAGGCTAAAAGCCTGAAGCTGCCATCACCTGAACCATTGCTCCTAATTCCTTCAGTTTCACCACCTCACTTATTTCCTTTCAACTCATATTGACAGATGTTCTTCCTTATTCACAGTATTCCCATGATAAAACACACTATTTTCCTACTTTATCTTGTGTTCTTGGTATCCTTCCATAGTCAATAGCGAGAAACAACACAACTTCTGCAATATGCTTGGGCACACCTACAGACACTATCTTGCTCTAAGCAATCCCACGGGAGAGCTCATCATTTAAAAAATTCCAAACAAAAAACACCCAAAAAACCCCCCCAAAAACCAATGAAAGAAAGAAACACACTCCCCAACCCCTCCCAAAATAAAACAAAAAAAAACAAAACAGCTTTTTGTCTGTTGAAGGAAGCTAAGAATGACAAGTTTCAGTGCGCTAATGTTTTGTTTTGGGGACACCATGAGTCCTTGACATTGCCCTCAAAAAGGTTACAAATGAGGAAGGAACTGAAGAAAGAGTCTTTAACAGTTACTGTGCTTTGACACAGCTGGCATGAAAGATAATTGTGATCCACCTTATCATCTCATATCAAAGAGTTTAGCATTTCTGCTTTGCTATGAAAGAACTATAAAGACAGCAAGATGTGTCTTTCCTTGGAGTTTGCACAGCAGAGCTGATATACTGGGCCCTGCAGACCCCAGACTACCAAAGCAACATTGATAGTAGAAATACATCCCTGCTCCTTGCTGCTGCTCATTTGTCAATATTCAGCCATTTGCCATCTTAATGCAGAATCCAGCTAAGAAATATGAAATTAGCTTCTATAGGAAAGTGTTTATCATATTCCTTTCCATCCTCTATGTCTACTTCTCCAACAGTTCTGAGAATCATTATTGAATAAAAATATTAAAATTTGGACCAGGGTCATTGAAAGAGTTCCCTCCAAATAAATGAAAAATATATGTATGCACACACACACACTGAAGGACATAAAATATGTTTTAGAAATCTGCCTTTGGAAGATTAAAAAGTAACTTCATCATATATCATCAGTCTAAGATTTAAGTCATGTACTTTTTTAAGATGATGTACATTGTAAAAACATTCTAGGGAAGTTAATAAAACTCAGACTTTTTGCTGTCTGGAAATCCACTCCATATTCGAGGCCTTGTTTTCTAGAGGAGGATAGATTTACTTATCTTGAAATTCAGCTTTGCTAAGCTCAGGTACCAGCCTTGTTCATAGCAGAAGTTGCATATTGTCCTAGAGGTTCAAGGTAAATAACGTCTGATGTTACTTATTTTGGAGAAAGTGTTTCTTCCATCCCAACTTTCATGAAACTAGTTCTGTTCTCAAGGCATCAAAATTACTCTATGACTCCGGGTAACAAAGTGCCTACTGACAGACAGACACTCCACTTGGCTTCTTACAAGCTTGACATCGCCTTTCTTCTAGTGCACATCCATGCCATTTCATCTCCCAAGGAACTCACAGAGCAAGCGCAGCCTGAAAACCTGACGTGCACATTTTCAGTTTTGCAAAACCTTTTCTAAAACTTCAAATTCGAGCCAAGGTGCAGCATTTCTTCTGGGTTTTAATGGAGTAGGGGGTTAACCTTCTTTCTCTTTCTCTTTGCTGTTGTTTTTGTTTCCAGTTACAGTGGTGCTGTTTGCAGCACTGAGACGGCAGCGGAAGAAAGAGCCTTTGATTATTTCCAAAGAAGACATCAGAGACAACATTGTCAGTTATAACGATGAAGGTGGTGGAGAGGAAGACACCCAGGCATTTGATATTGGCACACTGAGAAATCCCGAAGCCATAGATGATAACAAATTACGCAGAGACATTGTGCCCGAAACACTTTTTGTCCCACGGCGGACTGCAACAGCGCGGGATAACACGGATGTCAGAGATTTCATTAACCAAAGGTTAAAGGAAAATGATACAGATCCAACAGCACCCCCGTATGACTCGTTAGCAACCTACGCATATGAAGGTAATGGTTCTGTTGCCGAGTCCCTCAGCTCCTTGGAGTCAGTGACTACAGACGGAGATCAGGACTATGATTACCTCAGTGACTGGGGACCTCGGT
Source organism: Acropternis orthonyx (assembly GCA_035583155.1). NCBI lineage: Eukaryota > Metazoa > Chordata > Aves > Passeriformes > Rhinocryptidae > Acropternis > Acropternis orthonyx. Next base: position 70,422,340 of record JAWWEU010000081.1, on the reverse strand, counting down.
TTAAAAAGCTGGCAGATATGTATGGCTCAATGGACAGTGACAAAGACTCTTAATGTGTTGCCTTTTTTGTTCTTCTTTCGTTTTGTTTCCCATTCTCATTTCAGAAACAGCATTGGGATATGTGGAGTGGCTATTTCTTTCTATTTCTCCACAGCTGTGTGAAAGGGTTCTCTATTCTACCCATTTGAATTGGTTAATGACTGTAGTCTGTGTGGGTTAGCCATCAGAAAACTTTTTCTAGTATCATTTTATGAGCTTCCAAGAGGCAAAATTCTTATTTTTTAGTGCATCCAGTTTACCAAGCCAGTCTTACAGGCACAGCAGTAGTGGAGGGGAAAGAAAGGATCAGATGGGGAGCAATATCTTCAGTATCTTTACTTGTTCTGCTTATATTGTAAAATGGAGTATATTACTGTTTAAGCTCACTTGCTCTCTTTACTTGTATTCAGACTATTCAGCTCATACAACTGCTCTGTTGATCATGTATTGCACATCCCAATGTAATGAGGTACCCTAGTTTACCCTATGTATTATAGTCAAAAGTAGTGGTGATGGAATGAAGGTTTATTACACAAGTAGAGTAAGCTGAGAAAAAAACATCAAAGATGCATTTTACTCATGAAGAGGGTAGAAAGGCTTAATGGTCATTTAAACCTAAGTGTTTCTCTAGAACTTGCCATTGCCCCCAATGCACTGAATCATACTAACACACACATATATATAGTTCATTGACTGCTCTGTATATATTCTTCTGACCTAGCATTGCTGGAGAGATGTGTGTGTGTGTGTGTGTGTGTGTGTGTGTGTGTGTGCACACGTGTGTGTGGTCAGTAGCCCCAGTATCTAATTCTTAGCTGGTTTCCCAGTTTTAACCCAGACTTGCTTTGCGATACAGGGAAAGTCATCAAATCCAACACCAAATTAGGTCATGACTTGGAGGAAGGAACAGATTGTAACTGCGCTTTTGTTTGCACTTCTTCAATCAGCCTTCACCTGCACATCAGTTCAGTGATGGCCACTGCACTGGGGAGGTGGGAGTCAGGATGTTCATATCCAGCTACTTCTGCCTTGTCTCATGTGCTGGTGGGGAGGAGTAGCCTCAAGGTGACTGCCACCTACTGGGGCAAAAGAAGCAACTGAAGAGGAGGAAGGAGTGCTTTTTTTTGTCCTGACCTTCTTCACCTGGATGTCCACGGTGGATTCATGACTGACTCTGCCCAGTTTTGCTGTCTGTAAAATGGGGAAATAATACCTACCTCATCAGGATGTTGCAAGAACTATATAAGTCATTTGGAAAATGCTTTAGGAATGGAAAATGCTGGCATTCTGCAAAAGGAAGCAATTTCTTATGCTTTTGGGTGGTTGTTTTTCTTTTTTCCTTCCCGATTCAAGCTCTGAATGCACAAGTAAGTGAGAATTAATTGTCATTCCAGTGGCCTGAAAAGTAGGGTTTATAACTATAACTCATTTTTTTTAAATAAACTACTCAGCCAGGTTTGTTAAAGACTTCACCAAAAGGTAAAATTTTAATCACAAGCATTTATCTACACTTTGCGAAGCTAAGTAATTTTTGTCCAGGGGTGGGGGAAGATGCCATAATCTTGGGCCAAAACAATTTTCCTCATAGCTTGCACACCGCTCAGTATTTCAGTTCTTTGTCAAATGTGTAGTGGCTGCTCATCAAATCCAGCCATCTAGGAGAGCCTATCTGGAGAAAACCCTAAGGGGCTGCTATGAGGCATATTCAGTTTCCAGGATCTAAAAGCATCCCAAAGTAGGAAACCAGCCCATGGCACTGTGACAAGGAAGGGGGGATTTATTTTTTTAATATACCTCATACATAACTATTCTCATTTATTTCATTTTGAAACAGTGTTTAACACCATAATTACAGAAATGGATCTGTTTTCCCCCTCCCCCAAACTTTAAGTGAACCAGTTTGAAAACTAAACAGCTCCACTTCACTCCAGAAATAAAAAGAGATATGAAGAACGTTAATAAACAGAAAATTAAGAGGGATTAAAAATTAATCCCTGGGATTCATTACTCGTAGTGAGTTAAATAGAGCAGTAAGAGTCCCAAGTATTAGACTTTTACAGCCACAACAACATAATTCCAGGTTTTGTGAACCAGCTCACATGGAAGAGGATGAGCTGGCCATGCTGTGATGCCTAGCTGGGGCGAGAAAGGACTCCTTCACAGTGGGGAGCACTGCACACCTATGGGTGTAGGGCAAAGCAGCAAATGGCTTGCCCAGCATGATAGATTGGATGGGTTTACAAGGCAGAGGAGTCCAGAGTTTCCAAGGGTCCTGAGTCCCAACCCTCCCTGATAGCCTCTCACAGTGTTTTAAGTCCAGCAGAGCAGGATTCCCACCTCCATTGCTTAGAGGGGCTGAGCCCGTTGCACCCATCCTGATGGTAATGGCATGGCTAGACCATTATTGTGTCCTCCTGAGGGGCCCTAAGTAATTTAAGATGATAAAAGCCTTTGAAAGCCTAGCCCTTCATGGCCTCCTTGTAATCAGAGCTTCTAGGAAGCAGTCGGTCCAAAAACTGGCTCTGGCAGACAGGAGAGACTATCTGGATTTCAGCTATGTGAAGGAGCAGCAGATGCTCAGCACCACCACAAGTCCCTCACTTGGGCTGCTCCCCTCATACAGTCAGTGGGGTCAGCACATCCCTCCAGGGGCTCCTTAACATGCGCCTGTCTCACCCTTCACTGTGGGGTTGCCTCCAGCGAATAATCTCAAGCTCAGACTTCAGCTGGATGCCCCAAGCCAGCCAGTGAACTGTCCCTTCCTCGCCTTAAGGCCCGAGGAGACATGTTTGGCTGTGGAGGGGATGGCAGAGGTGGCTGTGAAACTGCACAGGTATTCAGCCCTGCGAGCCACCCCCAGCTCACTGGCAAGAGGGAATTGAATCACTGGCACTTGACTGACCCTCTGCCCCTGAAGGAGCTGGGCCACCCTGCGGGTCAGCCTGCATTAGTCACTTCTTGGGGTGGGATAATGAGACAGGACGATCACTGAACTCCTTGTAACTACTTTCCTATGTTTGTACAGTGATTTCGTCTGATTTAGTGATTGTTAGTAGCAGTCCAAGCACAAGTTTTGTTTTGGTTTGATTTCTTTCCTGTTAATTCACAGCTGGTTTTATCTTGTCCATTGAGTGACAGAGTAAATAATAGAGAGTGGCTACTTGTGCCTGTTATGTAAATATATATATAAAATTATGTTATGTCACCACAAATATGGTGCCTGAATAGCAAATGCATTCTTCTAAGAAAATTTGAGGCGAACTTGCATCCAAATTATTATTTATGCATCTAGGTTTTAAGGTCTATTTTTTTCCTGCAAATTAAACAGATTTAGCATTTCTCACACAGCAAGAAGAGTTCAATTCTTTCTTTTCTTCTTGCTTGGCAGTACCACAAAGTGCAATTTATAAAATCAGTACTGCATATTAAATATTGAAAGTGCCATATTGCAGTGAATACAAAACTTCGCAGTAGTATTTCTTTGCACTTTATTGCATGGCAGTGTGCTAGATGATAGAAATGAGTATTTAACAATGCTTTCACACAGTGCTACAGTTGTCATTTATAGATAAACAAGTGTTGGACTAAGGGGCATGAAGTGGGTTTCAAGGCTGTTTTAAGCCTGCTCTTCCTACAACCACACCTGTTTAAGAAGAAGAAATATTATTAGGAAGTTTAGCTAAGCCAGGTAGAGAGATAGTAATGCAGTTGACTTTTAATTTGGAAAACAATCTGACCTAACAACAAGAGATCTATTAAAAGATGCCAAGGAATTCAGTGGAGTCAACATGAAACAGGGATCTGGGAGTGCTGCTGCAGAACAATAGCATCTCTACACTTGAAATGGAATAAGGTTCCTACTGCAGGTATTTCATCCCAACTCCCAAAAGAGTCAGTTTATCCCACAAAAATGGGGGAGGAGGTGTTGGGTTTGGGTTTTGTTTGTTTGGATTTTTTTTTTTTACTGCAGAAGAATGATTGCTTCAGGTTAAACCCAATTCTGTCCCACAGCAGCACCAGTATGGGGAGGCACAGCAGCATGTGCATCCAATGCAGTTGTGCCCAGGACCTCTCTCTGTGTAGACAAGTGCATGGAAGAAACCTGAGGCAAAAACTAGCAGAAAGCCCTGCACAACAGAATTTGGGGGTTTCTACAGGGCTCTACCAACAGTATCACCGGACTGGGTTGCTACCAAACCTAACATAGATGGAGTTGTGTCTAACCATGAGAAAAACAAGTTTCCTCTATTTTTCAGTTATTTTTGGTAAAATAAATGGCTGGAAAAGATACATAGTAGAAAAAGAACACTTCACCTGTAACACACCAAAATTTTCTAAATTTTTCCTGAGAAAAAGATATATTTTTCTGGTCTTATTTCATTCTATGGACAGGTATTTCTTAGCTGTTAAATGTGACTTGAAGAGGCAACCTTCAAATAATCCAGTTTTGGAAGTAGCAGGCTACATGGCATCACAAAAAAATAAATAAAAAAAAAAAATCCCACAAAACCAAGTAACTGAGTATCTGCAGTACCATAAAAGAACAGAACAGTCATAAAGAAGTAGAGCAGAAAGAAGTGGCTTTAGAAATGTCTGTCTACACATATACAGTATGGCTAAAAAGAAGGGAAATAACATTGGAAATTGGTCATGCTCCAAAACCAGAATTATCCATGTTGAGCAGAACCAACGGTGCACAGTCACTTCTAACCCTTTCAGATTTCCTACTGCAGCCAGAGGGAGATTTGCATGGATAGGAAGAAAGATTTCAGACCAAGCAAATTAAACATAGACCATTTCTATGCAGATCTCTAGGAAAGAAAATCACATGTTGAATTTCTGGGCAGATCTTGATGGTCTTCTGCAGGGTGAATTACTGACGGTGGTTCTGAGCAGGTAACATTCTGCAAGCACCACTGTGTTAGCTCTACCTGCTACCATCTGTTAGAAATCTCTCTGTGTTTCCTTTGGCTATAAGTAGTATTGAAGTGTTTCAGAACCACTGTCCCAACTGGATGCTGCTATTCCCTGTCCATTTGCATTTCAATTAGCTCTGCAGTCTGAGCTCCCTTGTCAAATAAGAGTTGACAAATTAACAGTCATTACGCTACTTCCAATGAGCATGAACTATGACATAAGCTGTGAAAGGCAGACTTTTTCCAACCCCTCTAGACCTGTAAAACAGCAGCCTCCTCCAATAAATGTCAAAGCCACAATGGGGTTTTTTTGTTTTCAGTTTAGTCTTCAAGAAAGACTTCTCAGAGATTGTTTCTGTACTTAAAGAGAAACAAAAGCATATTTAATGTCTACAGGCTCATGCATTGCTCCAGAAAGAAAGAAAAACCACAACAGCCAACACAATGCTTTAATACCAGTCTCTCCCCTCAGCAGTTTTATTTAAGCCAGCTGAAACAATCTTGATCCTGCCCATAATTTTGCAATGTTACACTTTTGAGTCCAAACCTGCTTTTGTTGTACACTAAAAACTTTCCTGATGTATTAGGTATCCAAAAGGCATGGCTGGAGTTACAGGGCGAACAACTGTCAGGAACTGAGAGTTTCGGGAGGAAGAACAGGATAATTGCATGGAGGGCGTGGTGGGAGGTAATCAGTCGTGCAACAAAGGCCCGTGGCACTTAAGAGCCACAAAGCTATCATATTATGTGTAGAGTTACTGGATTTCAAAGGAGTTTTTACAGAACCTGCCCTTATGGGGTTTTTTCCTGCATGTATCTTTTGATTTCTTTAAAAATAAATTTTGAAGGAAAAAAAAAAGAAGGGGCAAAAAAAAAAAAAAAAAAAAGACCTGCTATCTTTAAATTTCTCCTTCCACAAAGTTTATTTGACAAATAAGGTGTAAATCCAGCATATAGATAAATCCTTTCCACACCCATGGGCTTTTGACCTTTCCTATGAGACTGCACTATTTATGTAAATATACTTGGAGACACTTTCTATAAGCTTTTAGTTTTCTATGATCTACTACTTTAGCGTTTGTTAAAGATACAAGTGTATAGAATTATTAAGTATTCGGGTAAACACAACAAGGTAACAGTACTGCAAACACAAAATTGTTCTGGATTTTGACACATAAAAACTCTTTAGAAATCACTGTACTGTTTTAATTCTGTGATTACTTTCATTCCTTTGAAAAATTAAACTGAAAAGAAAGGCCTTCTAATAAATGCTATGTGCATCTTTAACTGTATTACTGAGCGAAATCAATCTGGCAAACTCCCTATTGAGAGTTGTGATTTTTTTTAGACCCTTTAGAATAAGTGCTTTTTGGTATTGATCTTTTTAATTAAAAATACTTCCAAGCATAAATTGAAACCAATGCCTCCACCTGGGAAGATTTACTTGCTGGCATGCTCCAGCCACCCAGTCTCTCATGATGTCATCCCCTCGTTGTGCCAAAGGAGCCTTCACGTTGGATGGATCCAGTCACTGCTCAGCAGAGAGGGACACCTGTGGGCAGTAAAATTTCTGTCACCCAAGAGATTTACACTTACAAGCTTCCCTGTGTTGCAAAGGGACCCATGCTGGAATCATTATTTCTTCTGCAGCATGGATGGGCAATTTGTTATGGTCAGATGGAAAGTGTGCACTCTCTCCCTTATATTTCCTGTTCATTGTACTGGCTTCTTTGGGGGGGTTCGGGGGAAGGGGAAATGAAATTTAAGGATTTGATGAGAAACCAATTTGAACAACAATTTCTCGCAGAGTGAATTTGCCTTTTTGCAAATTGATTTTTGTAACAAGTTATTTATATGATACTACTTAATAAATTGTTTTTTCTAACTTGTTTTTTTTTCCTAATTCTCTCAATCTATGTTACATATTTACAACACTGTCATAAAGATGAGCCTTTGAAAAGATTCTCTGATCACTTTAAGAAAAAGGGCTAAATTAACTCAAGTCTTTGAAATGCCATTCGTAGTGTCTGGCTTGCAACATGCTATAAAAGCCGTAGGATCACTATTCTGTGATCAGTGAGGCCTCCCAAGAGTGATATAATTTCAGAAGGCAGCATTTAGTGATGCTTACTATGAAGAGGATTAGTCTATGATCACTAGCCAAATTTTGACTAGCCAAGGTTTCCCAGGACGGTAGCTGAAATTTTGTCAAAGCATGTAGAATGCTCTTCCTGAAGCATATGACGATCACATAATTTATAATAGCAGTGTTCAGTTATTTGTCTTTCATCATATGAGGTTCAAAAAAGATTTAAAGTCTCGGTTCCCTTATGGAAAGTCCAAATGTCATTTGCAATGTCTTTTTACATAAGCTGAACAACCTCCAGAGCAAATTCTTCATTTTAACACTTTCGTAATAAAAGATCTGTCTGTATCTCCAGAAATTCCATCATGTTTAAAGGACAAGGAGAAAGAAAAGAGTGGGAAAGGTCACAGCAAAGTAATACTTCATCAAAAGCATTAGAATGAACCACAAAAAGCAAACAGTTTAACACTGAAAACCCATATGTGGTTTATGAAAGGACTGAGTAACTTTTGTAACCAGTGAGAAATGAGCTCAAACATCCACCTCGCAATCTTTGGTGGACCTCCAGAAGAAAACCTCTGTATGAATGGCTAAAAAAACCCCTCTGTTAAAAACACTAGTCGATAACAAGACTATAAATACATGTCTACATAGTAATTAGACATGTTTATTTTTAACTATCTCATTATCTGAACACCAAATCACAGAAAGTAAGTACTGCCCTGTACATGGAGGATGTATCTCCTTGGCCCCCACACCCTCCATTAAGGACACACACTCGCACTGGAAGGCGTAAGCACAGCGAGGCCGCAGTTACCCCATCTCTCAGCTCTGTTACTTTGTGCTTCAGAGCAGCCCTACAAGATTTCACAAAACATCAGCTTGAGCTTTTCATCTTCCAAACACAGACAGCAGCAGCAACAGAAATCCTGCTTGTCCACTTGCTGAAAGGTGGTCCAGACTCTGCAACCCCCCACGTACACTGAGGCTCCAAGAGCACAACCACTTTTATGTACATGAGAGAGGAATCCATCATATTACTTCTTATTTGATTTACTATATCAAAGAGCACTTCAGTCACAAAGAAAAGTCAACTAAAGGGTAGCGTTTCAGCCAGAAAATGTGTTTGATTCTCAGACGTTAATTTGTCAGGTTTATCTGTGTAAAATAAGTCCTGCTCACAACAAGCAACACACCAACCACAAGCCCCTGCCAGTACTCATCTTTCATTACTACTATCAAAGTCACCACAGAGACAAGTCAGCTAGACAAGCCATAAAAGCAAACGTCTGGTACTTTTTTCAAGTTCTTGTTGAATTTGTCTGTCCCTCTGTTCCAGCCTCATTCCTCATCTGGAATACTGCATTCAGTTCTGGAGTCCCCAGCACAGGAAGGACATAGACCTTTTGGAGTGAGTTCAGAGGAGGGACACAAAGATTTTTAGAGGGATGGAGCTCCTCTCCTGTGACGAAAGGCTCAGAGAACTGGGTTTGTTCAGCCTGGAAAAGAGAAGTCTTTGGCAGGACCTAATTGTGACCTTCCGGTACCTGAAGGGAGCGGATGAGAAAGCTGGAGAGGGACTAGTTTTACAGGGGCATGTAGTGACAGGACAAGGGGGAATGGCTTCAAAGTGGAAAGATTAGTTTTAGACAGGGTATTAGGGAGAAATTTTTTACTGTGAGGCTGGTGAGACACTGGAACAGATTTTCCAGAGAAGTTGTGGATGCAGAGAACTTCTAGAAGTATTCAAGGGCAGGTTGGATGGGGCTCTGAGCTACTTGGTCCAGTGGAAGCAAGGTTGGAATTAGATGATCTTTAAGGTCCCTTCCAAGTGATTCTATGATTCTATGAATTTCAAGGACAGCTCAAACAAACAAACCAAAGAAAAGAGCAACCATTTAACTGATGCTGTAATACTTGCATAAAAATTACAGGAACAATCACTCACACTTAGCAGACAAGTGAATTCAATGTTGGTACTTCCAACTTTAATCTCATATAATGTTACTTTTGATGCTGTAAATTAAATTTGAGTTTGTTGGATAAGGCACAGGTATTAAAAAAAAAAAAAAGGCAGATATTCTTATCCAAAGTCTTTGAAGCCTTTCCTGTTTCTTGCCCACATTAGTACATCTTTGCCTGATTATAGCAGTTATCTAGCAAATACTCGCTCTCTACTTTTTCCTTTCTCTAAACTGACTGCAGCAACTAACAGTTTCTCAGCAACTGTGTCCCCACACCAGATCCTCAAGCACATCTGTCCCTCTAATCCGAAAGGCTGATTCCACTTCCCTTAGTCCCCACAAATTAGAAAGCAAACATGAGCATTGTCAGAAGTCCTCAGTCACTATTTCTAATGGCTCTAGTACTCATTACACATTTTTTAACCTTTGCAAACCACAGAGTACACAAAACCATGTATATTTTTACTAACTGTGGAGATCCTCATGGCCTGATAGGACCTTATAATGCATCTTTATTTAAGTGCAAGAGAAACAGACTTACTAGGATCAGGAAAATAGAGTCACGAAGACTGTATGCAAGGGGACATGCTGACCTGAACCTTCCAAAGACCTTTGGGTTGGTTCCTCCTTTATAGAAGAGAAAACAAACAAAAAACAAACAAACAAAACCCAACCAAACAAAAAAACCCCAAACCAACAAAAAAAACCCCACAAAACCAAAACTGACACCAAATAAACCACAACAACAACAAAAGTTATCAAATTGAAAAAACAAAATCCAAGACTTTCCGGTATACAGCTTTCCTTGTACCCCCTGTTAGAATTTTGCCTTTCTTAGCTCGGAACTTTGCTGGCTGGCTGGCTGGCTGCTCATGCATACATCTCAATTAATAACAAATGTATAAATCCCCTCCTGATTGCTTTTACATGTTTTTCTAAACATCTGCTTCTACCTTCATTGTTAGACAAAGCTGCACTCTTCTACAGCTCAGCTGGGGAACTTATTTCTCTCTCTCTCTCTCAGAATGCAACCGGGTATTTCACATCAATTTTCTTAATTGGAAGCAAGCTTAACCCATTTCCCAATTACAGCTCCAGCTTATTAGAACAAACAAACTCTCAAACCTCCTTTAATAAAATAAACCAGAAAACACCCACAAAGAACAAACTTAAACTTCGGTAACCAGACATTGAAAAGAGGACTGAATAAAAGAGCTCTAGTAAATGAGAATGAGGAAGCTGGCATAGGGAGGGAAGGAGATGGTGTGGGTCTGACTGTCCTGGTCTCTGACACAGCAGTAAGTCTGTTTACTGACAGCTCTCAGAGGGAGCACTCTTCAGCCTGTTACTCATTTCATGTACTTTTCTCCCCCCACATACCAGGCTTCCTGTCAAAACTAAAAAAGAGAGGGAGGTGCACCTTTGTTTTGCCACTGCTGAGCTTCTTGATGGCCCAACTCTTTCTTATAGTCACAGTTTGGAGCCAGGTTCTCTCTGTCTGCTCCTTCTCACACCAGCCCCAGACTTTATCACTCAAGTTCAAATAGACATGAACCTAATACTTATGGCCAAAGACAAAAAGCCTGGAGATAAAAGGAATGCAGTGACAAGAGGGCCAACCCACACGTTACTGCTATGAATTGTGTCTCAGTTATCTATGCTCTTCACATGGTCTTCAGTCCCACTTACCCATTTTTTGTTACAGTGTCAAATGCACCAAATCTAGAGTTTCCCACACAGGCATATCCTTTATTACACATCTGTGAAGACAAATAGATTTCAAGAAATCTATCTGGCTTCAGCTTTTTGAGAGGCGCCCACCTTTTGTGCACACACTGGATACTAGTCTAAGAAGATAGATGTATAGAAATTATTCCACATGTTATACTATCTACTTGCACAGGACATACAGGCCACATACTTAGGTTACAAAGTTTTAATACTCTTGCTCACCTACAGCATCTGCCAGGTACTGATCCAATGGTGTTTCCCTCTTGCCAAGAACGCATGTTCAGAAATAGTGATTCTGATGCTATTTTGATTTTGTTGTTTTCTGGTATTGTCAACATTTCTCTAAACAATTTCTACAGTTGTTTTTGAGAAACAAAGAAAAGTCAGAACTACACTTTGAGATTCACAGCTCCAATATCTTAGTATTTAATCAACCTGTAATATAATATTGATTACAAATACCCTGGAGACAAGAGATTGGTACTTCTCTTTGAAGCAAATACTTCATATAGCTCTTTATTGCAGTAAGAGCCTTTCAAATGTTTTGCTACCAAATATCCATCTGGCCCATGGGCTTCCTCACTTTTTCAGTCTGAATTTTATCATTGATCCCAGCAGAAGGGAGATGGGACTCCTGAAAGACAATACAGGTTAACTGTTCGATGACCAGCATGAAATGCAGCAGAGGGCAAAGGGACTCAGATTATAGATGTTGCTCTTGTGGACTGTGAAATAAAACAAATGAGAACAAAGATCTCTGGCAGGGAGATTATAACATATAAAACATTGTGCCAAACATTTAGCATTTCATGCTATTGCCTGTTAACAATTACCTTGCAAAACCAAAACAAAACCTTCATTGTATGCCAGCTGAAACATCATTGAAACCTGTCAGCTCTCTGTCTTCTCCCTCCGTTCCTCTCCACTGGAAGGTCACGTCCCTCCTGCAGGCAGTGCTTGCTTTGCTCCAGCTCTGGCAACCCCTCCTGCATACCCAGCCTCCAGACCAACTGGACCAAAGCTGAACTGCAAAATTTTATTTCATTCAGCTCTTGTTCTTGCATCTCCTTTCTTTTATCCTCTGGGTAGCCTACATGCATTCATAAACATTTACACTATATATTAACTATGTATATATATGAAGATGTTATGTTAATGAGTACTCAGTCTTACCATTTTACTCTTTCTTGTCTTTTGAAACTCTTACAGGTACTTAGCCCTCTCTGATTTACCCAGCAAGTGTGAACGGACTATTTGCATTTCACTGGTGTAGGTAGTTCTGGGCACTCAATGAGTACCTTTTAATCATTGGTAAACTCCAAAAGCTTTCCTGTATGTGCAGTACTGTTAGCATGAATTACTCCTGTCGTTGCTGGAGCTAATATTGTGATGATGGAGTGAGAAAATGCAAACTCTGGAAGATATTTTGACTACTCAAGGGAAAATGCCTTCCATTTAGACTGCCTTCTCGCTGGGACAGCAGTGAGTCAGAGACCACCAGCACACTTTCGAGGGTCCTTAGCAAATAAGGCCCATGTTCTTACATGGTCTGAGGGGTGTTGAGTTCAGGGAAGAGAGACACAAATATCATTCCTACAACACTGAAAGGAAGACCCACAAAATAGCTTTAGGAAGACCCTTTTCCTATGAAAACATTGATGAACTAGTGCTCTTTTCCTACCCCTCCATCTCCTTACTATCCGCCATGGAACACGGAGACAAAAATCTGTGTTTGTCTCACCTAGGACAAAAGGGGTTAACACTGGAGGAAATGTAAAGGAGTGCTGAGGGTCAGCTAGAGAAACATTGTTCCTGACAGAAATATAACTTGGACTGTCATAAAGCGTTAGTGGCCATATTTACATCTCTCCCATAAACCTGAACCGTTAATATTGCAGGCAAGGGTTTGCTTCTAGAATTTGATGACTGAAACTGACTTTGAATTTCTTTGCATATGATGATCATTTAGTCTGTCAGTTCAGTGAAACTAAAGGCACTAGTCCTGGTGCACAGAATGGAAAGTATACATAAATCTGGGCAAGATTAGTGCCCTGTTTTCTCCAAGTTTGGAACAAGGATTCAAACTCTAATCAGTCTGAACTGCAATTTGAAAAAACACTTCCATGCTTGTGAAGATATGCTGATATGTTTCACGTATGAGAGTACCGTACTTGTGACAAAATTATCAAAAGTACTGTTAAGCACAGTTCATCCCAGTCCTCAAAAACCCTGCTGCTTTACTGCATTAGATTTCTCATCTGTTGGCTGTAGCAGCTTCACATAATTTACTGTAAAGTCAGAATTAGAATACATACACAAAGAAGGTTTGGAGACAATTTATGAATATGAGTACAGCCCATGAACATGAATATACTCCAGGCATTAATTGTACTACTGAACCCATATTCACAAACTTGCTCCATTGGAGGGGATGACTACAGTGCTCACTCCTTTGAAATGAGCTCCATACAAGTGTACTCCTCTGCAATAAATGACAAAATTATATTCTGCTTAATTTCCTATTATGTTCTAGATTAATGTAATACCCTTCTTTGTTGCCAGTGGTTCTGCACCTGTAGGAGGATGCTTGTCTAATCAGATATGACTTGCCATGTCATGGTTTTATGATGTTAGCTTTGTTCTTCTGTATAGTAATTATATTTAAGTTGCATGAGGCTGAACGGTTTAAATGAATAAATGACACTTTGGCATATATTGGTTGTAGAAGGTCTTGGAATTACTTTGTTTAGAGAAAAAGAGGAGAAGGAAATTAAGTCCTCAGTCTCATATTACAGTGTGTGCACAGATCACTGCATCTGTGCAGAGACAGAGCAAGCCAAGGAATAATTTACTATGCTATCAAAGAGGAAAAAATATTGATGTTACCAAATATGTAGTGTTACTGAAACATTTATAGCCCACTCATACAAGCTCTTCCGTACCTGAACAGCCTAAAACACAAACATATAGCTGTTGAAGTTCTTTATGTGTTACAGATAATTCAAACTTAATAGTCTTTTTTTTTTTAAGTGTTTTTTTCAAGGAAAAAAAAGACCAAACTTCTTGTGTTTACTCATATTAACTTCTATATATGCTAGAAAAAAAATGAGTCTGCCAGGCATATGGACATACCTTATGACTCAGACTTGTTCATAATTCTATGGAGACTTAATATGAATTTGTATTTTGAGCTTCCTTATCTCTGTCTGAATTGAAAGACTTGACTCTTAATTTAAACTGGTTATTTATTTCTAAAATCATTTTAGTCACTCTAAAAAAAATTCCATCAGGGAAGCACTAGTAGTCTTTTTAACTAGAGTGGCACAATTAGTATCTTTATAATGTGGTGCCTATTGTACTTAAGGTTTGAGCTACAATAGGCACAATGCTCCTTCCAATTCCCCCATCTAAAAGAAAGGTGATTTTCTTTATTGAAGCCTCTTGAACCAAGAAAGCAAGGGAGAGGAGATAGATACAGCTCTTTGTAGTGCTGCTTAGATGTAAAGGTTAATCATGAAGTGTAGTGCTGTTTTTAAATGTTTCAAAATGTAAAACAGATGAATTCAGACCTTCCTCATAAACTGACTGTTCTAGTTAAAACTTTGAGAAATGAATTCCTAGCTCTGCTTCTTTTTACTGAGAAGGAAAACATAGTGGCCTTCTGGGGCAAGATCTTTAAAGATTTTCGTTGAGATTTATGTGGCAGAAAGAGCTCTCAGAGACAAATCGATATAACTAAGTACAGCACTCTTATACAATCACGCTGATCAGGAAAACTGGCTGCATCATCAGAGGGCTGTCATTTTCTCACTTGCACTGTGTGAGGTTGCCTAAGGTTTCTCACAACACTGAAATCAAACCCTCTGGTCGACTGTAGCCAGTGACAAGAAGGGGTTCAGGGTGAAGGAATTATATCTTCTTGAGCTCGTGGGTTGTTGAACATGTTTCTTTTTCTGACAGATTCAGGATTCCCATTCCGTGGCACTGTATTACCTGCACAGACACATTCTTAGGCTGCAGCTGTCCCTCTATTAAGTAATTCTTATGAAAAAATGTGAGGCCAGAGATTGCAAGAAAAAGTACATTCCTGCACTTTAAATACATCCAATCTCTTTCTTTATTTGGGGGTATTTTTAATCGGTCTATTTGCAAAGAACAGAAAGACAATGCCTCTTCTTGAATCGTTAAGATATTTCTGATCCTCATTTCTTCACTCATTATCAGATGAACCAATTGCATGGTGTCTTTTTACTTGGCTCCTTCTACTTCATATTAATTCCCACTGCGCATACCCTTGATACTCAGCCTGCCTAGTCACTTCTGAAAGTCCTGTTACACAGCTAAATGCAGGTCAATGTACTTAAATACAGCTGTAAATCTGGACGGGCATCCAAAAAGCACCTGAAGCAGGACATGCCCACTGAATGTCATTCTTATGTTTCTTAGCTGAGAACAGACTCTGCCTGTTTGTCCAAATGCACACACCAGTCTCATGTATGTACCACAAGTTATGCAAAACCTGTGCAAGTCTGGACAGTCTGAAAATAAGGCATGCACCAGTGAGATATTAAAGAAATGGGAATATAAAGCACTACGTGAAAAAAATGAAGGCTAGAGATATTTGTTTTTTTTTTTTTTGTGTGTGTGTGTAATTGTGGCAGCTGGCTTAGCAATACCAGTTTGCTGCTGATGGACACTAAAGCAGGAAGCACTGTGAAAAATATATTATGCAGTACTTTTATGGAAATGTCCCTCACAGCTTTTTAAGGTCAGTTCTGCTACTTAACTATTAATCTTAACTGCATGAGAAAAAAAATCACATGAAAAATTAGTCAAAATGTTAGCTGTATCAGTAATAAGAGGTGGGGAGCATACAAATTAGGGAGAGAGAAGGAAAAAGAGTGGAACTGAAAAGATCGACACAAGGGAAAAGAGAAACCTCAGGAAGAGAATGAACATACCCTGTAAATATCTTCAAGGTAACAATGTAAATGAAAGCAGGAAATTACACCAAGTCTCAGAAGAAAACAGAAAGAGAAGTAATGGCCATAAGCAAAGAAAGAAAACGTTTAGGCTAAATATGAGGAAAAAACTAAGTGTAATTAAGCTAGTGAGAAATTCAAAGATAGCTGTGGTGGAATTAAAGCATACATTCAAGAACTCTAGACCAAAAATGAAATGATGAAGAAAACAAATCTGTAAAATTCAAGTTTTGAGAGGAAACAAAGAAGAAAGTCTTTCCTGGCACCCTGTCTGTGATTTTTCTCCACAGTGGTCTGATCAACTTCAAAATGGCACAGTATTCAAACTGTGTTGCTTGCAATGTACCTTCTTTCTCACTACACCTGCTTCTTCACAATTTCTTTTCTTTTGTGGCAGCTGACATCAATCCTTTTCTTTATTTTTTTATCTTATTTGACTTCTCATCAGTTATACTTCAGTTACCACATCTTGTCATCTCATCATTTTGTTCCCTTTCCATCCAGTTCCTCTAGTAAGTATATAGACACACTGCATTTGCAGTGAGCACTAACTTGACTGTATGCTACTTCAGCTGCATTTGCCTCCAGCATTTTGAATTCTGTTATGTTGTAAGAGAGCACGTAGCTGTTAGGTGCAGGTGACTGTTAAAAGCTGCATAAATGGATGACCCTTGTTCAACATGGGGCTGGTTTTTCATAGGCCTTTTCCTTCAAGAAACATCTGTGTTTCACAAAGTACATTATGATTCAGTACGCAGCATAGATGCTGTTTCATCAGCAGTATCTCCTTGATATTTTGACAAACTGTAAATTCATTCTTTTAAAGTCTCAGTTACTTGCATGCCAAGGTTTCATTTCAAGGTTCAACTTTCAGCTCAATATAGACACTTATTAAAGTCAAGAGAAAGACCCTACCAACTCAGATGAGTTTAGAACGAGACCTTACACTTCTATTCAAGCTTAAGTAACCAAGAACATAAATTTGCCATTTGGATCCTTTACCATGCAGTCAGCATAGTAACTTCCAGTTCTGCTATCACAGATGGCATTCCAATTCCGCAGTCTGTTTTAAATACTCACACAACTCTCCGTATCTTTGTATGCAGGTGCTCAAAACCCCATAACAAACATACCCTTCCAATACTAAAAGGTCAAAAAGTGCTATTTTCTGCTTTTGCAGACAGACAATTGATGCTAATTTAAAAAGGAGTTGGGCATCTGCATAACCTTGGTGATTTGTGCCAAAAAAGGACTTTGTGATGTCCCAGTAGCTCTTCAGTTTTCTCTGGAAAAATCACATGAACACGAGTTTCCTAGTGGGTGGCTGTAACAAAAGAGAAAGCTGGATGGAGCTGCAGCACTGCTGTGGATGCAAGGGTAGGTTGGCTCAGCTGTAAGGAGCTCATGCCTGCCCAGGGGTGCTGACAGGAGACAAAGGGGAGAGAAAGGAAAGATAAAGTTCATAGTCCCTTAACATTTTACTCCTTGTTTTGCCATTCTAAAGTTGCCCTTGCTGGGGTTAATTAACAGCTATGAATGCCAGTGCTAGAGGAACAAAGCAAACTGCAGTTTTTACCCCTCTCCTGCATTTTCCATATCTTGACCAGACCTCGGGATGTAACCTCTGTAAACTCCCTCATTACTTTCCTACTAATTAGTCTCGTTTCATTTATGAGGTATATTATCTGGGGATTTTATATGGTTTAACACATTAAAAAATAAAGCTTCTTGACATTTGAAAATACTCTCACTTTGGAGAAACTGTCACTCCTCCTCACATCTGCACATGAGGGGATGGTTGAAAGAGTCATCTGGGGATAAGAAAGCATTCTCCACACAGCAATGGCTAAGTAAAGTGTTAAGGAGGCCATGCCATGCTGACTTACTGTGAGCACTTGTGTCTTATAGTTATATGCCACAAATGTTTAAAGCCTAGATTCAACTCATTTAACTATGGGCATTAGACTGTTCAGAAAGATAAAAGAGGTGTCGCCCTTTGGTTCTCAGACAAGAGCGGTGACTCATCCTGCCTAAGCCATGAACTAGTCTCTGGAGATGTGGCTTTCTCTCCCCACTTATCACAGCAGGGGCCTAGAGGGCCCATAGCTATGACTTCAGTGTCTGCTACTTCGTAGGATGCATTTCAGCCTTAGAGTTTAGTATGACAAATGAACTTGTCAGATTTTGGGGATTTTCTTTTTTATAGGTGCAACTCTTTGCAAGTTCTAACTTCAGTCATGGTCCTTAAAAGCTTGTTGTACCAATGCTTCTCTCCATCACTCTATGCTTACATGAATGCAAGCTGAAGGAAGGTATTACTCAAAATTCATCCTGGAACTGCAGAAGTCCAATCAGCACACTTCCCCCTCTGTGTTGGCTAAGGTACTTGAAAAATAAGAGGCTACTCTGCAGAGCCAGAGACATTCACAGGTCACTGGTATTCACCTTTAGAAGCATAACAGCCCTCTGTCTGTTCTGCGCTATCACCTTCTTGGAAATGTGAGAGGGATTACTGAGGATTAAACTTCTGAAAGTGCCATGACAGAAGTCAAAAGAGGAACTTCTTTATCTTTGTTCACTGGAACCTCTTCTGATGGGGTGTCTCCTCCAGACTTGCCTTCCCTACACATGCCTCCATGTAGAGAAAAATTGCTGAACAAAAGAAACTGAGTTAAGGTGAACAACTTGAGTTGTATTACAAGTTTTAAGACATAAGGTTGTGATCTATTCTGAAAATCCCTGATGATTTATTTAGCGGGCATATTTTTACATTGTTTCCTTTAACATCAGAGAAAATGTGCCTTTGGAGAGGCATGGCTTTTATCTCATCTCCTTTAAAATCGCACCACAGATCTCAAAAGAAAGGCTTTGCCATGTCAGAATTTTAAACATTCACCTTATGGCTGTCACCCAAAGTAGATGAAATATGTGCCACTGAGTTTTAAATGACTGCTTATGCTGCCAGTCATAGTCAGATTCTGAATTAAATGTTATAAGTTCCCTCTGTTTCCCTGAAAGTGATGAAGTCGAATCTTTTTACACCACAAGAGGATTTGGCCCTTAAATTTCAGTGTCTTCTGAATCCAAAGTAATTTTATCCACTTGAATAATTTATCATCATAACCTATTTTTCATTAATTTGACTATGCTCTCATTCCTCTCGGGCTTGGTACTTACAACGTAGCTCTACTGCGAAAAACAACGATGTGAAATTAGCACTTTCTTACTCAGCAGATCCTTTTCCTGTGTGAAGTCAGAAAGAGTCTTGCTTAGCTTACTGTAAAAAGTACTAAAATCTCTCTTTTACCCCTTCCCTGCTTTCCACCCAGCAGGACCACTGCAGCCAGGGGGAAGCAAACATGACAGGATTTTTGGCTCTCGTGTTTATGTGACCATCAGCTGAACTCCAGGGCCACATGGGCAGCCCGTGGGTCTCTGGGCTGCGATCAGCGTGACCCTCCCATTGCAGAGAGCGGAGGGCTGCTTGCAAAGCCACTGCCACTGATGACATGCAAGTCAAAACAGTGTGATTTCCCACTTTCAGCTGGTGTGCTTAACTCAACAGAGGCAGCCATGTGCTTAAAATTAATCTTAGGCATAAGAATTGCAGAAAAATGGCCACTAAGAGTCTAGGGACTGGAAACCACAGGAAGATATTCATTTATATGCTGTAGAACACCTCAGATTCAAACCCTTCTGTGCTAACACTGAGGGATTTGCTTAGCTAAAATAGATTATGTAATCAGATTGGGGGGATGCAAAATCAAATAAGACTTGGGGACAATTTCTTAAGAAACTGATTGCTCATTTAGAGACAGATAAAGTAACATTGATGTAACATCTCTGGTGGAAGACAATACAGTTTGAGGCAAGACTCCCTCCAATGTATCCAAATTATTTTTTTTCTGTTTTTCAAGACAAGTCCTTTCTACAACTTCACACTGCAAATTCAAGATTACTTTCCTCCAAGAAAGTGTATGCAATACATAATAAAAATAGGATCTTTCAGAAGAATTTTGAATTTTTCTTTGCCATAGGACATAATTTATTGCCAGAATATTCTTCAAATTTAGACAGCCTCTAACAGATGACTAAGTCTGTAGTCACTTTGTCTGTCAAAAGATAAAGGGCAAATGAGTTATAAGGGCAGCTGGGTTATCAGAAGTCATTCTCCTTGGACCCAGCATAGTAAAAAATATCTTCAGTCTTCCAAACAACTAAAATCCCAAAAGGCCACAAATCCTAGCTTTGCAACAGACCAACCTATTCAACACAAAGGTCAGCATCATTAAACAGAATAACAAACCAATCCTATAGCCAGAAATGACAGATCTACCTAGGAGGCGAAGGAGTCATGCAGCTGTCTCTCTGGACCTCCTTCACTCCCACACTTGCACAGTCCCAAACATCTTTGTACACACACCCTCATCTGTTTAACTCCATATACACATACGCCTGCATATGCCTGTACGATGCATGCATGTGTGGGAGCAGGCAGAAATGCCCTCAAAACGTGTGAATCCACAAGCTAAACCTTACCAAACAGCATGGAAGCAACAGCTGGTGGAACTGAGATCTTCTGCAAATGTATTGTCCTCTGGACCTCCTCTTACTCCTCACTGCTTTGCAGGACATAATGTTTTGTTCAGAGGTTTACCACAGCTTGTTAAAGTGAAGAACTTGTTTCTACTTCTAGCCCTCAGCACTGGCTCACCAGTTTCTGCCAGTGAAGGCTGGGATAAACCTCATTCTCATTCCTCTGCCTGCCTTCTCACCAGCTGAAAACGCCCCGGATGTGTTCCCAGGATCCTGCCTCGGCACCGGCACACGACACCCCGCCTCGGATTGTGCTTAAGCCCCGACCTCCACCTTCCCATTGCTGCCATTGGGGCTGGCAGCCACTAACCCTCCTGTTGCAAGTACACATGGCAGCACAAGACTAAGAAGAAGGACACTCTTCTTTTCATGTTAACCCATGGCTCCCTCTACCTATCTGTGTCTGTTACTGAAAGGTTTTCGTTCTTTCCAAGGAACCAAGGAAATAGCTTAGGCACTTTGAAGCCAAATATTTTTCAAAAACAGAGAGCACAGCTGTTCATCTGCTTATTTCCTTTTGTCCCCATGCTGGAAGTATATCATATGTGCTTAGAGCCATACTAACTAATGCATCTGGTGTGGATACAATCAGACTTAAAAAACGAAGAGCCATTAACACATAGCTGTGAAAGCAGAAGAGAGACCTGGCTTCGCCTGTGTGTGTATAACAGGGCCAACCTCAGCTCGGATGCAGCATGACAACGCTGCTTGTTACTACCCAAGTGATGCTTGTCACACGCACTGTTGCAACGTGCTGAGCAGGGGACCTTGGAGGTATGAGCTCGAGCTGCTGCAGCAAGGAATTCAACAGCAAACGTGGGAACATGCAGGACCAACCACTTGAATTCTCTTTCTTTTTAAAATCACTTCTATAAACTCTTAGTATGAAAGAGTTTATGTAAAAACCCATTCTAGGTTGCTGTGCATGAAATTTAAAATACCCATATTAATTCAGAAATAAACCAGCTACAATATCTAAAGCTAAATGCTGTATGTAAGTAGCTACGCAGTATGAAGAGAGGACAAATCTCAGCTGGGACTTGACAGATTCAGGTTTTGTTCACGTTTCTACCCTTGACCCATTTGGTGACTTTGAGTAAGTCATTGCTTCCTTTCTATTTCTTTCTGGGTCAGGGACTGCCTATCATTGTGTGTTCATAGCAGCTGGCATGAAAAGCCCCAGTCCTAGGAAAGATCTCTGGACATGACTTCAATATAAACAGTATCTAAATACCTGTTAAACAATGAACAGAGACCTTTTTTTTCACCCTTGGTAAAAAAAGTATCACGTTGCAATGAGTGAAAACTTCACGTTTCATAAGTAAATAAATACATACATTCATATCTCCATTTACACCAAACACACGTATTCAAATATATTCCTAATTAAAATCTAGAAACGTATTGGAGCTTTGCTAGATTACTTTCCCCCTCTGTATTTCTAAGACACTAAACTTTTATTGCCTCACTTCTACTTCTAATAAGTATAGATTTGCTATATTTTACCCTTAAGATTTATTTTCTAGCTTTGCATAAAGCACAACTCTGAATGTATTTTTTTTAATCCATCATTATCCCCAGCATGTGGCACAGAATTGTATTTATGTTACAGTGAAACCCCATATTTTTCAGTCTGTGTTTGAAGGTAGTTAGCATTTTTCTATCCAAATTAATGTTTCTCAGCAGTCAGTGCTGAAATAAGTCTTCTTCCAGTGTTTCAGGCATCTGTTTTGCCTTTTCTTACCTCTCTCTCCTTGCTTACATGTATAAATGTCCATTTATAAGCTGTCAGCTGAAATATATGCCAAACTTAATCCAAGTGCATAAATTCACAACATAAGCTGGGAAAAGTACATCACTACGTGTCTGAAGAATTCACAGTCTCTCTTAAAATGTCTGACAGAATCCCTTGAAATTGTATTGGAAAGACTCAATACTTCACCTCCATGGGTGTGCAACAAGGCTTTTGCTCTTGCTGTGGGCACTTGACTTCTGATGTAAGGGTTGAGGTATGGCTTGCAAGGGGAAAGAGTTCAAGGTCATTTATTTTCTAGTGTCACAGTGAGCGAGGAATTGATGCTGTATCTGCTAAGCAAAAGTAAGGATCAGGGAACCTTCAAATAGGAGACACTAGTGCTACAGGCCACATTAAAACCAAATAAACAAACAATAAAAACATTGAATAATAAATAATAGTAATAGTAGTAGTAGTAGTAATAATAATAAAGGTAATGGGAGCAAAAGGAATGGGAAGTCTTGACAACCTGTTTCTGGGTAAATCCAGTTCTCTGAAAGTTTTGAGCGCTTATGAGGTTGGCAGGTTCACAATACTTTGGATGTCTGGTCAAGGTCTGATTCAAAAACCAGTAAGGAGTAACACAGATTGATATTGTTAATGTACAGACACCAATTGAGAGGGAATATCAGTTGTAATATCTGACACATTATGACAGGTGGAACACACATTTAAAATGTTTTGTTTGGTTTTTGGAAGGAAGAAGGCAACAGTATTGAATGACAGGAAATTTGATCATCAAAGATGAGGAAAAAACGCTTAATTTTTTTTCCTTTGGATGGTATACTTATTTTTCCTTAATGGTGACCAGGGTAGAAAGACTCTCATGTATTCAACATTGTTTTTCATCACAAGAACAGAAGGTAAGAGCAGCAATTTTGGATGACTTGTCCAATGAGGTCATTAAAAATTCTTATCTTACAGAATTTTAATTAAATTTTTTTTATTTAAAAAAATTATTATTGGGTACTGAATAACAGCATTTTCAAATGTTGCTGGATTTAAAAATGGCTGTTTTTTGTTTGCCAGTTCAAGTATCCCTCTGGAAACAGAGATGCAATATTTGAATTGTAATTCTGGTTGGCAGCAAAAACTGGTCACCATGTCAAAACTGTTCTGACAGAGTAAGTGACTGAAGTAATGACAGGAGAAAACCTGCAGGGAAGTAACTTTATTTTTTTTCAGAAATGTTGACTGAGTTTTCATCAGTGGGGTCTCATGGGTTCCCATGACCACCATCTCCATCTTTAAGGAAGTAACAAGCTACTTCCAGTGACAAACACTTTCCCATCACTGATGCATCTCTTCTGGACCATGAGCTGCTTCTGCCCCCAGTGAAAGTTCACAATTTGTCAGCTCAAGAGTCTGTCCTTTCCTAATGGATTATTTGAAATGTCTGCTCTAAGTGGAAGGTTTTATTTATTTATTTACTTGTTCTAAAAACGTGTGCAAGCAACCCACTATTTGGTCTCTGGCTTCTCATAGGAGAGTCCCCAGTTCTAGAGACCTTGCTCATTATTTTCCAAGCCTCCGCAGCAAAAGGGGATGAGAGAGGTAGTGCCCATCTTGGACGGCAATGTTCCTTTTCCTCCCACAAAGACCCTCTCAGGCATAGCAGGTAAAACACAGCAGACTTGCAAAGAAGATACTAAAGCCACAGGCTAAGGCATCCACTGGATGAGGCATCATTGCTCTACAACAGACATCCTGAGGCCTGGACCCACATGACAATTTCATCCTTGTTTTCACCTCTCGGCAATAGTATGATTGTATGGTAAGTCACAGGTATATGACTTATACCCTTATTCATGAAAGACTTTGAAATCCTTTTGAGAAATGCAGTGAGGATTTAGACAAAGAGAAATACACCTAGTTAGCAAGATTTTGTGTGTAAGTTGGTGCCCCCTTTGTTACCTGCAGCAGGCAGGTGAAGAAAAGGGCCTCTAAGGTAAACCTGCTCCCTGAGGGATAGGGAAATACATGTGACTGAGTGTGTAACCTATTTAATCTTAGGGCCCCAACAAGAATGCAGATCTGTGAAGTTGGGGGTTGGATGGGAAGGGGGAACAGCAGCATGGGATGTACGGGTCATAGAAGTTTCTGTTGCAATGCCGTCCTCATCAAAGACAATGCAATGGTACGTGATGTAGATCACCAACTCCCTAGGCTCTTGCAGGGCCTTACAAACTTCCATCAAACAAATTTTTCACAAGTGAACCGCTTACTTCATTTAAATATGCAGCCTGTATAATCAGAGTCTTTGAAGTAGGGAGACAGATGATCAGGATTTGCCTTTTGATCTTTCCAAATTGTTTTAGCAAGTAACAACTGTGCCTGAGGTCTTTTCTGGGAAACTTTATTAGCAACGATGTTTACAACAATCTTAGAGACCAAGGTTCTCTTAGTATCGCTGTTAAATAATCCTCCAGAAACTGAAATCTTACAAAGCAAACTTAAGGTCTACAAATAACAATCATGACTTTTATGTAAATTCAATTAAAATCCCTAATCAAATCAGCTACAATCTTATTCAACGCTCTGTACATATTTACATTAAAAATAAAATAGAAAAAAAGTAGCATGTGCTTTCGCAGGATCTAATGGAATCTCGCAGCTCTGTCTTGTTCTTCATTCATCTACTTGTACCCAAATCAAGTCAACAGATCTGGCATGAGAACCTCCAGATCAGAACAGATCAGGCTCCAGAACAAACAAAAAAGGACCTCACTTTATCAGTAAACCAGAGACCCCTTCACATTTACAAAAAAGCAGCCCAAGTTGCCAGGTTATAAGCTACAGCTGTTCCTCTGATTAGAATGAGTGCAACAATAATTTTTACCAAAGGCAACTTAGAAGCTTCCTCTCCTTGGTGCCTGTTATAAAGGACTGTGTTCACATTACACAGTCTATGCATCTCCTGAAATTAACACAAACATTCACAGCCACTGTTTTCAGACAGCGCAGACACAGAAAGACACCATGGTTTTAACAGAAACTGTCCTCAGGACAAGCGAAACAAAATTGCTTCAGATAATCTTCCTAGCCCATGCTTAAACAACAAAAAAAAGGGAAAAAAGCCCACTTGTGAAAACATGGTTATCATCTATGTTTTGAGGAAGTCCTAAAATTCATTAACTTCAATAACTGGAATGCAGAAATTGTTTTAAAAGTTCAGTTTTTTCAAGCAATTTCTTGGTCAAAAAAGAAAAAAAGAACAGTTCTGGGTTTCTCCCCCCTAACAGCCTATCTGATAATCCAATCTATTGTTATGAAAATGTTTATGAATAAGTTTACAGTCTTCTCACAGCTGATAAGTGAAATGGTGCATAGGACAAATGAAAGTAATGGTAAACTATGAGCTTACAATTCTACTGGGGTACTTTGGTGATATCAGTTACGCTGAGAGGCATTTGCTAAGCAACCATACACCTGCAAATGAAGTCACTGCACCTTCTACTTGTTAAACACATGAAGCCAGTCACAGTTAAGAGGAAAAAATCAAAATAATGGTGTATGAAGTTACATTTAACCCTCTACCACCACATCACTTCAACTTGCTGCTGGAAGCAGCAGGTGGGTGATTATACAAAAGAATTTGAAGTACGAAAGACTTGGGGAGTTGCTGCTGCTTTTCAAGCTTGCTGCTAGTGAGAGGCATTTCAGCTTTTTATTTACAGTCTGAAGCTGTAAGAAGTTACAATCACGTCTCAAAAGTCAAATGGCAGCAGCACTCAGCAGAGAGCAGCTCTTTGCCTTTATCTTGTTGTTTTTATCCCCTCCTTTACGTTTTAATGGTTTATTATCACTCAGTTACAGAATGTGCTTGTTTTTTCCTTTTCTCTCATCCTCTGAAATGGGTTTAAAGCATCAATCCACTAAGAAAAGGCAATCATAGAAGCTGGAAGAAGTGAGGTAGTGCTGTCAACTCAAGTTTTAAAAAAAACCCCACATTTAAGGGCATCTCACATTGCATGTGTAGAAAAATGTGCTTATGAAAATATGCATACTGATTAGCTCAGAAGTTAAACTTTGGGAAGACATTTGGGCAGTCTGAATTTTTCATCTTCATTTGTGTCTACTTTGGCACCTACAACAAAGTGCTTTCGTGGATGCCCATCACACACCTATAGAAAGGTGCTTCAGACAATCACCAAATTAGTTGCTTGGCATAGTGTGGCTGTCGGGCAGAAGGTTTCTTTCATGAGTCTGTTTGAATTCTTGGGGCTAGACTTGTGCATCCACACTTAGAAAGCTGCTTGGTATCTTAACACACACTTCTATGTTACATCAGAAAAGATGCATAAATGACTCACCAAAAAGGATCTGAAGCAGGAAGAAAACGCACAGTTAAGGAAAATAAGAGTTCTACCTGCTTCACTTACCCGAAAAGAAAGACAAAAAATGAGTGCACAATACGTACTAAGGGACTGTTTTAACTGAGAACCCAACATAACGGAAATTAATGGCTTGAAGCAGGCAAATTAAAAGTACACACAACGCACCAACAGGTACACTGACCGCAGTAACCAGTGGGAACACCCACCAACAGACAGTGGATTTTCCATTTCTGGTGCCATTCAGAGCTTTTACAGAAGAAACATCTGTCTGTCTAATACAAGTCACAGACACCAAACAATTCAAAGAAACCAAGTGACTGAAAACTATAACCAGCTTTGAACTACACTTTAGGGACAAATTCTGTCTTCCTTTGGATAAAAACCATTTTCAATGAACCTATCTGGAACAGCACCTGTAGAGTTTCTAATACACCATTTCACAGTTATGGTCACACTGGTATCTTATCAACAAAAAAATCCACTGAAGTGAACACCAGCTTGATACAGCAAGAAGCCAAGAAAGAAACTAAACTTGTAAACTCAGTACATTCTCTAGAAAAAGAACTGTCATTCTTTTGCTTCATAATTATCTTTTTCTTCAAGTTTTGTAACACTGATTTAAAAACAAAAACCCTCAACCTTCCACACACAGCCGTGTCACATTCCAGATGTGGAATCCACTGTTTAAAGCAAAACTGAGCATCTTCTTTGCCTAAATTACTGTTCCATTTTCTGTAAAAGGATCTGGTAAAATAGCTCTGCTTTAGTAGACTCAAGAAGTAAATGCAGCTGTAAAACCTAAGTTACATACATGCTTAAGTGCTCAGCTGAATTAGTTTGTCATAAGACTTTCCTCCTCCACAGCAGAGTTCATGCAATAACTTTGCTGGTCACTGACAAAACAGCATTTGGACATAGGAGGCAACTGTTAAACAGTTTCTTTTTCTCCTATAAGATTTTGAAATTAATACTTTATTACTTCATACAACACAGTAAAAATAATAAAAATAATCCAAATTTTCATAAAAATTAAAAGTATTTAGAATAAAATCTTATTAAAAAGCCAAAATTAAAACCAAAGAAATACTCTATTTGCACACACTTTTTAAAGAAGAGACTACAATTTTCTTTTTTGTATCAACAGGCACTCTTCATTCATCATCTCCGAGAAACTAGGTTAGGTCTCCAAAGGCCACATTCAGAGTTATTAAGTAAGTAAATATGCCACTGCTTCTGTGCCCTCCTTTTATTTCCTTGCTTCGTCAGTCTCCTCTGGTTCTCTCTCTTGATGCTCTCTTTCCCACCTCAATTCTTTCAACTCTTGCCTGTACTTGCGTTCAATGAACCGTTTCTGATGGGCCATCTGGGGAAAGTTATCTGACAGAAGGAGAAATATTTAACATTAGTAAACAAACTGGTAACACAGAAAGGCCTCAGCTTTTTTTTTTTTTTTTTTAAACTTTGATGAGATTAGAGGTAGGGGAGAATAACGTTATTACCCTTTTCACTCATTTATTTCTAATAATACATAGTAAACCAGGACTGGTCATAGGACTTTGGTTTCTTTATGATTTCTTTACATCTGTTTCCCCTGCTACAAAGCACTGCCAAATCTAATACTCTCACAAAAACAAAATATAAAATCCTGGTATAGCAACATGGCCAGGTATAACCTGGATTTTACATTCTGTTCTCTTAGCAACAGGTGGTCAATACTGAAAAACAAATGTGAAACTACTGTCAATGCTGTCAGGGTTTTTTGTCTTGTTCTCTCTCCAGAAAGTATGAGTCACTGGTTCCAAGCATTGTACAGATGTTTCCATTATTTTTATTATTATTTCAGACCACACAGAATTGACTAGATGCCCCACATTATGGCACGGATCCTAATGTGAAAGTAATAGTGTAGCAAGATGGAATGCAGTAAAATCTGTTCCTAAAAAAGTTAAAGCTTGGCTATGTACCAGAAGACAGCCTTAGTATAGTCTAAGAGCATGGATGAGTGAAGACTGGCTAAAACAGACTGGACAAGGCTGAGGTGAAAGAGAAATTGCTAGGGACATGGATGATTCTGCTTTCAGACCCTTGTCCATTGGCTGCTATGCATGCACATGTTAGAACTGAGACTGTAAAAATAGCTTATATAATTGAACAGAATTGGTCTCAATATAGTGCACTGCTCACAGAATATGGTGTTTTCTGCATGACCAGGGTGCTGACAGTCATATATGTGTCTGTGCTGCAGAGATCTGCACCCTCCAGCCAGTCAGAAAGCAAAGAGGTGGCAGAGGACGTGACAAGCTGCAGCTGGTGGTAAACCCTGCTGGAATCACACAGAATTCTGGGATCAGCACCTGCTACCTAGCTGTGTCTGAGATGAATGCAAAAGGTTATTACACTGACCTTTAAAGCCATAAACAAATTTGGCAGATCTACTGGCAAAGGACTGCTCTCTCTCTAGCTGGATACTGAGAGAGAATTCAGCTGAGGCTCGTCAGGGAAAAGTACCTTGGCACCAAGATTTTTCCTCCTGCTTTTTGGGTCCCAGGCAGCACAGATTTGTTCAGCTGAAGAATATGGTGCAGAAGCCACATAAACTGCACGAGTTTGCTTTAGAGCAGAATAACTTTCTACTGCTTGGTTTTATTGGCCAGTGAAATTTCTGCCTTTTATTATATATACTACAGGAATAAAAGGTTTATTCACCAGTTATTTACAACTTGGGCATAGGAGGGTATATTCTTTTAAACCAGAAAGCAATCTAAACAAAATTGTTTTAAATTGCTGTTGTTTTAAAAACACTAGTGTTTTGTTTAAGGGAGTCTTGGGATATTTTGTTGCTCTTGTGCACCATAAAATGAAAATCAGATTTTCAGCACTGTGCCTGTAACATGATTCTTTGAGAACTCTGAAGAAGTCAGCTCGGTAGCAACCTGTTTGTTCTCATCTCTTTAGAATGGTAAGAAGGAAATTCATGTAATAAATTCATCATAGCTATCATATACAAAAAAAGGTGTATGAAAACTAGTTTTACATGAAGTTAACTACTTATGCATTAAAAACTCCAACAAACAAACCAAACCAAACCAAAAAACTACACTCCACAAGTACACACATAATAGAACAGGTGTCCTTGCGGGTTGTGTAACCTCCACCCCTAAAGACAGTCAAAACTTGGCTGGCAAGGCACTGAGAAACTAACTTGAAGGTTGGCTCTGTTTCGAGGGGTAGCTGGAGCACAGACCTCTAGAGATTTATGGCAGTTAAACAAATATATATGTCAGAAGAGAGCTGTGAAGTCCTTGGACTGATATGCCATGAAGCTCACAGCTCTCTGAGTGGTGATACTGTCAAAAGAAAATTCAGTCATAGAAAACTTCAGTAACATTTTACAAATACTCAGCAGAGAAGGGAAGTTACATTCTTCTACTTGTCAAATTTACTGGTGGTGAGAAGTATATGCCTAGTAGATATATATAAAAACATTTCTGAATTACACAGATTCATTGTTGTCTGAAATTTTTAATCCCTTGAATTTCCAGATGCAGAGATAACGGATTAAAAACCTTTGGCATCTGAGGAACTGCACATTTTTCTTTGAATCAAATGCAAAAGATAGACCCTCCCCCCGCCATGTTGTTCTCCACAGAGAACTTCTGCTGCACAAATCTACACTTGGTACTTTAACCCAACTGACTAAAGTTATTTCATATAAGAAGGTTGTATACACTCATTCATATCTGAGAATCCATTTCAGTGAAGGACTGCTCCTATGCTGGCTATCCAGTGCATAATTTAGAGAGATGTATACACAGATCCCTGGCTCTTCAGCTGATATTAGCCCTCCTTAATAGATAAATATTGATTTAAATTCATTGGGAACCCGACTGTTAGATTTTAACCTATTCAATTGATAATCTGAGATTGAATTTTATTTTCTAGTAGCATTTTCATCCTCCTCTAAATTAAAGGGTGAGATAACGACAGTGTCAGGCACTAAGCAGTCTTATCCACTGCATATTTAAGCATGGAAAATCTCAATGAAACTTCACTGCACAGGGTTCCCTTGAAGTTGCATCCTCTAGAGCTGATCAGCTCTTTATCCTCTGTAGCTGATCAACTCCCTTTAACAAATACCTGCTGGTATCATATTAACTTCAACGGCTACAAAAGGATCTTGAAAGTACTAAAAGGGAAACCGGCTGCTTAGAAGCTGACAGCATTTAGCATATGTGTTCTGTCCAAAATTTATCCCCCACAAAACTTGCACCTTGCCTCACTAAAAAATGATAAAATAAACTATAAATTATTTTCTTTGTTGTCCAAATATCTTACATTTTTCAAGTGCGTCCATTGCAGCTCCCATTTCTGCTTGCTGAATACTGTGAAAGCCAAACAAAAATAAGATACATGAGATCTAAGCTGTACAGAATAAACTGAAGTTTCTGACAAGGTGGAACACTAACTACTCTTGTAATCAAACTCTTTGGATAACCAGCAGCTAGTAATTCCCAGAGTGTACAATAAATATGTGAAAATTTGATAAATATAATATCAGCCTTTCCATAAATATGTGAGAAATAGTACTACAGCTGCAGTTAGAATATTTTTTAAAGTTAGATCAAAAACACTAACAAAATATTCTAGTCCATTCTTCAGTAAAGCATTTGCTTTTACTTGAGAGAAAAAAATGAACAAAATCACAGATATGTGAATGCTAAAAAGCTAATGATACTTTTATAACAACCACCACAAGATTTGGTAGCAGAAAATAACATGCGATCTTCAGGGTTCATGGTTGAAGTCTTTGCACATTTAGAACCATTCCAAAATGCCTAGAAGTAATAAAATAACAAAAAAAAAAATCCATGATAGTGTTGCACTTATCTTGTCAGCATAAGCTGCACAGTAATCCAGTAACAAATCCAAAGATAGTCACTCTTTCTTGGAAGCTGTTCTGCAATTTCTAGTCTGAGAGCTACAAAGTGGTTAGTATTGCTAGCCACCTTATAGGCAAGTTCACAAAAAAAAAAAATCTGAAGACCCAAAATTATACAGACATTGAACCCTTCAGGTATTCCTGAAGCAGAACAGTTTGAAGAAGGCTCTATGGCTTTCCTTTTCTAAGGCAAACCATGTCATCATCATGGCTAGTCATTTTGGACAATGCCATGCTCTAACACGATGTGATTAATTTTTCACTTTACCTTGGACCTTTACCACATCCTATTCTTTCCCCTTTGAAGTAAACAGCTACTGTGTATGTCCTGGCATGCGAAGGTCCCACTGTCTGCAAAGTCCTGAAAGAAAAAAATTTTATTCAAGCAGGAAGTGGCACACACATCACCAAGCTTTCAGTCTGGTCAATACATATAGTGCAATTAGTACAAAATGCAGAGCAAGAGTTGAAGGACGCCTGTATAGATCACATTAACCCAGAGATGACCAGAATGGTGTTTATATTGATCACATTTATTCCTCTGGGTTCCCTGAGGAGCACCATATGAAAACTAAAACTTCATTTAACCTATAAGCAAAAATGTAAACTTATAACATGAAGGGTTTAAACACTGTGAAAAGACTGGTAATAAAGCAATAATTATGCATAGCTATGCAACTGCAAATAAGCACACCAATATGATTACGTGTGCACTAAAATATTAGTTCCTGAGAGTTTTGCAGTTAGCAGGGTTTCACAAGGCCTTTATATTGGACATGGTAGCTCTCTACACACTGAATTAACACAGTAGAAAGAAATTTTCCATCACCTTTGAAAAGTTAGTTTGTCACAAAACAGACTTTCCATTTCGGCTAAAGTCTAGAACATGCATCCACAGCCTTCTAAAGGGCAAAAGATAATCCCCTACACATGCAGTGAATTGCTTCTTTTGCAGTTTCTTCCTGCTGCCCAAAATCTCTCCCCACTTTCAGATTGAGTTCTGTCCATTACCTTGTTTCTCTTTAGGAGAGCCAATTCCACATCAATTTTTTTAAGTATCTAACTAAAGTACTCTATCTCTGTGCACTGTGACAAGAGCAAACAAAGCCCACCCCAAATTTAAAAGCAACAGTACTGACTGCAGTGAAACAGATGACCCCAAGAAAAGGAATTTAACACGGTAATAGGAAAATAACAGCAAAGTACTAGGTCTAAGCTGTACTATAAAAATCAATTTATCATCACAGCACAGTAGAACAAAACAAATATTTGGTACTTGATACTAAGTGGTATTTACAAAAATCAGGAATTGTTTTTATTGTATTCATCTCCCTCACTCAAGACAAAGCCATGAACCCTCATACAGAGACACTGAGGAGTCAGGTCTGCAGGGCACCGGCTGCAGTGACAGCACTTCTGAAGTGCACTGTTTGTCACTGCAACCGAACTGCTACATTTCATTGGAAACCTTACTTCAGTAAGTGTGACAAATGCACTTAGATTATCATTCTTCCTATCTTTTTAATATAATAATGACAACAACACAAGCCTTGAACTTTCATAGCCTTTCTCTCTTTTTTGAGCGGCTAACATTGCACCCGTTCCTACATTAATTGAATGGATATGGATGGAACATACAGTCTTAGGTTTATTACTGTCTCTTTGAAGCAGCTATTACAGTATTTTACAACCAAAAGAGAGAATGGAGATCCATCCCATCCAGCTTCAGGTATCTAACTGACGTGTGCAAGTTATAAGGTTCACTGCCCTGAGCTCTTTATCACTGAACAGGTGAACATAGGCGGGCTGAATTGCACAGCAAAAATGTCCAAGACTTGTGTTGCTCTTCAGTACCTGACTGTGTATTAGAAACAGTGCCTACAATCAAGATGTGTAGCACAAGACATTATTAAGTTTGCATCATAATGTCAAGAAACTTCATCTATTACTGAGAGTAGAATGGAGGTATCCTAACCTCATAATAAAACAGTGGTATGTTCCATTATTTTCATTTAATACTACCATTCCTTATATTAAAAGTAAAACAAATATAGAATTATGCCAACAAAATATTCCATTCCAACAAAAATTGTATTTTTCATTTGCAACTGTACAAGGTAAAATACTTACTAATTCTTCCTTGTAGTGGCTTAAAATACCTAAAGCCTAGAAAACACTGGTTCAACATTTTCCATCTTCAGACAAAGAGAAATTAGAGGGTTGAATAACTACAATAAAAACAATGGGAAAAATGTAGGGGGACTGATCGCATCTTCTTTCACATACAAGATAGACTTACAATTAGCTGGTATCCATAAAATGTCTGTTCTTACTTGTAAAGAGGAATGTCTGGCTCTTTTCCTTCTGTCCTGAGAGTCAAGCAACACTGCTGCAGCTGAGATTTAGGATCATTCCAATCTTGGTTTAAAATAAACTCCTGTAAGAAGTTCAAAAAGATGCTTCTATGACTGAGAAACTGTGGTAAGAGTCTCAAATGCAATAAGGCGTTAAAACATAGTGGCAGGAAAGTAGAAACCTGACCGATCTTACCTTTAGGCGTGGAAAAAAGCATACATTCATGAAAGTGTGAACGTATTCCAAGTCTTTATCGATGTACAGGGCAGCAATAAAGGCTGGGAGGGAAAAAAGGTATTATCAGTCTTCTAAGGAGAACATTAATGGCTTGCACTTTCAGAAACAAGTTTCACTGAGTAGTTTAAAGCTGTATTCAATTATGTTTCACAGCAGTGATCCGATGAGGGTATTATCCTGCATACTCAGTAAAAAATCAAGTTGAACAAGAGATTAAGTGATTTACCCAAATCCACCCAGTCATTTAAAAGTGCTAGAAACAACACTCAGCTCCTAATCTCACATTTTAACCAGCAGACCATGGATACTAACAAATAAATCACTACTGGGTACCATAAAAAAATTTAGAGATAAATCACTCCTGTTTGTCTGCTATTTCCACTTGTTCAGAGGATTTGGCAAAAGCCAAGTGGTCTTAATGGCTCACAAAATACATCAGAACATACAAGATAGGGATTAACTTTCTTAGCAGAATATTTGTCACTGTTTCCACTTTCTTTGGAAAGAAGGTAGCACAAACTTCAAAAAATGGACTAAAAATAACTTAATTTCCACATAGTCTTCCCTCTCGTGGAATGACCATTTTAAAAGCTCCCAAAATGCAGACACATAAACCACAGAAATATTCACCTGCTAAAGGAACTACTTTGTCTTCCAACACTGACAAGAACATATTAATTAAACACTGAAACTGCTGTTAAATAGCTCAACTCAGATTACAAGTTTTAATTTACAAGACATGCTTTTGACCTGCTCATCATGACCCCTCAATTTCTAAGCCTTCAGCTTTTTATCTGCAATTATGCCCCCTTCATGCTTTCATACAGACTTCAAAAATCTAGAACAGTGTTCAAAAATCTGGCTTTCAGGGATATAGGCATAATTAATTTGAAAACCTGAACATACATTTTTAATAGTGATTTGGGTGATTTCTAGTGGCTTTCTTACACAAAAGAAGTCACTTAATTGTTATAACCAAATTAACTCACATTCCAAGAGATCAGCCAGAGTCTTAGTTCGAAGAGTTACCGGTCTTTTTGTCTTGTCATTAGTGATGGCAAATTCTTGCATACCCAGCTCTTCTGCCACTTTGGCCTGTGTCCTGTTGTTCACCAAAGAACTTCTCAACAGCTGCAACAGAGAAGTTCCATTCAATGATAACAATTACCAATAACAAACTGCAAAAGGTAGGGAGATCGGTGGAGGAAAAGTTATTTTATCCTTGTAGTCACTTCACTTCTCTCATTTTATTGACATTTTTTTTCAGGACACTTCAAGTGATTTATATAAACACACACTGTCATTCTTTCTACTGTAGATTTTTCCATCTGTTTCAACTCTTCTCACCAATCTTCATTTATTGTATGGACATGGTAATTCTGTACATATATCTTACATGTAAAATGCTTGTTTGTGAGCTTCTTTGCAAATATATCACATCTCTCTATGAGTCCTGTACTTTTTCAGCTAATCTGCAGTTTCCTAGTTTAAGTAATACAGTTAAATACATTTTTCCATATAAAGTGTAAGTAAACAATACTCTGAAGTCTATGGAGCAGTCCCCAGTGTCCACCAAGTAAGAAATAAATAGGTAGTAATTAAAGCAAATACACAATTGAAGCAAGACAGTGCAGTGGTTTAGAACAAGCAGATGAGGAAGTTGGTCCATTCCTTTGGCCAGAGAAAAAATGCCTAATTGGAGAGCCTGTATGTACTATTTGCTCTACTAGAAAGCAGTACAGCTGAGCCAATGCATCCCTTACAAGGATCTGCCTGTAACATTTTCAATGTATGACAATGTCAAGGACACCTGGTTCTCCAGTAGGGTGCCCCAAAATGCTTAACCTTGGCTCTAGGCAGATTGCTTAAACACAGAGCTCTCCAAAGACATAATGCCACACACCTTAAAGGAGTATTTTTGGATTTTATGGTTTCATAGCATTTTCTGAACCCCTGGCAAAGTGAGCTTTTTTACTGTTTGTTTGCTTCTTTGCTTTAAATGAAACAACATTAATTTGTTAGATATTATAAGAGGTGGGGGTGAGAAGTAAAAAATGTCTTTCTTTTCCGATGTTTATGTGTAATCTAGACTTGAGACTCTGCATACATATTTTTTCCCTCTTTGTCTTCCATATCACATTACCTCAGTGTATTAGATCCAGTTATATGTTACCTGGCTCCAGCATGTCAACCAAGCTTATGAAAAATCAAGATTTATTTGCTCTACTTGATATTTCATCTCTCACAACAGATAAAGAAAGAACAGCATGTTCATAATTTGTTTGGCAATGATGTATGAAGCAGATACTCACAACTTGATCTTCATAAACTAGGCAGACTGTAGACAGGATTATCACCTGCCTCCCTAACCTCTGCTTAAACTCATTTTCCGCTTGTTTCTTTCCAAAATTCCTAAGTACCATATGTAACCTACAAGACAGAAGTGCAGTGTCCCATGACAAAAAATCTGTTTATTATAATAGAAGGATTTCTTTTGTTGTGTTTGTAGAGTATTTATCTTGATGGAATTTGTAATCAGTATTAGCAGTATCATAAAAGAAAGAGCAACATGCACAGTAGACAGTGAATCAGAGATGAAAAAATCACCCCAGTTATCCTTTTAGCACGGTAGTTATCAACTTGCTCTGTGTTAGAATTTGACTCCTCTAGAAGTGTAATATAGCAAGATACTCAATTCCCCTTAATGATACAGAGAAGACACGGTACTTTTGCCTTTCCTGCAGCTTTTTTTAGAGCTAGTCTCCACTCCGGCAACACACAACTTGCATCACTGCAGATGCTGTAACATGTGAGAGATGAACAACTAGAGTTTAACTGTAATTACAAAGCAATTTAAAAAAAAATAAATTAATTCTTTCATCTTCACATAGCATACTGCTACCCATGACTGTACCAGAAGACCCCATAAGCCAGTACTGGAGAAGCTGTATCTTCCAACATACAACAAAATGTCAACTTCTTTTTTGGCACACTATTTGGCTATCTCAAAGCATGTAGATGAGACTATGTTCTCCTTTCTTTTTCTTACATACAGTTAATTTACAGACATCTCTCCACAAGCAATCACTGCACTCTGGGAAGCCACTGCATTGCCAGTCAAGTGAAATCCTTGACCAAAATTGCCCTAAACACACCAGACTCACCATTCAATTGATGTTTCATTATTCCCTCAATTTAAGTATATTCCCAGATGACAGGAGAAAGGGTTCAGTGTTTGCTGTTTCTCTTCAGATTCCACATTGTCAGTCTCCTTTCTCACATGTCTTCATTCATTTGTTCTCAAATTTAGAAATGTTTCAAGACAATTTTCTTTTTCTCTGCATGTGCATCTCCAGACTTCAAATTTTATTCTAGGCATTGCCTGCTTCTCTATACCTTTATGTGTTTTCAACCTCCATTCCACTCTTTGTGGTTTCATCTACAAACCTGAACTTTGCAACTTGCACTTGACAAGCACTAATCATTAAATTAAGCAACACAATGACATTCTGATCATTGTTCTGAGTATTTACATGCATTAATAGGAACATTTCTTACCCTTCTGGCCAAATAGTTCTTGCAAGATTTATCTTATTATAACACCACTAATGCCTACATTCTTAAGTCATGTTCAAAGCAAAAAACCCCACCATGCTTTATATCCCCTGTCTCCTGAATGGTGCAGAAAAATCCATATATATGCAACTGAAACTTAAGAAATGGTGAAATAAAGTTACTTTTAGTCAGAGCATGTACTTTTTTTTCTTGTAAACAGCCTTAGTCCCAAAGACTCAAGAAACATATTCTTGATAACACATTGCCTGCTAGAGACCTAGCACTGCCACCTCTCTATTGATCTGAGCAAACCACTCTAAAATTAGGCTACTTCCTAATTTTAACTAGAAAACTCGACTCACATTCCTGATACATGTATTGCTTTTTTTGTTCTAGCTAAGATTTGTAAACTAAAAAAAAATTTAGTAAGACCAAGAAAATTTCTTACTTGCAAACAAAGACACCTGTTCAGGTGCAGTACTAAATGAATCATTCAAGAAAAAAAACTACATATACTACCATGCTATGTTTAAAGTGCTGAAATTGTTTGAAAATCCCCAAATTGAGTTTTCAGAGCCCAGATAAGAGATGCTAAAAGGCTGCAGCAATCTGCAACAGATGAGTGTAATAGTAAAATTAAATTCAAAAGCTACCACAGGAGCTCCAGATTGAAGACAACAGGAAACCCACACTAAAATAGATAGTAAAAACTTTTTATCAGGAAACGTAACCCTGCTTGGTTTCAAGTTCAAAAGACTAGAAGTTATGAATAAAAAAAAAAGTCATGTGATGCATCTATTTAAATAAATGGTTTGAGACACCCATCTTTAAACAAGAACTAGTCTTATGTCCCAATTTCATTGCTGACATCCTTAAAATTATTGATCCATTTCACAGACTGAACAGAAATTATTACACTGGGCTCGTAAATCACCATTTCCTATTCATTGCAGTGCTCATGACTTAAAATTAACAAAAGCTTATTAAGAGCAGTGGTTGCTGAGGCTTCTTTTATTAATCAAACTCAGAATAATTCACTAGCTGTTCCCATAATTTCAGTCTCCATCCCACTCTTTCTTGTATGAAGATCATGATTGATGGCAGTCTCACCGTTAAGTGCCCTTCATGATGATCGGGGAAATGTATGAATAAATACTCTGTGGCTACCAACTGCATTATGGAGTCACCCAGGAATTCCATCCTCTGGTTGTGGCCTCTGAAAAATGAGACATCAATGCAGCAAAATCAATAAGCACTCAGGGACGAGAAAAACAAAACCAGCATGCACACACAAATTAAAATAAAGAGTGATCTGAAAGTGAGCCTTACTCATTTCTGAACACATTTCAGACATTTTTCCAGTGTTAATCAGCTGAGATGAAAACATAGTTCATTACTGTTGTAACACCAACTTTCAGGCAAAAAGCAAATTGGGATAGCTACATATATATATATAATCATTAGATCCCAGATCTGGGACTAATTGAAGTAGAAGAGCAGTTGACATCAAATTTGTAATGGGATAAGGTGTCTACCTGAAAGTTCTTGTAAGAAAGTGAACTAATGAATGTAACAACTTCAACAAAGAAAAAAAATTGTCAAATCACACAC
>JAWWEU010000081.1:70347587-70383183 GCA_035583155.1 Acropternis orthonyx | reverse complement strand
CTAATACAAGGTCCTAGAGTGGGTAGCCACTGACACCAAGTTTAACAAGGGCAAGTGCCAGATTCTGCACTTGGGACAGGGCAAGCCTGGTTGTGTGTATAGACTAGGGAATGAGGCTGGAGAGAAAGAAAGGGACCTGGGGGTCCTGGCCGATGGCAAGTTAAATATGAGTCAGCCAGGAGGGCCAACCATGTCCTGGGGGCCATCAGGAACAGCATCACCAGCTGGTCGAGAGAGGGATTGTCCCACTCTGCTCTGCACTGGGGCAGCCTCACCTTGGATATTGTGGGCAGTTTTGGGCACCACAGTATAGGAAAGATAATAAGCCATTAGAGATGCATTAGAGAGCATGCAAAGCAGAGCCACAAGGATGGTGAAGGGTCTGAAGGGGAAGCCGCATGAGGAGCAGCTGAGGTCACTTGGTTTGTTCAGCCTGGAGAAGAGGAGACTGAGGGGAGACCTCACTGTGGTCTTCAACATGCTCACGAGGGGAAGAAAATGGGCATGTACCAATCTCTTCACTCCTGTGAAAAGTGACAGGACTCGAGGAAATGACATGAAGCTGAGTCAGGGGAGGTTAAGATTGGATATCAGGAAAAGATTTTTTCACCTACAGGCTGGTTGAGCACTGGAACAGGCTACCCAGGGAAGCAGTCACAGCACCAAGCCTGACAGAGTTCAAGAGGCACTTGGACAATGCTCTCAGGCACACGGTGTGATTTTTGGTGTGTCCTGTGCAGGGCCAGGAGTTGGACTTGATGATCCTGATGGGTCCCCTTCAACTCAGCACCCTCTACAATTCTATGATAATGTTTGTTTGAAAACAGGGCCTGGCAGCTTTGCATACAACACAACACAAGGGCTGCACTTGGACCAAAGAGCATGATTTTACTTCTTTCCTCTGCCCAAATGTACCTCCAGGTACGTTTTGCAGCTATCTCAAGAGTGATGTGCAAAAATCAGTGGTGCAGAAAACTCAAGATAAACACCAGGATAGATCTCTAACATCTTCTGTAGTCTTCCCCAAGGTATCCACTACTGACTACTGTCAGAGATGGGATACTGAGCCAGGCAGGCTTGTCAACATAGCTGCTCTATTCTCCTCCAGAAAAGACAGAACAGTTTGTTTACAAATAAGGCACTCTGGGATACTCTGTAATACAAGGGACAACAGAACTACATGAGGACTCTTGCTATGTACTCACAGAGTCAGATGGTTAAAGCCTACTGTCCTCAGAGTGAACGCACGTGCTAGAAGCCGAACATGAGTAAAGATGACTCCAATTGCCTCCTCAAACTCTGTCAGCTTTTGAAGAACTGGAGAGGTCTCAATGAGTTGCCTGTCAGTATTGGACTCCTGCAGCTGCAACAAAAATGAAGTGCAAGTAATGACAAACTGACACTCCTGCAGAACTCTTCAGAAAAAAGCAAGCCTTCAGTAAATCAAGGCCAAAGAATACAAGGGACAAGTTGTTCTATGGACAGCTGAACCGAGAAAACCAGGTTTCCTCTGTCTTTTGGTCTTGCGTAACTACCACTCAAAGATGACGTGAGCTTTGATGTATGCTTTTTTAACAGTTGAGGCATTTAAACACATCACTGACGTCTCTATATGTGGATAGCATGGGATACTTACTTGCATAAAACATGTAAAACTGTACGTGTCTGTGTTTTGTAATATTATCATATTATTTGCAACTGAGCAACAGATTCAAAAATTATTAGAATAAGGCTGGCAGACTGACAGCTTGTCAAGATGACACAAAACCCAAATAAATTTCTCTCACTTTCCTTTGGTATAAAAAATCAAGAATAAATACTTTGCATATGAAATTCAGAAGGGCACAATAACACAATAAAATTAAAATTATTGCTTTGGGTCAGTATCTTTTCTTATCAGTTTCTTGTCCGATCTCCTTTAGATGTGGTGACACTGTTAAATGCCTTTGTGGAGCTGGGAAATCGCTTAAGCGTTTCCTCCAGCCACTGTGGGCATTTCTTTTGCATAGTAATGCCTTAGAGGAGGAATCGCCCAGAAGAGGTTGCCTAAAAGAAAAGTAAGAAGAGCCACAGCTTCTTAAAGTGGCATTAAGGCAATTTTTGGTTTGCTGTCTGCCCATTTTCTATTAATTGATTACATTCAAATTGTCTTTGTTCTTAAACAGTACCAAGTTTTCAGCTCACATTTTCATAGAACTATATATCCTTGCACAAAAATCCCACACTTGGATGATAATGGTCAGTCTGGAGTTCAGTTGCATGTTGAGCTGAGACTGTTTTTTTCTTCCTCATGCACAGCCTGTTCTATTTACCTACAAGGAATTTCACCTGCTTTTTTTAACTCCACAGTTAGTCACTCTTGCATACTCACAATCAGACTGAAATTCATCAGTTTGTTGTTGTCCCTGCTACCCTGAAGAATTTGGTATTGTCAACAAACTGCCACCTCACTGCTCATCCTCTCCCCTGAGCTGTCAATGTGAACAGCCTGTACTTCAGCAAAGATCCCTAGGGAAATCTGCCAGTGATCACCAACCCTTGTAAGATGTGGTCATTTCACTCTGTTCTCCACTGCCTATGTTTCAACCATTCCTTTAAATCTTGTGGGGACTGAAAGTATTCACTGGGGTTGCATTCTTTTATTGCTTTTTTAAAAAGAAGTAAAATTTAAAAGCCTTTCCTGAGTGTCTTTCCAACAGCCTCTCAGGAAACTCAGCACACAGCATCACCTGCATTATCACATGTTTTTTTGTCTCCTATTCATCTGTGAGGCAGGACTTCTCTTTACATGTTGACTCTTTCTAAAGAGTCCATATTTATCCAGATGACCACTAATTATTTTTTCATCACCATTTCTACAGACCTGGCTACTGTCAAGTAACAGGGTTAGAGATCTTCAGTTGTGTGTATCTTACCCAGAGCTTTTTACTTTTTCTTAATTGGGATCTCATTTGGCAGATTTTTAAAATGCTATTTTCAGGCTAGCTGTGTCCAAAGGCCAACCTGAGCAGCCTGTGTTTCAACTACTGGCAAAACGACCTAGAATGGGTTTTGCGCCATGGAAGAAAGTAATTTTCAGCACACAAATTAAGGTAGTAGCAAGAAAGTATAAGCTTCATACACTGACTGTCTCCTATCTCTAAGCAGAGTCCAAGTCTTTGTGAAAGCAGAGACTACAAGGTTCAAATAAAGTAAGAGAAAAGAAAGAAATTCAGAGTAAGAACAATCTTTGTGGGAGTTTGTGCCACCATGCAGGATAGTTGGTGCTGAATCTCAAAAGTTTGTCTTCCCATTAAGAGTCTTTTCCATTTACACTCAGAGAGATGTGGTTGTGAAAACCTCATTTGTTCCTGAAGGTTTCGGCTATGCACCCATTGCTGTTCTTACAGCACCCTTGCACACTCCTGTTTCCAAGTGAAGACAAGGAGTTACAGTGCAGAGAGGCTGTGTGACTTGCTCTGAAATCTGCCCCAAAATTCAATCAGGGACAAAGGACTAGGAAACCATTCTCCCAACTTCCAGCCTCCTAAACTGACAACTTGTGAACTTGTATTATTTGATATACAGAGAATAAGTTCACCTTCAGACACCTTCATAATTTTAGTGCTTACTTGGTATTAAGGTCACTGGCATCACTGAACCAACCATGCTATCACTGCACACACACAAATCAAAACAGAATCAAATCAAAACTCTCATGCCATTCAATTAATGTGCCTTCCTACTATTAAGATTTCAGTCCTAATTCCAGGTCAAGAGAATGTGTACATAAATTTTTTTTGCACCCTTTTCCCCCAACTTAGAGAAGATGAACAAGAAGCTGCCAAAATGTTACCTCTCACTATATTTGGTTTATAGGCACAGTTATATAACAAACAAGAGCCAAGGAAAGGTGAATGATTAATCCTCAGAGAGAGAGAAACTCATTTATTTTTAAAAAACAAAAAAATCCAAATCCCAAACCAAACACAAAGGCAAACATATAAATATATTCCTTTGGCTACTTTTTAGCACAATTTCTGAGATGTCATCACAACGAAAACCAACAGAAAAGCATCCCTGAAAATAAAAGAGCTATGAAATTTATTATAGAAAGAGATACACTTACTTGGAGTGGGTGTAGTGGATAATTAAGCCATACATCCCGCAGGTCCTGCAAACATTGAAAGATGCCTTTTATGCTCAAGGGAGTCATTTAACAAATTCCACAGTACTAAATAAAATGTCATTACTTGAAATACTGAACTATTTCAGATGCTGACTCTGCTTATTGCAAATTCAATAGTACTGGCAAACTAATTTTTAAAATCGTGTATTTGCTGTTCAAACTGCCTGTAGTTCTCCCAATTAGCTTGTGTCAAAGAGGTGGAAAAATCCTTGAACTAAATAAAAAGTGGTTAAAGGAAGAAAAAGATTTGTTTAAGCCTCAGGACTAACTTCATTTGCAAGTACTCCTCAGTATCAAGTTTGACTTCACCTAAGGCAAGGACTGAAAAAGAAAAAAAAGTCCCACTTATTTTCTTCTATTTCATATAGGTTTTCTTCACTACAGCCACTGAGCAGCAAATAAACACAATAAGCTTCAAAATACTTTTATTTTTAATAAGCTTTGTCATTTCACAGACTCAGAGGAAGGAAAATACTGTATAATTGATCCTCTCACTACTGCCACACGTGCTGTCCCAGCAGTATGTACTTTCCTTCACCCTTATATGGTATATATTGCAACTAACAGTGATCTAAGATATGGTA
Source organism: Acropternis orthonyx (assembly GCA_035583155.1). Classification (NCBI taxonomy): domain Eukaryota; kingdom Metazoa; phylum Chordata; class Aves; order Passeriformes; family Rhinocryptidae; genus Acropternis; species Acropternis orthonyx. Next base: position 70,378,431 of record JAWWEU010000081.1, on the reverse strand, counting down.
TGAGAGAACAGATCAGACTTTAATTATGCAATTGGGTAGATGCTGATAAAACACCTTTTTGGTGTGGGATGATTTAACTAATGAAACAGGAATAGTTGCTCTACAAGTGCATCATTCCCTCAAACCTTGCTACCTGAATCCACAGCACCCATATCTGTTTTTAGAGCAGCCCTTTGAATGGAAGTCTGCAGGCTTCCTACACCACTCACCCTTCCCTACCTCATCCACCCAACCCGCAGCACACCTGAGGAAACCATTTAATTTTTTTGCCTGAACCAGTACAGCATGCTGTCCTAAACACAGTATGCTACATTCAACTTCCAGGAACTATGTACAGCAGGTGTAGCATTCCTGCTAATTTGTAATCCTCAAGTAAAACAACAGACAAGAAAGCATGTCTCACATTCTTTTTAAAATGGAAATCAAACCCTATAAATACCTTTTCATTGAAGAGCAAACGTCCAAATAATTGTTTTGCTTCTTCCAGGCTCCCCTCTAGATAAACAGCTCCTACATGAGGGGACCAATATGTCAAAGGTCAGTAATGCAATTAGTATTTAGAAAATTACTAAGTACAGGAAAGTCAAAGATCTTTGCCTTCTTCATCTCCAACACATTTATTTTTTAAAAGCATGCTTTCTGTAGCAATACCTAATTTTTTGAAACATTTAAAGCATGTTAAATGCCAACATAAATCAATGGTCATAAAATGCACAGAAAAACCTGAAATAATTGTATCAGTGATAGAAAATGATACATCCAGAGAGCAAAGTCTAGACAAATTAACCCAGAAGCAATACATTTCTAAAAGTACTTCCCAGTAAACACCTAACTATACAACATATGCAGATAGGGAAACCCATGAAATACATTTTAATAGCTAGCAAATAATTGCCATTTATTCTGTACTTCCAACATTATATTCGGCATATAAACAATGTATCAGAACTCAAACCTCAAGGTCTTCCCAGTATCACAATAATACATTGCAATACAATACCTTGGAAACTGCACCTCTGCATCTCTGTTTTTGGAGATTATGGGGGTTTTTTTATGTTTTATTTTTAAACTTCACATACAACCCTCACTAGCCCTCTCCACATGCCCATCAATAACAAGCTCTGCAAAACTTGTGCTAGCATGTATTTTTGGGTGTACCCTATGCACTCTATATCTGCACAAGCACTTCACAAATTAAGAATCAATATTTTGTCCTTTGATACTCTTTACAGAAGCACTTCTAAATATCTCAAACAAGTTCTTGTAAGCACATCTGCATAAAAGCAAATGGAATACACAACTACCTCAAGAATGCAGAGAAAGGGAGTCCGTCTTCCCACACACAGGAAGAACATGATTTGCATTGCTATGTCCTTCCCTCCCTCTTTCCTTGTAAGTCCCCACTAGGTCAGCTACTTTCTTTGGACTTTTTGGAGAACAGTTTGGGGGTTTACAAGACTGTCTTACAGAGGTATATTATGAGAGTACAGAATTTCAAACGTGTCCTAGGCAGCCTGCTTACACTTTTCATTTTTATTTTTGTAACAGAGAATAAGCACCAGTCTTTGTAAAAGAGTCTCAAGGAGAAGCTCCAGATCTCACATACACTTTTATAACCCCTTAACAAGTTCCCAGATTTTAGCTATGGCCCTGACAAAAATCTTACTGCTCAATTACCCTTGAAAATAACTTTGCATTGGAGATTAAACAATAAGCCTGCTCTCTCAGCACATCTCAATGCTTGCCAAATAGTTCTCATCACTACATCCTAAACAAGCTGATGCCTGTGAACAAAGACACAGATACATATCTAGTGTTCCTCTTCTGTTTTTTGGGTTTTTTTTGTTTTTTGTTTTTTGGGTTTTTTTAAATTAAAGATCAAAGCATTCATGGAAAGCAAAATAGAGTTAAAAAGAAAATTCCTATTTCTTGATAAGAGGAAACACAATCTGGCCCAAGGCAGAATGCACAGAGTCATCAACATCTAAGCCAACTATGATCTATTTTTCAAAGCAGGACAAAATGTTTTAGGAGCTTGTGTAGTACAAAAAGACCTGGATCAGGGCTACACCTTATCTGTATGGTGTAGGGCTACATACCTAATATCCTGTACAGTACATTTGGATGAAGTCAAACCACTGAGATTTAGCTTGCTTTGTGTACTCAAATAAGTTCATAAAAATATGCTATTGAAAACAGAGCTTGTGCAGATGTAGCCAGTGAGATTTCTGCCTTAGTGCTTGTTTATTTGGTAGCTGTGGTCAGGTCCTGATTTCTTCTTCAACAAAAATCTATTGACTAGTGCAGTCACTGATCAGCATCTTAGTGTCCACCAGCAGATTTGACACAACTCTCCTTCACTTTCAGCTAGAGGGTTTTGGCATCTTTCTTACACCAGCCATGGCGTGTTGCTGCACTTTTTATTTGTAAGGAAAATGCGAAGACTAAAAAATATTTACTTGGCAAATGTCACATTTAATTCATGGAAGGCTAGCAGGGCACAGAGAGAGTAAGCTGGTGACGTGGTTGGAAGTGCCTGCTGCATTCAGAAAGCAAGCTGCAGTTTAAAATTCAGGGATGAGGTTGCAGGTCTGTTCAAATACCATTGGAAGCAGTGAACCTGCCCTTTTTCTGCCAGGCCACAGTGACTGAACTGCTCCCCTCAGATTGGGGGCAGGTGGCAGGCCATGATGGCACATGATAGGTGGATTTCTGTAAGTGACAGACAAGAAGTGCTGCGCCACGACGGTGTGAAACGGCTCCATCTTCAGTGTGTAGGAGGTAGGATATGGAAGATGAGATTTTCATTGTAATACTACACACTCATTGTGTTCTACACATGGAACACGTGCAGGAGATGGGAAGAGACAAAGAAGATGAAGGAAGCTTTACTATTACTTGCCTCCTCATACTAGCCCTTCTCAACAGACTCACATCTCCTCCATCACAGTCAAAATGACATGTAGACATACATAAAACATAACTGCCTGCACACACAAATACAAACACTTTACCTATTAGGGCTTCAAAGCAGTTGGCCATGGCATGGCGGAGATCTGATTCTCTGCAAAGGTCTGGACCATGAGCATAAAGCATAAATCGTTCTAGTTCCAGCTTCTGCAGAATATGTGCAAAGAGTTACAACCATGGTTTTAGAAGTAAAACAGTACCAGTTAAATCACTAGAGTTCAATTACAGAGTTATCATGCAGCAATTAGGTTTGAGGGAACTATGAAGCTTTTCTCCATCGGCTCAAATTAGAAAACTTCCTATTATTTTATTAAAGGCAATCAACTAGAGTGTAATACCATGGAAAACCTATGAATTATGAAATCAAATTGTCAAAGGAAACCAGATCAAAACATATTGCTGGTAAGTTTTAGGAGTGAGTTCAAGAGAAGGGCTGAGGGTGTGACAGAAAAATAGCCTGATACTGGCTGGATGGTGCAACGCACTGTGCTTCTTGCTGATAGTTTGCCCTCCTGTGATTAGCCTTCAGAAACACCAAAGGTACATTCAAAGGGAGAGGAGTTAACACTGAGGAAAAAGATTTTGCCTACAAGAAGAAGTTAAAGTAGAACAGTGAGGAATAGGAAATCTGGAAGACACAATCTACTGAACATCTGGCTTTTTTCTCTAAGACTGTCAACAGGTGGTAGTGACAAAAGCCTCTGGGCACTGCAAGCAGAAGGGTGATGTTATAATCCACAGTGCCACCTAGCTTCCTTCTTCCTTTCAAATGTGCATCATCAACATTCATCTGTTGCCTGAACTACAGTTCTGCTTTTCAGTCAGAATCTCAGGTAGTGAGTCAGATCTCTTCTATAATATATGATAATTCTGCTATAGAAATGCAGGCAAGAGCTACTAGATTCTCTTTACATATTCATCTTTTTGACATAAAACCATTATTGGGATTTTTACAGAGATTTGTGCATCTTGCAAAGTCTGTCTTCCCAACTGGGTGTAAGTTTCTACTGATTAATTTCACATTAACTTTCAACTTCATCCTCCTGGATTATATTTAAGAGGTAGAGCTGGAGACTAAGTTGTTTGAGGTGCATGGTTCAGATGTGTTTCAATGGAAAAAAAGTGTTTTCCATTTTCAATGAATGACAGCCTATTCACTGCTCCAGCACACAGTGAATTACCACATACAGTGTTCCATCACACTTTATAAAGCATGGTGAGCACTTGGTAGAGTCAACATAAGAGTAGAGTATTAAGTGTTTTATATAAAATTTAAACTTCTTATATAATTTATTTATGTTGATGGATGCTGTTTGTGTATTGGTGTGTCTCCCCCATCTCCAGTGGCTCACATCCATTTTCAGATCATGCATTCTGCTTTTTTTGCATAGTTTTTTGATTCTTACTTTTTGACCACAACACAATTCAGATTCTTTTAAAGTTTCTGCTACAGTGTCCCTTAAAAGCTACAGAAATTGTTTGATCCTCAATTAAAACAGCATCCCACAAGCTCAAGAGAAATTGAGAAGCTGAGATTTATATTGAGTAAGTAAACTGAATGCAACAAGAAGTATGAAACCAGGAACATCATGTAAGATACATGAGAGGAACAAAGGGTAATTTGGAAAATTGGAAATATACAGATATCTAATATTTACAGTTGTATCAAATACATATGCAATTTTAAACATGTTGCAATACGAAGTTTCAAAAATTGTCCATACAACGGCAAAGACTGTGAACAGACTTTAAGAATATATGAGCTCTCCTGATGCAGGTTTTAAAAATAGTATCATGAATTTAAATATCAGGCACCTCAATATCATATTTGTAAACAAACCCCTGATTTGAGATGTTTCAATGCTTGTCTAAATCACTAAAGAAAGCTTGGGAGGAAAATGATGGTGTTCACTCCATAGCCTATGCCTCTCCTGAGAGCTGAGCAAAAAGATGACATGTTAGAAATCCTGCAGTTTTTCACCAAAATCTCAAGATTGGATATGCTTGTTTAAGTTATTGTGTGATTACAGACAGGGAAGATTAAAAGAGCAGCCTGAAAACTATCAACAGTAGTACACAGCGGACGTGTGTGTGTGCATGCATAGCTTAATCAGTTACATCAGCAAGGTTCAGACTATTTTTAAAAAAAAATGCTAACAAAATCAAGAATGAATAAAGGGAATACCTATCTATGAATACAGACTTTCTGTATCATAGTACCACACCCCAGTATCATATAGAAATATAAAAAGCTGTCTTTCACAGAATTAAATTTAATAAAATTCTGAGGCATCTCAATTTTTCCCATGAGATAATACAACTCTTCTCCAAAATTCTTTAACATTTAGTGAACCTGAAAATGACTGCACAGGTTACAGAGCTGATACAATTACTTTTCCCCCCCATTTTCTCTACCACCTGCTGCCATGTTCTCCCTACACACTCTATCAGAAAGTCTTTTTAGAAACAGTTTGTTTCTTTGTCTTCACAAAATTTCTACTATCAGCTCCGTTACCTGTGCAAATTAAAGGTAAATACAGACATACCTTCAACATAAGCTAAAAACTTATCCTTCTGCCTGCAAAAATTACTATTCCCAAACACATGCTTTGGAAAAAACACTAAGCCCTACTTTGTCTTTAAAAATCTACTTTTGATCTGAAAAGAGTTCCTGTATCCCAAATCTTGTACACAAAACACAGTAGAGAAACTGATGTTCAAAGCAGGCAGATCCCTCCAGAAAGAATCCACACACCAACAGTATTCCACATATGAGTGTCAAGTACAGACACACATAAAACTGTACCTTAGCCAGCATGGCCAGGTGTTGGTTCTGTACGATGGCAGTGCGGTACGTAGCTAATCCTCCTTCCTCCAGAGTGGGAAACAGGTAGTATAAGTGGACACTGGCACAACAGAAAAATAAAACAAATCATATGCTGTCAGCATTTGGTTAAAGATGAACCACACATACCTCTAGACAACTGTGCCTTTCCATCAGACCCTAGGTGGTAAAATGGGTCCCTTCCCAAGGTGGAAATTCAGCTTGAAGTAAGATGAAGAAACAAGCATTAAAACAATGCTCAATGCTATCTGAAGGACAGCATTGCCAGCAGGGGAGGAAGAGTGCTGTTTCTCTACTGGGCAGCACGTAATGTCTAAATCCCTGCCATGACCTGCAGTTCCCTCATCTGAGGTTTCTATCAGCAGCAGTGGTTCAGCAAGGCTGACAGCTAGAGGATGCTGAGGAATAAAGCACAAGGGACCCTCAGACTCTAGAAACTCAACGCTGCAGGTAAGCAGAGCTTTAAGGTGATGCTGCTTGATTCAGGCTAGACCAAAGGATATCCATCTGTTTATACAGGTTTCTTAGAGTACTTAAACAGATGCTAACAGAGACAAAGAACAGAAATCAACAGTTTGTATTTATAAAATGTGTGAAGTCACAGGAAAAAAAATGAGTAAAAATGACTGGCTTTCAGCAGCCTTGAGTGGCATTTGTCATCGTGCAAGTAATTCAGTGATCCAATCAAGATGTAAGTAATGAATCAATGATTTTGAATACCTTCATATATGACTATCTAACCTACGCTGAAGAAAAGTTAACACATAGAGGGTTTTCAACATCCCACAATGAATGCAGAGTATGGTACTAATTATTACAATATTTTATTAACCCAGTACACAGGGAGAAAAATGCAGAAGGATGAAAGATTATTTAAGGGCAAAAACTGCTATAAAACTTAGAGGCAATCTAATCAAGCACCATAATTCACAACAGCATACAACCAAAGTCAAAAGAGGTAGGAAAAAAAATCAGATTTAAAAAGGTGCTTACATGCTCTATTGAACAGAAATGGAGCTCATTTCTGAATCAAGACAAAAGTTAGCTCAGAAAGTGAACTGATGGTTGATGAACAGTGACAATGAAAAATGCAAGACATTTTAATCAGCAAGTCTTCCATTTTATCAGTCTGTACTGTTGTATGAGAGAAAAGGCCATGAGTTTTAAGGGCAGTGGAGACCTTTATAGACTAATAGATTTTAATATCAAGTAGCTAGTGGCTGGTAGAGGCTTGTAGCAAATAGAGATATAAAGGTAGTTTTGTTGTTCAAACAAACTGTCTTAAAGTGCAGTTTAACAGTAAACAGGACTACTCGCCTCTTAAAAACAGTAGAACAAAACATCTGAAAATGGATTATAATCCTTATGTGGTGCAAACTGCCTGCCTCTGGCACTCAGGTAAGATAGGCCAATGGAGGTAACTGGTAATATCCCTGCATTATTCTCTGATTTCAGAATACTCAGACCAGAACTGGAGCAACTTCTGATGAACAATGGGCTTTTTTCATTACTTCTACATTTGTGCTCAACTATTTTTCTACATACAGATTTTACAGAAGCTACAGCCCTAAGAACTGGAGGTAAAAGAACTGCAACACATTCAATATTACCAATGTATGATTCTCCCTTGCAACCAGAGAAAAAGGATACATGGAAATAAAATGGCATGCTAAGAAAAACATCTTTTTTAAAAAGGGTACAAAGTTCAACTTGTCTGTAGCTGAATAATCTCTACCCCAAATCAATTTAAAATGGCACTCCATGAAACAGAAACTCTGGATTTTTATTTTGTAATCTTTCTTGTTTTATCATCAGCACTGAAGGAATTTTCAAGAGAGTTGTGCACAGATGTGCAGGTCTAAATATCAGGCAGGACTGCAAACAGTCATAAAGTAGATACTGAAAAGCTTAATAAACACAACAGTATGATAATACCATACAAAGGTGAGCACTGTTGAAGAATTCCCCGTTTACCTTGTTAAGAACTCCACGACAGCATCTCCCAGAAATTCTAAACGCTCATTGTGGTTAATCCTGGAAAAGGCATTTTATGGTTTACTATCAACTAAGTAACACATGCTGGCTATTTACACAATACAATTAAAATAGAAAAAAAATCAATTGATTGCTAATTAGCCATGACAGTCATTCTTGTAGCCTCCCCCACCTTCTTCAGGTTACAATCCTTTCCAAAACAGAGTAACAACTATATGAATCATGAAACTCAGGACTAACACCACCACCTTTGAAATTTCCTTATGTTCCATTCTGAGCTATTGTCAGAGCTTCACAAATGGAGAAGGGAAACAGTACCACTGACTGGCACTGAGGTCAGGTTTCTTTGTCCATGAGAGGGCCTAGGTGGTTGAAACAAACAGCCTGTACTCAACCTTGTGGATGCAACTAAGGAGGTGTACCTAATTAACATCAATACAGGCCAGGTGGGATGACTCTGCAACAGATCTTTGGTATAGCAGAGCACATAGCACCTTTAAATGCCTTGTTTACTGTAACTTCCTTTGAACTCAAAATTAAACATGGCTGTGCAAGAAGATGCACCCAATGATGCCATTAGGCTAGTAGAATCTATTTCCTGTGTTTTCTTCTATTGCTGCTCCTGATTTGTGTTTGTTCTGCATGAAGTTTCATTTCCTTTAAGCTCTCTGCCTGCTTATGTAACAAAGGACTAACAGGACACAACAGCTGAAAAAGCATGTGAGTTTGTCTTTGAATAGATACAAATTTCTGTTCTATATATCAAAGCATGTAAGCAGCACCATTTTTGACTTGACACATGATTGTAACAGAGTCAAGGTCATTGCCCTAGGAATTTTTTAATCCAGAAGATCCTTCTCAAGTGTTTAGCAGCTTTTATTGTAATTTGCAGTCCCCCAGCAATTATACAGTCAGCGTAACTTCTGAAATAGCAGGCCTTTGTTATGGGCTGAAAGAATTCAAGTACCTCTGCTGCATGAAACAATGTGTGAGCAAATGTACAATTCCTCTGTGTAGCAACATAGTGGAAAACACAGACTACTCAGAAGTGGGACTTCATATTTGTGTGTTATTTCACAAGAATTAATGCAATTTAGCCTTATCTAATGTTACGTTAAGACGGCTGAAATAAGCTTGAAAAGAAAAGGGCATAGTCTAGCTAAAACAGCATTTGGGGAACAATACAACCATTATTTATGCAGAATTCAACTTTTCCTATTTCAGAGATTTCTCTAAAATGATGACTCTTAGAAGGTACAGCACTAGTTAACTAAAACACACTCTGTCATCAGTTCATGCATTTAGGAGATTTCATATGCAATTGTTTCTTGCATTAGCCCTGTGAACTTGGTTTATTCAACTTTATCTTAATATGGTGCCTGTGGCTATAAACCACATCTTAAAGACTATTAATTTGCACAGAATTCTTAGTGGTCATTTAAGGATTATTGCATTACAACATTAATGATTTTTGCATCTGTCAAAATTAGACCAGTAAATCAGTGAAGCCCATGTTCAGCATCACACTTGTGTTAACAAGGTGCCAGGCCAGGAAAGTACTACTGTGAGAAAACACGATGGAGAATCCAATTTATAGCAATGATAACAACAACAAATCTTATTTTTAATTCTGCAGAAGGTACCAAGGTAGCCATTTAATCCTCCTCATTTCAGGGATCAACAAAAATGATAAAATTATCCGTTAAAACCTTCCTCAGGAGTTTTCTGCTGGCATGATCAAACATTTAGTATGTCACTGCTAATGGAGGTTCAGCACATCTTCATAATATAAAAGTCAATTTGATACTACTTTTCATTTCATCTATTTGCCAAAGATGATGCTGAGAGTAAGTTGGTTGTTCCTATTAAATATCTCCCTCTGCAACAGCCTTCCTACTTGCAAACAACTATTTTCATTACCTGGAAGGAGCTGGATCATCCTGTCCCAAACGGGACATAATATTTATCAGGGTGTTTATCCCTAGAAATATAAAAAATGCACTATGAAATAAACAGCCACTAATTCAATTTGAATACACATAGAAAATAATTACTCAGAATCTTACTTTGTAATTACTGTACAGAAGATCATCCTGTTATTTACAGGGTTTATTACAGCAAGTATAATCCTTACAGATGCTCTCTGCCTAAGTGACCACAGTCCCATTACAACATTATTGTATTTTTGCAATCAGAGAGCCAGATAAAAATACCACCTTTGCATGAAAAAGACATTCCAAATATTATATAAACAATAAACAATTTACTTCATTACAACTGAATGTACTTTTAAGGGATAAGGAATATTCTGCAGCAGACAGACCACATGTTCTCATTAATAAGACATCTTTACAAAATATCCTCCAGTTTGTTCACCATGCTAAGCCACACATTAAGGAAACAACAGTTACCAAAAAAATCAAAGAATATACACCCTCCAATTTATTATCCTTGATTTTTCTCAGCTCTTTACCTGCTGATTAATTTGCAAAATCCAGTCTTTTAGAAAGATCTCACAGATGTCTGCATAAAACCATTGAAATCCTTCACTGCAGGCATCTCTCAAAAAAAAAGAAGCCAACGAAATGATAATGGACAAAGGGTGTTCCTACTGATTAAACGTGAAGTAAATGAAAAATGTTAGTCGTGTAACAGCATACCTTTTTTTCTCATGTGTATATGGTGAACTTTTCTATCTCCATACTTTGGTTGTCGAATCCCACAGTTGGATAAGGAATTTCTGGCATGATCTGGATTCATTCCAAAATTTAAGTGATGGCTTGGATGAGTCATGGCAAGCTACAGTGTAACACATGGGGAGAGAGGGGGGAAGTCTTAGATGTATTTTTGCAAATAGAAGAAAAACATTATTTAAGAACCATAGCTACTAATTGTTATTTTTCAGATTGAAGAAAGGTTACAGAGTGATGCAGTCAATCAGTAGCTTGGTTCCAGCAATTTAAATGTAGGCTGTACTATTTCAGATGTCAGAAAGAAGCAACATTTATGCCCAATCATCAGTTTAACTAATTACGTTTGAACAAACTTTTTCTTTAAAGAAAAATTAGTTTAGAAGAGAAAAAGCATGAACTGTCAATTTGCCCTAAGACTTTTGCTTACCAGCTTTGCTGACCTGATTTCAATACATTTGCTTATTTAAACATATATTCACCCTAACACTGAAGTATAAATATTCGTATCAAAAATACAAGCAACTAAAAGAACTTCTCAACCATCCATATTTGCATTGCTATAAAGCGTTCCTAGTTAAAAAAAAATAATAAATCAAACAACTAACAAGTATATTATTCCTGGCACAGAAGAACTCTTTCCCTCATGACTATACAGGGTTCACTATTAAATAAGAAGTGAAGAGCAATGGCAGGATTCTGTTTTACATTTGTATCACCTGGCATTATAAAAAGCTTACTCTGCTGTTGATGCCACCACTACAAAAGTGACAGCAGCAAAGAGAACTTCAGCTTGCTTTCAGAACTCCATCCTGCAAACTCACACCTTTTCTCCTTCACACACAAAGCTCAAAATATTGTGCATGTATAAAAGTATGTGTATACCAAACTTATACATAAAGAAAGAGATACACTGGCAAATTCAAGCTGCAGAAAGTTACTTGCAGGACTGGTGCTGCAGACTGTGAGCCAAGACATCTAGTAATTCATTTAAACATTGTCTGCTGCTTTCTAAACATAGTTACAGGGTAAAATTAGGTTTCATCAACGATAAGAACTTTCCTCAAGTCCTTTTAAATCCCTTGTTAATAAGTTTGTTCCTTTTTAATAATAATAATTGCACATTCTCAAATTCTGCTCCATCTGAACTGGATGACACATTGCAGCTTCTCCAAATAGATAAATTAGTGTAATCTTTTTTTTGCCCTGTCTGCACTTAAAAAGGAATACACCATGATAAAACAGGTAAAAATCAATGCAAAACTATACAGCTAACGTTGCCTATGCTTAAGCAGGTCACTGATGTTATATATATTTATAAAAGGTCTTTCTCTTATTTAAAACCTACGAACATTTTCCAGAAATCTCTGTAGGAATCAAGTATTAAAAAGCACATTTGTTATAACCAAACATGACTAATGCTTACACACTTGATTTTTATGCTTTCATCTCTTTTCAACTGGAATTTGCATTTTGGTTTGGTCTCAACATTTTGAATGTTTCCATCCCTGCATTTTTATCTTTCACATTAAAAAACAAAGCCAGTTTGGCAACAACCAAACCCTAGCAGATGCTCAATGTTTGATGTAACTTTCAGTCAGAAAGGTCTTCAAAACAACTTCAAGAAAACAGAAAAGCTACAAGGAAAAAATAGCTCTGTCAGTGTCTGCTTAAATTAATTTGGGAGTAAAGTCTCTAGATACATATAGAAACTGCCATGTTTTGAACTTAGTACAGCCAGTTGACAGAGAGTTGATGCTTATTTCAGGGGAAAATTCTGAACAGCAGTCCCCATTTCCTTTCACTAACTTCAGAAAAAGTCTTAAGAGGAAAGGAGCCACTACTCCAAGCATTAGCCTCAGAGGTAATCAATTCCAAATACGCACTAGCATAAAAGGCTGGTTATGTGACATGGATACATTTAGAACAGAAAAATTTTCCTCTCTAGTTCCGGCTCTTGCTTTTTAATGCAAAAATTTCATCATGTACTTGCAGAAATCAGGAGCTGAACATAAATTCACAAATTTCTATTCATTAGCTATGAATGTAAAAAACCCAACACTTTAATTATTCTTTTTTGGAAGAAAAGACTATAAAAAGAAGCAGGGCACATACACCCATCTGCAGAATAACATTGTATTCTCCACAAATATCTAAAAAAAGAACTTACATGGAAATAATGAGTACTTGACAGTCTTTTCAGTAAGCATCTTTTTGTCTTTCTACAGACTACAAGCGAATCCAGATTTACCACAGGAGGAAAGGTATGTATATGTCGGCATGCACAATAGATACCTCTATTCAGAAGTTTCTTGGGAAAACTGAAACTTCTGAAAAATCTGCAGGGGAAGTAATCAGGTACATGCATGCTGTGGCAATGCAGTGCATTTCTCAAGTTTGTACAGCAGGCAGGGTTAAGGATAAACTCAGTAATATGATACACACAAAGCAGCAAGCACTTGGGGCTTTTTTTCATATCTTACCTGCAGCAAGCACCTATCTCGAAAAGTGTAGCCTATCAACTTGTCCAAATGCATCAGACACTGGTGGTAGCGCACATGGTGGGTGAGGACAGGGAGCATCATTGCATGCTAGAAAATAATTGGAATAAGGAAAAACATTCAGTTTCAGTGTAGAGAGTACCCAGTTGGCTAAGTTATAAAGACAAACTCTTTCTATTTGTCACAACACTGAGCTTTACTGTTTGGGTTTAAGTGAGGGGAAAAAAAAAATCATGGTTTCCCATCCTTTATTATCAGAGCACTTAACTAATCGTATTAGGTCATCTGCACAGCTCTAACCACTTTTTAATCAGCTTTCACCAAACAACAGTAGCTACTTAATTTTCAGGCACACTTATTAGTACCTTGCTTCATTTCCTTTTGAGGAAGAATTAAGGGATTTTTGAAATGCTGTAGTCCAGCATTTCTTGGCTTAAAGTGATAACAAAATATCAGAAAAGTTGCCGTTTGATCATCTAAGAAACAGACAATACTTTTCTGTTGGAGAAAACATCAATAAAATTGAAAAAATCCCAACAATTCTATGTTGTAACAGCAGAAGGCTTCCTCTTTCAGTACTTTAAAGCAGGAATTCTATGCTAATATTGACTTTGGATGCATCTGGGTTGAAATTAGCAAGTAGTACAGTTTATCAGTACAGTAGTAGAGCAAGTATGATATCAACATCATAAATACTCCATAAAAATGACAAGAGATACAGGAGAAATGCAGGATTTAAAGAATTTTGTGCATGTGAATTTTTGTGACACTTTAACTTCTTCTAATCATTCCTATTAGTGACATGACATGAATATATTCAAAAGAATGATGTGTTTTAAGGGAATCAAAATATGAAGGCTTTCACATTTTCAGAAAGAGGACTGTGTATGATTACATGAAATCAGTATATAGCATGGATAGAAGCAAGAAAAACAAGCACACAAAGTAGATGATGTATAATTTACAGAATAAATGATGTTACAGATTTCTGCAGGTCACTAAAGACAGAACAGCAGAAAATACAGACTGTTGAATGTTACAAGATCAAAAAATTAAGACTAATGAATGGCATTACTTTCTGTTTGAGTAAAAGACTGTGATATTATTGAGAACTGAACAGAGAGCTGAAAGGTAGTCACAGAATCATTCAGACTGAAAAAGACCCTTCAGATCACCAAGTCAAATTGCTAAACTAGCGCTGCCAACTCCACAAACTAAACCATATGCCAAAGGTCTTTATAAATACCTCCAGGGATGGTAACTCCACCGCTTCCCTGGGCAACCTGTTCCAGTGCTCAATAACCCTTTCATCAGTGGAGAAATTTTCCCTAATACCCAACCTTAAGCTCCCTTGGCACAACTTATGACCATTTCCTCTTGTCCCGTCACTCAATACGTGGGAGCAAAGGCTGACCCCACCTCACTACAGCCTCCTTTCAGGTAATGGTAGAGGGCAGCAAGGTCCTCCCTGAGCCTCCTTTTATCCAGGATAAACACCTTCAGTTCCCTCAGCAGCTCCTCATAAGACTTGTGCTCCAGACCCTTCACCAGCTCCCTCGCCCTTCTCTGGAGATGCTCCAGCACCTCATTGTCTGTCTTGTAGTGAGGGGCCCAAAACTGAACCCAGCATCTGAGGTGCGGCCTCACCAGTGCCAAGCACAGAGGGATGATCACTGTCCTGGTCCTGCTGGCACCACTATTGACACAAGCCAGGATGCCATCGGTCTTCTTGGCCACCCGGGGACACTGCTGGCTCACATTCAGTAGCTGTCACCCAGCACCCCCTGGTCTGTTCTGTCAGATGGAAATAACCAGACAACAGCAAGAAAAAGACTCCCTGGATTCCCAAAAGGCAGAAAAATGCAAAATCACTCCAAGCAAACTAAGTAAGTGTAAATGAAGTTTTATTTTGTTACCATGTCACTTGTTTAGTTTTCTCAGGGCAATTTATTAGAACATTCCCTCTTATCACTATATAAACTTTACAGGTGTGCTTCATGTGTGTTCCTTCATGGAAGGAATTAATGGAAAACCCCAAAATAACTCAACCCAAAACTATTTCACAGGAAAACTCTGCTTCCCTGCCTGTATGCTCCACTGTACTAGCCCAAAAGCGTCCCTCAAGGAAGGTTTAACGTTCTTTGTACCGATACACATGGCCCTACATCTGAGGACTGAAATACAAAGTTTTAGACTTTTATCAGCTGTGATGCAGTGAACAAAGAATTGACAGATCCCTGGGAGCACACCGGACTCCTGCAGTCATATTGACAAAGTGCTGCTTTCATGGCCCTAACTACTTGATTGATTCAATTAATGTCTGTCATCTTGGATTAAAACTATTTCACGTTTCTGATGTTTCATGTAGTTATCTATTTAGAAGAAAATAAAATATGTCTTTTAAAAATTTTATTAGGCTAAACATTGGCTAGTGATTAAAAAGTCTTCTGAAACCATATACCCATGGGAGTTGCCCCATAACCTTGGTACTTGCATCTGGCTATAAACATCCAGGTAGTTTCTCTTTTTGTTTTTAAGTAAATATGATTTTAAATATTCTGCATGTCTTTTTCTTGCTGCTGCTGACATGACAAGGCAGAGGCTCTCAAGCGCCCTCAACTAGTACCACCATCCCCCAGGATGGCAGACGCTCCTGACCTGAAGCTACTAAGAAGAAGCAGGTAAGCTGAAATATTTTGAAATGTATGATGTCTCTCCTCACACTGAGCACTAAACACTACTGTTGAGGGCACACCAGCAGCAATACAGGCAACACCTGGTGTGTGGGTGGAGTGGGGGGATGGAAGTATCTTCTCAGCATGGCCGCATCCTACCAGACTGTATAAGTGCTGGCCAGCTTAGTGGCCAAGTACTGCACTTGATCTCTACTGGGTAACTTCAAGTGAGCCTGTCAGAATACAGCCATTTTCAATTTTTTTTGGACATTCCACTCACCATTTTTCCTCCCATTTCAAGTGGTTCATTTCTGAGGCTGCAAAGACCAGTGCCATTACTGCTATGTGGAACTTAGAGCAAGTATAAACTATCAAGAGTGACTTACAAGAGTTTCAATCTTCTAAACTCTAATGCTTTTAAAAGCAATAATTTTAAATCACTGCACTTTAGCTCTGCCCTCAAAGTTGATTTAAGCATACTTAGTTTTAGTCTTCTTTAATCTGGGAAAAAGCATGTAGCAACAGCAGCAATCTTTCATTTTACAGACATACAGTTGCCTACTCTTGGCCTCTCAAAGAAATCAAATCAAAGGACCTTCATATTAGAACTGGCTGACTTAGATGTTATAACTGCAGATGGGCAGAAAAATTGTGAAACAGCTTTACTTTCATCATTCTTTGGTGTTTTGCTGTCCTTCAACAACAAAACGAAACAGGAGTATCCAAGACATTACGAGATGAATCACAAAAGATATTACAAGTAACACAGAATGGTTTCAAAGCGCCTAAATTGGAAATTTACACTGTTTACTTAAGCTGTAAAAATAGATACAGTTCACAAAAAATTAGAAAAGGGCTGTAATTTTTCTCAGCTATGTGAGGAGATACTGTGCCACCATTCTTTCTTCCACTTCAGAAGAAACGTTTCAGGCAGAAAATAAGCAATTCTAGTTATTAGCATTTCTTTCCCTCTAGAATTTCCCCCTTTGGCCTTACCAGACGTACAACAGGATTTTTACCTATACCTTTGCCTAGCAACCCTCAAAGCTTATACTTCACACTGTTAAGTTAATATTAAGTTAGATGCATTTATTTCTTAAACAACATCTCAAAAACAACAGCTAGAAAAATAATGCAAGTATACCTCTAGTATAATTATTTGGCTGCTACAACTACTTGAACTTTACTAATACAATATTATATAAAAATTGCACTTATTTTTTTCATATCACAAAGCAGGTAGGCTGTCAGCTGTTTCAGAATAGGATCTGACAGAGACATGTTGCTTGGAGATGGCACGCATATGAAACAGAGTATCTGAAAAGTATCTTTCTACTGAGGCTCACCTGTTTTAATCTAAAAGTTAGTTGAGGTGGGTTTTTGGTTTTTTTTACTTTCTTTTCTTTCATATAAAAAGGTATTTCTTCATGCTTCTCTGTAAAACTTGTTTGGGGTTTTTTTTTAAACTATTTAAATAGAAAAATACATTAAAATTAAAATATCTAAAACCAATCCAGTTGATGGATTAAGAAGACCTTGAGTTCCACAGATGACTCAGCCTCCAGCCTCAAGCTGGACATTCCTTATCCCTCTCCCTTGTGTTAATCGACCAATGGCAAGAACACTAAAATTTTAAAGTATCTTTTTGTGTGTGTGTGTGGAGGGGGCAGACAGGACACTAGAAAAGTTCCCTAAATTAACAGATCTTACTGAGCTGATTCATTACTTCTTACTGATTCACTTACATTTGGTTCTTCAGCCTAGAACTGCAGCAAGCCCTTGCAAGCAGGAAATGGCAACTATTAAGTAAGAAAGTACAAGACATTTCTGCGGTTTAGTCACCTGGCAGACATCAGAGCGTATCCCTGTTTTCCAGAATCCCTGGCTGCTCAACTCAACAGTCACTTCACGTCTCATTGTGTTCTTCTGACGAATTTTCTGCAGTGCTTCCTAAACAAGGAGAGAACAGAAGTTCTGTGAAGAACTTTCTGCAATAAAGCATATCAATGCACATTCGAGTTCATTCACAATACCCATTTAAGGTTCACTTTTGGTGTGCAGTTTCTAAGGCTTGTACAAATCTGGTAACTGTCAGACACAGACTGTGGCAGATGTGTTGGAATAGTGTAGGCAGAGGATTTTGGTAGACCAAGAACAGAACAGGGTTACAACATTGTTTTACTGCAAATGACAGAACAAACCAGTCCAACTGATACATTCACGATGATACCTAAGTAAGAAAGTTCAAGTCCTTATAATGAAAGCACCTTATTTACTCGGTGTACAAAACAACCGCTTCATTAAAGTCTGTCACCATGAGTACTCCTGGTTTGAAGCATTCAATAGGAGTAAAACAGACTAAGTAAAAGAAAGGCCCTGTTTTGTGATCTTGGCTACTTTGCAATGGTTTCTGTTGAACAATGTCAGTATGCCCAGTCTGGACAAGGTGTCAGCATTCACTGCTCCTGGAGACTACGGTGATGAAATCTACCAATATTATTTCAATTAAAATACATTTTTAAAAAAATCTGTTTTGCCTTGACCACTAGCTGTTTGGTGCTGTGAAAAGAGTTTATTTGTCTCTAGAAAATATGAAAGGGTTGGTATCATCAGAAGATTTTGACCGAATGATTAGAAGAAAATATTTTCAGTAAAAATGGAATGAAGAAAACCAGATAAAATAAACCATCCCTGGATCAAGATCTCCTGGTTCCAATACTATAAAGCCCTGGGGTGTGCAAGCTCCCCACACAGCATGAACTAAGAGTAAAGACACTCACTCTCACTGCTCTTCCTTCTTCAGAACATAAAACTCTTCAAAGCTGCAGCCTATCCTGCCTCTCCTTCTTCTTTACACTACAGGGCACTTGCTCAAAGCTGTCTCCTCCCAGCTTCCAGTTTGAAGCCTGTGAGCACATCTGGGCAGAAACAAGCTCTGTTTTCTGTTCTGCAGAGACTCCCAGAGTAGTTCCAAGAGGTGCATCTGTCCAGACACAGATTCATCAAACCTCAGACGCCTAAATACAGAGGTGTCTAGGGTAGGAGCCTAGTTAGCCCTGGCTCCTTTTATATTCAATGAAGGGGGATAAATGGCTTCAAAATGCATTTCTCCCTCCACTGACTTCAAAGTGAGCCTTCAGGTCCTAATTTATGCACCTGCTGTAAATGCTCAGAGTCAGGTTAGAGGAACAAAGCCCCCAGGCACGACCTTGTCACAAAGAATATCACTGTACACTCTCATAGTAGTGGATGACTGATGGCAGAGGGAGCAGAGATGCTTACAGCACTGCCCCCCTTGTGCACTGTTGAAGTTATGTCATTGAGTTTTTCCTGAGATGGGTGCTATAGTGTTTGCTAGACCTAGCTGTATTTCAGTCTGACTAGCTCAGCAGCACTCCACAATGTATGATTCATAATCTTTAAAAGCCCGCATACCACCTAGGTACAGTCCTACAGCTCCTTCTGAGATACTGACACCTCCACTGGCAAATACATAAGTTAACCTCGCAAAAAGTTTCTGTTTCAGCCCTGTATGCCTCTCTGATGGCAAACTACTTGAAAAACTCATTATCATAGATAATAGAGTCTAGAAACAAAAATCAGCAGTAAGTGCGAAATACCAAAGGAACGTATTATCTTTTGAAGCAAAACATGATCACCCCCTTATACAACCAATTCACTACAATTTTACAAATGAGTCATCCATTACCCTCTAATGAAAAGATGCCCATAAAACAATCCTCTTCTGTTCTCTTTTCTGAGTGTAGTTGTGGCAAACAAAATTATCCCCTGCAGGGATGAAATTTTTTTCTCTTACACCTGTAGCACAGTTAAGTCATGATGTTATGGGGGGGCTGGGTTTTTTTTTCCCTATTTACAAGTAAGGAAGCCAAGGACTTATTTAATATCAGCAAAAATAAAACTAAGATTCTTGCTCACACAACACCATACCATGCTTTGCAGCAATAATAAAAGTCAGATGCAATGTCAAATGTGTCAAACACTTACTGCAACCAAAGGCACACAATGAACTGAGGAAGTCTCAGTAATCAGACTCCCTGATTCTCATGGGTCCTTCCCAACTCAGTGTAGTCTATGATTTTATGAATAATCAGTGTGTCTAATCAAGAAATAAAAAATACAACACCATTTCATTAAATACCATCCAGTACCCAAGAAGTTAATTTCTCTTCTATGTATTCTTTACATAGGTTATCAAATTAAGAGTGCCTGATCGACAGGCAACAGAAAAATTCAAAGCTTCAGTTCAAGGTTTTAAAGATAGAGATACCTAAGAGCAGGCTGGTTTGGTCTATATTTAGGGTTCTTTGTTTTTCTGATTTTAATTCCCAGTTGGTTGAGCATTTGCACTTAGGAAAAGCTTATTGCTCATCACTTTGTGGGGGAAAAAAAAGAGAGAAAAGTATCTTGTCTATCATACAACAACCAGATGATTTCAAGTCAAAGATCTTAAGCAATGTCACTAAGACTACCTAATAAATTACAGTTTAAAACCAAACACAAAAGTGGCAGTTTTTATCTCAGAAAAGAAATGTTTAAAATTATGAGCCAGTTAAAACTACATTGTGACATAAAAAGTCCTTCTCTACGCTAATTCTTGAAACCATTAATGGCAAGAGCTATAAAGAAGTTATGGTTCCATAATGATCATTTCTATCATGGGGTAAAAAACTTGCAGTAGTTTGACAGCTGAAAAAGAGAAAAAAACCCATTCAATAACAAGCCTAGATAAAAATAAAACCTCTGTTAACAGCCTGAAAAGAAAATCTTTTGTGGAAGATTTCTATTGTTTCCATAACCAGGGCAGTTATATGGCTTTATTCCATCCTGAATTACAATGCTCAATTATCAGTCATAGGAAGGCCCAACGTACCTCTCTTTGTGATAATTTCTGTTTATCAGCCTGTTTGACTTTGGGACTGTTAGCCAGTAGGTGACGCAGCTTCACATAACTCTTCCACAGCTTTTGGTACCTGAAGGACAAAACCAGGAAACAAATATTGTGGTCAATACAACAAAAGTTTCTCACTGTTTGTCATTATGAACACACCAGCTGCTAATAATGCACACATTATACACACAGACTGTCTAAAAGCATCTTTTTGCTCCAGAAAAAAAATAATCCCAAAGCATTTTCTAAGAGAGGTGATAGCACCTCTGCAAAGTAGAAGAGAGGAGGCATTAGTGTGCAGTGTGAGGTAATGAACAGCAAAGCTCAGGGCAGAACCCAGATCTCCCAGAAACCCACCCATCCTCTTCAAAGGGGCACCTCCAGATGCTGAAAAGACTTGCCTGCAACATAACAACTCAATTCAGGCAGGTATAACTCCCTCTTTTCCACATGGTTTACCTATGACTCACTGAAAAGCAATAAGGAAGTGTCTGTCCTTACACTGCCTCAAACATTTCAGTGAAGGACATGAGGAAGAGCTCTACAAGTCATGTGCAACATGAAGTTATTCTGTCAACAGTGAAATGAAAGTTTCATTCCCTATAAGCTTGTGCTGGATGGAAGCCACAATTCAAGTTTTCTCTGTGGTTAGCACATACTTAAGGCTTCTTGTTTTCTCCAACCATCTAGCCTTTTCGTATTTTGGTGGTGTCTAATGACACATGAACCTCAGTAACAGAACTTTTTTCTTGGTGGAAGTCTTCCAGTGATTTAGCACAAACTTTCACAAAACTTGTAAGAACTTACTCCATTTGTAGACAACGTCCCGCATCCCACTATTATATTCAGCTGCAACTGACCAAGAGGTTCAGAAGTTACGGTGGGAGAAGCAACCAAGAGAATCATGTCCTGAGGAAACAATGCTATCTTCAAAATATCCCATCTATACAGTTTTTTTCAAGACAACCCATAAAATCAGACTTTGAATAGGAAGAAGGGAATTAGAGGACAGAGGGAAGTTTACCCAAGTTATTTTTTTTCTTCCTCAGCACCTACTTAGAGCAGTGGTTTTATTAGGAATTTTTCACATTAGTGGCTTAGCAGTAAGTGAAGCAGCAGCTCTTTTATTATTTCATAATCTTCCCAACATCCCACATTCACAGACACATAAACAGATCTTTTCTTATTGTTTTTTTTTTCTGTAGCTATTTCTCTGCAGCATGCTTGAATGTATACACTCTGCCTCTAGAGATGCTGCTAGTTTTTCAGTCTATAAACCCATCTGAAATGGTCAATCCATGGATTTTTCTCATACTTCGTTCTCTGCACTTTTGCAATTTGCAGAATAGCACATCTATTTCTGACAAATCACCATCTGAAGAAGAAAAGTGAGTTAATGACCAAATCAACCAAAAAGAAAAAAAAAACCAAAAGCCATGAGGAGGTTTCAACCCAAAAACAAGAACCTGAAACTATGATCTACAATACACATTATTCTACTAGTATTGATAAGGGTGAAACAAACTTCGTCATTGTAATTAAGTTTGAGAATTAATAAATGTATTACCATTACAAAAAATTCTGTATAGGAACAACAGACACGTTAGAGGAAAATCTCTTCTGTGCATTACCAATTTCACACATACACCAGAGCTAAGCATGACATTTATGATGGCACCACCGAGGTCTTTCAGAAAAACTGCTTTGTTACTTTGACAATAAGAAGCACACCTACATTCTGTAAGCAGCTGAGGAGAAAATCAAAAACAAATCCACAGGGAAATTTCAAAGAAAGTTAAAATAAAAAAGTGTGGGAAAAATAATTTCTGTGTCTTTATACTGTTCCCGATGAAAAGCACTAGAACTTTACAAATATTAACAAACTCAGCACCAAAGTAGAGGTCTTTCTTATATGTTTGAGTCTAATGATTTTCTTTTGATGGACAAGAAAACTAAAAGAAGAAGAAAATTAAAAGTACTGCTCAAAGCAAAAAAGAAGAAAAAAAGTGTTCTTATCTGGATAAGCACTCACTATTCCCTCTTCCTGCCATGTTAAATCTAAAATTCTTATCAAGCAGTTGTAAAAGCATATGACTGTCATACATGCACAAGAGTGTTTGGACCTCAAAACTGCAAATGAAACACCACATCCTTAAAATACACCAGAGGAAAATGCATGAGGAAAAAAAGACTACCTTAACTATACATGCACCAGAGACAGACCCTATGCTGTCATCATGCAGAAAACACATCCCAATCATTGCAAGAGTTCCCTGAAATTGTCAGAGATTAAGAAAAGAACTTGGAACAAAATGCAATGAACACTTCTATGTTCCTTCATGACTCCACAGTGAAACAGTATTTCTCGCTCTGCCTGAAGTCCTGATTCCCTCTCCACCACTTCTGTACATTCCTCCCAAACTCTACCAGGATATAAAAGGTGCAGAGAAAAGTGGCATGGATGCAGCAGCTCCCAGGATAGGAAACACTACACAGGCTTGATCCCTCAAGGCACAGAAAGAGATGACTAAGTAGGATATGGCAGTATGCAAGAAACATAAATGTCATGAAGAAAGCAAACAGAAAATAGCTATATTCTTCCTTATTAGATGTGAGACCTGAAGAGCATCTAACCAAATAACCAAGTAGCAGCTCTGAAACAAAAGTCAGTCCTTTTTCATAGGATGCACTATAGTATGGGGAAAGTGATTATCTGGAATCTTCTCCCTGGCTGTAGAATAAAAAGATTCAAACAGCGATTTGAGAAATTTAAAGAAGGCAGGTTCACTCAGGGCTGTTAAACAACATGAAATAAATACATCCTCTAGCTCAGAAGTCTGTATGCTACAGACATTAGGAAGCTTGGGTAAGTATTTCTCCCTCCCTGCTTTCCTGTTACATGACTCTCTTAAAACTTGCCACTGGCCTCTCAGAGAAATAACATGGAGCTCAAGGAACTTTTCGTCTGAACCAGAAGAGCAGTTCTCAGGCTAAGAAAACTCATACTGCACATGCATGCATGTTTATGTCAGCATATTCTGACTTATGCCAGAAAAAAAGTTATACCTTATATTCTTTAATTCACAAGAGCTTGTGTCCAATGTCATAAGCACTAAACTTTACATCAGATTCAATTAAGCACATAAACAAGCCCTATTTAAGACACAAGGGACAACAGTAATGACATTCTGAAGAAAAGATGGAAGGAAAAGCATCTTACTGAGGATCTCCAGCGTAACTGAGTTGAGCAGGTCGTATCCCAAAGTGCACAATAATAGGGAAAGTAATTACATCAGGATTGAACTGTTCACGGTCCAGTTGATCAATGCGAACTGAGCTGGGTTTCTAGGAGAAAAAACAAAATAAACTAATTGACAACAGCTTCATGGAAAATTTATTGCCTCCAGCCCACACTATCCAGGAACCATGAAGCTGCAATACTCCAAGCTTAATAAGATGCACATAAAACTAACCATTAATACTATAATAAACATTTGGCAACAACGATTGAAACAACGTTAATTGACCTAACACTCAAAGAGAACAAAAAAAGCACATTTTAATTTTAAAAATCTTGAAATTTAGAGTTCTATTTCCAAGGACTTAAAACAACTTCCCCTGGCCAAGGATCACACTAGAAATAAAAATCAGGATTAGCATTCTGGCAACCAAGCTCCCACATGCTCAAGCAGTTTGCTAAGATCAGGTTACCTCTTCAATTTTAGTTCTGTTCCTCATTTCCCAAAGCAAATGAAGGCATTATTAGATCCATTCAATCACACTGACTAAACAGCATCAAAAACATATCTCATGCTACTCTTAGAAAAGGCTCCCAGACTGATGTTTACAATGAGGAATAGAGTCTTGTATAATAGGGAAACTTTTGCCCTTTTTACAGTTCAGTTCAAAACAGAAGTTCTTTTTATTGTTAAAAAGGACAGTGTAAAATGAGGCAACTTTTCCTTTAGCTCTACAAATGCAGAAAATAAGTAATTGCGCATCACTGTAGCAGACATGCTGCTTACAGAGCTCTTGATCACTTACCTAACATATTTAAAAACTCAGCTGAAAGTGAACAGTTTGTCTCCAAATAAACATCTTCTCCATTACCTGTCAAGCTGCTTTGTTACATGCCTACTTACTCCCCACTTTGCAATCAGCTGGATGAGGCCAATATATTTTGCCTGTCTCAGGTTTCAGAGAAAGGGCATTACTTCTAGTTACCTGCATCTCAAAACTTCTCATTTAGCACTGTAAATTTCTCAAAGATGAGTTTCAGTGTTACAGAAACAGGTCCCACCATTCTTTTCACAGAACAATAAAAATTGTGTCAAGAACAAAGCTTTCACCCTTCAAACCACCTTCATAGAACTGTTCACAGGAATAATTTTCTGCATGGATAAGCAGATCCAATTCTATATATAAAGGTAAGTCTCATCAGGTGGCCACAGTTCTAATCTATTCTAGAAAAACAAACACTTACTTAAAAATTTGACTTTCAGATATAGAAGTATTTTCCAAGGGAAAAATGCTTCTCAGCTTCCCTTTGGACAAGATGATTGAACATAAAGTTACATCTCTCCAGCCAAAAAAAAAAAAAAAAGAGGAAAAAAAATTACGTTAGTTAGAATCTAACTAACTGAGTTAGAGCTGTCAGGTTTACAAAAAAAAAAAAAAAAAGAGAAAAACCAAAAAATCCCATGGGATTAAGACAAAATAAACCATGGGAAGAATTTGTAGCACACAGAGTGTTGTTCCCTAAACCAGAGCCTAAACTCCTGAAATTTATATGGTTTTGTGGGCTTTGCACAAAGCCAATTTAAAGAGGTTTTTATCTTCTCCTTAGTTGCTGTTGGTTCTCCCCATTCACAACATTAAAAATAAAGAACACCTTCCATTCCCCCCCTCTTTACAAAAGCAGCCTAGATACAGCACTCCTCTGAGAGCCAGGTATGCAAAATATGATTAACAAAATATGAAACAATAATTATACTCATTACACCAATTATAATCAATACATTTTTAAAATTACAGATAATATTTTCCTATTCAAATGTTTCACATTTTACCTACTTCAATAGCAGTAATGTGATCCTCAAAAATGTGAAAGGGAGATCTTTCAGGGTCTGTGTTAAATGTATGACCTCAGGACCACTCAAAACTAGACTCCTATTTATTTGCATGACACTGCCTTGAGTTTCACCACTCAGTTACCCAGCTGTTCAGATTGCTGATAACAACCAGGACAAAAGAACTCCTCTAAGACTTAACCACAACTGCTCCTTCACTGACAGTTATGAGAGGGGTGTAGCTGGGCTATGCTTCTTTATCGTATGATGAACACCAACATTCTCTCCAGTGCCATTTCTGAAGGTTAGACGAACAAACAGGAACATACAGAAACACAGAGTATAAACAGGCACACCAGCAGACAGGATGCAAGCAAATTAGACAACATTCTTCCAGAGTTTTATCTGTGTGTTGTTTTAGAAGTGCTGTGATAGACCACCTAATAATGACAACCTTGCCTTTAAAAATCACATCAAAAACGAAGAAATTCTAACAGAACAGAGACCTGCTATCTTTGTTTCCTTCTCCAAATCTCATCGACCAAGGCTCTGCTGACATTAGAACACATAATGAGATAGTATGCAGACATAGTACAAGAGTCATGTTAAAATACATGTATCTGTGTGCTAGTGAGTAAAGTAGCAATATTTTAGGAAGAGAGATGATTAAAATTTGTGAACTTTTAAATCTACCCCAACACAGTTTCAATGAACTAAGGAAACACCATGAGTAAGTTAAATAGTTTTAAATAATGCTGAAGTATTGTTAGTTGTTTAAGTGGGATTTACGTGCCTGTCAATGTTTTTTTCTCCCTTCTCTGTCATGCAAATATATATGCACCTTGCATTTAAAAAAACCTAAAATACATATATAAAACCTAGATCAAATCACAAAAGGAAGTATTATTTCTGAAGAGATGTTGTGGAAGAAAAGAGCAAAATAAAATTTAGTGTTTTTACTTTGTTTTGTCAAGTGGATAAAATTGAAGAGCTGTCATTTTCTAAAACAGTTTCACATTGTCTCTCCAACAGAACTGTTTTATCTTCTAACACTGTAAAACGCATAGATAATACTTGAACACTGTTTTTCACTTACATTCATACTCAATACAATAGTACAGCAATGTACAGGAAAAATCCACAAACTAAGAAGAAAGCCATTGCAATCTTGAGAGGAAAAACATGTTCTAATGATGCCATTATAACATGACATTTCAAAGCGCTAGAGATTTCTTTTATGCTTACACATTTTGATGTCCACATGTGTCTCTAAACACACTGCCTTGTAGAATGCAAAGTTTGCCAGTAAAAAAAAAATCACACAAGATCTCAAAATTAACACTACCACTCACAAACGACACTGACTTGTGTATACATTTACAGTTCAGTGACACAAGGAAGGAGCACGTATGCGTTCCTTCATGATACACAAAAACAAGTTTACAGCTTGCTGAAATCAGTGTATCTTCAGCAAAATCACTGAACTTATGTCAGTGTATACTATTTAGACACTGACAACTTGTGGATCAGCATGCCTTGTATCACAGAAACCACGGACCATAAAATCATAGAATTGGCCAGGTTGAAAGACACCTCCGAGCTCATCGAGTCCAACCCTTGATCCAACACCACTGTGATTACTGGATCATGGTACTCAGTGCCACATCCAGTCTCATCTTAAAAACCTCCAGGGACGGTGAATCCACGATCATTCTGGGCAGGCCATTCCAGTGCCTGATTACTCTCTCTGTAAAGAATTTCTTCCTAATATCTAACCTAAACCTTCCCTGGCAGAGCTTAAGCCCGTGCCCTCTTGTCCTGTTGATGGTTGCCTGGGAGAAGAGACCAACCCCCACCTGGCTACAATTTCAGGTAGAGAGTGATGAGGTCATCCCTGAGTTAAGGCTGTTAAGGCTGTCTAACAATTTTTATTATGGCATTCTGATGGTTTAGCACTCATTTGAAGCAGCTGAGGTAGAATATTCCATAGCGAGAGTTCAGTATTTTTGTATTTCATGTTCCCAGAAACAGCCTTATTTTCTTTTCTTGAAACTTTTAGAAAGCTTTAGCCAGAACAAAAGCACTCAGAGTGAAATCAAGGAAAAATATCCTGTCCAAGTTACTGTTAGCTGACAGAGCAGTTTACTAAATGTAATGTTGCCATACTTAAAAAATATGAACTGGAAAAAAATATTTAGCAAATTTCTCTGATTGCAGTTTGGGGACAGGTTTTTTCAGCTGACAAACTAAATTTCTCCTTAGGCATGATACCAAGTCACACCTTTTCTTCAGAAACTAAGAAGTTGAACTACGAGCAAAGGAGGAAAATGAAGTCAGAAAAAGGAAGATACTACAACTGAGAAAGCTGCATGGCAGTCTCAAATACTAGGTTCAAAATACGTCTCTACTACTAAAACACCACTTTGCGATACTGACCAAACTACATAAACAGAATTCTGCATTTCATGGGTTCTGAATGCAGGACATTCATCTATTCTTGTGAGCCACATATCTTAACAGTGAAAGTCAAAAAAATGGGCTGTATTCACATTAACACCAGATTTGAAAGGAGCTGTGTTCAGAAAAACATATGGTTTAAAATACTAATTGTTCCAAAAATAATAAAGCCATAGGAGTTTCAAACTAGGCACTGAACATTAATACATGAATTAATTAATGTATACAAATTTCTCAGTATGAGTGAGAGAAACACAGAAGCAATGTGGAAAAAAACTACAAAGGCAGAAAACACTTCTTCCATATTTAGGGCATTATTTGAATAGCATACATTAAACAGAGCTGTCAATAAGGGGGTCAAAAGAGGATAGTAAATAGCAAGTAGTTACTATTTCTGTTGTCCTGTGTCAGGGAAAAGAGAACGAAATCATGCACATAAAGACTGTCTGAGAAAATAGAAAAGTTTTACACACATAAAATACAGCCATTCCTTTTAACACACACATTGAAACAGTGCCCCTCTGGAAATCCACCCTTCAGTAGAGCAGCAGAGGGTACAATTCCGTCCAGGGTTGGAACAAGTCAATGAACTGTTCCTACAGCAATCTGCAACTGCCACTGGTCACCTTATCTCTCTTCAATTTAGCCTGAAATAAACTCTCTGAAACAAGACATGTACATGTAATTAGATTGCTCATAAACAACAATTATTTGCTTTACCATGCCAGGGCTGGTAACAATCATCCCTTTGCATTCTTCTGCATATTTCTGCCATTCCAGTTCTTCCCACTGAAGCATGTTGGCAATCTCCTCTTCAGGCACCAGAGCTTTGCTGCATCGTAACAAGTAGAGAAGAATCTGATGCATTGACAGTACTTCTTTTCCTCCATCTTAAAACCATAAATACATAAAACACGTTTCAGAGATCCACTCCAAAAGCATGAGCATAAGACACAATATGCAGAACACAAGCTGTTTGTATGAGCAAAATAAAATGCAAAATGCTTAAGGGATTTGACAAATATGAAGGCAAATGTTTTATTGATGAATACTGCACATGCATAAACACTTTGCTGAACTAAAGCAGTAATGGTAATGGTAGTGAAAGTACCATGTTATCGTACTGTAAAGCTGAAGTTTCAAACTTGCCTGAAAAAACTTTAAAATGAGCAGGCAGAACAATCAGTTCCATTGTCCAGTTATATCTTCCTTTTCACAATTTTATCATTCTTTTTATAACAGTAGTTAAAAAACCTTTACGCATTATGCAGCTTTTTTTAAGAACACTCAAAATTTTATGGGATACTTCTGGATGAATGTAGAAAGCCATCCCTGCACTTCAAACTCATCTGTAGTGCTTGTGTGCTGTAACTGCAGTAATGAAGACGAAAGAGCCTTGTGTTGTCTCCTGTCACTAAATGAATCAAGGGCATGTGAAAATTGCTAAATACTTCTGAGACCCCAGGAAAAAGGCATAGCAAAGGCTGCCTGTAACAAAAGAAGACAACATAATCTAACTGGCTTCAGGTTGCCAGCTACACATGTGAATATGCAAACAGGAAAGATGAGTGATGGTCCCGACAGATCATCACTCAGAAAACAGTGACTATTCAAATTCAGTATGTCCACTTCTGTAAGTAAAAAGTTACTACAATGTTTTAATCTTGACATACATCTCTCTGACTCCCTTCTTCAATAACAGGGTGTTAATCTCATCTCTATGGAAGAATACTCAAGTTTCATCCCCATGGAGCAAGAACATTGATTTCCCTTCCCCAAGGAGCAGAAACAAGCTGGTCCTGCCACTGAGTATATTCTCTCTATCACTACACCCACAAAAAAGTAACGGTGAAGACTTAGAGCAATACAGGGAATGTGATCCCAGGCACAGCGGAAAAGCCTCGCAGAACTGCTGCATAACAGCTGCGCTGTGTAAGATGAAGTCCTCTACAAGACATGCAAGGGAACAAGCACTTCTCTTACTTCAGCTGGAATTACAGCACTGTCACACAGAAAAGATGAAAGGAAATTGTGCAACCTGGTCTCTTAAAACAATTAACTCACTTAAGCTTCAAGAGGGACTCTTAAATGGGGAAAATATACCCCAAGTCTCACTGGAAATATAAAACACTTCTAAATAGCTACAGGGACAGATTTTTAAATGTGCAAAGTTTTCCTTCAAATTAAAGGGGGACTCAATTTACCAGAACTGTTTTATTTTGTCAACAGCTAGGTTATACTGTTACGCAAGAGGTAGCCCGTGTCCAATAATCACTAAAATGAAAGAGTATCCTTAGCCCTGAAGACTATGTACAGGAAAGGTATAGGTTGCTACAGACACTAAAAGCTGAAGGCCCTTTCTGGGTTAGAATATGCAGTACTTGGGACCTCAAATGTGTTTTTACTAGTATTTTACTCTCTGAATATATTTATCAACATAAAATCTATGGCAATGAATACAGTGCAGCAACTATTTCACATGGTATGCATCTCTGGCACTCAGTACACCTGGTATGACTAGTTCAAAGCTCAGATCTGCCCCGAAGGCCTAAGCAAATCCACACAGAAAACCTGACACCTCAAACCTCATTATTTTTAGACCATGTTAGAAAAATAAGGAGAGAGAGAGAGAAAGAGAGAGAAAGAGAGAGAGAGAAAGAAAGAGAGAAAGAAAGAGAGAAAGAAAGAGAGAAAGAGAGAAAGAAAGAGAGAAAGAAAGAGAGAAAGAAA
>JAWWEU010000081.1:70312909-70347487 GCA_035583155.1 Acropternis orthonyx | reverse complement strand
AGAGAGAAATACAGATAGAGAGAAACAGAGAAAGAGAGAAAGACAGAAAGAGAGAAAGAGAGAAAGAGAGAAAGAGAGAAAGAGAGAAAGAGAGAGAGAGAGAGAGAGAGAGAGAGAGATCAGCAATTCATTTCTATCTTTAAAGAGACAGTTGATGGATGTGTGGAGATGCGATGCATCAACGTCTTCTTTGATTAGACATAAGCCATGTTCTGCAAACATACCTGAAGGCAAGAGATTCCCACTCTCTGAAAATTAAAAATCTCAAAGGATATCTCAAAAAATAATCAGTAAAAAATGAAAACTTGATTAAAAAATACCTGTCGAAAAGATGCTAAAAGGCAACTATATATGCAGAAATATCAGGAAAAAGACATTTTTAGAAAGAGAAGACTGGAAACCTTAAAGAAGCAGCAACATGTAGGAATACATGTTATAGAGACTTCTCTCTCCCTATAAGTAAACAATTCAACATCACAGAAAGAGCCAACTTCTAAATTAAAATAAAAAAAGAAGAATCAGAATATAGAAAGCCTGAACAGGAAAACACCCTCAAGCTACACAAACCAGGCAGGTCAAACTTGTTCTCATTTTGTGATGAGGTCAAGTTAATCAGCCACATGTGGCTTGATGGCTTATTTCGTAAATTGCTTCAGCGAAACCAAATCAATGTTTGCTAGCAAACCTCAGAGCTCTGCTTCTGATTGAACAGTGCTGTGTATTCAGGAAGGAACAACAATTAGAAATACAGTCATCTAACCATCAGTAGTCTCCACAGTAATGAGGCAAAACTCATTTTACTCCAGCTATAGTTAATATCACAACTAAGTTTCAAAGCCCAGAGCAGCGAGCACCTCCAGGCCACAGCCCTCTTGATGAAGATTGCTCCATGTTTCATCTGTACCCTCAGTCCAGCAGCTGAAACACATCCTTCTGTCCACACAACCCTTCTGGAGCAATCACTGGCAGGATCGCAGGAGGACGCATTTTCAATGGAGCCACGACATTTACATCAACTGAAAGTCTGTCCTGCTATCTTCGGATGCGTTAAACACCTACAAAAGCTGTTCACTCAAAATGAGCATAATGCTCCACACTGAAGTTTGTCCTTGGCTGGCAGGCTAGGGTTGAATTGCACTGGAATGGTCGTTTTTGTCTTTCACAATTTGCTACAAGGTCTAAGCTTGCATTAAGATAAAAAAACAATCCGAAAAACGCAGGCTCAGGGATGTCAAAAACTCAAAACTGCACATCAAGAATTTTTATATAATTACACCCCAAAGAACACACTGAAGAGGAAAGAGGACATGAAATACATGAGATTAGATAACAGCACTCCTCAAATGCTACAGCTCCATTATGGAGCAGGACAAGGCTGGCCAAGCACCACCTAAAATGACTACAGAAACAAAAGCTGGAAGCAAGACCTAAGACTGTGCACCTGAATTCCAGTTCTGAGTAAACCATCCACACCGCCAGCAAGCACAGAATCACAGAATATGTGGAGCTGGAAGGGAACCACAAGGATCACTAAAGTCCAACTCCCAGCCCTGCAAAGGACCATCCCCAAGAGTCACACCATGTGCCCAAGAGTACTGCACTAAAGTCTTCAGGCAAAAGCACCAGATCTCTGCACTGAACCATTTCACTTGCAATAAGGGTGGGGTTTTTTTTGTAGAGTTTTTTTTTGGAGGGTTGGTTTTTTTAAAGGTTTTTAAAGTTTTTTAAATCTAATTTCTATAAAGCTATACAATACAAACATACCTGGAAGAAATCTCACAAACCGTGGCATGAAGTGATATCTGGGACAGGAAACAGAATCATTTTCAAGTGAGGGACCTGAAATATGGAAAAAAAACACAGAAAATTTATGAACTGGAATATATTTGCAAAAGAAGAAAAAGGGCAACTTTGCCACAGATTAAATCAATGAATGGTGATTACATTTGATAGGGACTAAGTTTCAATTCTAAAAGTAACAAAATGTACAGCAGAGAGGAACAGAGAGGCAACTTGCAGTGAAAGCTTTCACAGAGACAATTTAAAAGAAATCTATAAATTCAAAATATAAAGAGCCTGACAAAAAACCCAGTAGTTTTAAATAAAACAGTATTACAAAAAGATTGATTTATATAATCAATTAATTATTTCACTTAACCATTACAGATACAAGCACTGGTTTATTAGCTTCTCCCACTTAGTGGGGTGGGTTTTGTTTACAATAACAATAACACGGAAATTTCCATGGTACTATTTTGTGGGGTATTTTTCATTTCCTATTCATCATATAAAACTTCACATGAAAATAAAAACTAAACCAGTAAGTATCTGGTGCTAAAAAAGAAAGAACAATCAGAAGCAGTGATATGAAAGACAACACTGATATTAGAATATATTTAGTATCAAACCAAAGGCTACACAAAATGTATTAAACCTGTGTGCTTCTCTGTTTAACTGCAATAAGGGCAGAGTGCATCTCCACACAAAAAGTCAAGACACCAAGACCTACAGATATTGAAATGTAATTCCTTTGATAGACTCATTTTTCTTTTAGACCATGGGAAGCATCATCCCTGATATTCTCCTTTGTTGCAGTCTTCAAAGAAACAAGTATTTACATCCTGTCAAGTCAAAGATATTCAGCTATAATGATACATTATCCCTCCACACCTGTCTGTATGACACTGCTTTGTAAGTTGACTGTAGAGAAATACTGTATGAGAAACTTGTTACCTTGTAAAAAAGAGACAATAGTTTACTCAACATCTTGCCTTTCAAAATACCATGCACATGATACTCTGAAACATTATAGTAATATTTAATATCTGATTTTAAAGAACTGTTTTGGACTAAGGCAGAAGTTTAGTTTATCTGTGAGAATACAGAGCCAAGTTTGTGCATTTTCATTGCTACAGAGCTCACAGTATTGACCTCTAATATATTGCATCTTCTTGAAGAATAAAGTGGAAGTTTGCCCCTCTCATGTAAAACTGCATTTGCCTTCAAAAGCAAAGTTACCTTTAAGATTCCAGTCATACAGCTCCAAAATATCTTTGAATAGGTAGGAAGAGAACAGCTCAAGACCTCTCACACAAAAATTCTGGGAAAACAAAACATAAACCAAAACTGTATATAATACTGTAATACAAATAACGTCAGTCATGTACAGTTAAATAGAACAATGAAAAAATCAGTGTCTTCATATTCGCCAACCACTGGATACTGAGTTTTGGAAACAGTATTGATATCTCTGTGTTCATCTGCTGTAACAGTGGTCTCTTCAGAAAGTGTCAGGAAAGTATGGTATTGAAGATATTCAATGCCCAAATCAACAGTTTAGGCAGAAGTTGTGAATCTGCAATAACGTGCCAAGAACTAAACCTTTTCCATCTGAGCAAGCTACGCAGATGACATATTTCTAAGATGTATCTTTTTCATAACTCATTTCTTTCTACACGCTCATATTAAAAGTTTATAAACCACCATCTGTGGTATCATTATCACCTCCATAGCAAACTATCAGTGCAACACAAATTGAGGATTATGACCTCAACAGCCAACAGAAGACGAGGAAAAAAGACAAAATGGGGAAAAAAATTTTCATCAAGTAGGGAAGCGGATCCTCCAGTGAAGGAACTATAAACCTTCCTGAACAAACAAAGTCAGGCCAGGTTAATATAAATTGTGCATGTATGATACTGGCCATAAATTCCACAATCTCTTTCACAAGAAATCACTAGTAAAGATGGTCTGCAAATAACGCTGTAACCATTTGACCAGAAATCCCCCAAAATTATCACTTCCCCATTTTGCTTGGTGGCCATTTGTTGTTTCAGATCAAGATTTGCAGATAACATAGCAGATTCACTAAAAAGAAATTAATTGCTTTAATCACATTGATCTTTCTGAGGAATTTCAGGGCTGTTGCATATATTTAGATGCCACTGAGCAACAAAAAAGAGATAACTAGAAAGAAAAATGTAAATACATGTGACTAAATTAAACACTGATCCTATCTTTGCAGTTAATATGCAGGGGTGTTTCTGTACCTACACACGCTGTTCCACTGCAGCAATTTACTTCACAAACTGGCTTCACCAGGGATTAGTTTGTAATAAAAAACCCCACAACAAATAGATTATGAACTGAATGTGCTTTGTTTGTATCCACAGGAAATTTGTTTTGGCAACAGCTTATATTAAGTACTGATACGCAATCTTCAGAGTTTCAACCTTACGATTAAGTTTCAGCTCTGCCATTGACTTATGTGGTCCCAGCAAACAGGTATCTCCATGTGCCTTATTTTTGTCACCCGTAACAGAAGGGTAATGCCTAACTCAGCTTACAGGTAAGAAGACCTGATATATATTGTATATAACTTAAAATGAAAGGAACCTACAGGTATAAGCACTTCTTACTATTTGATTTTAATATATGATAGCCTAGGTAGATGCACTTATGCTAGCACCTGTGAGCTCAAGTTCCTCTTCAGCCATTCATTCAGAACACAGCCAGTCTCTTAGAGACTTCACAAGATGGGATACTGAAAAGTTTAATCCATTAAGCATATCAACAACTCTTAACCTGCTCTTTTAGACTAATTATCTTTCTTACCTCAGGCATCATCTCCTCAATGAAATGAATTGTATAGTCAATGTTAAATCTGATTACTTTACACAGCGGAATCTGAG
Source organism: Acropternis orthonyx (assembly GCA_035583155.1). Lineage (NCBI taxonomy): Eukaryota > Metazoa > Chordata > Aves > Passeriformes > Rhinocryptidae > Acropternis > Acropternis orthonyx. The sequence goes on along the minus strand of JAWWEU010000081.1, from coordinate 70,342,796 downwards.
AGGAAAAATAGAAATTCAGTATGAAAAACTATACAGCATCAAATACATAGTTAATACAATTTTATGTAAAGGTATTCTGTCTGCTGAAAAGGGCACTTACTAAAACATCTGCTCTGGGGGATCATGGAAAGACAGGGAAAAAAGCATGTGCAAAGCAAGTACCGGTTCTAACCTCCACCTTGGTGATAACACAATGCTGACAGGAAGGATGGTAAAGGAAGGTTAAATACTGCCATCTACTGGAGATGAAATTTTCTTCTTCAGAAAAAGTAAACTTGCAAACCTCAGTAAACTGTATCTTCTCACTTGTGTATTTGGAAGTGAAATTGTTGTTGGTGACACAACATGTCAGACTGATACAGTATTCTGAAAGCCAGGTGGTTTTAGGACACTGACAATTCTGTTAGCTATACTGTCTTAAAATTTGGTTTTAACTCGAGGCATGTTAAGAACTTCACAATAAATTTATAGGTTTATACTAATTTCATCCAATATATATTCTCAGAAGTTCACTCAACTAACCTGCAAGACAAACATCTAATTCCTTTTTTGCACCTTTGAAGAAGGTGTCATTGCTTGCGGTCCACAGAATGCTGAAGGTGTTCCATTTCTTTTAAATGGGATTTTCAGAGAAAACAAGCTTAATTTCTAAAAGACTACAAAAACGCCTAATCCTCATCTACAGATATACAGCTCTTACCAGATTTTACTATTCACTGGACTCAAAATAATAAAAGAATCTTAGTACAATTCAGTGATCTATGAAAGCAACCCAAGGTTATTTTACATTGATAAGCACACAAATATCTGAACAGTGCTGGGGTTGCAGTGAAATCACATACATGGCAGAGGTGCAATATTCTGCTTGCATCTTCTTAGAGCCCGCTGTCAAACGTTTGACTTTCTACAAAAATCTCTTAATATATGCATGACAAATTAAGAAGTTGCACCAAACAACCAAACAAAAACTGATTTTCTTACAATTTGATACAATATTAAAGATGAATATAAAAATAAAAAAACCTCAGAAGTTAAATATATCTTTTAGAATCTGAGCAGATGAAAATCTGCTACAGTTAAATCACTGGGGCTTAAACAAAAATACAAGGACAGTTTATTTACTTTCTAAAATGTAATTTCAACTAGGAGTTGAACACTTCAGAAAAGTGACCGTGACTAAGATCTCCATGAATTAGAGATCCACGTACACAAGCAAATACATAGCAAAGGAGCATGTGATTGGTACTGTAAAATTGGTTTGGTATTTATACTAAGAAAATCAATTTCTCTTATGACTGTACTAACCATTTTCCCTAATACTTGAACTGCTCAATTATTACTCTGTAATAACAGTAGTAAGACTTACAACAGTGTGCAAAACTAAGACTTCAAACTACAGTTTGGTTCATGCAAAAGTGTTCAGATCTCTATTTTTGCTACCCTTTGCTGCCTCCTTTTTACCAAATATGTTCCAAAATGTCCCTCAAACAGCAGGTTTTACATTGCCAAAATCATCTCATGGCAGCAAGAAACTCCTTCCAAAAGGCTTTATACCTTTTAGTAACAGGAAGTGACACCACAGTGTTGCTTTGTATTCAATTCTGTAAAAAAGTAATCATTTGGAGCTGATCACTTCCCCTATTTGGAATGAGAAAATACACCCATGTACTTTATAGTAAGAGTAAGCTCAGTGTCTTCACTAACTACTCATATCAGACAAGAAGAGTTTCCCTTGTTGTCTGTATATTAGAGATTTCCTCAACTTTCTGCCTTCCTGTCACACAGTAGACACAGAAATTGTAAATATAAGGTGGTCTGTTTGTTTCTTTAATGTGAGTAAAACAGAACTGCTCCTTTTAACTCAGTTGCAAAGTGAAAATGTACAGTCTTGAGACAAACCTGCCTTGAACCCCAACGCTGAGCTACTGGTACCAGGCAGCAGTGCTTCCAGACTGCCAAGCCAGAGGCTGAACTCCACACTCCCCCTAGCTTCTTGTCCCTTCCCCTGCCCACCAAAAGTGAAGTGTTGTCATATACATTATGTAAGCAAACTGTTGGGGAGAAAGTAATTTCTTCTTAGTGCCTCCAGTTTCAGTACCCTTATTCCGAAGTCCTGTATTGATCACCATTCTTATACTGGATTTTGGCATTGGTGGTGTAGCTAGTAATTGGTATAAAACTGAAGGAAATCAGCACACACTCATTTTTTGAGAAAACCCTGAAATAATCAAGATAACCCCCAAGTGTACAGAAATTAAGTATTTTCCATTCAGATTTGGTGCACTTAGTTTATAGTGGGCCGTCAGGGCAGTCAGGTACCAATCATATCCTTTTCTTGTAATACTTGCTTTCAACACATAAAATTAAATGCCTGAAAATACCTACAATCTTACTAAAAATTATAATTTGCTTAGTTCCTGAAGAAACTGAGCAGCAGTTAGAAAGTACTGGACATGTCTAGGTAAGTTTTAAGAGGAGAGAAAACCCTTTAGAGTGGATGTCTGAAAAAGTTCATTTGTCACTTAAAGGGAAAACTTTTGCTCTTGCTAAGTTTTTTAACTTTGACAACTTAGCAAACCTGCTCATCCAATTTAAATCCAATTAGCAGTTTTAACAAGTTTTTCCATGGTTTAATTCACTTCCAAACTGTGAAACACACAAAAACATTACTTTGATGCACATCACAGCCTCAATCTGAAGATGCTACTTACCACAATTAGTTGAGACAAAACCTGGGACTAGCACAAATGTCTTTCCCCTGTCCCCAAGATGCTGCCAAGATGTTGGCAACATGCATGTATTATTGTTTCAGAGAAGTTCTGCTTTAGTGCAGAATTAGCATACTGTCTAAACAAATCCCAAGATGTAGCAATGAATATACTCACGTTTGTTAGTGGGGCATGTGCAAACATTGAGAACCCTTCAAAGATATATTCATGGTCATCATACTCGATAACAGTAGGTCTGTCTGTCTTAAAAAAGCAAACAAAATCACCACAGAGTAAGCAAGTTCAGCACATTTGTCACTGAAAACAAAATCAGGGTCCTAGTTAGAATTATTTATGAAGTACTTACTAAGAAGTTTGTGGGAGGCGACACAGTAATTCGATAGTGGTATAGTCTTCCAGCATTGTTGGTCATGGGGCGACATGGTTTAATGGGCTTAAAGAAAGAGATAAGTAGAACTATGTGTAGAGTCAAGGCAAATTTAGATTAAAAGAGAGAATAAAGCATTTCTAATAGCCATGAAATATGCATTTGGAAAAATTAAATAAAAGCAGGTAGTCATAATTGAGCATTCTGGGAAGAGGGAAAGCGTGGCCTTATCTATACTTTCACTTTCAGAAATATTTTTAATGCTAGTCAAAAGAAAAAAGGTGAAAAACATTGCTGTATTTTTTCATTTTCCATTTGACTCTCCATTTTTCTTACACACCACAGTTAGTTGTTTACACATCAGAGTAATTTTCTCTTCTGTACAAATTTATTTCAGGAAATGCCTTTTAAAAAGCTTACAAAGAGGAGCCTGGACCTCATGTGATAAGATCTCAAGGCACATTACCAAGACACACAGTTTTCAGCTCATCTGCCTGGGGCAAATCTGACATCTGAAGAGAAGGGACTAGTCTCCCACCACAGAGGCAGCTCTGGTAACCCCACTCTATCTCCCCAGGTTGTAATGCCTGACTATGAGGTCCAAAGGCATCCAGCTCTCCATGCACTCTGGTGCAACACCAGACACCACGGATTCATGTTTCCTTCCTTCTTCTGAAGCAGTTCTGTGTAAAGACCTAAAACTTCTCAACAGTCAGAGAAAAAGCATTTTTCACATGCACTACATCCAATTTGCTGCAGTTCAGAGGGTGCCACCAGCCTTTCAGAATACATCTGTCTCCATGGGAAAAAAAAAAAGTACAAATCACTGTGGTGAATACCAGAGTACCAGTCTAAACAGCATTACAAAAGTTGGCCTGATGGCAATGGCAAGACAGGTATACCACTACACTGCTCTGGACACTTTGCAAAACCCATCCAGTAATTAGGGTGATTACACAGACTGTTCAACCCAAAACTAAGCTGCTCACTGCAGCGACAAGACAGTTACATACCAGCTAGTTTAAAGCTAGGAAGGTTTGTCCACAGGATACTGTAAAAACCAGTATAACCTAGGAGATTTTCCAAAACCTCAGATTCTCAGATGGCCTTGCTCCAGGGAGCAGCTGCCTTCATGCAGCAAGTTTTATCTCCTCCTAAGTTTTATCCCTCCTTCTCTGTAAGAAAAACGCTAGAGATAACATGCTGAAGAATTGATCCTGAACTGGAGTGATTTCTAGTAAGCTTCAGACCAAAGCCATTTTTCTGAACTCAGTAAGTTCACAGAAACATGCATAACTCCTTAGCAGCAGAGAAACAGAAGTTTGTTTCAGTAAATATATGCAAGAAGGCCTATTAAAAAATAAATTCTTCAAGAAAAAGATAAATTGTAAAGTCTACATGCTCAGGCAAGAACATCTCCTGATAAGCTTTCTGCTCCTTTCAACAGCAGAATTAATATTTAGTTTTCTTTTTAAAGGAATAACTTCACAAAGCAGATCCTTCACAACCTCATCCACTTGAAGACAGTCGATCTTTGATCACAGAATCTTTTTTATTAACACAATGGTGCTTCAGAAACTTAAAAAAACCCCAAACAAACACAGAGAGAAGTTTTCCATAGTTTTCATGTGGATTTCATTACCAGTATTGCACTTTAAGTATGAGGTTATGCCACAAAGTGATTTAGAGTTGCACAGGAGTTTTTTACTTAGCCTGTAAATCATGGGGGGAAAAACCTCTAATCAAACCAAGCATGAATTTACAGCAGCAAGTTTGTATTCATAATTGCAAATCTTAGAATTACTAATACCTCTTCGCCAGGATAAATGCCATGTCTTATTCCTGTTCGTCGAGCTTTAGCACTGCACTTGCACAAAGGTCCATCATTCATCTGTCAAAAACAAAATAGGATTCTGTTTTTATTGAAAAGTGGTTTCAGGAAAGTATGTTGGTTTTAATGCCTGGAGTGCTGATGCTTCTAAAAGCCTGTCATGCTTAGATTAAGTGGATGTTCTTAAGCCAATAAACTGAAAACAGTATAGACTAATGTAAGAAAACTGCACAATAGCATTAGAACTTTTTCTCTATTTCAGAAACACAAGATGGAAACCAACACTCTCAGCAGAATTCTACCTCTGCAATCATATACATCTTTTCCATTTCTTATAAATACAAACAGCACTCTCTCTGCCTAAAATAAAATTCAGGTCCTAAACATGCATGTGCCAATATTTACATGCTGAAATCTCCACACTCAAACAGTTCCACTAAGTTGACTGAAAATCCATGCCAGACTAACCCCCCTGCCATGGGACAAGGCTATCACCTGAAACACACAGAGCAGCTCATTTGAAGATTTTACTTGGTACTTTAAGAACACTTCAAATCCATCCTGTGAACATATCAGTAAAAAAGATAAAAGGGGGAAAAATACCAGTTCAGTATTCCGTATCAGATACATCAAGTAGCTATAACAAAAAGGGCCAGTGCACAAATTATAAAGCTAATGTCTTCCTTTTTGCTTTCATGACCAAGATCAATGCAGACTATCAATTACTGCAACACCCTAAAGCTTTCTGCTCTTAACACTATGCTCATTGCAGAAATACAACAAAAGAAGCTCAGAACCAAACAAGAGAAACAAATTAAGTTCCCAACCCCAGATTTTAATCAGTTTCAATCTAAGAATTTGAACTTTTTCTCAATTTGGGGAAAAAAACCCTGATAACATTGAAATGCAATACAAAAAACAGCAGAACCTTTCATGTTTTTACAAGCAGTCTGAAAACATAAACAGCACACATGGTGGAGCTAAATAGCATCATCACACAGTCGATACAATGTGAAGATACCACAGAAAGCCAGAGCCACCAAACTGTTGTTAATGTTTAGGCAATTGGGATAGGAACCCAACTTTTTAGTTCTGATGTTAATTCTCTGAATGTTCACCTCAGTTTTTAGTTTCTTAAGACTGGTATGTACAAAGGAATGTAAGAGGCAGGGCAATTCTACTCCTTTGACAACTTAAGTCATGCCGTCTTAACAATGAAGTGACACAATTGAATCATGCTTACAGGTAAAAGCGTATTTCCCTACTGGCTTATACAGTCACAAAAGAGAAGAGAGTTAAAAACGCAGTCAACAGCTAATTGCTCATGAGTCCTCCAAAACTAAGGGCCTACAGAGGCTATTTAAAAAATCATCACTTATTTTCAAAAATCTCATCCTTAATTCTTAGAATTGTTCATCACCAACAGTGCCTTTGTTATATTAAATGAATACACCAAAACTGAAAGCTGTGAAGTACTTGTAAAGCCCAGGATCTAGGAAACAAGTCAAATATACATCTATTTTGTCCCTCATGACACTGCTCATGGAAAAAAATGCACAAGAGCAATCATGAAGACATGATAAAAAGATGGTGAAAGATCACAAATTTACATAGGCAATGCCTTATAACTTTCTCTGACCAACAGGGCAACAAAATCAAGCAGATAACACTTGTAAGGCCATTGTGGTGGCATAGGATTTAACAGTTTAGTTTCTGGCAACAATCAGCACTGCTGGAGATTATCCAAACTGACAAACAAACTTCTCAGATGGAAGGGCAGGGAAGATCCATCCTACAAATCTTGTTCTGTGTCAGACAGAGTACTTGTAAAGTCAGTGTGTATGGCAATCATTCCTGTTTTATTTAGTGGTAGCTAGAAAGCATTTTGGCATACCAGATAAATACATACGAAAACTTCTAAACATTTTCAAATAAAATCTACTCAGAAGTAATACAGCACTGACAAGCTCACCATGATACGATTTCAGCCCTTTCAAGACAGATGAAGCGGTAGTCTCAAGAAAGTTTTTGGGAAAGAATTTTTCAGCAGGAAACCCATTTACCAAATATTCCCAAATATATTCATTGTACAGTTATTTCACTTTCTTTTTAGCTAATATTCTGTGTAGAACATTACTTTCAAATGTGCCCAAGAGCTAAGCAATTTTTTCAGTTAAATATCTAAACAGTTTGCTAATTTTGTTTTACATACAAATAAAAACAGTCAGCTATGCTCAATCTTTTTTCTAAACTAGAAGCATAAATATGAATCTGTAATAGAATATTCAACAGATCTTTGAATTACCACAGTGCCAAAATGCATGGCAGTATCTCTTCACATAATGATTTGTTGCATGCTAAACTCATGCATCACACAAAGTTCCAGAAAAATAAACTTACTGAGATGCCACTTGACAATGAAAGAATAGATTGTAAAATATTTAAGCAAGAAAGATGAAGATGGTAGATTTGCGAACAAATCTAGTCTTCTGTGCAATGTTCAAAACAACACTTCATGAGCTCAGCAATTACATTTAATGAGAACTACAGTCTCCATGCAATTACAAAACAACAATTACACAAGAAATTAGAAGCATTAGCTGCATATTTAAAACATTATTTATCATTATGAGCTGAGACCTTTAAGGTGAAAAATTTGTAAAGGACGTAAACATGTTGCCTTTTCTCCATCACAGAGTCCATTTGTGTACCTTTATTTCAGGGCTAAGAGGACAGCATTGCTCTGCTAGCAATTCAGGTTTTATTATTGCTGTCAGACATGATTCCAACTGAATAATCCCCATGATTAATTAGCTGGAACCACATTCTTGAAATCAAAAGTGAAGTGCTTTGAAGAAGATGAGAGGGAAAAGGGAAAGGTGGGTAAAGAAAGCATTTTGAAATAGATGTCACCCAGCACGTTTGACAACACAGCAGAATTGTCAGTCTATGGGGAAAATGACTTTTGGACACACAGTACTTTTTCCTCTCACCATACCTGTCCTGGATCATTGTACCACAGTTCTTCATGGAGGCGATCCGGGTGTGCTTTTTTACGCTTAATTTCTGCAATGACGTCAATAACATCTGAATCTGAGCTGCTAGAGCAGCTGCTGTCATCGTCAGAGTCACACTCGGACTCACTGGAGCTCTCTGATTGACACAGAAGAAATAAAGACAGCTGAAAAACACTTGCACATACTCTCTTCTCTATAGCAATGCATCCTCTAACATGACATGCCTAACTGTGGCATACTGAAAGTTATTACAGCTCTGCATGACACACTAATAAAAAGCTGGACAGCAACTGCATTTTTAATTTAAAATTACAGCAAATACTGTAGATATTAACCACCTATAACAAGCGCACCTGTCTGAACGCATGAGAGATTGCTGTTTGGCTGCCCAGGAGCACCACTGACCAGTTGTAGAAAACCCATTTCAGTTACTTGATATTACAGATTTTAGAGCATAACCAACAGAAGTATTACTGTAAAGTTTTAAAGAAGCAGATACGTAAGAAAAAAAAAAAAGAGGAAACACAAATAAAGTCACTTGCAGGAGCTAAACAGAACCTCTTGTTTAAAAGTTGATTATTTTAGGTACAAGCAAAATTCTTACATCCAGTTTCAATTTACCTAAAAATGCTCCTGCCTGTAGCAGGATATTTTGTGTATGTAGGAGTTTTTTTGTGTATTTAAGAGTTTTGAAATAACACATATGTATAGAATTATTACAGAACTTGTACTGTCAGACTCATTTTTCAAAATCAATTCTTTCTAATAAATCCATTAGCACATACTAGAAACCACAGGCAAGAAGAAAACCTGGAACTGCAAGCCGAGTCCATCCAGTAATAAATTTTATGGAAATTATGTTCTGTGAGTTTTCCTCCTTACTTTTTTAAGACATTTTTCTTAAACTATTAACTAAAACAATTTATCTGGTGTATCAGAAGGGACAGCAATGCTAAAGAAAAAGAAAGAACAGAAGATGGTTTCACAGAATTTCCTACGCTGGAAAGAGACCAGCAACGATCCTCAATTCCGGCTCCTGGCCCTGCACAGGACACCCTAAGAATCACATCACATGCCTGAGAATGTTGCCCAAACCTTTTTGAACTCTGGCAGCCTTGGTGCTATAGTCTTAGACCATCTCCTTTGTGGTGTTGCCAAAGTAATGTCAGTAGGTGTCTGGACTTAATATTACAAAAAAAAAAAAAAAAAAAGCACACACAAAAACCCCAGAGCTTGATCTGGTGTATGTCTAATCTCCTGTAGTACTTTGAAGTGATTCCCTTTCTTATGCATGTAATTTTAGTCACTCATTTCCACAGACCTCCTCAGCTCCAATTTCAATAAATGCCTTCAAAGCGAAGATGTATACCAGGATGCAAGCAAGGTTTATTTCTGTTGGAATAAAATGAAATATTTCTACCATTTCTCAGTTTTGACTTAAGAGAAAATTTATTACTACAGTCAGTGCTTTGAAATACTGTGAAACTATGGTTTAAAATACATGTATTTACTGAATACAAGACTCTCCATAGTTAAAAAAAATAGGAGAGAGAGAGAAAATGAGGGACTATCACTAGTAAAATATTTCCTGTTTGGTTTTTTTTAAATCAAGATGCATTTTTACACAATTCATAATTTGGCATGAGGTGTTAATAAAATATGGCCTTAGAAAGTATGATTTACGTATGTCATATATGCTCAGCTGAAATAGATTTTTCTCTAAATGCATGCACCCGTGTATTCCTGCAAATATTCACACAGACTTAAGTTTTAAAAGTTCTCTGATATACAATTGATTATTGTTTAAATCTAATTTCAGGTACAAAATGAGCACAGGTCCAGTGAGAGTAAGCTGGAGTTCTGAAAGACCAATGCAGAACTTTTGGACTTCACCTATTGAAATTATAGTCATAGAATGGTTTGGGTTGGAATGGATCTTAAAGATCATTTAGTTTCAGTCCCTCTGCCATGGGCAGGGACATCTTCCACAAGACCAGGTTGCTCAATGCCTCATCCAAGCTGACCTTGAACACTGCCAGGGATGGGGCAGCCACAATTTCTCTGGGCAGCCTGTTCCAGTGCCTCACCATCCTCACAGTAAAGAATTTCTTCTGTAATCAGCCTTTTATGATCTAAAAGTGTTCCTGGAGTGCACTGGTATCTCACTACAATACACAATTAGTGCTAACACGAGGCAGAACAGAAACAGCATTTACTGAAGTATAAAATAAGACAAACTACTAGACACTATAGAAGCACGGCTGTAGGAGTAGCTGGCACAGACACCAAGTGAGCCCAGGGGACCAATGAAGACACGGAGCTTTTGGGTCCTCCAGAAAGACTGGAAAAAGAAACATAGAGGAAATTGCTCTTGGCCCTACCATATTTTAGCCTGGAGCAGCAGACTTTCTTCCTGCAGAGATCTGAGGAAGTGAGGGCTTTATACAGGTATGTTGAATGTAGCAGTTTTGTCCTTGATTCATCCACATGAAAAAACGCCTCCTAAAACCCCCTACAGTTAACTTTGTTAGTGATTCTTGAATGACTTCAAATATATGCAAATTTTCTGATAAAAAAAAGGTTTAAAAAATTGTTTCCTTTACAAAAGTGAATTCACATTTTATTTCATCTCTATTTTTTCTTTCATCTTGATTGTATCCTTTTATACCATCATCATGTAACTGACCATGTCATTATGTCTGTATTTCAACTTTAGAAAACACATCAAAAATTCTGAAGAGTTACTAAGCTGAGATATGAGGGTCTGAAGCAGCTCACCCAGCAAACACAAAGCATCAGTTAAGAAGCAAGCCCAACAGTGTCTGAATTACCATGCCTACAAATTTCTTGAACTAAAGCAACTGACTAAAAACACACTATGAAACACTGAAATGCTGGAAGTATGAAAAGAACAGCTAACAGTTCTCACAAAACAAAATAAGAAAAATAGCTTTCACTGACTTCTGAGTAGACAAATTGCTATAAAAATCTCTGCCAGGCTAATTCTACCATATTTTCCCAGCATCTGATGCTGTTAGCAGATGTATTTCACTGCAAGAAGATCCATATTGATGGTACATGGTAATGTAGATAAAAAATGTTATGAAAACAGATACTTCTGCGTAAGCCTGATCACAGTAAGCAGAGTTGCCCAACAAAAATACAATCCAGAAGAAAGACTCAGTGCCATAAAAAGCAGATCTATGAGTTTATCACCACTAATCTTGCTCAATTTTTAGAAATATAGGACCAGGAACTCCTCAAAGCCTCTCATGCACCATTCTCTGGACAATCTGATCATGCTCAGGGTGTTGTTATACCGTGGAAGAAACTGCCATATGGTAGTGCTGGATACTCTCCATTTTTCTCTAGGGAAAGAATCTAGCTCTACTTCAGTCAAAAGCTAAAGTGAAACCCCTACAGATACGCAACACAAAGGAGGGATTTAAAAAACACAGATTAGCCTACCAACATTATTAAATACAAATTGTCAAAACAGGTTAACTACAGATTATTCCACTTCAGAGCTTTGTCATCATTTCAGCCTACCTAAATCCTCATCCAGCTTAGTCTTTGGTGGCTCCCATGGTGGCCTGGCTGCTTTGGCCTTTGCCTGTCGTTTTCCTAACTCCTCATCAAACTTTTCATACAGATCTCGGAGCTTGCTTGTTCCTACCACAGTAGAGTCTCCCTGTCAATAAAAAAAAATCAGAACAACAAAACGAAACAAAACAACAAAAAAAATACAGTGTTGAAATAGCACATGAACATAACACATAGCAGCATTTCAGAAGAAAAGCAAGAGGAAGGGAAAGACAGGTCTATGTAGTTTAATGATATGTGGAAATACCTATTTAGCACACCATTACATTGGTACCACTACCAGGTGAACCAGCAGAGAAAATACTTCATTTGCTCGCATAACATTTTTCCAAGGTTGTGGGAATATATGGTGCTTGAGGTATCTTTGCTCAAGTACAGGTATAATGGGGAAAAAAAAATCTTTCCCTCCTGGAGGCAAAAAAAGTACCCATCTTCCACATACCACTGATCGGAATGTTAACAGACAGAAGAAACTGATGAAAATAGAGAATAGCACCAACAAATACAGCTCCTAACACGGTTAAAAGACTGAGATGACTAGAAGGAGGGAAGAATTAAATGACACAAAACATTATGCTGCTGAAGGGTTCATATTAATCAAGTAATCAAATAATCAATAAAGGACTGTGTACAGTAATTTTAAAGTTCTCACAAACATACCACTTGATCCATAGGGTCATTGGAATAATAGCTTTCAGAATGGGTACAGCGAACCCAGACTGGCTTAAGTAATTCCTCATCTTCCTCTTCATTTTTTTCAGATGCATTTTCCTCTGACTCTTTGTCTTTGACAGCAGTATAATTTTTCTCTTTGCTGGAGCTCTGGTTCTCAGACCATCTTTCTCTGTCCTCCTCCCATCGTGGTCTCTTTCTCTCTCTGCTTGGAGATCGGCTTCGTGGAAGAAAGTAAACAAAAGCAATTCTCTTCATTATTTTAACAGTGACAGTTTTATAATGAATAACAATTTGCTTCAGATTAGTACATCATTCTATCAAAAATTACAGCAAAATCCAGTTGCCTTTCCTGCTTTTAACTTGCACTAATGAGTAGGAGAGCACTTTATAGTTCTGATCTACTACAAAACAGCTTACAATTAGAAGTGCTTTTTCATTTTAAACCTTATTCAAGAATTAAAACGAAAATATATATGCTATTTTAGGTTAAAATTCTTATTAGCATTCTAGGTGAATTTATTTTAGTTTTGTTCCAAAGTTAGAAACTCATCAGTAAAAACTAAAAGTCACATCACTCACAACTAAAAGTTACAGTAAGAAGTTTTAATACATAGCCCACAAACTATTTGCATGACAAAAGAATTAGGGTTTTATTAGAAGGATTATACAGAAGGACACTTCTGTTACTCTAACACTCTGGCCTGTCTTTGAACAACACAATTTGTGGTATTCCTTAAGTATTATGAGAGTAATGCTTTCAAAAGATGAATTAGGAAAATTACCTATGTTTTTTTTCTCATCTGCCTACAAAACCAATAATGTTGCACTGACTTCAACTAGCCAGCATTCAGAAGCAAAGGAGCACCAATATAAGAAAAGCCCCTAAAAGATAACCTAAAAATAGAATGACTTCAAATATTTGGTACTGTACAGACTGGACAGGGATGTAAGAGGAAGTCTTTAGGACACAGCAGTGAAGGTCTCTCTCCAGAGATTAATCCTGTTTCTAACTCTAACAGGTCTTGAGATAACTGACATTTGTATGTATAAGCAGATAGTTACAAATTTAAGACACTCAGCTTTTCTGAGTTTCAAACCAGGCACATATGCATACACAAAACCTCATGAGTGGATGCACAAATCCTGAAATACTCAAGAGACCATGTGCAACCTGCCTTACCTTCCTGCTCTCTTGTAATCTTTTTTGTAGGACCTGTCTGGTGATGGTGATCTTCTGCTGTCACGATGCCTGTGCCTCTCCCTCTCCCGCTCCCTTGGTAAGTACAAAAAAATAAGTTCAATGAGAAATCCAAAATTTCATACATTCCACACCTGAAAGAACAAAAGCAATCTGAGATCATGTTATGCAAAATGAAATTCACATGCTGACTGCTAAAACCCAGGATACTCTTAATGTTTATGTTCAAAAAATGTGTAAAAGACAGTCACCTATCCATCTCCTCTACCCTTATCATAAAGTTATCTATCTCAATACAACAGATAACTCATACCATCCAGAAGCAAATTCTATGAATTCACCACAGGACTTGTTACATTCTTTCTCTTCTGTTGTTTCTATTGGTAAAGGGTAAGATTATTGTATCTTTAACAACTCTGAATACTTCAGGAAAGGGAAAGAAAACCTATAGAATGCACAATAGCTTTATAAGCACAGCAGTCATTCAAGTGTTTGAGGCAAGCCCTCTCTTCCTTATAGCCACCTAAAGCAGACACACAAAAAAAATGACAGATACAGGCAATTTGCATAACGCTGAAACTATGGCTGTCATCTACAAGGCTCAGCTTGCACATACGTATAAAAAATTTGACAAATCAAACACATTTCTGGGGAAAAAGAGCTTTCAATTAACTGAAGGCTTGGAGAAGAGTGTCTGGAAAGCTGCCCAGCAGAACAGGAGATGAGGATGTTGGTCACAGCTGGCTCAACGGCAATCCTGGCTTGTATCAATAATAGTGTGTCCAGCAGGACTGGGGCAGTGAGAAGGTACATGAGAAAGATTTAACTGATGAACATTTGCTCTAAAACACCTTATAGCAAACTGTATCTGGTCAGCTTATACTTTGCAAGCTATTTGTGTCTATGAAGGAGAGGGACAGAAACTTCATGATAAATCCCAAAATAAGCAGTGCATGTCCATCCATCTAAATGATGCTGACAATAGCCTGCAACTGTTCCATTTCCTTTAACTGGTTTATGGTAATTTTCACCTCAGTTCTCTCTTGAGATCACAGGCTGGCTTGCTGAGGTCTTCAACCTGATCAGAATCACACAGGCAGGTCTAACGCCCTGTGAGGTCCCATGAAGCCTGCATGTCTGCACTGGTCTTCCACAAGGCTGAAGTCAAAGCAGCATGAAGAACACTACACAACATGCTTTTCACTAAGCCACCTCACTGCAGATACTAGATATGGGCACCTATCAGACTATAAAACCCACCATGTGCTGGTTCTCTACAAGTACAGGGTATATTGAAACGAAAGAGCAAATTCAAGTAACACCTGGAACCCGAAGGTGAGGCAAAAGCAATGTACCTGAAGGGTGTCTAAACAGTAGCTCTTTCCATCAGACCTGGGTACTGGCTACCTCTTGAGTTGGAGGGAAGAACATTGATGCCAATAAATACTATGGGACAATGATGACATCTCTGCCTCTGCATGCAGAAAATTCCTCAAGTTACCTGTTTCGCTCATAACTTCTGTAATGAGGCGATATCCTTCCTCTGTCGTAATCGGCCCGGTGCCGACTGCTCTCCTGCCTCCTCCTGTCTGGACTCCGGCCTCGATCCCGTCGATCCCCATGGTTAGCAGATCGATGCCTGTCCCCATGGATGTGACCGTGTTCACGATGTCGGTGCTCATCGTAGTGCTTGCTCCTGTCTGGAGAGCGCCGATCACTTTGAGGCTTCTCTCCCTGGTACTGGCCCACGTGCCGAAAATGGTTGCTGCTGCCACTGCTGTTGGCAGTGTTGCTCTGGAAGGAGCCAGAGTTGTGCTGATAGCTGTTGAAGTTAGGTGGTGGGAATGATTGCTGTGAGTATCCTGTGGAGTACACGGGCTGGTAGTTGACTTGCTGTGGCATCACTGGTGGGGGAGGAGGGTGCGGTACTGCGGGAGGAGGCATCATGTAAGGAAAGGTGCTTTGTCCAGCAGGAGTTCCTGGCACAGGAGTGTTGCTAGGATTTGGCACGGGTGGAGGAGCGGGAGGGAAACATGGAGGCACTGGGAAGCTCTGCCTCATCTGGTGATTTGGAAATGGGGGCCTCATGGGACACTGGCTGATGGGGTTTTGTGTGGAAGGGGGCACTGGAGGAGGATAGGGCACAAAGTCTGGCCTGGGAGGCATGTAACCGGTGGCTGGAGGGTTTGAATAGGTTGTTGGAGCAGCAGCTTGCTGGTCATACTGGTACTGTACAGAGGGCTGCTGTGGGTGAAGCTGACGCAGGTTCTGAGGGCGGTAGGTCTGTGCTGAAGTTCTTGTTCCTGGTCCCCCCTGACCACGGGGACATCCTCGCCCAGAATGGAAAGACATGGCTCACCTTTAATGAGAAAAATCAAAGTCCAGTGTCACATAATTTTTGTAGGTTGTTCTTAATGTATTTACAGGAACTACTCCTAAAATGCTGCAAGTACAGTTTCTGCAGTTTCCTTTAACAGAAGCAGTAAACAATGTCCCCCCACTTTCACCAGGAGTTTCGTGCTCCTCAGACCTCAAGTACAGGTCATTTATGACCCTTTGATTCCTCTAAGACTCTCATCCATGAAAGCACCTACTGTCTTTAAACCAGAACCCAAGCTAAACCATATTTTCTGACTTAGTGCAATGTTAATTACAACAAATTATTGATATGATGACTGGTGAAGGATACAGCACCTCTACTAGTATTTAAGACCCTTTAATATAAAACATTCAGATATCCCATATCAAAGAAACCACTCATTATTAACAACTGCAGTTGTCATAAGTCGCATAACCATGAGTTCCTTCTAGAACACAGTTCTAAACTTTGGGCAGAATGACTTGACTAATACCTCACTGCAAGTTACCTGGTCCAACAAATCATGTAAATTTTAAATGAGATAGTAGTAATTTACATTCACAGTTGATTCCCCAGTTTACTAAAGGACTGAATTCAACAGACCTTTCGAAGTATTTTAAGTGAGGTAGGTATATTTTGTGGGAGAGAATCTTACAGGTATCGGGAAAAAGTTTGTTTAGACTGTGCTAATCCTTCAGTTTCATTGAAATAAATGGTTCCCAAGAAATCTCTCACCTTTCTTGGCCCTGTTACCTTTCAGCAATTGCCCCTGCTTCAAGCAGACTTAAGTGTTGCTCATAGCTATGCATGTATTTAAGGCATTGTACTAATGTTTATAAACAAAAACCACTGTGCTTCATCAGTTAAAACTGAGTCTTTAATTATAATGTTAAGTTTCAAAAACTTAAAAAGGGCGAAAAAACACTTTAAAAATTTACGGCTGGAACAGAGGTGGAGTGAAAAAAAATTAGCTAAGCAGCTGCAAAAGTCAAATCTTGTTTTCCATAAAGGGAAGTGAGAGAAAGAAAGGGGAGACACACACATACTTGGAAAGATCACCAGAAAAAGAAAGCAAAGCCTTTCCTTTGCTAAGGCTTTGCTGATGCTGAAGTACCTGCACAGAAAGTTCTCCAACCTGCTATAGTGCAACGTGGCCAACCTGGACTGCTCAAAACATTACTCTTGGCTGCATTCTGGTGCCACTGCAGCAAAAGATGTAGCTCTTGCTGAGAGAAAGCAGACAATTTCTGGTTAACAGCAGGAGAAAGGAAAAGGAACAGAAGGGAAAAGAAGTGAAATCAAAGAGAAGGAATCAAGAGGACCCTAAGACTCTCCTTACACATGCAGGGCTTAATGGAAGCCACAGGAATTGGTGGCAGTGGTATTCATTCCCTCTCCAGAACAACCAAAGGCCAAAGTAGGTGAGAATCCCACATTTCCAGGAGGTAGCAGCCACAGTGATATAAAGCCACTTGTTCCTTCCAGTCACCCTGTACCTGCTCAGTACCCTCCAACCTTGTAAAAGCTCTCAAAATGAAACAACAGGTGGAAAAGAGAAAGTCAAATTCCATTATTTTGTGTGGCAATTGTGCAACCTTTTGTCATTATTAATTCCAATCCATTAGACGCTGAATCAATTTTGCTTTAGTTCTCCTGTCATGCTCTTACACAGCTTAAGCTTGTAACAGAAAACTGTTTCAGACTTTCCTAACTCTTTTTATACATACTTTAGTTAAACAGGCCAAGCTAAATTAAAGCAAAGGTCACTGCACCACAGTGCCTTGTCATGAAGTGTGTTTCTTTTTAACACATCATAGCATTCAAACACAGGGTCTTCGTTATCAGCTTCCTCTTAAATAGGCTCTAAGATCTCCCCAGCATCAGAGAACTGATCTGGTTCTACCACCTCGATTTCACTCCTCCAGAATGCACAGAACCCCAGCTGTAAAAAAAAATTCAAAACCACATGAAACTACTCTAAAAGTCTGAATTATTTTAAAGCTCCCTCCACTGCAAACTCTAGTCACGTTAAATTTTCATTAAAAGTTAAGTAAGTTCAAAACCACTGAAAAGGACAAATGCGCCTTTTCCTGTCACCCAGAAGAAATGTATTGTGCTGGTGGGAGCCGGTCCACATTAAAGCAACGTTGGTTCCCTGAAAGAGACCAAAGTCGCCTCCCCCTGCAGAGGAACCTCCGAGAGCAACAGGGCACAGACACACATGTTGAAAAGACGGCTGAGAGGGAACCTCATCGATGTCCCTAAGTATTTAAAACAGGGGTGCCAAGAGGATGGAGCCAAGCAACGGTCCGAGGAGGTGGTGCCAAGCAACAGGACAAGAGGCGACGGGAAGAAACTGATGCACAGAAAGTCCCACCTGAACCTGGGGAAGAACTTCTTTACTGTGCGGGTGCGAAGTCTCCTTCGCTGGAGATACTCCAGAACCACCTGGGCACAATCCTGCGCCGTGCGCTCGGGGTTGGCTCTGCCCGAGCAGGGGGTCGGACCAGACGGCGGGGGCTGAGCCGGCAGCATGGACACAGCCCTCTTCCCCACACCGAGAGCTCTCCCTCACCAGCCCCCTGCCCTGGGATACGAGCGCCCCCGGAGCCCCCCCGGAGCCCCGCCGCGGGTACCCCGGCACGCCGAGCCCACCCGGAGCCCCACCCGGAGCCCCGCCGCGGGTGCCGCGGGTACCTCGGCACGCCGAGCCCACCTGGCGTCCCACCACCACCGCCGATACCCAGGCCAGCCCCGGCCCCGGAACAGGAAGGCGGTGGGAGGTGCTGCGGACGGAAACACAGCCCGCCGGGAGGGAACGAGGGATGGAGGGCGAGAGCGGAGCGGAGCCGGAGCCGGGCGGTGGGCGTCGGTGCCGCGGGGGCCGCCTGCGGGACTACCCGGCGCTGCCGGTGTGGGTGGTGGAGGACCACCAGGACGTGAGTGCTGGGCTGCCGGGGCATGGGGAGTGGCTTCGCTCCTTTGCTTGCGTGCTTGTTTGTTTGTTTCTTGGGGCTCGGTCTGGCTGCTGCATCCCTCCATGCGCTCCCGGGGGATGCATTTCCCCGCCGCGTGTCGGGGCTGCGCCCGCTCCAGGCGCTGCCTTGGGAACAGCCCTCCCGCCCCTCCAGAACCATGCACTAACCCTGAACCTGCCTTCCCTGCCCCTGCTGAAACGTGCATGAAGTTCAGTGCCCAGGTCATCCGATTTTGCTTCCCGATTCGGCGACTGAGTTAGTTTTTGCCATGATCGGATTTTGGCGTCTTTTCAAGTAGTTATTGCTGACTTTTTTTTTCTTCTTTGCCGTAGTTGTTGTAGGTACAAAGAAATAATACCTGCATTACACTGCTATTATTATTTGCTAGCTGTTAGTGCAGTGCTTGGAAACTCAACCCAGCCTTGTGTATGACAGCAGATACAAGCACATCCCAACAAGCAGATTGACTGCCTCTTGATGAGAAATGTTAAATTTGGAGCTTTGCTTTTTTAGTTAAGTCATTGAAAAAGGGAGTGAAGAAGGAGTTGCTTTTGAGCTGCTCTTTTTGGTTTTGTTTTGTTTTTTTTTTTTTTTTTTTTTTTTTTTTTTTTTTGATAGTAGCATAAGCTGAGGCCTTAATCCTAAGTAACAGATTCTTTACTAGATTCTGTGCAAACTATTTTTAGTGTAGTAAAGTTCATTAAAGAAAATAACATTATGAATTTTTAAGTAAATAGTTTAATGCAGTTCATTTTTGATAAGGCACACTGAAATATATGACACTGTAACAGCTGATTTTTCATGGTAACCAGGGACTTAGAGTGTCACTGTGATAGGAATACTGAGGTAATGCCAGTTAATGATCCTTCTTTGTTTTAGTCTCTATACTCATGTTTTCAATTAGCTTAAGGTCTATTCATAGTAAATTTATACACTGTGTTTTCAGTATAGGAGTGTAGGTGCATTGCACAAAACATAAATGGCTTTTTATTCTAAGTGTAAGAACTTCACAGAAAATTTAAATTATCCTTTGCTGACAGCGATTTTCCTCTAGGACAGATTGTCAGTAGATATGTCATGCATTGATTAATAATAACAGCTGCTGTAAAGTAAATTTTGTTCTTAATTGCAAGGTGAGAGATCTCAGTCTCTTGTGTCCCTGGCAACCTCTAGTTATACTTACCTGAGGTGAAGCTTCAATTTTAATTGCAAAGATTTTAGGTTTTTCAGATAGGCCAGATTACTTCTTTTTTCCAAAGCAGTCAAAGTCATGGATCAGGGAACTCGTTATTTTTAACCTTGTTTTATCTGCTATTGCAATAGCATACTTCTGTTTTATGGTTACGCCCATGCAGTATGCAGGGTCTGTCATCGTCATCAGTTTTATGCCAAAAAAAGTAGCTCAGTTGCTGTTGTAATGGAGAGGTCACACATAATTTTTGTTGCTTCTTACAGTCTTCACATTCCCTATATGATAGGGCTGTGATTCACAGTCCCTGCTGGATTTGCTCTGGCAGCCAAGGCAGTCCATGTCCCCTAACTGTGAGAGAGTCTGTGTACTGCAGTTCAGTGTAAGAGGTATCACCAATCTGCCATTAGTTTTCTCATTTTTACCACCCTGTATTATTGCAGTCCAGGGGTTTGCTATGCTCTAAATTCGTGAGTTGCCTCATCTCCTGTTTTTTGCACCTTTGAGTGAAAACATTCAGCAGGGGCTAAGGTTGGGCAGTTGTGAAAGGTAGTCCCTTCATTGCAGCCGCTAAGTCACTATGAATTAATTCTTCAAGAGGGAGAGGTTTAATGATCAGCCAAAGTTTGAATTACGGTGGGGTCAGTTTTCAATCTGTGTCAATTAACTTACCAAATACAAGTAAAGCAATGTTTTTATCTCCACAGCACCCATGCATGGTGAGGAAGATTTATAGCATAGGGAAGGAAATACAGGGGCAATGTTCTGCAGAAGAGTAAAGGCATTCACAGGGTTTAGTTGTAAATGAAAAAAACCCCTAGGAATTTATTTTAATGGTTAGTGAGAAGCTACTGCAAACAAGACTTCTTCCTAAAAAGAAGGGTAAAAGGGAATAAATCTGTGAATGTTTAGCAGTTTCTCATGTGGAGTGCTTGGGTTTATAATGATTACAGTTCATGGGTTGTCTTGCCACTGGAGTTATTTCCTCTTTGCATTGTTGTCTGTCTCCTCCACTCTCTAATCCAAATTCTAAAGGAATAAGAGTGGGACTGACGTTTTTGCTGTTAAAGCCATTGCATTTTTCTGTCTACTGGTTATCATTGAAATGTTTTTATTCATGTTGCTTCAGGTGCTGCCTTTCATCTATCGTGCTATTGGTTCAAAGCATCTTCCTGCCAGTAACATCAGTTTTGTTCATCTTGATTCCCATCCAGACCTTCTTATTCCTGTGAATATGCCTGCAGACACTGTATTTGACAAAGAAACACTTTTTAGGTAAGTCCTGGGTACTGTGTCAAAGTACTTTTAAGCCTACTTCTTGCTGCATTTGTTTCACAGTGAATATTGGTGTGACTGAGTAGGAAGGATGAACTAAAGAAGTGTAAGTTAGGTTCAAGCTGTATCTTCTGTGTTTTCACTTTTGCTGAAAATTTATTTTTTTAATGGAAAAAGTTATGTTTGTGTTTTATGAATGTAGCCAAATGTTTTATGTGGTACATCAAGCAATTTAAGATGTATGAATTTGCTTTGTTTAGTTATTCAATAATATAATTATGTTATTAGCCCAAGTAGTTCCTCTGGGTAACAGGAAAGCACTCCAAGTTGATGCTTTGTCTGCAGAGCTATAGGTTTAAAACAGTCTTTCTTCACACTGAAAAATTGACCTTGAGATGAAATAACATATCCTTTGTTGGCATAGTGAATATGTGAAATCAAACAAGATTCTCCTGTTAAAATCACAAAGACTAATATTTCCCCCCACTATCTAAGGTAGATAGGTAATAAGCCACAGAATGATCTGTGTTATTGTCTTTTTCTTCCTGTTTTAAAATAAATAGTGATTGCTTCAGTGTTATGGTGATTTACAGCAATTACAAGCTGTTGCAATTGGTGTGTGAGTACTTTGGTCATCCTACCCACAATCGATATTTTGTTCTCTTTTTGGATTAATAAAATGTTTTGTGGACTCTGTCACAGGATCACTGAATGATTTAGATTGGAAGGGACCCTAAAGATCATCTAGTTCCAACTCCTCTGCTATGGGCAGGGACACTTTCCGCTAGACCAGCTTGCTCAAAGCCCCATCCAACCTGGCCTTGAACACTGCCAAGCATGGGTCATCCACAACTTCTCTGGACTACCTGTTCCAATGCCTCACTATCCTCACAGTGTAAAATTTCTTCCTAATACCTAATCTAAACCCACCCTCTTTTGGTTTAAAGCTGCTCTCTTTGTCCTATCACTGCATGCCCTTGTAAAAAGTCCCTCTCCAGATTTCTTGTAGTCCCCTTTTAGGTACTGGAAGGTTCTATAAGGTCTTCCCGCAGCCTGCAGGCTGAGTAACCCCAATTCTCTCAGCCTGTCCTCATAGAAGAGGTATTCCAGCCCTCTGATCATCTTCATGGCCTCCTCTGGACCTGTTTCAACAGGTCCATGCCCTTATCTTGGGGGCCTCAGAGCTGGATACGGTACTCTGTGTGGAGTCTCACACGAGTGGAGTAGAGGTGCATAATCACGTCCCTTGACCTGCTTCTCACGCTCCTTTTGATGCAGCCCAGGATACAGTTGGCATCATACATGTAAAAAAATAGGGCCTTGATAATGAGGAAAGATGCTAATGTTGCAGATGCAGATTGACTCACTTTAATTACTGAGATGATATTTAAAACTTACTTAGAGCAGTTTACATTAAAACTCTCTCGTGAGGTCAGTTTGAAGTTATTTAGAACACTGTTGTGTCCTTGCACTTTCCTCTGTCTGATTTATCAAGAGAAAAAGGACGTAGAATTGTAGAATCACCAAATCATTAAGATTGGAAAAGGCCTCTAAGATTATCAAGTCCAACCATTAACCTAACATGGCTAGTCCACCACTTAGGTTATCATTCTAAGTGCCATGCTAAAAGTGAAGCTGATTGCACGCTGAACTTTTTAAAATCTACTACAGGCATTGTTGATCAGTTTGCTGAATAAAGATTTCCCTCTTTTTTTCCTTTGATGATGTTACCCTTACACAGACTACTAATTTTAGATCATTTGCATGGGGTCTTTAAAGATGTGGAAGTTGTTCGTGGTGGGCTTGACAATGTTTATTTCATAGGGAGAGTAACTGTTATCTCCTGTCTTTCTTTATTGATTACAGTGAATTAAGTATTGAAAACTGGATTATGCCTGCTGTTTATGCTGGGCATATTTCTCAAGTGATATGGCTTCACCCACCCTGGGCTCATCAGATCTCGGAAGGAAAACACAATTTTCTAGTTGGGAAAGATGTATCAACGACGACAATCAGGTAAATTGTCTGCTGTCATATACTAGTAATATAAAAGCTGTTTCTATAGCTTTTCACTGGCATTTTTTTTTGTGTTCTTGGATAAAGATGAAAATATAATTTGTAATTTCCTTAGGAAATGCCTAATGCAGTTCAATGTATACCTATGTGGTCTTTGGTCTAGCTAGTAAAATTTTCATTTGGTATCAGCCAAGATTCTGTTTGTCCATTGTGGGGGTGTTTTTTTGCTTGTTTTTTGATTTTTTTTTTTTTTTGAAGTTAATCTACTAGTTGAACACTGAAATAGGTACACAGGTGGTGAATTCTCCATCCTTTGATAAAGGATGATTGACCTGGGCAGCCTCATCTAGCTTTGAAGTTAGTTCTACTTTGATCACATAATTGACTATAGACTTCCAGATGTCTCTTCCAGTCTTAATCATTCTGTGATTCCAGTTCCAATCAGAGCCCCTCATCGTTCCGCAGGATGCAGTCCATGATAATTTTGCATTCGCCATGTTCACTGCATTGTGATTTTGTAAACTTTAATGGACACTAGCAAATCACGTCTCTTGTCAGCATATGAGTTGATAGCTAGCTATTTATCCTCTAGTTACCATCTCTCTCACTTGGAACAGGGAATCTATGTCAGTGGTAAAAGAATTAAAATTCTACCTATTAATTCATAATATTTTACTTTTATTGAGTCAATATTTATGCATTTCAGAGCACTTCTCAAGCCCAACTAACATAATTTTCCTGGAAAATTAGAAAGCCAAGACAAAATATCCATAGCTTTGCAATCTTATATGCCATAATATTGATAATATCTTATTCAATTCTGGATGTTGCATTTAAAATGAAATTAAATGGCAAATTAATCTTAGTAGCACATAATGTAGAATCTTTTTCTTATCTATTAAAACCTTGTAGGACTATCATAAAAAAATATAGGGTGAATTTTAATATATATATTCCACAATAAAGAATTGGAAGAAACTTTAATCTAAAAACCTGAGGTTTAAAATAAACAGTTTTGTCTACACAGTTTTATTGCTTTCATTACCCATTAACTGTCTATCCATTCTTCTCTGGATCTCTAAAGTATAAAATGCTTTTTCCTAAGCTCTTTGCCAAGATGTATATTGACTGTGAGTTACTGTCAATTGTAGGGTTACAGGCACAGATCATTACTTTTTAAGTGATGGTCTTTATGTTCCTGCTGATCAGCTAGAAAACCAGAAGCCCTTAAATCTGCACGTCATTCTCATCAATCCTACAGAATCATCAAACAGCCATGAAGAAAATGGTGAAGTAGCATCTGCTAAAAGACCAAAACTAAATACAAATGACACAACAAGTGGCACTTCTGCCTCATTAGTGGCTCCTGGTGACCTTGATCACAGCATGCCAAGTGTGAAGAAAAAGGAACTACAAGCTGCAAGTGCCCTGAGTAGGGCAGGAACTTTGCCGGAGTGCTCAGCTTCAGGCTGTCTCAAAAACAGTGAATGCCCCATAAAGGAAGTTGTTAAAGATGTCTGCCAAGTGCTGCAGAAAGGGGATGCATATGTTTTGGACATTGACTTAGATTTCTTTTCAGTTAAAAATCCATTCAAAGAAATGTACACACAGGTAAGCATGACAATTGGGTGACCCCGTACCATTCACAAAAGAGTCACCATCTTAGAATTTATGTCTATGGAGAAACTTGCACCTAAGCTCAATTAGCAGATTAGCTGGTCATGGTTAATGATTCATGGTAATATTTTAAGGAGAGACCTTATAAGGGAGTGTATGTGACAAAAAATGGCAACCACCAAATAGAGGGAGATTGTTACATTTTGTATCAGCAATGAGTGTACATTCAAGAGGTATGGCTTGTTGCTTGGGACATAAAAGCTGTGCTTGGGTTTCCACAGGTAGCCTTCCAAATACCCACAGCAAGATGCATCAGGGAGGCATGACAGATTGTATCATTTTTTCACCCTTCATAACATGCTATTAGAAAACCACAGTGGTATCAGGAGACTGCCTTTCAAAAGGCATGGGTGGTGTTGATTGTTCAGAGTGGTAGCTTGTCCTGATGAGAGGCTGTTACGCTCGTTATTGTCTGCAATACTAGAGTGGGGGAATGATCATTGTGATCATATTCTTGTTTTGAAAAAAGGAAAGCTTTGAGGATTTGGTTTCTCATTTGAAAAGCCTGGTTTTTTTTCCTGTTTTTTCTTTTTCAAAGACAGAATATGAGCTCTTGCAAGAGTTGTACAATTTCAAGAAACCTCACCAAAATGCAACAGAGGTATGATATTTCCTTGTGGGATGTATGAGGGAATGATTCTTTCTACTTACCCAATAAAAAGGAGTTATGACAAGAGGAAGGAACCTGTCAAAGGTGCTTAATGAAGTGGTCTCAAATTAAACTATGCAGCATGCTGAATGCTAATCAGCAGCATCTTAGGAATTCTTTCCTATTAAATGTTTTGATTAAATGAGTGAATTACATAAATATTTAGCATGAGTGTGAAAATTAATTTCTGTAAACAAATGGGGTAATTGACAGGGAAGGAATGAAAACACAGTCATCTGCAAGGTTGTTCTTTTTATGGCTCAAAAGGACTTAGGTTTTGTGAGGGTTTTTTGATGTGTGGTTTGGTTTTTTTTTTTTTTTTTTCTGGTGGCGGGTTCTTTTTTCTTCCCCCCTCCAGGCTCTCCCCTTCCTTTCCCTAGCTCCTCCTTGATAGCCAGAGCTGTGATGAATGTCTAATTGGTATTTTACCTGTCTATTTAGACTTGGAAAGGACAGTATTATGCCACTGTAATGTACTTTTCATTTTATGTGTTGTGTGCTTCTGAATCTGGGAAATGTAAGCTTTTATAATCTCATCTGAACACTATTACAGAGAGATTCAACACATATATTTATCACAAATTAATGAAACCTAATTAATATATGTGTATAAAGAAATGGATATATATGGAATACTGGCAAACTGATTTTTCCTATTTCTTAATCAATCAGCAATAAAAACAGGTACATATTTAAAAGGTGGCTTTTTTAATTTGTTGTGAGAAAGACAGAGCGAAGTGAGGTGGTTCATTCTGAAGGTATAACAGGTTCTACAGGCATTTGTTCTGATCCTCTTGAAAAGATGTAGTTATGAATCAGGTGTTTCTGATTCCCCACTTCCAGTAGATCAATCATTACAGACTTTAAATCGTTGGTAAGCCATGATATTCTTATTTAACTTTTTTACTAACATACTTCTATATGTGCTTGTCTAAAGGAAGACTTGCTGGATTGTGTTGAAAACCGCACTCATCAGCTGGAAGATCTGGAAGCAGCATTTGCGGATTTGTGTGACAGTGATGATGAAGACACTGTACAGAAATGGGCTTCATATCCTGGGTAGGAGATTTCTAAATGGCTTAAAATGCAAACAGAAGTTTTGGAACTGCTTAGTCCAGAAAAGGATAGGATCTAGGCAAGGATACTGTTTTTCCTTTAGTTCTAGAGGAGAAAGGTCAGATAAAACAAAAGGAAAGATAGTCTGCTGTCTTCAGTGCCACTGTAAGCCTTTGAAGCTCAGTCTTCTCCAGCTTCATGCAAATTCTATTGTCTATGGATGGAGGCATGTTTGATGACTTAAAACTTAGTCTTTGTGTGTATTAGAGCTCTCAAAAAACAACAAACCAAGGAGGACATGGAGAAGCAACTCTTTGGTGTTCCCGAAGGGCCAGCTTTCTGTGGAAAAGTGGAAATGAGTGAAGCATTGTATGTGAGCAACCATCTCCACTAAACTGGTGCCTCAAATGGAAGGAAAGAACTTTCTAGACAATATTAGTATATATCAAATAGAGAGCAGGTCTTTAATTAAAGCGCTTTAAGGTACACTAAATACATAACTGCATAATACAGTATAGGGCTCCTATGATTTTATAACAGTAATGAATTATCATATCAAGTGAATACATCCAACCCAAGAGTTGTCCGCCCCCAGAACCTTCCTCAGGTCTGCCCCTTGGCACGCCTCCGTGGAATTGAGTCAGAGGTCTCAAGACCCCTTGCTTCTTCAGCATCACATGCCTTCTTTGGAGCTTCTCCAAGCTTTCTGGGCTTCTAGGTTGCTTTGACTAAAATGATTTCTTATTATGTCCTTCTAGATACGTGTCTCAAACAAGATGTACTTGCTAAAATCTTTTTCATTGAAAAAAACATTAAACAAAATTTCAAGCGTGAGAAAGGGGATGTTATTAACTGTTATTTGCTGTTTTAAAGTGCTAGAAACTATGGAGCTATATTAAAAATCTATATGCTACAAATCTTAAGAATCTTAAGGCATCAAACATTTGAACTGCATCACTATGCTTTTAAACTTAATGTTTTCAGCTGAAAAGAGACAGTGAAAATCTGAGCTTTTCCTTGATATGAAAATCATTCATTTTCCACATCAAATGCAGCAGTTACTGTCAGACCGCTGCAATAGTGACAAGCATTTCCTGTAACGTTCATATGACTTGAGCTACAACAGTTTCTCTGCAGGTCTACCCTAAAAGAAGCACACAGGACTTGCCAGAGGGAGGTATGAGTTTAGGGACTTTATATGAAAGACCAGGTGAAACAGTACAATAATACTGACAATTTCCATTTTTTCAGCTGCAAGATGACACCGGGGCAAATTTCATTTTCAAATCCTAGGCCATAATAACTTCTACTTTCCTCTTTTTTCCCCTCATTTTTTTTTATTTTTTAACCACTTCAGGTACATGTGTTTCCAACTGTTTGCAAAAAATTTTGGTTTTGTTTTAACTCCAGAATGAAGCCACTTGTTGAACTAGTTCACAGTTTGAAAACCAGGATGGAAAGCCCAGACTATGAAATGGTAGGTGACAAGGTAAAAGAGCAGAAAGTAGACAGATTTCAAAAGCACAGCTTCAACAGGGAGGGAGAGTTCATACCTTCTTTTAGATTCAGGACTTTGTGAAATTTTGTTAGTTTTCATGGATGTTTATGGCTTATTACTTACCAGCTTTTCTTTTTAAAGCTGCTGAAATTCTACTCTGCTTGGCTATATTTAGGCAACATTAGTGTGATCTTTCAGGACTGTGATGTCTTGAGCTGCATCCTGTGAAGGGAAGTTTCTTTTCACCAGGCTCTGTTCGTCTTCTTTATAGAATTTAAGATGAGGTCCCTGTTTGTAAAGCATCAGAGCTATCATCTTCAAGGGCTGTAGCACACTCTGAATTCATAGAAAAGGTACAGTGTACTACAGATAATGAAACAATCCATACAACCTCCAGATTTTTTTATTTTGTTTAAAGAACAAGTTGGGGGGAAAAAATCCTATAGCTCTTACTGTCTGAAGAAGTGGAAGTTACCTACTGGGCTAGGGATGGTATCCTAGACACTTTCTACACAGATAAGCTGTATCAATAATTCATCAACACAAATTAAATCGCTGTTCAATTTACATGTAGGTTCATCAGGCTGGCTTAACCTGTGATTATGTGGAGCTTCCTCACCATGTTAGCACTGAAGACGAGGTTGAAGGCCTCATACAATCCATCAAAGTTCTACTAAAAGATATGCCCAAGCCCACACTTGTGACTGTTGCTCGGTAAGACTGTGTAGATATTTTGACTTTAAAAAGCTCAGACTGTGCTCATGAAGCTGAATGATTCTATCAGTGTAGCACTGGTTGGTGCATCTTAAGTCCTATCTTAAAATGGAAGCCTCATAGTGTAGTAAAAATTGACATTTAAAAATATTGGTCATAAAGCAGTGACAGCATCTACACAGATAAGGGAAGACTGCGCTGATGGCCAGTTTTTCTGGGCTTTAAAGTAGCTGGCACAGATTTCAAAAGCACTGAAAACATGATGACTTAATCAGCTTCAGCACAGGTTATATAAAATCTGTGATGAGGCCTTGTGTATGTTGGGATTGATAGCTGTCACTGGAGTTCATACGTCTCCACAACTTTCATTGTGCTAATTAGAGCAAAGCTAGAACAAGTCTGCATGTGCTGACATCACATGTTCCTTACTCTGTTGCTCTCAGGTTTATTGTACTACAGATAGGATTTCTGTTTTCAGTGAAACTTCTGCTGGAACTGGTTTTCATTTAATAGGCTGAAAGGGATTTATATTCTTTAAGGCTCTAGTAAAGCTTTGTTGTGGAGTAAAAGTTATGTTTCCAGGACTGTAAGGGTATTATTTAGAAGAAAAGGATGGAGTTTCAGGCCAGGGACCTGAGAGAACCAGGGATCTGTCCCGAGCAACACTGTGGTCTCCAAATTAGGTTATATCTTGACAAATTGTTGCAATTTAATCATTCAGAAATACTAAGTGTGCCCTTAAAGGGCAGGTAACAATAGCTGAAGCTGACATGAATCTGGCTTTGTCACAAAGAAATAGTACGGCTAATCTCTGCAATAAAAGAAAGCTGTATTCCCTGTGCTAGCTGCAGGGTCATCAATCACTGTTGTGGAGAAAACAGAATCATCTCTGTGGATCTTGACAGATAAAAAATTCAAGTGTCAGCTCTGCTTTTTTACTAGTATCTGTTTATAATAATATTGGTCAGACTTCGCGAATGAAGATCTGGGGAAGAGCTCTCCCCACGTGGGTGTGCCCTTCCAGCCTGCGCAGTGGATTTTTTAGGTGAGGCACAG
>JAWWEU010000081.1:70270180-70306740 GCA_035583155.1 Acropternis orthonyx | reverse complement strand
ACTGAGTCTTGGTGTGATTAATCGTGTGGAGTCCTCTGTTCTGTTAGCCCCCAGATATCTTAGTTTTCTTTTTCAAAGACATCCATACAATGTCTTTTCCACTGCCTGAAGTTCATGCTTGCTATTTAGCTAAAGAGAATTTATATACCAACAATACATATCCACAGCAAACAAATATACTGGTTGATGCCTTTTACATATTGTTTCTGCCTTTAAGTATCCTGGCTTGTATATGACCTTTTAAGCAAGGTGTTTTGTGTGTGTGTGTATATGTGTATATGTATGTAGACATACATATGTACATATGCACATACGGGTACTACAGAGATCTGCAAACTGGTATAGGTGAGGTCTCGTTCAGGTAATCCACCGAATGCCACCTGTTTTTTTTGACATGTCAGTAAGAGAATTCAGCACACCATTCATGAGTCTGATAGGAGGTCCCTGAAATAGCTGACAGTTTCTATCTCACTCGTCAAGTGTGAGTTTTTAATCTGTTTATATTTAGACCGCTGTACCCACTGTTTTTCCTCTCATCCAGGTTCCCAATGCTCTCTGCCTCTGCACTATGCACCCAGCCTCACTCTTGACCCAAAGCCTACCCTGTAAAACAGGGTCCCTGCTGAAGCACTGAGGACCTCACCACCCACCCTTTGGCTCAGAGCTGCAGCTGGGGAACTGTGGTGCAGCCTGTTTCACATTTTCTTGTGCTACGCAGCTATCTCAAATAAAGAGACTTTCAACACAAACACATTAATAAAAAAATCCTTGGCACTGGTAGGACAGTGAGCTGAATAATAATATTTAAAAAGCATTTGTGTTGACAAAGGAGAGAAAGAGCAGCTAAGGTGGAAGTTTGAGGGTCTGTTTCTTTGGGGGGCAGTGCTATTTTATGCACAGTTAAAGCGGTGATGAACTATGACCCATAGGTCCAAAGCTCTCTCCAGTGAGTATATTTTATAATTTGGCTGACTCTTCTCCTTAAACAAATTTCTTATATGTCTGCAATGTATTTGTACATCATGTTCCTATCATGCTCTTCTAATATTTTTTTCTTTTTTTTTTTAGAATGCATAAGTGTTGGCTGTTTCTAAAACTAAGATAATTGTTCTGAAATACATTATTTGATACATTCTTTTTACCCTGAAAATATGAATTTAGGAAGCTGTTTGAACTTAAGAATGCAGTCTTTATCAACTGATACTTCATTTCAGAATTTTATGTCATTTTAACTAAAAATACAGATCTAAAGGGGAAAAAACATGGAATGAGGTAAATTTTAAAGTTTTTGCAAAATTAATACCTCTATTTTTTTCTGTAATGTAAATGCTATTACTTCAGAATTAGAATTACTTTTAATAATTACACACATGTAAAAGTTCATCTTACTGCTTTAAGTTCCTTCAGTCAGCTCATGTATTTTAGGTACATCCTTAATTTCAGCTATTACATTCACTATAATGTAACTTCTTATGGACAATTACATATTGTTATGCTTGGTCTTCTTCTCTTAGCACTTTTTGAAAGATTTAGTTAATATCTTGATTGGTTTTGGGGCGGAAAAACACAACTTCACTCTCTAAAAATAAACTTTTCAAATATTAATTGCTATCCAAGTATTAATTTCTAAGTATTATTTAGGTACTCATATATACTTATATAATTATACTTATTTATATAAGTATTAATGATGTAAGTATTAATTATTCATCTGATCTTCTGTTTCACTTTGGACAATAGAGGGCACAATGGATCTTTCTAGATAAGTAACTACATTTTTTATATAACTTGTTTGATTACTCTACTTATCTCTGACTGAAACTCCTGAAGCAACGGAAATTATAGCTCACTAAACACTAGTATTTTTAAAAAATCATTACAAATTGTTTTACCTTCCATTGTTATTAAACCTGAAATAAACAACACGATTGCTTAAAAGGAACTTTTCCATGAAAATGTTGCTACAAGCTTTATGGATAGCAGTAAACTCATTTACCTTATTAATCATAGATTTATCTTTTTTTCTGGGACTTACTTTTATATTCAGAGCAAAAGTCTTTACACTTTAGGTATTTCTGCTGAGAACTTTCAGCTGCATCCTTTCTTGCATCCGTGGAAGCAAGGTGATGCTCTCCTACCTTTTTTTCAAGCCCTTTCTTCCTTTTTAAGATCTTACTGAGAGGTAGCTATGCAGATTATCTTCTTCAACAGTCTTGTCTGATCTTACCATGTCTGCCACTAGTAGCAGCATGCCTCCTGCAGTCCTGTCACATTCTATTCTCTGTATCCTGATTTTTAATCTTAGAATTTGTATTAGTAATGTGATCATATTCTTGTGTTTCTTCCATAGTGCTCTAATACTTAAAGTACTGATTCTTGTAATACTTAAGAAACGCTGCAGCAGGAGTCTGTTGTTGGGGTTTTTTTTCCTTACCTTTCTTAACTAACACTCAGTCCTACATTTTGTTCTTTAAATCTTCCAAATCTCCCCAACAATCTCTTCTGGGAGTCCAGGAGGATCTCTTCTCCTTTGATTCATTCCATTAATGGGCCTTCTTTATTCAGGAAGGATGGTGAGCAAGGAGGCAACACAATCATTGGGCATGCAATTACTAGTGCCACCTGACTCTTCAGCCCCAAACCCTGCTAGACACAGCTTCCTTTATATGCAATGTAGATTCTTGTGTCCTGCATATTGGTCCAGTTACTGGACTGTCCAAATATTATTGTCTAGCCAAGAACCTCCTTGTAATAGAGCAAATGACACCTCAAGACCAGTTCCCAGTTCCTACCGAATGAGAGAGAGAAAATGTATCCAGTGATGTTACCTTTATGTTACGGTGTTTCAAAGGCAAAATCAGGAATTCATGGGTAATCTCCTGGCCTCCAGGGGGCAAGTTTAGGCAGGTGGAGTGCATCCTGGTAGGGCCTGAAGTGAAAGAAGCATTATGGATATGTTGTTCAGTATGAAGCAAATCTGAAAGTCTTGATTAATGACACTGTTGCTTTCCCCGCCATGTTTCTGTCAAGCCACGGATTGGACATCTAGTGTCCGCATAATAAATTTGGTATTTTCCCCTGTACTCTGAATTTCTCTCTATGAGGCCACATTGGTTTACTTCATTTTTCAACTAAGAGCATTCCCTTCTTCAGCAAAAGACCTTGTCATTAATGCCCATGGTTTCCTATTACTCACCAGATCAGTTATTATTGGGTCAGAACAACCCTGTCTGTGAATGTGTGTGTGTAGGGAAGGACATCTTTGTTGTGACCTTGCTTCATGTACTGCCAACTAATGCAGTGGATTAATTTAAATTGCATATTAGCTACAGCTGCAAGGGGAAAACTACTGTTATTTCAGCAGGTGGCACTAGAACCCAAGCTGACCCGAAGCTAGTTTTGAGTTGCACTGCTTTCTCCAAGACAGCTGCAACTGAGCTGTTTGTTACTTGTTTGGCTTTGTTCAGATTAGCTCTGTGATTATTATTCTTACTGTCTTCTTAAAATTGTTGCAAGAGAAATTACTTTTTGTCTATAAAGTGGCTCTTTTTATCTTTTTGTGTGTGTGTGTGTGTCTGTAAGAAAAATAAAATATAAAATTTCTTAAAATAAATGTATTTCTTTTATGTAATTTTTTTAATGGAGTTTGGTAACAGTTACACTGTATCTTTTAAAAAATGGTCTGAATAATGCCGTTATAGACTGCAGGCTTACATCATGATCTCTCTTAACTGTTGTGCTTGAGATGAACCTCTTGTTTCTCTAAAGCAGATCATGACTTCTGCCTCATCCACAAAATATCATTTATATTTATACTCTTTCATTAATACTGTCTTATTTTGTCTTAGTATTTCATTGGTGACTCAGATAATATCCTTAATGTACAGACTTCTACATTATTTTGAGGATAAAAATATTTGTGTATATGCATGCTTTTATCTTTTGTATCCTGTGAGGAGCTGAATCGATGATTTTTTCAGAAACAAAGACTTAGCTCCACTGAAGTCAGCACCAAAATATGTGCCAGGTTTTCTCTCATTTCCATATTGCTATTTGGCAAATAAATTTAAAGCCATTTAATTTAGAAATCACTACAGTTATACACAAAACTACCACTTTCAGAAGGAGGAAAACCTCACAAAATTTATTTGGGAATGAAACTGAAATGGGAAAGAAAAAAATGCTGCTTAGAATATTGTCTTTTATTATGAATACATTTTGCTTGTAATTTCTTCTGAAATAGTTAAGTTCGTTTGCTAACATTACTCTTTGCTCTACAGAGACTTTGTGCAATTTTACAGTTTTTTACTACTTCTGCTGTTGATATAATTATAGACTGTAAATACATAATTAAAATATTTCTTCCAGTAGAATAAATTCCATGATCATGGACCCATTTTTTTGGTGTTTTTGTGATATGTCTGTCACAAAGACATGCCTGGCCTTGGAACCAATTTCCTTAATACTTCGTAAATTATAAACAGCCATACCTTACATATAGAAATGAAGTGCAGTCAGATCATGTGCTGCATGTGTAAAGATTGGGGTTTTTTTAAAAAAGTTAGAGATGCTTCTTGCTGGGCTTTGCATAAAGTTGTAGAAAACAACAAAAAAAACCACAAATGTGGGGCATGACTGAGCCCCTCAGCCGTGGATAGGCAGGTGAGAGCCTCGGGAAAAGCCTGGGCAAGGAAGGGCAAAATGCTACCCAGCAGCCAGGGCTGAGGGATCCAATTGGGAGAACCTTTAGCATGGACCAAACTCAGCAGTGTCTGCATCTCTACCTGGTTGCTGCTTTGGGGTTTTCTCAGGTAGTGAGGTAACAAAAATAAACTTACTCTTTGCATTTTTGTCTGTGGTTTTGTGGTTGTTCCTGTGCCCTGCCTGTGCTTGCTTACACACACACATTCACTGTGGTTCTGCAAAATTAAAGTAACATAATGAATCGTCTGTTTACTATCCAACTCATTTAAGAAAGCTTCCTTTCAAGCACAGTTTTTGTTTATGAATGTCAAACTATTATCTTCTGAAACGTATGATTAACAAGCTATATAATACACTCCAGAAAATACCAGTCTTACATAATCACAGAGACATTAATTTCTACATTAAGGACATTTGCAAGGTTGTTTTTCACTTGGCAAAAAGTAATCAAGCCAAACCAGAAATGGGTATATCAGTTTCTCCCTTCTGCTGTATATGGGTTATTCATTAACCACATGTACAAAATCCTCCATTCGCTATGTCTGTTTCAATGTCCTCTCAACTTACTTCGACATCTATTATGCAGAACAAGACAATGAAATTGTAATGCTTAAATCCTCTAATCAGTGCTGTAAGGATGGGACATGAAGACCCATTAGAAATAAATTCACTTGAGGAATATAACATAGCAGCACTATATAAGACAGCAGTTTCTTATTGTCTCGTATAGATATATATGTGCCTGTCAGCTCTGCTGCTCCCTTTGGCACCACTGAGGAGTTAGGATGCCCACTTTGAAGAGTATTTGCAGATAAACCTCAGCAGTAGAGATATGCAGAGATAGAGCTGTCTTAATGGTGGCTCAACTTCCAAGGTGGACCATTAACCTGAATGTTTTGATATAAACAGTAAAACTATTACACACTTTCATACAGTATGAATCAGAGCCTTAAACCAAATACACTTAGCAGCGTCTGTCTTCCCTGTGCATCATCAGCTCTGCACCCTGGCCACACTGCAGTTTCCCATCTTGTCACTGTGGAACAAAATTAGCTTTTTCAAGAAAAGTCGACAGGGGATGAGTCAGATGGCTGAGGTTATCCTGTCTTTTGTTACCATTTCTTCCTGTCCTTGAGGCTTCTGTCTCTGGCAGCTCTGTCCCTTCTCTTCCTCTGGTAACTGCACTGTGAGTCAGTCACCCTAGTCTCAGGCAGAGCTGGACTGTGGGGGTTGAAAAGTCAACTGCATAAACATTTTCTTTCTGCTGTTACTGTGAAAGAAGAAAATAGTTCTCCAGCAAAGTCACTCTTAGGGGAAGAGACCCTTCCCTGGAGGTACTTAAAAGATGTGTGGTTATGGCACTTAGGGATAGTTCTGGATTAATAGTTGAACTTGATGACTGTAGAGGTCTTTTCCAACCTTAACAGTTCTATGATTCTATTTTTAGGACACCCAGGATATGGATCCTGTCTCCTTATGCATCCTGTGGGCAACACCTGGAAGGACCTCTCCTGCCCTGCTTGATGGCACCTGTTATCACCATCAGTGCCACAAACCCTTTGCATATCCCATCCACCATCAGGAGGGAGAATAAAAGACACCAGTTTTCTGCCTTTACCTTTGTGTCTCTTGCAGGAGGAAGTCTTCTGTCCCTGTAGCAAAGGTGCAGCTCCCAGACACCAACGTAGACAGCAAGCCAGGGATCCAATAAACCCAGTCCCAGTTCGTGCCTTGGCACAGACTTCCTCCATCACTGTCAATAGGTTCAGCCACAGACCTGTCTTGGGAGAGGTAGTCTGGCTAGGTCTACACTGCCCCAACAGAGTATCACAGCATCCCCATACAGGTATATTAATTCCTTACCTGTCCGTGAGGCTGTAGGCCATGTGCTGCCCTGCCTCTCTGTCAAAAGCAGTGCTCACACAAGTGCTGGTTCCCTTCACTGGTGCTCACCTCCCTGCAGACTTACAGAGATTCTCATCTCCCTCCTCTCTCAGATACAGTAGTTCTCTTCTGCAAAGGAAAGCTGCTGCTCACCATATCCCCAAATATTCAAGAGAGGCTCTGATTTGAACTTTTGTCTGGTTCTGTGTTGTGGTTGGTTGGTGGGTTTTTTTTTTTACAGTTTAATTGCAATTCACTTTGAGTATACATAATTTCAAATAGGAATACTTAGCCGTCTCAGGGAAACAACCATCTCACTGGAGAGAGACAAATCATTCCAGCCTTCCCTCACTAAATGCTAGTTAAATATTTTCAGCAGTTTTCATAAATGTCCTAATGGTTTTGCACATCTTCTATCACAGGGGACTGTATTGTCTGCTAGGGAGCTTCCTTATGGGATTGCATGCCTTTATGGGAATTGTTAGCATACAGTTTTACTCAAGGCCCTTGGCACAACAAAAAAATATTACATTTGTGTTTGTCTTTCACTGCTTTAGACAGTGAGGTCCATTATGTGCAAACTTATGGCTAGATCTCCCAAAACATGTCCAACATATGTCCTTCCATCACCTGCCCTAAGCAATACTAAACCTCAGATTTATTCAATGTACAGCATCAGTCAGTCAAGAAATAACCTCTCAGCAGAGTTATTAATATGGAGTTGAGATAATATACTGAATATCACTGTACTACATTCTTTTCTAATGTTCATGTCTTTGGGCTCTGCTTGCTACTCAGCCTCTCTTCCAGCCACCCTTGTAATTGCCAGAAATACAAATTTAATAAGACTCCAAGGTGTACAAAAGCCTTCTGGAACACTCTACCCTGCACCAGGTGGTCCTTCCCTGCTACTTAATTTTGCTCAGCTCTGAATGCTAATGGCCAAACTAAGTCAAAATCTGACTTTAATGTATCGAAGCCTGCCTGAGGGCTTTCTTTTCTTTACTTCAGCCTTACTTATTTTCTCACCTTAAGGTGGTACAGGTCACTAGCTACCCAATTCCCATTAACACTGAATTTCTGCTATCATTTCTGTAATTCCAACTGCCTGAACTCAGATGCCCTCTTGTTTCAGAAAGCCCACTAACTTCTCTGAGTTAGTCCCTACCTTGGCTCTAGGCCAGTCATTAAACTGGAAGGTGGATGGTCCTCATCAGTCAGGACATAATGCTAATTCTTCTCCAAAGGTAATGCTGATGTGATAAATCTCAATCCTTCCTCAGACCCTGAATTTGTTCTTTTTTTTTAATTGCAGTGT
Organism: Acropternis orthonyx; assembly: GCA_035583155.1. Lineage (NCBI taxonomy): Eukaryota > Metazoa > Chordata > Aves > Passeriformes > Rhinocryptidae > Acropternis > Acropternis orthonyx. The sequence continues at coordinate 70,298,834 of JAWWEU010000081.1, read as the reverse complement.
TTTGTGAGTGCCTGTAGCTGAAATCAGAATGTGAATGGATTTTGTTTCCATGCCTCTAAGTGCTATTTTTTTTCAAGTAAATATGCTCAAAGCTAACTCATTGAAGTTCCTGAGAAGTGCAAGTCAAAAAGCTGATGTATTAATGACTTTCATTTCCCAGATAGTCACAAAGTTTCAATGCAGGTCAATTATGTAAGACATAAATACTTCACTAATAAGATTTTTTACTGTCTTGCTTATAACTTGCAAAAATAGAATTGTGTTTATAAAATACATATGATATAATGGTTTTTTAGAAAATTTGACAGAATAAAATCTGCAGAATAAAATTTCTGCCTCTGATGAGGATATGGATGCTTCTCTAACAAGTCACTTCATGTATCAGTAGACAGTGAAGAAGAATAGAAGTAATTCCATATTTTCCTGTTTCTCACATTTCAAGGAGGCAAGCAATCCTAGTAACAAAACCTCCCTTCATTTCCCTCCCACCTGCTCATCCTTGTTTTTTTAATCTGCTTCCTTTGCCTTGGTTCTCTCCTTTTTGCTTCTAAGCCTTTAATTAATTTGATATTTTCTGACTCTAGACAGCAATCCAATATTCAGCCTTAGAAATATGTAAGGCACAAGACACTTCTAAGCCCTGAATGCTGTAGTATTAAATATTCTGCTTTAGCCACCCCTAATGCTACTATTGTATATCCTACTTTGTCATAACCTTATGCACAGTACAAAGTAAGTAACACTAAAATAATCAAATTAGACATCTATGAAAGAGTAGTTATACAGTTGTGCTGCTTAAGCCTGTTGCCAAAATGTCCTCATAATTAGGTCCAACAGCTGAAAAGGACCAAAGAAGGACCATTCAGTCAAAATGCCTGGGACAGGCCCCATGGGGAAGAAACACTTCTAAAGCACTGAATGCTATTAGGGATGAATTCCAACTAATATGTTTATTTTTGTTGCTGCCTGTGATTCTTCAGGTTCCTGAGGAAACCCTGGTAAATGCCTGACACAGATCAATAAACTTTTCAAAAGTGACTGGAAACAGAAGAGAGTGCTTATTTAAAGGTATTTTTAGGAGAAATTTCCAAATATAAATGTGCTTTATTGTCTCCTTCTTTTGTGTCTTATATCCTTCCCCAGCACCAAAGATACTCTCTCCAATCTCCATTTCTCCCTTTTGTGTTTTGATGTCTAATTTTTCATGCTGAATTTTATAATTCCTAATTGGTAATTATTGTTTAGGTACTTAAAAAAAGGTCACCTCCCCTTTGACTCACTGGCAATAATAAAACTTCAGCAGTTTAAACTGTAATTTCACTAGTCTGAAAAATTTTTCATACTTACTTCTTCAACATTGCTAATGTTTTTAATATGTTTGCTTCAATGTGTAGTCTTTTAAATTATTTTTTTAAGATTGAGGAAATGTACAAATACAAGTAATTTCATCTGAAAAATTATATATATTAATTGAAATATGATCAAAATGTTCCAGCTTACATATTTAAGGAGAAAAATACATTTTTTGATTCAAAAAATTAAATTTACTAACAGTAGCTAAGAATAAGAAAAATATTGTCAATCAGGATTCTAAAATACTGTCTAAAACTTAACAGTTGTGGATTGGTGATTTATTGTACTTAATTTCTTCTGTATTTTCCTTCCAGAAGCAATTCTTGTCATATTTTATATCACATTATATAATGTAAAGAAAAAAAAATTTAAATTGTCCACTACAATAGTCTACAACTCACAGCAACTTCCAAGTCTGCTTCCAAGAGCTCCCTTTCAGTGATGTCCATAGTACTACAGGAGTAATCAATAAAATTGATGAAAGGGCTTTAACAGATAGATTATTTATTGTATATAATTTATTTTCTATATTTAACTTTCTTCCCTGTTAGTAAAAAGCATAACCTACTTCTGGATTTTACAAATTGGTTTGCAATGTGCAATTGTTTGATTTTTTTGCATGAATGAAAAAAAGCTTTCCAAAACGCTTGGGGTTTTTTGTTTGTTTGTTTGTTTTTTGCACCAAAGAGTTTATTTATTCCTGATAATATTTATATTATTTTTGTAGGAAAACTTTCTTCCACTATCTGTGCCTATTTCATAGCTTTGGTGAGTTTTCAAATCAGGCCAGTACTTATTTGATTCCAACAGAAATGTATTTGTTCATATTGTCCTGGGTTTGACTGAGATAGAGCTAATTTTTTTCTAAGTACTGTTTTGGATTCAATATAGAATAATGTTGATAACACACTGATGCTTAGTCCATACCCTAAATCTCAGAACTTTTCAGTGTCTCATGTTCTGCCAGTGAGGAGCTGCACAAGAAGCTGGGAGGGAGCATGGCCACGACAACTGATCTGAACTGCCCAAAGGGCTATTCCATACCATGGAATGTCATGCCCAGTTTATAAACCGGGGGAGTTACTCAAAAGCCAGTCTGACTGATGCTCAGGAACAGGCTGGATATCAGTCAGCAGGTGTTAGCAATTGTGTATAATTTTCTTCTATTGGGTTTTATCTCTCTCTTCCTCTCCTTTATTATTATTGTTGTTGTTAAGGTCGTTATTATTATTATAATTATCATTATCTTTTACTTTGTTTTAGTTATAAAACTGTTGCTATCCCAACCCACGAGTTTTAATTTTGTTTTTCCAGATTCTTCTCCCCATCCTCTTGCAGGCAAGTGGCAGCAAGGTACTTAGTTACCAGTTGGAGTTAAACCACAACACATATGACTATGACCATCCTATGTTCAGTTTCTTACCTAGGTATAAAATGAAAGTGATCATTCTATTGATTACTCTGCAACATGGCATATTAGGAATCACTTAAGAGAAGTGAATATGAAATTGAGGGCAGGTATGAATAAGTATGTCATCCTTTAGAGGTTTGCTCATAGAAAATGTTTGTGGTCTCTGATCTTAGTAGAACTTGTAGCTAAATTGTATGGCTGGACTCTGTACAATGCAGTCCCTCAAATGCACATTAGTAACTGTACACACAATCTGTAGTGATATAGTGCATCACAGTTCATTTTTTACTAAGACTCATTTTAGACATATATCAATCTTCATCAACCTGTGCTTCACTGAGCCTTCACAACCACAGTGAGTGTCCCACTGAGTAAAGCAGAAAAGGAAGAAGGAAACATTATTCCAACATTTGTCATGCTTCTTACTGCAAAATTTTTGTCTCTGATTCTTTGTGTATTTGTGACTTAGCAGTGAAAACATAGGGTCTAATAAATTGTTTATGAAAGAGTAACTACTAAGTACCTTTGACATTATTTCAAATCTGTTCATTCTCTGAGAGTTCTCTCTATGGCCCGTAGGACTAATGCTGTGGCTGTGTTTTGATGATATAATTTTGATTTTCAGAACTATGTATTTCCTAAGAAAAACATTATAATGGAATAACATTAGATATGGTCTGTCTGCTGGTAAAGGTCAAGTTGTATATATTCTCTTCAAACAACAATAGCTACAGAGAGGATTTTTTTTTTCATTTAAAAATAAGAATGTAAAATATAACACACAAGGAAAACAATGTATTGTTTGTATTTGGTATATCTGGAAAAGTGATCTTCCAGTTGCAAAACATGAGCCTGAGAAGAAATTTATGGACAAAACAATTTATTTTTTTTCCCCCAGAAACAGAAATCACACACAGAAGTTACACAGGTATATGATAGGGCAGCAAAATAATCCCAGCTATGGTTTAGAAGCTTTAATTACTTGATAAGATGAGGGAGATTTCAGGACAGCAAAGGATGCTGGTGATGGTTCTCCAGTCACGGAAGGAAAAGACAGTGACAGACTTGCTTAACCTGCACTGTGTAGTAAACCATCATGCAAAAGGAGGTGAATTAAGACTTGAAGCCCTGTCCATCCCTAGGTGAAAAACAGAAAAACAATTTGGTCTAGAGGAGAGCTGAATAAATTCTCAAAATGTGTAGCCTCTGAAAGAAATGAGACATCTATCACCACAATATAGGACTGAGTGTGACTGTTGTCCTTCATCTTCCATTTCCCTAGATAAGTGCTGGCTCTGTTGATCTGCTTCTAGCAAATTCTGCAGTGGATTAGCATCTCAAACTTGTCTGCCTCACACTCTCATAAGCTCTGTGTAAAAAACAAATCACAAAAAAAAAAAAAAAACCACAAAAAAAAGCCAAAAAAGGCAATGGGAAGAGACATTACAATTTCTCCCAGTGAGGCAACAGCATGAGCTGACTCTAGAAAGTTCACAGACAGAACTGCTCAGTCTCTCTGACAGGATGGCATCACGCACAAGGCAAGAAGCCTCATTAGTTCTGGTCTACCTGAATCTCTTTGATCTTCACACAGACTGCCAGGGCCTCAGATCAATCTGTCTATCCCAGAGAACACCTCTTGTGTGTCTAGAGTCAAACACAGCAAGTGGACACAACCATGAGAAACAATGCAGCAGTCAGAGGTGGAGGGTGAACTCACGGGTCAGCAAATCAGAGGTTTTTGAAACCAAAGTTCCAGAACATTTGCAACAGGAAAACACAGTTAAGACCAAGGTCAGCAACTCTGTATGTAATGAATATAGCTGTTCTCTGCACTGCAGTTAGCCCAAGACCCTTCTGCAACACTGATCCTGTGAGAAAGACATGCTTTGATGACATCTATTAGGGTTGTTTATTTTTACTTTTACTAGATTTGTACATTTTTCTAACAATGGGATAGAAGGAAATATGAGCTCTTTACACAGTGTTTTCCAGGTAATATGAAACTGATGAGTTTCACATTGCTGGAGACTGAGAATAAATTGCCTGATAGTCTGAGGAGAATCAAGAAAATATGCATCTTGAGCATCTGAATCAGCCCCTTACCACAGACAATGGTTTAAATGAAGACTATAACCACTTTGACCTTTTTGCATGCTGAATCATTTTGATACTTCAGAAGGCTTTTTGAATTGGAAAATAAAACAGCTGCTGAAGGTTGTTTCTCCAATTCATCTTGCAATGTGAAAACCGGGTCTTCAAGACATTTAAGAGGGCTGGACGTTACCTCCTATAAAATTAAGTAATCAGTAATGTATATGTACAGCAGATTTCATTCCCATTAGTCTTTAATTACACACTGAGACACAAGACTCAGGAAATAATCACAAAAATTATAAAATCTTTTTTGTTTGTGTGTTTGTTTTTTTCGCTTGGAATAAATTGAACTACTTTATCTCATGCCTTTACTGAAAGGTTTTCCTCTGGAAGGTTCTATATATGTGGTATTCTGAGGGACAGAAAAGACTTTGTTTAAGCACTGTTTAGACCTGGAAACATTCAAGGTCACTCTGAGGCTCTGAGCATCCTGATCTAGTTGTAGGTGTCCTGCTCTTTCCAGGGGGGTTGAACTAGAAGACCTTTAAAGGTCCCTTCCATCCCAAAGTATTCTATCATTCTATTCTATAAGTGGAATTAACAATAGATTATTTCACAAAAGCTTTTTCATGTATTTGATAGTTAAGACACTCAATGTCATCTACCACTAAAATCCTTATAAAAAGGGAAAATTGAGCTACTGTTAGCTAAATGTGTGCATTGTGCCCTTGTCATTGAGATCTTCCTAATATTAACTGTCTTTCTAATATTAGCTGTATTTAAGTGAGGTTTTATTTCCTGTAATACTTCAGCACTGATGCTCATAAATTACTCTGCCTACTTTTCATGTCCTTAATCAATGGCATATACTCTTCAGTTTTACTGCTCACTAGAAGTTAGGGGGCAGGCTGCTATTCCTAAAGTAAGAGAACTTCAATAATGCAAAGCCTTTGCATGTGAAAGCTTCTGATTTCTGGTGATGTAAAATGGTACTTAATGTTTATCTTCTCAGGCAGAAGTGCTTTAGTGTATACCTTGTACTAGGGTAACACAGACTGGAAGCCTCCAGCATCTCACTGCAGGAGCCTTGGGTTCAGGATAGAAGAAGGAATCATGTTGTTTTGCTGACCTCCAAAAGAGTTGAGGGAGAACCAATAGGTCCTCTAAACCAACATTTCTTGGGGACCTAGCCTACTGCTAATAAGAGTTGTGGTCAATGTCCAGTTCAATGTCCAAGAGGAGACCAGAGGTAAGTAACATTCCTCAGAAGTCAGTATTGGGACCAGCACTTTTTAACATCTTTGCCTGCAACATGAACAGTAGAATCGAGTGAGGGCTCCACAAGGTTGCTGACAACATCAAATTGCTATGGTTGACACACCAGAGGGGAGATGCCATCCAGAGGGACCTTGGCAGGCTTTAGAGGTGGCCCATGCAAACCTCAAGAAGGTCAACAAGGTCAAGTGCAGGGTCCTGTACCTGGGTTGGGACAATCCCAAGAAAAAATACAGGGTGAGTGGAGAACGGATTGAGAGCAGCTCAAGAAAAGGCATTGGGGGTGTTTGTGGACTAAAAGTTAGACATGACCCAGTAATGTGCACTTGAAGCCCAGAAACCCAACTGTATCCTGGACTGCATCAAAAGCAGGTCAAGGGAGGTGATTCTGCCCCTCCCCTCTCCTCTGATGAGACCCCAGCTGAAATACTGTCTCCAGTTCTGGGGCCCCCAGCATAAGAAAGATGTTGCCCTGCTGAAACAAGTCCAGAGGAGGGACACCAAGTTGATCAGAGGGCTGGAACACCTTTCCTGTGAAGACAGGCTGAGAGCTGGTGTTGCTTATCCTGGAAAAAAGAATGCTTCAGGGAGACTTTACAGCACCTTTCTGTACCTGAAGTGGGCTTACCAGGAGGCTGGACAGGGACTTTTTACAGGGGCATATAGGACAAGGAGAAATGGTTTTAAACTGAAAGGAAGTAGGTTTAGATTAGATATTAGGAAGAAATTCTTGGCTATAAGAGTGGTGAGGCACTAGAACAAGTTGTTCAGAGAGGCTGTGAACTTCCCATCACTGGAACTATTCAAGATCAGGTAGGACTGGGGCTTTGAGCAATCTAGTATAGTGGAAGGTGCACCTGCCATAGCAGGGGGGCTGGAACTGGATATTTAAGTTCTTTCTTTAAGGTTTCTTCCAACCCATGCCATTCAATCACCCTATGATTCTAGCCTAACTCCTTGACTGACTGTGTTGATTCTCTTGATTGCCAAAGCCAAATGGTCTTTACCTAATTATTCCTTAGCCATTCATGGAAAATATAGGTTGCATCTATCCCCTGTTCATCAACACAGTAGATGGAATCTGCTCTAGCCTACCTTTGGGAGCAGCTACTAAAAAGATATGTTATACAGCCTCTCTTCTACATGTACACTTCTTAAGTAAAAGTGTGTTTGTTAGACATGAAACATTAGCATTCCTTGTGAAGGACTGTAACAAAATGACCCCTGCAATTTTCATCAAAATGTTTTGATGTTTTAATCTCCTAGAATGATGTTGGCTTAGCTGTGGGCAGGAGACAACTGTTGAGTCACTATCACAGCAGTCATTACAAGAATTTTTGGGTATTGTCTTCAGAGGAACGTCAGGATTCCTTCAGTCCTGCTGCTCTTCTAAAATCATGTAATGATTTTGCTTTGGTCCTTGTAAGAGAGTAAGTCTTGCAAAAAGCAAGCAAATTTGATTCTGCTTCCTTCTATAAAAAAACAGTGGGAAAGGAGAGTGTTCCTGCCTTCCTTCAGCCCCCAGAACAACTGCTGCAAAAGTGGAATATTTTTATCTTGCATCTTTACTTGATCACTTCAAAGTGGTGTCCTACTCAACGAGAATGAAGCGCAGATGGCATCATCATAGGTCCTATGCTTGGAAGTACTTAAAGCTTTGGAAAACTTCCATATTAACAAACTTCAAGTCTGTCTTGTATGAAGCCCAAAGAACTACTGTCCTATCAGCAGGCATCCTTGATTTGTGAGCTCCTGACTGTAGTTATTCCCTGCTTTAGGGGTTGTACTCTGTGAGTGCCTGAGAATAAAAGAGGTGTAGTAAATGAGAATTAGTAAGTGGCATTATTGAGCTGTATTTCATAATAAAGGCAAAGTTTTAATTAAAATAAATTTCACTTCCCCTTGATCTGTAATGCTTATTTTGTGCAATAAAGATGCCTATTGAAATAATATGTCAGTATGAGTTAAATATAGTTTGTATTGATATTTCTAAGTCAATGTTCATAAAAGGAGGCCTAAATATTATTCTTTTTTTTATATATAGCCACTGACTAATGTTTCATCCTTATTTTGTGCTTGGAATAGTAACTGCTTCTCTGACTAAACATCTTTTCTTGCAGACTAACTTATAAATATTTGACAGAAATATGCTGAACTGTTCTAAGCTAAGCACTTTATCTTCCATGAAGGTAGTGCTGTATAAGTATGTACTATCAAGAGTGCTGCTAACATTTCTTTGCACAGGTGTCCCCCTCTTTCCTCCATATCCATTGAGAAAATTGGTCTCCAGCTGGAAAAGAACCTTCCTTCAGAGTACTTGCCTCTGTAGTTGTGCTTCTTTCTCTTCCAACTCAGCCTTGACAGAGGATCCCAGATACACATGGAGATAATTTTCCTTGTATCTGATGCATAAGATCCTAAGCTTTTCCTCTACTAAACAAACTGTGATGCAGCCTGGAACATCTTGACACGTGCTTTCTGTTGACTGGCCACAGAACTGGGTCTTGGTCACCTTTTTGTCTCATGTCTTGCAACCAAAAGTGCCCTGTTGGGAGGAGAGGTACTTCAGCTTTCACAAGAGTAACTAAAAGGCTCAGGGAAGTAAATTTTCAAGATGTCACAGGTGTTACATGAAAGTGGTGATGGCAAAATTGGTGAAAGAGTTGGTGACTTCTACTCTGAGTGCTGGGATCTTCACTGCTTTTGAACAGTGACACTCAAAAGAAGGATCAGAGGGCGTGACTGCTTGAATATCCACCCTACAGACTTCACAAACCTGAAAGTAATGAACTCCTAATCCTTGTGAAGTTTTGACTGAGTCAAGCTATTAAGTCAGACAACATCAGCAAACCATCTTTGTAAAAGTTCAGACTTAGGAATTTGTCACCTTGCATAAGAAGAGTTGAGCAGAAGTTATTGACTTCAGCTGAATCCTTCAGAAGAAAATTGTGAGTTAAAATTTCTCTTTTCCTTCTCACTATGCCTTTAGGATTTGAGCCAGTCTTTTATATGAAATATGAGTATTTATTTTTCCATGCCTTGAACCATGAGATTTGAAAGTGTTCTGCCTGGAGAACTGCAGGCCTCATAAAGGCTTACATTCTCTGAGTTAAGTTTAAGGATCTGAGGATGCAAGCCAGGTTGCCTCTAAGTGCATTCCTGGCACAGGACCTGCCACAAGTTTAGGAAAAACAGAATCATAGAATGGCTGAGGTGGGAAGAGACTTCTGAAGGTCACCTGGTCCAAGCCCTCTGCTCAAGCAGGACCACCTACAGCCAGTTGGCCAGCACCATGTGCAGATGGCTTTTGAATATCTCCAAGGATGGAAACTCCACAATTTCTTTGGGTAACTTGTGTCAGTACTTTGTCATCCTCACAGTAAAAAAGTGTTTCCTGATGTTCAGAGAGATCCTCCCGTATTTCAGGCAACTGTTGCCTCTTCTCCCATCAAAAATGCCTCTCTGGGGACTTAGAAAGCATGCACAAATACTCACACACCACATAAAATAACTTGGTCTGTTTTCTTAGTGGAACCTAAGTTGTTTTTTTTTTTTTGAAAATCCTGATTTTGTGCTGTCACCTACTAAAGTCTCTTGCTAGTATTAGCTTTTAATAGACTGCCATGCTCTGCTCAGAGTACATCCCGTGAAAGTTCCATGTCTTACTTCCCTCTGCTGACAGCTGTCCAAGAGGTGCTCTTAAACTATGGATTGAAGTTCAGAGTGAAGTAAATAGTGTGGGGTTAAGAATACCTATTTCAATTCAGGTACCTCCACAGATTTGTGAAAATATATTGCAGCACTGTCAAGCCTTTACTTACTAGTACTCACTTTACTTACTTTCTACCAGACTTGGAATTTAATTTCCTAGTCATTAGAATGCTTTCCTTGAGACAATGTATACTCATCCTGTTTTTTCATGTTGCTTCTGTGTCCCTCTAGATGCAAATGCCATATAGTGCACTCAAGGAAAATTTTCTGAGTGAAGCTTTGGAATGTTTTTAGAAAGCATTTTAACCCACAATGCAGACCAAAGATCTTTAAAAGATCCCAGGAGATACCTTGTTGTTTCAAGAAATTTTGTCTTGTACTTATTCATCCTGGTCCTTCTACTTAAAATGGTACAACTTTGAGAGCTTTAAACCCCCCAAAACAGACAAGGAAACTCACCAGGAAAGATGGTAACTTTCTTATTTTTTTTAAATACAGCAAGTACTGGTTCAGACTGTGTTCAGCTGAAATAGCTGAAGAATTGGTAAAGAACTGTCATGATGTAAAAACATTCGGCTAGGTAACATTTCTCATGGTACCTACTACTCGAGGCAGTTGTTTTCTTGGGAGGTAATGCGTTCAGACACAATTTTAGTATTCCAGGTTAAACAGCTCTTGTTATCTTTGTTCACTGCTCAAGAGGTTCTGATGGGAATTCTTAAGACAATGAAATTATACTGGAATAACTGCATCAAATTGCATTCAAATAGGGATGTGAAGAGTGTAGTAACTTGAGATTGCACATAAAAACTGAATTGCTCTTTAACATTCATTTAATTTTCATTGTTTTGAAATCCGCCTGTGTTGAATATCTGCTCTAGAGACAGGATGAACAGAGATGGCATTTCTCAGTTTTACAATTACGAACTTATTTCTCTTCTCCAAGATAAATTATTCTTCAGGATCAAGATGAAGCTGCCTTTCATGCTTACCAATTATTATTCAGTTTCAAGTGAAAGCAATTTAAAATATCCTTATATTCTGATTTTCTGAAACAGAACAGTTGTGAAAATGCTACGGTAATCTATAAACTTGATAGAGTAGAATTAGACTTTCACAAGAGAAAGAGAAATGGAAACCTGTATTGCTTGTTTGAAACATTTTAATATCCAGCAAGAGGCTACAGCATTTAAATATAAGAACAAAAATAGAGAGAATTTTTTTCACAAAAATATGTAAGGGAACAACATTTTGAAGATGTTCTTTTACTTTCTAGAAATAGAGAGGAGTGTATTGCAGAGAAAAATTAAAAATTGACTATTGCCCTTTCTTCTTGTAAAAACTGCTGTTGTATGTGTTTATCAAACTATTGGCATTAAATTCAACAGTGAACTTTGATTCCTTCAAGGGATAAATTAGTCTTGTTCTTGTCCTGGAAAAATTAGCTTTATGGATTGTGTTCTCTCTGTATATGGTTGTATATGTCTGTCTCAAAATGTGGTATGCTTACTGAGGTTTGGAGCAGGATAGAAAGTAGGAACAATGTTGTCTAAATCAGAATTCAGTACCATGTGGATTGAAGTTGCCACTCGGTATAGTGTGCCTAGCTTCAGAGGAAAGCAGCTAAACACAGTAGAGCAGAAGGCTATTTCCCAGGCTAGGTGCAGTTCCCAAGTGCCATGCTAGAGAGTCTTAAACCCTCAGGGTGGTCCTGCTCTGTATCCCTGCATCTCGAATGAGGTTAATGACTTCTGACCTGGGGATTCTTGCTTCATGAAACAAAAAAAAGGAAATGAAGGAGGGTGAAAAAAAAAAAATTCTTTGTAGTTGGTTCTGTCTTCCTGTGCCTGTGGAAAAGTTGTTCAACAAAATCCCTGTTCAGGCTCAGATCTCTCAGCATCCAATGTGTCAGGAGGGCTATGATAACTGGCTGCAGTTATCTTTTGTGAACAGGGTTTTCTTCATTACTTTCTGCTTTAAAAGCTCTTCTTCAAAATATATCTGTTCCCTGTTGCATATCCATGAAATACCTGTAATAAACATTATCTTGGTTTAACAACTGTGCAGTAGGTGTTGTTCTTGAAGATATGATACTGTATATATCTAGAATCTGAACATTTCTTGCATGCCCTTTCCTTAATGCAAATATATTCCTCCTTCAAATCTTCTTCATTTCAGGAGTTGGACTTGATTATTGTTGTTGGCCCCTTCCAACTCAGCATATTCTGTGACTCTTTTATAAATAAGGAAGAATTATGGAGTTCAGAAAACTCTGTCTCTACAAGCTCAACCACTGAGTTTGGCTGTACAGACCTCTAGGATGCAATTAGATACAGTGTCACATCACTTTATCTAATTTTATCCTGTGCCAACAAGAAAATACTATCTTGAACTGAAACTCTACCTGTGGCACCTTTCTGTTTAAAAGCTTCTTTGCAAATTATCATCTCTCTACTCTTACATCTAGGAATTTTACTTTTTCTGTGTAATTTGTAGAAAAATGTTCAACCATTTCTAATCCTTCTCCTTACAGTAAAGCATATGGTTCAGCAGAGTAAAAAACATTCTGCACTTCAAGATGCAGCTCAACTTGCATTTCTTATCCCCAAGTGCATTTTTTAAAGATGTGCACTCTGTGCATGTTAAGATGTCCCTACAAATACAAGAAAGCAAGACAAAAAGCCATAGGTCCCACTGCAATATGCAGGACTGAAAGCAGTAGGCAATAGATAAAAATGGTAAAATGGTTAAATTGCTTCTGTGAAAGTGAGAGGGAATGTAGTTTTGAAGACTGTAACCAAAACTGTCACTATTACAGCATAATCATTGTTTTGGTTATTGCACAGAAATTAAATCTTGAAGTCAGCGATGCAGGCAGTATGTGTGCTGAACTTAGGAATGTAATATATGTGGCAATAGCAGTGGCCTATAAGTGGGCTCATTAACAAAATTACTAGGTATGAAATGAATTGTTTGTTCTCTCTTAGGTATAATGTTCAAGTGCTATTAACATTTACTTTGGAGGACAAGACATGACCCAAAAGTTAATTGACTGTTTAGTAGCTCGTTGCATTTGAAGATCTGAAATGATCTTTCCCTCACACTTAATGAGCTAGAGCTTTTTTAATTGGAAAAAATATTTGTTGTAGTGCTCAAGCTGTTAATATTATAAGCGCCTAGGGCCTTCTCTAGTTTAATTTGTTATGCTCTCATTTAAAGTTCACCACAGTGCATTTTAAATTGTAACATGTGAACCAGGGGGAAAATTGATCAGTTCTTGCAGAAGATTCTTCAGAAACTGAACAAAAGCTCTGACAAAGCTGTAAAGCAGACATTAAGATCAGCTTGTTGTTTATGGTAAGGGACAGGTCTTATGTCAGAGACAAAAAACACAGTTTGGAAAAGGTTTTTTTATGCTCTACAGAATCCATCTGAATAGGCGTCTTCTTGCCACAGAAAACATATCTCTGAGATAATGCAGTTGTTATTAAGTTGTAAGGGGCAAGAGGAAAAAAAAAATCAATGCATTTCAGTTATAATTCTAAAACATGCCCTTGCTTTTGTTGCTCTTGTAAAATAAAAATATTTACAAAGTTTATTTTTTCATTATCTTAACTTTGCAAATGTTCAATCAGGGTTTAAATCTGAGGTTAGCTAAAATGTATGTGAAACAATATCGGGATTTTTGCCATGTCTTTTCCAGTTCTTTCCATGCATCAGGAAACTATGTACAAACACACCTCAAACATTCTTTTGCCTGGGACAGGCACCTACAACTGAAATTTTTTTATCCCATTTTTGGCTTTGCATAAAAAGTAGTGGTTTAACTAGAGAAATAATCAAAGGTGTCAAAACTCGAATTCATTTAAATTTGTGAATTGTGCTTCATAACTAGAAACTGCAGATCAGAATTTCTTAATATCATCAGGGGTTTACTTGATCACAGAGACCATAAAAATGCATGGCTTGATCATAATATTAATGTTGTAGTTCAACATGTATGCTTGCAGTACTTGAAAAAACATCTAAATCTTTAAGTCTCTGTATCTTGTTTTATGTCTACATGTGCTTTTAAAGGAAAGAAAATAGCTAGTCACGGTGTGCATTTAAAGAGGAGTGACAGTGTTACTCTCTTCAGTAGAACTCCCAAACCAAATAAGTCCAGGACTGCTATAGAAATGTTGATCCTGTAACTGAAGTATTCTAGATCAAGGACTACCTCTAGTCACAAAATTGTCACAGCCAAGGAAGGAAAGTAGTCCTCTGTGCACAGGTAAAGTAGAGGATAAGGTTGCTGCTGGAACATCTTGAGGCTTCAAGGGCAAGCAGGTGATACTACTTCCTTATTGCTCCTGTAGCACAATGACAGCAATTATTTCGGTAGTACTGGCTGCTACACTGGGGTATAAGGTCTCTGTGGGACTGGTATGAGGAAGAGGCACCTGGGGAAGGAACTGTATTTTAAAGTGTTTTCTAGTAAGAGTTGTATGTTAAACTTACAAATTCCCTCCCCAGACATCTTTAAGTGAGAGGCTGGGGACAGGTTTGAGGATTTGTGAGGAACATTTCAGGATATGTGAGCTAGAGGTACTGGCGGATAGGGTATGGAAGCTGGAGAAGGGAGCACTAGAGTAAAACACATTCTTCATTCAAAGAAAGTCTGTCAATGTGTGGAAGGGGCAGCACAGAGGTGATGTGGACTGGGTAGCCAAGATTCTCTGAGAAGACTTGATGACATGAAGGGTAGCCCATTATCTTCAAAAAGTGACTTCAAAAGAGCAGTCTGCAGAGTGCAGTTCTGCAACAGCAACACCATCTCCTCCAAAGAAAGCTGTAAGAACATATTAAGTAAAGGATACCCCATGTATTTGCTGTTCCTGTCAACAACACAGAAACAATGTGTACCCATCTGTGGGCCTGAAAACATTATAAACTTTCTGACTGAGTTGATATGTGCAGTAAAGAGACTTTATAACCACTTGCCTTTTACTGCATTAATCTGGCCTAACATGGAAGTGTTTGAGCAGCAAGCATGCATGTGATTTTGGTGGGTTGGAGTATGGATTCTTCAGCACATATTAAATTCAGAAGATCAGATATATAATTTCAGTAAACAAGACTATTAAATAGCAGAGCTTCTGTCTTGTAAGATATACATTCCCTTTAAAATTGCGGTGCTTTGTAATGCTTTGCTTTAAGTTGTTCAGTTGTGGACTTACCATCATGAGTTGCTTTGGAGGGAGAAGAACTCTAGCCTCCAAGGCTGCCTGAGGCTGATTCCACCAAGTGGCACTTCAAACCTCTAGGCAGAAGAAGTGACACAATTTTGCAGCCAGCACATTCCCCTGAAGTTTACACATCATCCTTCAGTTGTCATGCAGTGCTGTCACTTGATTTATAGGAGAATCACAAATACCCATCAGAAACAAAATTAGCAATAATCCTCAAAGGCAGCTGAGTACCAATTTGTATTTCCTTTTTTTCTTTTGAGAAGGTGGTGACATAGGTTCAAGTGTCTGTTTTTAGAAAATAATAAATGGATTAAGGTACTTGTGCATAATGGAACATAATTTTTCACCCATTGTCCTTGACAGAAAGAGTTGTGTTATCTTTACTGGATCAGATGTCACCATCCTAAAGCAGGAGATCTGTGCTGGTATGATTGGTTCATTCAGAAGTAAGGCTTCACATTGCAGCAATTCATTGGGAAGAGACAGACAAGTCACGTCATTTATTTGTTTGTTTAATGGAGAAGTAATAACTGTAGGTCAATATACTTCAGAAAGGGATGAGCTGACTTCTTACTGAAAACAACTACTTCAGAATAAGAACCTGAGGCTTATTCAGTTGATGCATCTGCATCCTATTTAATGTTCCTGAAGGTAAATACAGGCCCCCAGCAGCTGCATTAAATGTTCTGTATGGGGTGATTTGTCAATGCCATGACAATTGCTTAGCTCTTTTGGGATCATCAAGTGTAATATATGTATTTTGGCATTGCACACAGTCTGCATTGAAAAGGAAATCATGTTATTACAATGCATTGAGCATGTCCAATTTTGGGCAAAACAAATTATTCTGAACGTACTTCTTTCCACGTATAATGTAATTTTACAGCTCCTCTGGGTCTATACTGGAAAGTGTCATTAAGAGAAAAGACAAGAAACTGTTCAGTTCTAACCAAGTTCTTACATTTCAAACTGCCTGTTTCAAGAACTGTTATGGGATTAAGGTTGCAGAATTTTCTCTTTCCCTCACCCGCCTGGACTGGGAGTGAAGCCTGGAGCGGAGGGGAGGGGGGAGCTTCCGGGGGAGGGAGGAAGGAGGGGAACATTTTTTTTTACTTTCTGTTTTGGATCGGTTCCACACACGCACGCGGTTTTCGTCGGCGCTGTGTTGGAGCCGAGGGCTGCGGTCTCTGGAGGTGCCTCGCTTAGTCAGGGTGGTTCTCTGCAGTTTTTCCCGTGGATCCGGGGACATCGAGACAAGCCAGTTAGTCCTCTCCTTCTTGCTGCGTGGTTGCCGTTTGAGACGCCCCGCCCTGGGAGTGAAGCCCCGTCCCCCGTCGCCGCGGCTGCAGTCGGACATTTTCCCTCCCCTTCCCTGTGCCCGGACGCCAACATCTGGTCTGTCTCCGCCTGCTGCTCGTGTCCTCCCGCCGGAGCAAGCGCAGCCCCCTCCCCGCACGCACCAGTGCAGTCCATCGGAGCCGTTGCCGACCAGGCGGGGTCCCGTCTCCTTCACCCACGCGCTCGAGGGAGAGCAGCGTGGTTGCACCGCAGCGCAGCTGTGCTGCTCACTGTCCGTGGATAGCATTACAGAACATTCAAGTTTGGGGTTTTTTTATTTTTCATGCTCTTTTGTTCTGTTGTTTCATTGTTTTCCCAGTTTGTGTGTGTGTGTGTATCTATATATATAGAGAACTGATTTGGGAGCTGTTATTCCCCCCGCTTTGGCCTTTTACCGTTCACCTAATTAAACCTATTCCCGAATTTGAAATTTACACTGAGTCTTGGTATAACTAATTGTGTGGAGTCCTCTGTTCTATTACCCCCCAGATATCTTAGTTTTCTTTTTCAAACTAAGAGAAGAACACAGAGAGGGCTTGTGATATGTCGTTGAACTGGGAAAAAAAAACACCTCATCTTGACAAGATTGCTTAAATAATACACTGTAAATGTATTTGACATAATACTCCTTGGCATAAAAACATAGAGAACTGCAAAACAGAACAGATACAAACCCAAACTATGAACAGATGTTAAACATAGCAGAAATCATAAATTATATCTAAAATGTGGGTTGACAGAGATAATAGATATATTAGAGCTTCTTTTCAATGCCGTATGGTACTTGGAATTAATAGTACCCCTTGTTGGTCTCTGAGAATCTGAAATATTAATGAAACAAATGTGCTACAGGTCCTGTGGTAGTAGTGTAAATTCTGCATATCCCATGGCATACTGGAAAATGTAACCAGAAGAAATTATTATGGTTGTCAAAATGTCACATAGGAGTTTAAAATTTATCGACTGTAAGTGGAGGAACATCAGACCTTTAAAAGTTAAGGTGTGTTTGGACTGAGAACTTAACAGCTCAGACACCTAATATTTTGAATATTAAAAGACTGTTACAGTCTTTTCTAAGTGTATTCACATGGCAGGCAGTGGTCAGAAAGGGACAAAAGCTCACCCCAAAAGTCTATTCATCAAGTATTTCAAAAGTACTGAGACAGGGGATTGTAAATACTGTTTCCAGCTTCCTACCTAAACTCTGAGATATGTGTCAGACTGTCAAATCACTAAACAAATGCTGCAGTTTGGTTCATGTTGTCACTGCAACATCCATAAGCACTAAGAATTCCTAAAGCCTCTTGGAACAGTGCAAAGTGTTGATATCTCCTTTCCTGTGTCACCAAACACTTATACTTAGTGATTCTTCTGTCTGAGCTGAAGTTCCCCTTCAAGGCTGGACAACAAGAGCATTATTGAGAATTTACTCTATCATGCATTAAACATGGAAAGGTCCATCATTCTGTCCTTTGTATTCAGAGGTTTCTGAGCAGAGGTGATAGAAATGAAGCCTTTCTGGGCTGTATTCTTCTTGCTCACCAACAATATCACAGCCTTTCAAAAGCATTATTGTAAGTTCAAAAGTAAGTTTTACTGTTACTGTATTTGGTAACTAGTTCTTTTAAACTGTCCATACCACACTTCTAGGGGCTCAGGGTCAAAACTTGATTGCAATGGAGTTTTGAAGGGAGAGAGGAAATTATATTTCTGCCTTAGAAAGGGTAAATAACCACTGAGGAGCTGAAAGGAGAATATAGATGCTTCTCATACACCCTGACAACTCTTCACAAATAGTATCAAGTCCGTTCCTGTGTAGGGCTGTGAAAGAAGGACATGTGCCTTCCACCACTAGAAGACAGCAGTGTTGTGAGTGTGTTCAGGGTTCTGCACTTTTGGAAAGTCTGGGATTTTATTCTGGCACAAGCTGCTGATAAATCAAGGCTAAGTAGAGGCATAAGAGCCTAGTGACTAGCCTCTCAAACTGATATCTGAAGAAAAGCACATGATATGATTAAACTATCTGAGCCATGAATTGCTGTAAAAGATAAGTCATCAAAACTTTTCCAACTCATCAAAACTGTTAATCTGTTTTCTTTGCATTTTTAAAGATGTAGCTATAATGATAAGGAAGTTTGATTCTAAAGGCTTGCTTTCCTTTCTCATATTCCCCTCGCTCTGAGAACTGGCAGTAAACAGTCTCTGTTAACATCTGACTCTTCATCAGTTCCATTAATGAACAGACGGTCTACTTCGCAAATAAGGGTCACTTAAGAACCAATTGATTGTGCTTCATAGTGAAGCATTGTGCTACTGCAAATTCTGTCAGCCAAGAGATTTTTGGCAGCTCTAGCCTGAAAATCTGGATATCTTTGCAAGTCTCTCTTGACAGTTCAGAGTACCTTAGTGAAAAGTAGTAAGTTCTTGAGAACGATTTAAATGTCACACCTCTGTACAGGAAGTTAGAAGCCTAGTAAAACTGGATGTAGATCTGTCAATTTACTTCAAGAACCACCTTCTCTTAAAATTTATCTCTTGCTGTTAACACTCAGCTCAGCTATAGACTACAATATTTCTTAATAACAAATTAACACAATGGATTCAAATTCAGCTAAATCTGTGCGCTGGCACATTGGAATACCCCTTCTGTACAGTAGTAAGAATCTGTTTTATTGACTTTAGTAGAATTAAAGTCAGGTTGTCATGTTTAATTTTTGTGTATACTTTTACCTTTATATGTGCATGATAGGTAGATTTTAAAAAGCTCTTCCAAAATTACTTCACTGGCAAAAGATGAATACATAATAGTCTAACAAATCAGTTAATGTTACCCAGTTAATGTCCTGTAGTTGCAACCCTCCATGTCTTCAGTTCGAAAAGAGTTTGTTTTAATACATGAAGTTAACCCATATTGAGAAGACCATGTAAAGACTGTTAGATTAGTGACTTAACATAGCTAATATCAGTTAAAGGAACTTAGTGTTAATTCTAGTGAAAATATATTTTTAATGATGAAGGATATGATAACAAGGAAAATGACAAATCTAGTTAAATGCTCAAATAGTGGCAATAACATAGAAGATAAAAGCTGGTGAAAGATGATGAGCTATGGTGTATAGTGCAAACTAGATTTAACTGTATTGAAGACTTATGCCTTTCATTAAATCCTATTTCTACCAAGGATAGAGGCACTCAGTCCCATGGTAACAGGGGAGCCAGTGACTTTCAGAATTCTTGTGGACCCTGACAACAAGTAGCACAGGGGTGAGGAAAATACTTTATACTCAAACTTCAAACACCACTTGGAATGAAAAACTATGAGAATTTTCTTCAGACGTACAACATTTGGGCTAGCCAGTTATCTAATAGATTCAAAAGAATTGTCTAGGTATGGCTTAAACATGCTGAGCTGAGATACTAAGTATCCCATTCCTCTCAGACTGGATAACTTGTATGTTTGGGAATTTTTCAAGCTCATGAAGAAGATTTTGGCAAATCAAGCAAGCAAAAAACTCTCACAATGACTAAACATGAAAATAACAGTCACAGAGCAGTTCTGGAAATGCAGTTGTGTCTACAAGGAAGGTACAAAATCAGAAAGGCTGGGTTACAGGGGGAAGAAATGATGTGCAAGTAAGATGAATTTAACTTTAAAGTCTGGGTGATCAAAGGTGAAAAATGGTGTTGGTTCTCCAAGTTAGAGCTACATATTTGCCTTGAATAGATGTTCTAGGCGGACCTTCAGTAAATCCAGGTTAGGGGATAGTTTAAACAGAGAAGTGGAGACCCTGCCTGTAGTTTACCTTTCAGTCTCTGCAAAAGGTGTTCTTGGATAAGTTGTAATGACCTTTTAGTAAAGAGGAAGATGTAGGAACAAAAACTGCCTATACTAACCATCAGCTTTGTTATTTTGCATCTTCATTGCACTGCAGCATGGGTGATTCCAACTGTATCTTTTATTTCTGGCAGTCAAAATTATTCTGACTGTGGTTGACAAACTGTGGTGATGGTTGTGAACTCTCATTGAGACCAATATTTGCTGGAGTTTAGTTCTACCACCTAAATCCTTGTGTCTGCATTATAGTTAGAATCTGTATATCTGTTCACATGGCAACATAAATCAGTTCACAAACACTAATTATTTGAGGTTCAGTGACTCTGAGGTGTAGTCATTAAGAGCTATAGGTGATTTACTCATGAAATAGATCAAAAAGCAGGAAGGAAGATTAAAATGAATGCATCAGCAATTGAATTGATAAGTTCCTCTGAAGTGTTACCCAGAAGCTACAATTAAATCTGTGAAGTGTTTATCTTGTTGTGAGACTTTGCATGTTCTTGCTGCCCCAAAGGCATCACTGAAGTGATCACAGCCTTCACACAGGTCACTTGCCCAGTGGCAGCTGAGGTTTAGCGCAGGATACCAAAATCTCCAACAGATTTTGCGGCAACAAGCTTTTCAACAAAGTTAGCAACTGAAGTGCCCACATTTCCCAAACTGTCTAGTTTAAAATTATCAATTATCTCAACAAACAGAAATAGACATCGAGTTTGCTCTTTAAAAAGGAAGGGGTTTTTTGTGGGGCTGGGGTTTTTTCTTTTGTTGTTGGGTTTTTTTGGTTTGGTTTGGTTTGGTTTGGTTTGGTTTTCTGTGGCAGCTTAAATTAACCGGTCTTGTTTTGAAAACTGTGTTTTATGCCGAGATGCACTGCTGGCCACAACCCTACCAGTGAAATGCAAGGCTGTACCTGAAGCAACCCGGTATTTCCAGCTGCTTTTTCACCCCAGTGTTGCAGAACTACAACACATCCCAGGCAATGGCAAGACATCCATATCAGGAGAGGACCCACTGTGTCCGACTGACATCATTCTGGATGGGCACCTTTGCCTTGCGTCTGTTACAGGATGGTGAGTACCGGTCTGGCTAACGTGCTGCAAACTGCAGTGCTTGTTGGCACCTGCTGAACAGCTTTTTCAAACCTGTTTTTTTTAGGTTCTTAGTTAAGTATAAAACTATTCCTTCTTTGTCCCAGTCCCTTGGAGTAGTTGTTTAATGCCCTAGCCAGAGCCACAGGCATATGGCTTTGCAAATTACACAGTACCATCACACTTCTTTTGTTGAGCTGGCCACTGGGAACTCCTACAGGCACTCATTCTGAAGGGAACAGCAACACTGTAGAGGTTACTGCACCATTTGTTGGACTTCCTGAGGGAGGGAAGGACCCTCACCTCACTCTTGAACACTGCCTTAAAGCCACAACCCTGGTCCTGTCCCAGACATTGACCTCCCTGACTCTCAGGCCTGGCCTGGAACCTGTCACACCATCACCCCACCAGGACATTGGGGAACCAGCATGATGGCTATGGGGGAAGAGGTGCTGAACTGCATCCCAGTGCAAAAGATGCAAAAGATTTTAAGGAGAAAGGGAGTTTCTTTTTTTTCTGACACCTTCCACTCTCAGCAGATGGGAGCCTGTTAAATCTTTCTAAGCATGTCAGCTGTCCTAGCTCACCATCTTTTCCCCTCTCCTGGCTGGATAGGACCATGATATGCAACTCATCATTCCATTGGAAAACATGCTCAGATGGCTGTGGTTGGCTGCTTTTCTTCCCTGCTTTCTCAGAGTGGGAATGAGGGTGCTTTCTCCTCGCAGTTCAGAGAGAAAGCAGTCAGAGTCAGGGGGAAAATGCCATCCTAACACCTTTCTGTGCCATCTTGGAGAGTGGCAGGAACTCTGCTTCAGCAGATCTGGGCTGCTACTTGAAATTCCCATGTGGAAAACTCATGAGTTGCTTGATCCAGAAGAGGTGTCTGTCACATGAAATTATGACTCTGATTTCAAAATCAGGATGGAGGAACTGGTTCCTGCTGTGTTTCCTTACCAATGACTTCAGTGAATGTTCATTTCCTGTACATGTGAGCTGCCTTTTCAAATTAATTGCAGAAAACACACACACACATGAGTAGACAACTGAAAAAAAATAAAATTCAACTGCTGGCCAAAGCATTATGTAAATGCTGTGAGAGACTGTTTTACTGCAGTGGAAGAAAAAGGCCAGTAATTACACTTCTTAAATGAAGTACTGTCAGCCCAAGTTGCAACTTTACAGCTCTTCCAAAATCTTCAGATTCAAATTTCCAGGGAGAATTGACTCTTTGACACTCCAAGTCTGCATTTCAGAATACCTGAACTGCGGGAAGGTAATTGCTCTGCTCTAAACTGTCTCGCTCCTGAACTGGCTGTGAACAAATACACTCTAATAAAACCTCTGCTTCTACTATTTGGTATCATCAGGCAGCTCAAATGAGAAAACAACTGGAGGATGAATATTAGACAACTACTACTTTGTAGGGAGATATTGAGTAGTACTCTGAGATCAAATTTTATCAATTTTATATTCCACTATGAGAAAAATAGGCCTGATTGATTATCTTTCTTGTTGCTTTTCTCCAGTAAGTTTTGAGGATTTCTTAAAAGACTGATTTTTCAAGCCTAGTGATCAGAAAATCAAGCATCATTTTCCATAACAAATAAGTAGAAAACTGATGGATAGTCATCTCTGATGTTCCAGACAGTATTCTTTGGAAAACCTCATCTATTTGTTCCCATGGCTCTTAATTTTTTTTTTTTTTTTTTTTTTTTTTTTTTTTTTTTTTTTTTTTTTTTTTTTTTTGTAGTAAAGGCACTTGAAGAGACAAATCTGTTGGAGCTGTTCCTTAAAGGAGCATTGCACATTGAAAGTCGACTTTACAAGTAGCATTAATGGATGCTTGTAATACTTCAGACTGGGTGAGCAAAATGAACCTCTGCAAAGTGATGACAGGAGTTCAATAAAGTTATTTTTGTAACTTATAAACTCATAGAACAGTTTTGTTGATACATTCCTTTTGCTTTTAAAACTTTAGACATAATTAGGATCACTGGACTACCATAATGACACTGGCTATGAAACAATTCTAGAAATTCCAACTCCTATTGCTGATAAGCCTCCAAGTTTCTTGACCCTTCTGGCACTTTGCTGGTCAGAAATATGTTGAATTTCATGCTTCTCTTCTTGTTCCATCCACTTTTGTGTATTACATCAAAAGGTTCTGGGAACTAAAACGTCTTCTATCAGGCCTGAAATGTATTTTGGAGTGTTGGTGCTGGAGGAAAGGTTAAGGAGGAAAGAGGGAAGCAAAGGAGAGAAATTAGTTATATTTTTGTCCGTCCTGGAAATAACATTGACTTTACAAGGATAATTTTGGTTTCATTTATTAAGCGCTTTATACAGTTGACACAGATTTACCTACAGTAAATGGATATATTCTTTTTTTATCATAAGCATACAATTTTAAGTGACCAAATAAATGAAAGGGAGGGGACAAGAATTAATAAAATCTGTAAAAAATGAAAAGAGCATGTGTGTGATGCATTTTTGTTCAATTTCAGGTAGTTATTTTTTTATGTGATTATTATCATTCTAAATTGAACCAGAGGATTCAATTACTTCTACTAAAGATCATGAAAATCCATTACTAGTATCAATGTACCAAAAGGTAAAAAATTACTGTTCTGCTTAGCTATTAAATATGCCTGAAATTAGTTACCTTTGTAATTGAAATGCTGGATCTCAGATCATCCAAGAAGGCAATATATGGCTAACTGAAATTAAGGGATTAGAGGAGACTGATTCTTTAAATAAATGGACTTCAGATTTTACTAGTAGTTTGTAAGGCTACATGTAGGAAAGCTGTTGACTGTACAGTCCCGGTTAACATTATGCAGTGACTACTGTTCATAGCAAAAATTACTATGATATGTACACCTAATGTATAGTTATTTTACAGCCTTTTTTTCAATGACGCTGTAACATGAAAATTGAGAGATCACTTGCTAATAAAAACACAGGTCTCATTTACTGAAACTTTTGGAAAACAATGTCTCATATCTTTTATTACCATCAGTTAACCTTTATTGGTTTGGATATCACAGATTTTTTTAAAGATACAGATGCTTCTGTTAACCATCCTGGAGTCTTTATAGTCTTCTTCCTTCCAGTTCTATCCTTTTTCAGTTACATGGTAAAAAGAAAGGAATAAGCTACTGTAACAGTTTTAAAGGTTTGCAAATATCCATTTTTAACAGCTTGAAACTGAAGTTAGCTGAGTAACAACCTTTATTTATTCCCATATGCTAAGTCAGGAATAAAAATTTCTTTTTCATGCTGTTCTTTTACCACCTAAAGCTAAGTTGAACCTACATGTTATTACAAGTCTTGCATTTCAGTGTGATTCTTTTAATTGTTTTCACTCATCAAAATGTATCTTTAATAAACTTCAGTTTCATACAGAAGGCTGTCACATCAGTTTAAACTGTTTACATACAAAGCATCTTCAGTAGTAAACATAATGGGAAAAAATTACTTTAAGGCTCAATATGTCAACATTTTACTATAAGCAAAGACTCTCAAAGGGCTCCCCACTTACACTTTCTTAACCACAGGAGCAGAGAACCTGACTCCTCTAAGATGCTGGCAGAGAACAAAGTGCATGAACAGCAGTATGAATGGCAATAACTTAATTGACAGCTGAGTCCCGTCACTGTCAACAGAATGCTGGACATGATAAAGCATTAGCAATTTTCATCTGTTTTAATATCTAGTGTTTCACTCATAATCTCTATTTGGGGAGGGGAAATGTGCTGGAAATTTTCTAGCATTTGCTATTTGACTTGCTACACATGCAACTGATTTCCACTCAGATTGCCTACAAACAGAAATGGTCATTTAAGTGAATGTCTCATCAGTTTGCAAATGTGACCCTTTGCTATGAATTTACTTGCAGATTAATGCCACAATGATGCAATGGAAAATGTTTATGCAGGCCAAGGCTTAGCTTTTCAGGCCAGAACAAAATAGCAGCTATTTATGTTTGGAAGATCATCTTTTCAACTAAAACAAGCAAGCAGTTTTCCCTCTCATACTTAACATATTAAGACAAGATTTATGTAACATCAGGTACTTTTAAGATAAGAGTAATACAAATCAGATTGTCCATGCATATCAATTCATCTTTATTTATACTTCTTAAAACAAACTGGTCATATCCTGGTTTCGTTGGGACCACAAGCTCATTATGTTCTTGTTTAGAATATGACAAATGGAGTGGCAGTGAAAAAAAATCTGTTGGTTGCAGTTCCTACCTGAAACTTATTTTGGAATCTATCTACAGTAAGACAAGAAGAATAAGCCTTTTTGGTTTTTGTTTTTGTTTTTTTTTTTTTAAAGAATCTGCTAATTGCCCCTCTGGAGATTATCATTCTGCATCAGAGTTCCTATAAGGTGCTGGGAAATTTCTTCAAGTATAAGATTTTTGTTAATGTTCACTAACAGCACGTTCCTTGTATTCTACATGACAAAACTGATCTAGCTACTTTAATGCTAACCTAAGATTCTCAAGAATTAAGAAGTTTTTGAGCAAACCCAAAAAACTATTTTGCATAATACAAGTGTTCATAACAGTACTATAAGTGTAGTTCCTTAGTTGGAAAGCAGTTGCAAGTGAGCACAGACTACACCTAAAAAGCCTATTAAATAAATAAAATATGCAAATAGTGCAAAATATCAGATTTTTCAGTGACAGGAATAAAATATCGCCAATGCTTTTAATAAGTCTTATTCTATCCAGTTATCTCTGGACATTTTACATCAATCCATCAATATCAATGATGGATTCTCAAGGACAGACCACACAGAATATTCTGTTTTCAATAGCAAAATCATGTAGTTCCCTTATTATCAAAGCTATTCAACAAAGAACTTGTGGATGTCATCCCAGTGAAAAGGAACAACACTGAGATGAACAAAGTGTTGCCTGAAATTTTCCACAGATGCTGATATCTGAAGGTGCTTTAACATCTGACTGTGCACAGCATTGATGATACCAAGAGTTTCTTTTTTCAAGATATTATCCACCTACTCAACTGATGCACCTCCCCTGAAATATTTATTAAATTTCTGTGGTGCATCAGCTTTAAAGTATGAATTATCCCTATTTCCCTTAGAGTATTTACCTTTAAGTTTATATTAATTAGAAATTTACCTTTTTTTTTTTTTTTTTTTAAATATTAGTCTCTTTTGTACAGCAGTCCTTTTAAAAATACTATTTGAAACAGAAGACAATTTGAAATAGATCAGGAAGTAAAAGTAACACAAAGTCTGCCAAATATTTATATTATGTACTACTGGAATCTCAGTTAAGACTTGGTGCAGAATATTAGCAACTGAAAAGCTAAACTTCTGAGATTAACTTCACCAGTGCAGTATCTGTGCGTATGTTACCATGGAAGCATATTTAAGAGGGAAAACGCAGCTGCAGAGAGGGAATTAACTCCTCAGTATAGCTGAAAATAACTTTTACAATGCTGATCTTCGTCTATGAAACTCTTTTCAAGACTGTAAATCCAGACCAGTAATCGTTTCATGATTAGCCCCAGTAGTGAGGGCAATAATCCACCAACTGTCTATAGAATTGAGCTTATTCTATAAAATGGATCCCAGACAAAAAGCTCACATTCAGGCCAAACAGGAAAAACTACCCTAGCAGAAAAATGCAATGCCGAATCACAAAGAGAAAACAGCATGAAATGGCAATTTAATTTACAAAGTATTCAGGGAAGGTGTGGGTGGACAACATATGTACAAGAGAGGAGTGAAAGGTACTTTTATCATTTGTTTCTGTCTCTTCGTGATTTCAGTCAGCTTTGATCTTGGAATATTTCATATATATAGTTGAGTATATTCAGTAGTGTCTTAATATTCTGGGGACCTAATATTCAAGATAAATTGAAGTTAACCTCAAAATTAACAGACAGTCATATAGCTAAAGGTGTAGAAGTATAGTTAGTGTATTTTCTTCAAAAATACAGTAAGAGCTGGACTTTTAGGTGTTTTAAGTCCACTTTAAAAATAGCTAAGACACACTTAAATTACTACTCCATTACAATGTTGCTGAAAAACACAGTACAACATATATCATTCATCATTTACAAAATTTATCTTTGGGAGGTGCTGAGTATATCTCCTTAAACTTTACTATCTAAGCTCAGCCATGGGTGGTTCAGGTTGGATATTACAAAAAAATTCTTTACAGAGAGAGTAATCAGGCATTGGAATGGCCTGCCCAGAGAGGTGGTGGATTCACCATCCCTGGAGGTTTTTAAACTGAGATTGAACGTGGCACTGAGTACCATGATCTAGTAAACAGATGGGAGTTGGACCAAGGGTTGGACTCGATGATCTCAGAGGTCTTTTCCAACCCAATTGATTCTATGATTCTATGATTCTATCTTAGCTGGTAAGCCTGACCACTGCTAACCTCTCATCATATAACCCATTATCTGAGCACTTAGTTATGGGGCTTTAAAATTACCCTTATTTATTGGAAAATATTTACTCTTAAAAGGTGTTCTCCAATACAGTTCTCTTATTTGGAAGGTGCAAAGGAAGTCCATCTGTGATTCACTATGTGTATTAACCTACAGAATATATTGAACATATTTTATGTCTATGTACTGCTCCAGTGTTGATTTAGCTTCCTGTATTCTCCTCTTTTGTCTCCAGTTTCTGGCGTGGTGAGTGAATTTCCTTTGTCTTCATGAGATGAATGTGACGACTGTATGTTGGGGCTGAAATCCAACTAAAAGCCGAAGAATTTATGGGAAAGGACAGAAGTGTAATACTTAATTTCCTTCAAATAACCCAGGACATATGTAGTATCAGCTTGTGCTAAAGGAGACAGAGCTACCTTCCCCAGTAAATCCATTTACACATTCTATAAAAATAAAATAAAAAAGACCTTTTTTTTTTTTTGTCCTGTCTATAACTTATAACAATGTGTCTGCTTGCCTGATCTTGAAAACAAGACAGGGCTTAAATCACTACAATGAATTCTTTAATCACCCTAATAGCTACATGAAGAGGAATCAAGCCAACCAGCCTATTGGCAAAGTAATCACAAGCCAAAACTTAAAAGAACTGAAACATGGAATAATAAATAAATATAAATAATATAATAATGGCCAGACTCAGTGAATGAAGATCTGGGGAAGGGCTCTCCCCACGTGGGTGTACCCTTCCAGCCCGCACAGTGGATTTTTTTTTAAGGTGAAGCACAGCGTGCACAGAACTGGCCCCACTGTTTAAGTCCTAAGGTTCATTTGCCATGGCCGAGCGAGCTTGGACAGTGACAGTGAAATCC
>JAWWEU010000081.1:70203427-70270080 GCA_035583155.1 Acropternis orthonyx | reverse complement strand
CATCCGAGATCTGACGGGATCGGATGGCAGGGAGGCATTTAACTGCCCAGGGGACGGTCCCTACTGAGACTCGAACTAGGGGCCTTGGGATTCAGAGTCCAGAGTGCTAACCATTACACCACGGGACTGCCCAATAAATAAATAAATAAATAAATAAATAAATAAATAAATAAATGATGCGTTTCTCTCCCTACCTGTAATGAACAGTTGAAAAAATTTTGAGATGTTTGGGGTAACTCAATGAATATCTTTCTACCTTAATAATTCTCTGTGTATTGATGTTTCATTCCATTCACATCGTGTCTATAACTAAAACTGAGTTGGGGGTCCTTGGGGCTCACAGCATTTTCTGCTCCCTAGGAATTGAAAATGAACTTTCTAGCTGGTGGCTGATGCTGGCACAGCTTAATCAAATCTCAGGTCACAAACTGAGGACTGGAGGTCTTCTAGATCAACTTCTTGATTAAAGCCAGGGCTACTGCTAAGTCTGGGTCAGCTGTGGCTGTGTTTAGCCAGATCTTCCAGACCTTGAACAAAGGTGGTACCACAGTATTTGCAAAACTCTTCTTGTGCTGCACTACTCTATTAGTGAAAAAGGTTTTCAAATTTCACAGATTTCACAGAATATTCTGAGTTGAAAGGGACCTACAAGGATCATGAAGTCCAACTCATAAGGGAATGGCCCATATGGGGTTCAAATCCAGAATCTTGGTGTTAAAAATGCCATGCTCCAACCAACTAAGCTAATCTCGGGGTCTGAGCCTCTGAAGGAACAAATTGTGACTGCTGTTTTCTGATGTATCATTGGCACTGCCAGGAGGCATTTGGCCCCATAATCTTGGTAAGGCTCTTAAATAGCTGTACCTACCCCTTAGTTCCTTTTCAACAAATCTGACCAGTCCAGCTCCCTCCATCCCCTGCAGGACACCTGCCCACAGCTTCTGTCTATCATACTTGTTCTCTGAAAAACCTTTTCTGATTTTTCCACATCCCTTTCCAACAGGGAGGCACAGGAATGGTTGCAGTATGCCAGGGCAATCTCACCAGTGCTGAGCAGAGTGTGGATAAAAGTCTTCCTAAACCTGTTGATCATCTTTCTCTTAATAGACACTGGTGTTTGTTTTACATAATACATATGCAATGAGTGTAAGAAATAGTAGATTGAATAGATTCATAAACAATTGGGTATGGATAACAAGGAAAGAACTCTAAGCAGCTGAGTGAACAATAACTGGCATAAGAGTTTGAGGACAAGAGATAGGTTTTGCAGGACTTTCAGCTAGCTGGAGTAAGAGTGGTATCTGTGCTTAGAAGGCTACAGAGATAAGGAAGTGTCCCAGTTACAGTGGCTGGGACCAGTTTATCACTGTGGGGGTGTAACCAAAACTGTGTATACTATATCCTCTATGTCATTTTTCATGAACAGTTAATAATGGGTTGTTGGCAGCAGCTGCCCAGGGTACACCTGACACCTCAGGCTACAAGCTGGGTGTTTAAGGACTCTGTGAGATAGAAAAGTTTTCCTGTCTTTACACCAATGACTCAGCCATGATAACTCCCCTCCAGGGAGTCATTAACACCTTCACACCCAGCCTGAGGGGTCAAGTCTGCTGATGGGCTATCAAGGATTCCAAAAATATGCCATGATTCATCTCACAGAGTAACTCACCCATTGTGAAACTACTTACCCTGGGGGAGGTACGGGGCATTCCCACCTGAACTTGCGC
The DNA here is from genome assembly GCA_035583155.1 of Acropternis orthonyx. Lineage (NCBI taxonomy): Eukaryota > Metazoa > Chordata > Aves > Passeriformes > Rhinocryptidae > Acropternis > Acropternis orthonyx. The sequence goes on along the minus strand of JAWWEU010000081.1, from coordinate 70,268,353 downwards.
ATATGTAGTCTTGGGGTTTGGGGACTTCTTCATTAGATCTACTCGTTGTATCCAGAGGAAGACCAGAACCTCAACAGGACTGCGACTGCCACTCTCGACCAGACTGTCATCATCATCCTCACCAACAGATTTTTCTTTCCTTTTTCTTTGTATTCAGGAGGACCACATGATGCTCAGCACAGGGGCTGGTGAGCTCCATTCTGTTCATGCCTCAGGGTGCTGGGTTAGACATCTATTTTTGTGGGTTAAAACCAATTTTTTCTCTGTATCATTGTATTTATTGTAATCTTTCTATTAAATTGTAATTCTGACTTGTGATCTCTTTTTGAGTTGGGCCCATTTCTCCTGCCAGTTTACCTTTAAACCAGTACAGGAAGGTATAAAACAAAAGTGAGGAGACTGAGGAACTCACTGAGATAGGTTATTAGTGCTCTTTTGATCAAAATTTGCACAAAACAACTACTTAATTTCAATGACTGAAGCACCTACTCCCACTCCTTCTTCTCTGACCTGGTTGTCTGCAGAGTTGTTTCTCTCACATATTCTCACTCCTTTCTCTGGCTGCAGTTTTTGTTTTAGTTTTCCCCTTCTTAAACATGTTATCCCAGAGGCACTAGCATAGTTGCTGATGGGCTTGGTGTTGGCCAATGATGTGTCCATCTTGGAGCCAGCTGGCATTGTCTCCATTGGACATAAGGGAATCTTCTGGCAGCTTTTCACAGAAGCCACCCCTGTAATCTCTTCATCCTCCCCACTATCAAAACCTTGCCATGCATATCAATCCAATGCAAAATTAACAAAACATATAAAGATATCTGCTTCCCATCTCTTTTTTTCTCTTTTCCATTTCTACCCAGGCAAAGATGACATGAACAGTGCACAGACTAATACAAGTTCAAAAAAGGAGAAGGATACAAGTTTGAACCCTTGAAGGGTGGATGGGGCATAGTTTATGATCTGTAATTCCTGTTTAGCATTATGCCTAGGGCAGAAATTCCACTCAAGCCAGTAGGAGACACAAGTATTAGTAAAATTTGTGTTTTCTGTTTAATTGCACTGAAGGGTCAAGAGTTCTTCTATCAGAAAAGCGTAGCAGATGTTTTCTGGATTATATTTCCCCATACACCGATACTCTCTTAACAGATCCATATTTACAGAACTATCCCATAGGAGAAAAATTTTCAAATAAGCAGTCCTTTACACAATGAATAACCTGATCCAACTGAGTGCCAGAACCAGTAAGGGAGTTGCTAACACAAAATGTCTGTATTTTTGGTTTTTTGTTTTTGTTGTTATACTATTTTTTCACCCCCCTAAAGCCTCCTGAATATTAATCAAATGCTTGATAAATATGTGTGTTGAGGTGTTTGAGCTGGGTATACAGAACATGATTAATCTTTCACCTTTAGTCATGAGTTGCTGATAATAATGATTGTGGCATTGAGACTATTAATTTCTGTTTACAAAATGTCAACTAAATAGCTAGATTTCTCTATGAAATCTCATACTTTGGAGCTAAAGAGTTATCTGATACTGACAACAGCTGAAGTCACTCATGTAAAGACATTTTTATTTTGCTTCCTCTTATTGACATATTTTTCCTTTGGTACTATCTAAATCTTGCCTCTGTATGCAAAATGCCATCCAAATAGTTGAAAATTCATGTGTAAAGACTAAGACAAGATAACAAATAGACCCTTTGGAAAAGATTTCTCAGGAGAAGTGAGACAGCGAGACAATAGTAGACAAGGCATCAGCTTCATCCCCACTTGTGTATGGAATAGACACTGCTTCCAAGAATTATGAGGCAGGATTTGAGTGACATCAGTGAGGTGGTATTAGAGTCTTAGAGGGCTCCTTCGCCCCCATGGTGCCAGTGCAGAGTATCAAGAGAGAGGAGAATGAAAATGAAGCAAATTCAATGAGAATGACCTTCCTGGTGGAACAGAACACTGGGTGACATTTAATATTTTCCTGTATAACACTGTATCCACTTAAATTAGACAGTGTCTTTGAGCTGTTGTATAAAGTACAACAGTGTTTATCTGAGTCAGACCATATAAAGTTCAGTAGTTCTTTTTTAATAGAAGAACAATACAAGTGGATAGAAATGTATCATTGTTATTGTTTGGTTTGACCTCGGCAAAATGCCAAGCCTCTCAGAGCCGCAGTGCAGAGTTTCAACAAATAAGTGAAGAAAAAAAACCTTAAAACTAAAACTGATATATATACATATATTTACACACATTTACAACATATATATGTACAAATATAATGGAAAAACCAACAATAACTTTATCCCAAGTTGCCCCCCCCCAACAACACACAGATTCTACCACCCAGAACCCCAGAAAAACACCCCAAAAGACATTTCTTGGGAAGAACACCCAACAAAGAGAGAGAAAGAGCATCCCCAAACAAAAAAAAAAAAATCATTTTACTTCCCAAAGACCAAAACTGCTGTGACTTTCTCGGCAAGGAGAAGCAGGGCATATAGCAAATGAAGCAAGTGCAAGACTAACAATGAATACAGAGGACAGGAGCAACATGTGGGTGTCATATAAATGGCACAGAATGATTGTGCTTTGTAATGGGTTCTAATTTAACAGAAGCTTTCTACAACTGAGACAACACTTAGTCCTTTACAGTCTCTTTCCCAGTTATGGATGGTAGTGTTCCAGGACAGGAGCTCATCTGTACTTTGGCAAGTATTATATTCTGCAGGCAGAGGCATGGAAACACTTGTATGAGCACTGCTGACAAACCACACACCGTATCTAATACTGTAAATGTTTTATAGAGTCCAAATTGATTTGGTACTTCAGATTTTCAGGAGCTTGTGCTAACTGACTTACTTTGAAAGGGAAACTCCTTTTTGCCTTGATACAGCTTGCTGATGAGACACTGAGAAAAGAAGCAAAGCCTATTAAAAATCATTAGAAAGAACAGACTTGATGAGGAACATATTGCTTCTGTGAGCTGATGGGAATTCATTGTGTGGGAAGATGTTTGTGGTAAAGCAGTAGATAATGTGTTCTTAAATGAGCAATCAGGAGTTTGCCTAGTGGAACAGGCAATAAACAGAAATTGGCTATTAATCTTTGAAACTCTTCTCACTTGAGAACAATTTTCCATATGTGAAAATGCTCTTCTACACAACCCGTCAAGGCAGAAGTTAAACCCTTCATTCCTCACTATTGTAGGGAACACTGCAAGTTTCTGTCTTTGTTTCAACTGGAGTGGAGTTAATTTTCTTCTCAGTAGCTGGTACAGTGCTGTGATTTGGACTTAGGATGACAGTAGTGTTGATAACACACTGGTGTTTTGGCTGTTATTAAGTAGAGTTTACCCTAAATCAAGAACTTTTCTGTTTCCCATGCACTGCCAATGAGGAATGGCACAAGAAGCTGGGAGGGAGCATGGCCAAGACAGCTGACCCAAACTGGCCAAAGGGCTATTCCACACCATAGAACGCCATGCCCAGCTTATAAACTGGAGTGGTTATCCAGAAGGTGTACTGATTACTGCACAGGGGGAGGCTGGGTATTGGTCTGTGGGTGGTGAGGAATTGTATTGTGCATCACTTGTTTGTTTTGGGCTTTATTTCTCTCTCCTTTTCATTGAAATTATTATATCAGTAGTAGTATTTTATTTTAGTTATTAAACTGTTCTTTAATTATTAAACTACCTCAACCTACAAAGTTTGCTTAATGGTCCTTCAGGTGAGGAAACTTGGTGAGCAGCTGGTAGTACACTTGAGTTGAAGATGTCTTCACTACCACATCCTTGCCAAGAAGATGTATCTATGCTTTATCCTCAAACTCAGAGAAAGTGGCTTCTCAACTGCTGCCTAACCCAGATCACCCAAAGCCAGCTGGATGGGAGACTTTCCCCATACAAAAGTCCTTGTAAGCGTGTCCAGAGCTGCTCTGCTGAGAGCCACTTGATGCTCTCAGGATTTACACCTAGGGGTACAGGTCCTAGGTTTTTCCTCTGCATCTGCCATCAGGGTCCCTCTCTGGATATTACTTTTACTATGTCTAAGATATCAAATAGAACACACAGCTCATAAAATGGAACTGTGGCCTATTCCTTTTCAAACCACAGGCACTGATACCTTTACTAAGTGTAACATGGACACTAGAGCATCTGCTGCTGGGGTTGAAACTTGCCTATTTCCCAGTGAGGATTTTTCATTCCTGACCTTCAAAAAGTGATATACTACAAGTCTGTAACTGTGTCATCTTGTATTACTTAGCTTTGAGTATTAAAACAATGTTTCTTTTTTTCTTTTCAAGCCTGACAGAGTTTAAGAGACATTTGGACAATACTCTCAGGCATACGGTGTGACTTTTAGAAATGGTCCAGTGCAGGACCAGAAGTTGGACTCAATGATCCTTGTGGGTCCCTTTCAACTCAGCATATTCTGTGATTCTGTGATCTCACTATACCAAGTAAGACTTGTTCTGGCAGATCTGAAAGTAGGCTGTGTTTCCTAGTATTGTAACAGAGTTTCAGAGGCTCTCAAACAGAAAAGGCCAGACTTTGTTCATTCTCAGTGATGGAAAAAGATATGAAGTATGAGAATTGGGTCTATATCGCCAAAGGAATTGTGCGAAGTAATCTTCTGTACAAACATCTCGCAGATTTTGTGATGTATCATCTACTGGTGCACTGCAAAAATAAGTACTTTCATTTAAGCTTCTTTTCACAACAGAGATGTAACAGTACTCCAGTATACATTCTGAAAGAAACATGTTGAGAAATTTTATTTTTTCAAGGGTGAGACTCATGTGCTACTTTATTTTGAATATCTAATAAAAATAGTCTCCTCCCACCTTATTCCATTTTAATATCTCTCAAATAGTTTGCAGTGTTTTGAATTCTGCCACTGATTTTCAGCCAAGTTTCATATTAAAATTCAAGTCAGAATGAAATGTTTCTCCAGATACGTAGTCGGACATTAAAACAAGTCTGCTTTGTTGCACCAGTACTGCATTCTCTCATTGGCATAACTACTATGTTTAGAAGTTCTTCAGTAACATGAGAAGTCTAAAGGGAGTAATGTATTTTTCATTATTAATAATTTTCAACTGTCTGCAGAACTCTGTGCAGTTTTTCAGCTGTCTCAGGAACACAGAAACTATCAATAGAGCTACCCCAGAGAAGATAAAACTTGGCAAAACTATACTGAACAGAAGTGGGTTGGGTTTGTGGAAACTTTGTGCATATATAGTTGGAAGTTCCTGCATAACTAACACTTACTGTCTTTCACTCTTTAATATAAAATTTACATAACTAAAGTACAAAGAAATTTTTTTTTGTTAATATTCATAATGCACTGTTTTCAGCTGCTGTGTACAAAGGAATGCTTACATTAGACTTCTTAAGCTTTTTAGATAATGTCCTTAACTCTTGAGGTAATAAACAATGTTATTTTGTTTACATTCCAGTGAATGAGTTATTGCTTTGTGATGGTTGGCCAATATACAGGGGATAAAAAAATTTAATAGCTCCCCATTGGTGTAAATGTTGAGTGCAACAACCCAAAATTAAGAATTCACTAGTTCCCCCCACTGGCATCTCTTAAATTGCTCAGTGTTTTGGAGAGGAAGGAGATAGATTTCATTGTTTTTGTTCAGCAGCAGACTATTAGCCCCTTGACATGATCCAAGATGGGCTTCGGCACATTAGTGTTACTAGACTTCAAACTAAGACACCTACAAAAGCAATCAAGAACCCTGTAACAGCTGGGCCACCATCTTATTCAAGAGAAACCTAAGGCCTGTTAAAGCCTGTATTTTCTGTATGCCTGAATAGATGAAAATTCGCAGCACCGTAGAAATGGGTGTAGCTTCACCACTGGATTATGTGGCAGCTCTGGGTCACAGAGTTATTTATGCAACAGCATTGATGCAAATCCACTTTTCCCCAAAGCCTAGCAAGGTGCCGTTCCTGCTTCTGAGGATGTCCCAAAAGCATTGTGCAGAAATACTGTGCTGTGCAGAGCTGACCACCACTCTCTAGAGAGCTCATCTGCTTGGCTGACTGGAAAAATTAAATATCTGAGGTGGTTTGACTGTACTCCTCAAGACAATTTTCTCAGTCTAGCATAATCCCTTAGTGTGATATTTGGAGATCTCCATCAAAATGAGAATTGGAAAACACAAACATCTGCTGATTAATCAATCTCATCTTTTCCCTCACTTTTTAAAAAATACCCATCAGCAAGGTATTTGTGAGAACACACATAACTTAGGAAAGAGAAAGAGAGGAATCAAGATTGTTAATTTAGAAAGAAATAAGACCACTCTAACTCAGAATTAATATTTAAAATCAGTAGTTCTGATTGACTTGTGTCATATCTCTGCTCTTGTATCAGGAACACAGTTGTCAAGTTCTTCAACAAATCTTGACTTTGCAGATGCCTGTTAGTTGAAGTTACCCTCTTCCACTATCCATGACTTCAAGATGAAATCTAAATCATAGAGGTAATAGCTGGACCAGAACTTTCTAAGTCTTTCCATGCTCACTAAAGAAAAGAGAACCTAAGACTCCATGCAAAAGATTTTTTAAAAGCACCTGATGAATTGGATTAAAACCTGGATATCAGGTTCTGAAAGAAATATATTCTTGCAGTTTCAATTTAGTGTAGAAGCACTGGCTCCGAAAGTGTGACAGCAGCAGGAGAGCAGGAATCCCTATTTGACTAACCCTTGGAGAGCGGCAAACTGCTAAATACAAGACTCTTAAGAGTTAAACTAATTGATGCAAGCATGTGTAGTGTCTGCAGTTGATTTGTAAGGAGACTGGCATCTGGGAGAGAGATTTTTGATTTCAAAATATGAGGCGCTGTACTTCAGAGGACACCAAGGTAAGACTCTGTTTCCTGTTCTGTTAGTTGCCTAATGTTTAATTCAAATGAGCTCTGTGTTAGAGCTGAGCTTTCTGTATTTTGTTTTGCACTTCTCTGTAATAATAGCAGTTCTCCTGCCAGCAGAGACATCCGGGCTTTAACCTGTTTCAGGATTCTTCCATCAACAGAGAGATAAGAAATATTATCAGCATGTTTGGTGATAATAAGGTCAAAGAACAGCAGCTAAATGAGGAGATCAGAAAATGCTTCATTTGATTTTTTTTTTTTTATTTTGTTTTGCTTTGCTTTGCTTTTTGGTGCCAGGGAAAATTAAGTGGTTTATTTAAGCAGTTCAAAATCTCTGCCACTCTGGAGCAAAACTGAATGAAAGGACCTAATCCTGAAGTGCTTATTAGTAAAGTATCCTTCATACCTACTCTGCAGCGCAGCCAGTAAGTTCCTACTGAATTCCATAAAACCCCCATTCTCTAAATCCCTGTGTTATTTGCCTACGCTCATCACCTGGTGCAATGCATGAGAAAAGTTAGATGTTTCTGGAAAATCTTGTAGTATAAGTAGCAAATCAAATCACTTTTAATGCATGATCAAATATCAACAAATAAATCTATTAAACAGTCAGGAGAAGAAAGATGAAACATACTTAGAAAAATAGAGATTGTTTACTATGCAGAATGCTCTTTCCCTCTTTAATGCCATAAATATTCTAGAACTCTATTCTTTTCCACTTCTCAACATGTTCACCAGATACATCTGTTTGATAACAGATACTTTATCCCTTCAGTGAAACTCCAGTCAATGTCAGTTTATAGCAAAAATTGAAACACCTCTTTTGGATTAATTGAATTATTAGTTTATGTACTTCAAAATGCTGAGATTAACAAGGGCTGTGAATACACAAGTGGGAAAAAGGGTGCTTCTTGTCCTCACCAGTCAACTCAGCATGTTTCAAAAAGAGCCTTGTTAGCTCAGATTTTAATCCATCATAGAAGTATTTCTGAAAATGAGTAGCTCCACTTCTGGAATGACTGACATAAGGACATAGCAATTCTATTTTCTCTGATGTCCTTAACTCATGTTATCCACTTAGCATTTATTTAACTCTCCCTTTTTTCACTAAAACACTGCAGTTTCACTCTGGATTCAGAAGGCATCAAATTGTACTCAGTATATGAATTTGGGAGACAAGTAGCATTATTAACAAACAGATTCATTTCTCTAGAAAATAAAAAAAAGTTAGTGGAGAAAGAGAACTAAACAACTGGAGGGTGGCAAAAGAAGGAATTCAAGAAGTTGTAGATGAGTTACTAGGCCTTTTAACTTCAAATCACTGATTGTAATCCAGGCTAGCTCTGTATCGATAAAAAAGTAAATACTCATTGACACCATTGAGCAGTCTGTGGTGATATGAGTTAAAGATGTTGGCCAAAACCTAAGGTAAAACTCTACAGGTTACAAAACCCCAATACAATCAAAAAGCTGAGAATACCTATTAAAATGTGCAAAATTGATTTTATGGAGAGAACATAACAAACCTGGTACATGTCCTGGTCCTGTCACGACCCCAGGTGTTTCTCTCACTGTCTGATATAATGAATTGTGTAGATTGAGTGTTTTATCTTCCCCTGCTTTCCCTTAATTCCTGTGAAAGACCCCTACCCAGAACTTCACAATCACCAATTTTGTTGGGTGTAGTTACTGGCCATATTAGAACTGCCCATTAGCACTCTTAATCACTAACTGATTAATGAAGAGCCACAGAAGCATGTGTGCTGAATATGTTTTCTGTACATCCCACTCCTTAGTCTTCATGGATTTTCTTCCAACAGAAGCTCTTCCACCAGACCAATTAATAGTGTAGAGTCTGGAAGGGATTTATATCTCCTTTGTGCTTTACTTACACGTCTCTTTCCCTGACTACTTCAATAGAATGATTGAGAAAAGTCAGATAGAAAGATAAACCAAAGTTACATAAATCAATGAATTGTGAGAGCGTTGACTGCATTTTACAATCAGTAATTTAGACCAGTCAATAAATATTTTAGTGATAGCTTTTAGATCAAAATTACATGGGTTAGGAGAACAAAGAAAAAATTACGCTTTTCTAGGTTTTTTTTGTACTGCATGATTATAATTTTACATTAAATAGAAAGAAAATTTTAAAAAACTGTATTTCTTTATCATTTTTCAGTAGTAACACTAGGAAATATTGTACAAAGGTATAAGAAGAATTATAAGGATGGATGAAGTCATTGTTCTTGAGATTTGAGACAGATTTCTTCCACTTTCTCAAAGAACAAAATCATAACTACATGCCTAAATCTGAACATAAACTGCCATTTGATTCTACAACATAAACTTTGTGTTGAAAGTTAAAGAAATTTACTATGATGCAAGAGAAAACAGATTGAAGGTAATCCATCCATGACAATCTACTCCTGGATTTGCATCCTATTTACCACTCTCTTGTGCCAGCTTTGACTGGAGTAGAGTTAATTTTCTTCATTTTGCTGGTACAAGACAGTATTTTGGACAGTACTGATAACACAGGGATGTTTTTGTTACTGCTGAGCAGTGCTTCACAGAGTCAATGCCTCCTCTGTTCCTCACACTGCCTTGCCAAGTGAGGAGGCAGGGGGTGCACAAGGAGTTGGGAGAGGACACAACGGGACAGCTAACTCTGACTTACCAAAAGGTTATTCCATCCCATAGGGTGTTGTACCTAGCACATACAGCTGTGGGAAGCAGGAGAAAGGATGAAGAGGGGAACATTCTGAGCAATAGCATCTTCCCAAGTCACCATTATACGATGTATCCCTGCTTTCTTGGAAATGCCTGAACACCTGTCTGCCCATGGACAATTATGAATTAATTCCTTGTTTTGCTTTGCCTGTGTGCACAGCTTTTGCTTTCCTTATTAAACTGTCTTCACCTCAACCCATGGGTTTTCTCACTTTTACTCGTCCAGTTCCCTACCCCATCTCACTGGTGGGAGGGAGTGCGTGGCTGTGTGGGGCTTAGTTGCTGGATGGGGTTAAACCACATCATCTTACTATCTAGTATCCCATATACTACCTTTAAAGCCTACTTGTGTTTTGGCAGAGCATGTACATAAGAGTTTCCTTTAGATCTTTTGCAGCAGTACCAGTAAACCAGCAAGGCTGAATCATGAGCCACTGAAATCACTGAGCTAGAAAAACCAGCATCTTGTCTTTTGTTATCTTGTTGGAAAAGGGTGTTTTGAGTTGGTTGGATTTGTGGTTTATAGTTGGGTTTTTTCTTTTCACAAATTCAAAGTACTTTCATATGAAACATTGAATCTGAAACTCTTGCAGTTCAGTCTGGTTTGAGTGAAACCATTTCAATCTTCCAAGGTACAGATATCAGTAAACAATATGAACCCCAAATATGTGTCATTAAATCCATGGTACTGGGTAAATAACATTAGATGAGTGACTGATTAAGATTAAAATGCAGCTATATAAATTGTGATTTCGCAAGAACCTACCCAACCCATCAGCAGTTACACTATTGGGTGTCTCATTTGAGATGAAAGGAAGCAGGTTTTTGGGGTTTTTGAGGCTGTGAAAGTTTGTAGTTTAGCATTAAGAGAACTAAATTGTAGGAAGTACTCTACTTCAGTTACTTGTACTAAAGGATACCTTCTAGCCAAAAGAAAAACTATTTTAAAAAAATATTTCACTAGTCAGAGAAGAAAATAGGAGGAAGGAGAGGAAAAAGTGGGAAAAGTATTTTTTAGGCACAGTTTCACAGGTAGAATAGAAATGGCTGAAAATATTGTTAGACTTCCTGAGTGGGATAAGATTGGAAGCTGTGAGGAGCTTCCCATCGACTTCCTTGTCCTGTGGGCATGTTTGAGCAATGACTCATTAAAAGTCAGCTCCTTAATATAAGGAATTGCTTTCTCCTCACTCAAAGAGCTATTATTTGCCTTTACCAAAGATGATGTCATTAATGAATACACCTTGGTCAATACAATTTCCTGGATTCCATATTTAAGTCATGCAAAGAGAAGAATCTAACCGAAAATGCTTACATACATATACAGTCACCTGTTAAATTGCCTTAGCTTGTGTATAGGTTCTTCCATAAACCCATAGATGGTCCCACAGACACTTCACATTGTGTTCTCCATGCAGGTACATTCCCTTCCCTTTGCAATCACAGTAAGTGCCTGACAGAACCTAGCACAACTGGACTTGGAGCTCTTCAGATACTCAAAGACCACAGCAGTAAACATGCTGGGTCACTTGGTCCACTTTAAGACAAACTGAAACACTACAGAAATGCATTCTTTTTAGAACTGGAAACACAAAGCAGACCCTGTATTTAATTAGTCATTTATAGACCACCATCAGCCATCACACAAAGAGCCAAAAAAAGTCGTTATTCCATCAGAAATATTAATTAAAAACCAAACAACTAACAAAAACACACACAAAACCCACACACACACAGAGGAAAAAAACCCAAACACCGACCCTTCAACATTTTGCATGAATTGCAAAATCTAAGGAAGTTTGAACAAAGAGTAAGGAGAGGAGCAACAGATCGTGGTCTGTGGTACAAGCGAGCATGCTGATCTGACTCCAACAAGCTGCCTACAGAGAAGCACAGAAATCCACAAGCCAACAACATCCTGCTCAGCTCATCACAGTCCTCCTAATTTAGTGATTAAGAACTCCATAGGAGCTGCAGCTGTTGGCTGGACCACTGGGTCTTCCTCTCCCCAGATGAACATAATTTTGAAATGGAAAAATCCTCTATGGCAGAATCACATCTCCCTATTCAGTACAGCGTTCACCCCAGTTGGAATACAGTTCAATGTTTGAGTTCAAGAGAAAACAGCTTGCTAGCTCTAGGTAAGGTAAGGAAAAAAAAGCAGAGAAATTTCTATTTAAATCAAATCAGACTTTAAATTAAAGATTTTGCTTAGTTTTTATGAGTTCAGCATGAATACTTTTTTCCCTCATGAAATTGCTGCTGGCTACCATGTCAAGGGTGCCTCGTTAGTGGAAAATTATGGCAGTGGCATAATATGCTTCTGATTAGCTACTGTATTTAGTAAAATGAATGCAAGAACATAACCCAAGTCTTCAGTAAACCAGCTAGGTGCAATCTAGCTCTGTCAGAAGTAATAAAACCATTAGCTATTTCTTGTTTTCCTTCCTTTCTTTCAATTTCTACTTTATAATTAATCTATTTCTTGCTTCCTTTTATTTGTAAATTAGAAGCGGTGCACTAAACAGAGGAAGTAAATAAAAGAATAATCATTCCTAATCTAGTCACAGCTGCACTCAAATTAAAGAACAATCATGCAGATTAGATCCTTGAGAAACAGAGAGATTAATGGTTAGTAAGTTTGTAGCAGTACTGAGGGCAGATATTTACAATGAAACCTCCACGGTGGCTTAAAATATGTAAGTTTCTGTTCACATAATTGATTTTTAAAAAAATGTTACGCTTTTTCTGGTATTGTTGCATATTCTTTTGTACTTTTCTTGAATATAAAAGGACATTATGCATCACATTTTTAAGCCATTTTTAAAAGATCACTGTACCTATTTTTACCCCTCAGAAACAGGAAGGACAGAATCAGTGACTTGAGACTCCTAGGTAGTTCAGGTAATATTAAGTAGCACAACTGATTTTGCTGCATTTACCTTTTAAGTGTATAGATGCCTACAGGATGGCAAAGAATTGTCTCTCATCATTCTGAGCATAAATTAGGATAGAAAGTTCCTTTGTGCAGCTTTAGAAGAAAAAGATAACCTGAAGTATCAGATGCCTGCCAGGTGCAAGAAGTGTTTGGACAACTCTCTCTGGCACATGGTGTAATTCTTGGTACAGGGCCAGGAGTTGGACTCAATTATCTTTTTGTGACCCTTCCAACTCAGGATATTTTATGATTCTATCCTAAGTGATCATTTGCTAGTTGAAATCCTAATCTTCATTCTTGATAGCTTTTGCCAGCAAGGGTTAGTGAAGGGAGGTACTAATTTTTATTCTTGGAGTGCTCTATGAGTGCTGCAATCTTGTAAAAATGAAAGAAATTTATGTTTAAAATGTATTCTCTGTGAAATCTGATAGATTGTCAATATATAAAGTTTATTTAGTCAATTTTGACCCACTCCAGTGATCCTTGCTTAGGTATCTTATAACTGTCTCTCTTCTGTTATCTCTTTCATTTTTCATGTCACATTTCAAACTTAATGATACATATTCTGAACTTGGTATATGACCTTCATAATAGGAGTTGTGTTGGGTTCTTAGCACTGTAAAACCAGAGCGGAACAGTTTCTGTGAACCTTGCTCACTTCTTCTTTCAATGATATAAGTACCATCAATGTTGTGTTTAGTCATTAATAACATTTTTAAACTTTTATTCCTTCTCCCCATGCTGGTGTGTTAAATGCCCAGAACATTAAGACTCAGCTACAAGCTTCTTCCACTACACATTTTCTGCACTGTTGTCGGTTGGTGTTTTTGTAGCAGTGCACACAAGAATCAGCTCTCAAGTGAATTGTGCCTATCCCTTATTCACATCTCTATTGCTTTTTATCCTAAGTACTCTTATAAAGCCCCTTCTCATTACATTGTAAAAAGTCTGTCTTTTGAATTTCAGTGATGTTCTCACCAAACTTTTCTCTCACTCCACATAAATTGTCTGCATCAAGTCTCAATAACTTCCATTTTTTTCCCCATTTTTAATATTTCCCTTGCAGTCTTGAAATTGTTATGAAAACTTTCATCCCCCTCGTTTTGCTTCTGAAATGTCATCCCACTAAACCTTCAAGGCAATCCACAGCTAACGTAAAAGCCTTAAGAGCTAGGAAGAGGAATATTGACTTAAGATGACAGCAAGGATTGTCATCAAAGCTCTCATTTAGTTTGGAATGGAATGGTAGATGTGGATAAATGGTTTAGTGGATGAGGAAAAGGAAGTTGTCTACCTGGACTTTAGTAAAGCCTTGAAAAATGTTACAACCTATGAATCATTGGGATCATTTTACTTGATTTGGTTGAGCTCTAAATTGGTCCTTCAGGCATTGATCAGGGTGTCTATGTTGCCCTTAGGTTTTCTTTCCTTGGCATGAATTTCTCTCTGGATTGCTGTACATCACTCCTGGTTTTGGATTTTTTTTTTTTTAAATGTAGTCAAGAGGTAAATTATTATTGTTTACAAATAATGTTGCAAATCTTCAGATCTCTGTGTCACTTGTGCTTGGGCATCTGTTTACTGTCCATGGAGACTTAAAAACAGAATTATATCCACAGCCTATAGGTATCCGAAAGTTTTCTTGACTAACGCTCATAGTGATGTGTTGGGAGCAGCATGCCTCAAGCCCAGGCATCTGTGTGTTTACCTTCTTCCATATCTACTGTCCAATCTGTCCCCAGGTACAGGAAGACACATCAGCCTTTGTTCCTATGAACAAGCTGATCCTTGATCTTCCTGAATTGCCATCCTCTGACCTCCCACTTTCTTGTTACTTTTTTATATCTTTTCATGTGGGTGATTCACTTCTGAATTCTGGAGTTACTAACCTATTATTAATTCAGCACAGTCACTCCTGTGCTCTGTGTTCTTTTCTTCTTTCTCATCTTGCCTGATGTAATATCCTCTGGGCTTCCTCACTTACAAATGGGTAGTCATAGCTCAACAACAGTCTTTTGTTCAGTAAGGCAGGATCAAGACTGCAAGATTTGGTATTATATAATGTATTCTTGGACATAGTCTACAATGAGATGACAAATAATTGCATAGCTCTGTCTAGTGAAAAAAGTAAAAAGAGATTAAAAAGGAGCAGAAATGAGGATCAGGAGTTACTTCAGTCTGATTGCATGGCTATTTGGCAGAACCCAGTTGACTTGTGGAAATGCATACTTGCTTCTGAAACTAAAAATTCATTTCTCTGGATTTTGTAGCAAAGCTATCTTTCTAAGGAGCAGATAATTCCTTTCTTCACTGTAGTAGTCTGTGACTTTGAGCAGTTTTATTTACCAGGAAATCTTACAATGTTACATGCTGTATGTACTTAGTAAAAGAGCTAAAAATTGAAAGTATCAAGATAATTGAAAACATTAAACACAGCCAAACTTCCAATTATTAAAAAACTTTAATCAGGGCCTATTGGAAAAGTATTAAGTCTTTGTCTTACTGTATTTTTTCTGATGTATACTGATAATGTATCATTAGCGTGGAAAGGTTTTTCATCTGAATTGAATACAAATTTGTTCATTGTAGGTGAATCTTCTTCAAGGCACTGAAAGAGGTGAAAAACTAGAATTAACAGTGCAATAAACATATATGCATTTCCAAGGCATTTATTAGTAAAGTGACTTTTAAAAGCAAAGTGAAAATGAAGTTAACAGCAAAGGATTTTTCTGTTTATCAAAACAGTAAGTTCAACACATTCTTCCAAACTGCACATGATTTTCACAAATTCAGATGTCTTTCATCATTTCAAGTGCAGTCAAAATATGTGATAATTGAAGTCAAGAGACAACTAAGGAAATAGGGAACTTTTCAAAGTCCCAGTAAGCTTTTAAACCAATTAAATTGGAAAAAGTAAAAAGCCAGTGTAGAAGCATGTAATTAAATAAGCAAGGCACATTACAGAAGCACCACTGCAGAATACTGAATAATACACTACAGAAAGTACATTTGTGTAGGAATGCATAATGGTGTTCCATAAAATATATGAGTTAACAAGCATATTATATGCTACTCTGCCCAAGCTAATATACTTTGAATACTGTTCAGAGATACTCTGTTTCAATATTAAAAACAAAAAAATACTGTAATATACATATAAGCAGTTGAAATTGATAAATGCGTAAAATGTCCAAATCTACACCTTGATTTGTGTTAAGTTGCATAAGTAGACAATGCAGTCTTCTTTTCACTTTGATAGTAGTAGATGGCAAAGCTACCTTTAAATCCAAGGGTAACTATCAACCCTTTGAACACAAGGACAGTGTTCAATAGGATAGAATTCATCAAGATTTCCTGAAACTAACCAGTAGAAAAATCTACTGAGTGGACTAGCAAGTTCCTGAAGGTTTTAAGAAGTATTTTGGATTAGTTCTCACCTTGTTGCATGCTGGGCATTTGAAAATTACAATATGTTGGATGCACTTTGCATGCATTAAATGATTCATCTTCACAACTCTAAGAAAATTCCTTGAACATCCCCACAACTTCCAGAAGACAAGTAAGAAATGGGTTCTCAGACCAAACTCTTGTAGGACTGAAACTAGTTATTTAACTTCCTCTTATTTTTTCCAAGCAGCCATTATGAACTCACTAGGATAATAATATTACATTTAAATGTAGAACAACTGCTTTGATTTTTTTTTTTTTCCTTTAATTCAAATGCAAGTTCTTTCCTGGTAGACTCACCATGTTCCAAGAGACGCATATACACCAACTGCCTTCATGTAAATTCATGCTCTTGGGTGCCTGGTGGTCTGCTTTGGTTCTTAGAAAAGAATTCATATAAAAAGTGTTCAACCTATTTTGGAGTACTCCTTTGTGTAAAAGGAAAAGTTGTGGGAAGTTAAGTGTTCATTTCTGTTCCTCTGTTCAAATAACAACACAACAAAATATGGTGGATCATTTAACTAGCATGGCTGTTTGCATTTATTTATTTGTAATACATCATTCAGGTGGTTCTTTCTGGGTGTTCCATTCATTGTTCATTCACTGGAGCTTAAGCACTTTAATTGAGAAGCAGATTTCTGTAATTTTGTTTCAGGAAATACAACTCTTTCTGCACTTAGAACAAGACCAAAGTGATTTGATGCACAGTTTTGTCAAGAAAAAGGAATTAAAATTAATATTCCTTGAATCTTCTTTGCAATTACAGGTGTGGGGGTTTTTTCATCAAAGAAGAGGTGACTTACTGGTAAGAAAAAATGTCACTTCAAAAACAACATGTTTTGTAGTGCAAGTAAGTTTTTGGATCTCTCTTTCAAAAGTACAGTCTTCAAAGTCGTGAAAACACACACACATATGAGACTACCTCTTCCATAAAATGCTCTTGATGTCTGGCATATCCTGGCAGTGAACTTTTCACATCATCTTATGTATTATATGGGGGAAACAAGAAAGAGAATGATCTTATACAAATGGAGGAATGCAGAGGGCATGTTTATTAATTATTTTAGCAAAATGAAAAAGGGCTCACAATGTGGCAATATGAATTTGTCTGATAAGACTGAAAAGACAGTGGAAAGCTTTTTTTTTTTATTTTTTTGTAATGGGCTCCTCTCTTCCACATGAAATCAGTAATACAATTTCTCTGTTACTGGAAGGCATCCAATAGAGTTTGCTCCTCTTTAAGTATTTCTTACTGCAGGAATTGCAAGTGGTTTTCAAAGGCAGACTAAGTCATGCCTATGGGATTCCTCTGTCTAGTAACATGACCTTCTGGAACTCCAACAGAGAATCATGTTTGTTTTGGTTTTAAATCAAAGCCTTAATATTTATGAAGAGCTGGAGTTTAGACTTTCATCTTCAGAAGCAAAAAAAAAAAATTATTTTTTTATAGAGCAGTTTGGTGCTATCATGTAAAGACATTATTTTTGTAGTTATGGGACTAAAAGTCTTAGCAAAAAGAGGAATTAAGAAGGACACTTGTTAGTTTCAAAATCTTTCAAGGAATTGGTTGGGGTTTTTTTCTTCGCTTCCCAACACAGAAGTTTGGGAGTTGGACTCCAGAACAAGATGGCTTGTTGAAGCCCAGCCCCCTCACTACCTGCTCCCAGAGCTAGGTAATTATCTAAAACCTAAACAAAGGGATGGCTGATAGCTTTACATTCCAATGTCCTGGCTGGGGAGTGGACTGGGGGAGGTGTGTGTTGGTTTGGTTTTTTTGTTTGTTTGTTTGGGGGTTTTTTTTGGCAAGAGGAGGATCTCACTTTTTCCCTGGCTTGGGAGGTGGTCAGAAAGAGGTTTCCTGGTTCGTTCTTTTTTTTTTTTTTTTTTTCCCCCCACTACACCTTTTCCCTCTGTCTTCTTGAGTGCCGACCCCTGCTTGAGTGCCCAGCCGCTGCTTGCTGGGCTGGTGGCAGCACTGGGAGGGGGATCCTGGCTCGCTGCCCAACTCTGGGCACTTTGTACTGCTCTTCTGTAGAGCAAGGCCACCACAGCCTGGAATCGCTACAGGTTTGTCAAGGAGTCAGTGCCATCTGCAGAGAAGCTGCTAACCCCGAATGATTTGGACAAAAGACTATGAGAGGGTCCTTATACTG
This sequence comes from Acropternis orthonyx, assembly GCA_035583155.1. NCBI lineage: Eukaryota > Metazoa > Chordata > Aves > Passeriformes > Rhinocryptidae > Acropternis > Acropternis orthonyx. Next base: position 70,250,199 of record JAWWEU010000081.1, on the reverse strand, counting down.
CCCACAAGAAAGGTTTCAGCCCGTCCCTGTGGTCACCATTCCCACATGAGCTTTCGAACCAACACCTCTTCCCTACCCGTCTTTGCCTCACCTGAGCCCATGAGGGAGTCACTGGAGTCCCTGCCCCACAAGGCACAACGTCACCTCCTGCTGTTTGTAAACAGAACTGCTCCGAAGGACTTGATTGGTTTGAAAGTTTAGGTTACGGTGTTGTTTGTTCTGTTCTGGTTTTTTGGGTATACATATATATTTCTAGAAAAGAACTGTTATCCTCTCCTCTACATTTTCTGACTAGTCTCTTAATGTTGTCGAGAGGGCTTCGGAGTAACCAAACATAAATCAATATGATTTTACAATGGTTCTCATTTATTCAAAATGGCATACAATATTTATACTTTTCTTAATTATCCACCTACAATAAGTATCATACTATAATTGACTAAAATAACATACTTGTCGTGTTATGGTTAGTTAGTGTAAACAATACGTAAAATCACCTGAAAATCATAAGGTCTTAACTAAAATAATAATTTGTTATGCTAATTAATTATGACACTGCCTAACACTATGGCCAAGTATGCGGCTTTGCTACATTCAACATATTTCTCACACATAGTTCTGCTTTCCGGCCTTGTCTTGTTACCAACTTGCCCTTTTTCCCATGGTATGCAGACACTTTATTAAAGCCTTAAACATGTCTCATTAAAATCCTAACTTCTCAGTAAAATCCTACAGACCATGATGGCTCATTCACCACACGACCATTGTTTTCCAAAAATCCCATATCTTAATTTCAGAGGTTGTGATGGTTTTGAGGAGAGAGGGGGCCCCTTTCTAGTGCAGAAGGATTCCTCACTTTCTGTGATAGACATCTTGGTTTCTTTTTAAACTGAGACAACACTGTACAACTGTGAAGAAATAAAATACACAAACGGCACCAGCACAATTTAGGGGTGGCCAAACAGGGGACCATATTGTCACATTTACAGACTCACAATAGATTTAAAATTAGACTTAAATAAGTTATTAGTCTCCATTAAAGTAGTTGGTAATTCTCTTTTATTAAGAGTCCAAGTTAAAATGTTATCATTTGATTTTCATTTTCACTAGAGTATTTAACTGAGACTCAATAAACCATCTTTACTGTGAAGTTGTTCTGTCTATCTAGACATAAGCTTTATATTTGACTAAAAATGCTTACATTCTCAAACTTGAATTTATTTTTGTAGATTTTCTTAAAGGTCCCTGGCTTTAGACTGTGGGTTTAGTGACAATTTCTGCAAATACTTTACTTTACTTTGTATGGCAGTAGTCATTCAAAACCTCAAGTAATCCAAATTTCTGTTAATTTTCTGAAAATGCAGCTCAAATGTTCTTACACAAAAGTTTGAGGGGTTTGTTATAACTTATGTTAAGCTGAGATCAAATCCTTAGTTGGGATTAGTATACATTATTCATTCACTATGGATTAGCTTGGTATAGCACAGATTGGTCTGGTTTGTCTGCTTTAGACTATTTCAGTAGAAGTTGATAAGGATACTTATCCTAATGACTCCACCTACATGTTGTTGGGCCCCTTTAGGGTGCAGAGAGGAATGGAAGAAAGTGGAGAATATGTCTTTTTTGTCTTCTTTCTCTGCCATGCAATGCATTTGATGCCAGTGCTCTGAGTCAGGCAATGACACTGGTCCCAGGGAGACAATGAAAAATTAATAGGTTTGTTCCTATTATGGAGGAAAAAACCTCCTAACATGGTGAGCAATTACTCTGAATTCGTATTTTTGGGTTTTTTAAAACTTGAGTCCAAATCTGGTCTGAAAGCTCACAAATTAAGAAATGAGGATGGTTATAACGTAAATGTTGTTTCAACAAACAAAATTAACTTCAGTGTAAAGATTTGACCCTGCAATTCAGGTCTGTGCATCTTTATGGGACTCTGTCAAAATCCAAAGGTTCATTTTAAGGCTTGTCCAGTGCTCATTTCATGTTAAACTTTTCTTCACAGAACATAGCTTTGAAAGTCTGTGAAGATAACACAGTTTATATGTGACTACAGGATCAAATATTGATTTCTGAGAAAACAGACTTTGAAAGAGTGAAGAATAAATTAAAAACAACTTGGGTTCAATAACACTTGCAGGATTCACAATGGGAAAAAATGTGAGGTAATTAAAATGTCTCTTTCATGAGGTTTCAGTTCAAGATGCTTTCTAGCAAAATAAAAGGGCAAACAAAATAAATATGGTTAAGGTGGAAGATAATGAGTAAACTGAAAAACACCACCACCACCCCTCAATCCCCCATGGATTTTCAATAACATATAGATATATGTCTAGTGCCCAACAGGAAACACTGCTTCGAATTTCCACAAAAAGCATGTGGTGTTCTGCCTACTAATCTCAGTGGTATAAACACAGCATATGAAACACCTGAGACATGGACTTTGCAGATCAACACCAGAGATGCTCAACTGTGCTAAAAACATACACATCATAAACACCCCAAACAAGAATCTGAATCCTCCACCTCTCCCTCTCCAATAACCAACCCTCAAGAGGAACTCACCTTTACTCCCAAGAAGAGAGTTATTTCTGCACAGACAGGCCTAGTCACATCTGACTTTCTCTGCCTACACTACAAAGTGGTCCAATACAAACTGGAAATTACATCACTTTGCTGATACATTGCTCTGCCTGAGCTAAGTTTCGAAGCTGAGAGTTTTAGCTTGAGCACAGCATGACATTAGTATGGTTATCCATACAGTTTCTTGCACAGGCGTAGCTCTCACTGTTTGGAACACAAATGAAGTGAGGTGTGGGGCATATGATGTGTCTTGCTTCAGCCATGGCCACCCAGGAAGAGAATGCTAGGGCGGATTACTTACCCATAAGTCAAGAACCTGTATCTTTAGAAGAATATCCCCACAAAACTTTTCTTCTTAGGAGGCTATGTACCAATCTTTTTGTTCAGAAATACTTGAGTGTCGTCATTTGGCTGGTGTTTTTATATTTTATTATTTGCAGTACAGCTCTTGAAATTCTGCTGTGACTGCACATCTGTGTTCTCTTGATGTCTTTCCATTTGGATTACTTTTTAATGAGTTTTATATGGAAACCTCTGAGAAGCCCATTTGAAACTTGTCCACTATGAGAGAAGCAATGTGTTTCTCTAATGTTTGCTTGTATATATATATATATATATATATATATATAAAGCAAAACAAAACAGAGAGAGAGAGAATAAGCGTCACTGAAGCTAACTGGTTAAAATAAATATTTCACCAGTAGTGTCATTTGGGGAACATGGAAGAAGAATGTTGGAGAACAGCTCACTTCCATTTTTTCTAAACAGAAATGAAGAAAAATTTGGACTTTCCTTTACAATCTGATAAAGAGTGTGCCAGTAAAACTCCTGACTGGAAACTGACCAGACAATATGTGTAGTACTTCCAGCAGTCTCAGGAATATGTGATGAGCCAAGCTCCTGAATTCAGCACGGTCTTTGCTCTGCTGCATTGTTGAAAATCTGTAAGGCTGTAAGGCTCATTCAGGCTTAGAGAGGTTACAGTTGCTCTATCTGTTCCAGAAGCTGAAAGACTTCTGACTCCAATCCTGGATTTGAAAGTCCATATCATAAGGATTAAAAGGAACTACTTGTGCTGTGCAGATCCAAAACTGTCAACTCCCATTCCATTTACTCGTGCAATTGATTATGGCAGATGTAATCAAATATACAGGGTGCATAAAAGAAACCCCAACGGGTAAGTTCAAAGTCTATGTTATTAATGATTCACTCTGTGGAACACACTAGCAACTTTCATCCTGTATCTGATTGCTGAAAAAGTAGAACTTATTACTTTCAGTTTTATACATCATTTTTCAAAAGAGTATTTAATTCACTAACAAATGCATACAATGATGTTTAAAAAAATCTTTGCCAAATTAAATGTGATTCAGAGAACAATAGATACAATTTATTGTAAAAGATAAAAAGTTTTAGTATATTACAGAACCAAATGGTGTTTCAGAACATTTTACAATCACAACAGCTTGTTTCAGTATTTGTAGCTTGTTTCTTACAGATGATCTTGAGATTAGCTCAGTTGGTTAGAGCACAGTGCTACCTGCCAAGGTTGTGGGTTTGATCCCTGTCCAGGCCATTCACTTAAGAGTTGGACTCAATGATCCTTGTGGGTCCTGTCCAAATCAGAATATTCTGCAGTCTTGGAGGTCTCTTCCAACCTTAATGGATTCTATGATTTTGTCTCAAAGAGGAACTACCTGAAGCAATTCCAACATCCTTGTAAAACAGAAACCATGGCCATTTTTCCATGATTAATTTGGTTTATTCCAATTTTTGCTTCAAAATTTTAGAATTTATCTTCACAGAAAAAGTAGTTTGCATCTTCCTCAGATGTAAAATGTCATTTAACACTGCGTATGGGAAGGTCACATTTAAATCATGTCAGCTACTTTGTGTTTTACTTCCAGATTAATTGTAATAGCTGGTGTGACACATTGCAGCTGTCTATGCTATGTTAAATCTGATATACTCCTGTACTAGAAAAAATGTAGTAACATTCAAGCTGGTGTTTTGTAAAATCTTATGTAAGGATATCTAATAACAGCAATAGAGAGTTCTGTTTCCACATATCTATTAATCTCTTTTATGAAATGCCAGGTCTCCACTTATTCTCAAATCTATCTTCCTAGTTTCCTTGCTGCTATGAGTGGCCATTTGACTATTCTATATGGGATAATTGTATTAATTTACTTCTGGAATGCACCAACTAAAAATATTTTGGAAGATCATTGAAACTGGATAGCATTTAAAATTTTACATGGAAGCACTTTCCCTTATTTCAAGAAGACTTATGAAGCAAAGAAATGCCCTGCTGGATCAGAGTAGCAGCCCATCTGGCCCAATAGTCAGCACAAAAGTCTCCTTTCTTGGTTGCAGCCATCAGTTGTGAATTCTTTCTTCTGGATGTGACTTCTTCCAAGCTACATGTCCCTAGATTTATCACACTGAAGTGATTGTTGTATGGTTTCTTGCCATCTTTCCACTGCTCAACTCAGCAGGGAAAAGCTCTGCTGTCTCAATGGAGTAACAATTCCACTTTTTAAATTTAACATTCCAGGGAGTATGTTTAGCTGGTGAAAGTGCTAGAAACAGCTTTTCACCAGTGTAATTAGTTCAGAAAAAGTGTTTTCCATGGCCATATAAGAAAAAGCCTTGGAAAATCCTTGGACAAACCTCGTTTTGCTTTTGAAATGGAGACAAAATTGAAGAAAACACTAAGGTGACTCTGAGGAAATACCAAACCAATTTGTGGCATGTTGATCATACAGAAAAGCAGAGTGCTGAACTTCACAGACCTTTTAAAGTGTGTTTTGAGTTCTGTATTTAGATTGCCTCGGTTGATGCCCAATTATCTGTATTTAACAAACTGATAACTGAAGCCAGTATATAAGCTATAGGGACTCAGCACATGCATTCATAGTAGACATTGAAGCTTACAAATAAGGAAGGGCAAGTCAGGATTTCTGGTTTCACCTTAACAGCAGGAAAGAGCAGTTGGCAAAGCCAGAACTTCACAGTCTCCACCCAGCCAATGATGGTTCTGCCATCCAACATAATAGGTGATGGTCAGCACCTGTTAATCACCAGGTAAGCACAGAATTGGCTGTCCACATCTCATTTGTAGTCTGCTATCTCATCTGTCTTAGCATACAGGCTCTCATCCCTCCTAAAACTGAAAAGGTCAAATTTAAGCTTTCACCTGGAAGACACAGTACAACCATGTGGCTACAAGATAGCAGATTCCTAATGCGAAAGCACCCTCCTGGACCGCTGAAGTCACCCTTTTAATTTTTCAGTGAAGCAGCAGTATACATAAACTTTTTCATGTGAATGGATGAGATCTGTTTTATTCCATTGTTTATTTGTACATATTTCTTTGGCTGTCTTAAGCAACTACAGCAATATATGCAACAGATAGACATAGGCAGCACGTCATGCCAGACTAATGCAGTATTAAAATGTGTTCCCTCAGTTGTGTGCTTTTGACACCCATAGAATACAGTCAGAAGGTTTTGTTGGCCTAAACATACCCCAGCAGTAAACTTTCTACACATAGAAAACAAGCAGGGTTGGTTTTGTTGTTTTTTTTTTGTTTGGTTGGTTGGTTGGTTGGTTGGTTGGTTGGGTTTTTTTAAATGGATTAACCCACATTTGTTTCAAGCAGAATAGCACCCTGCTTTCCTTCTTCACTGTGGCTGGGAACAAAAATTCTTCTATACTGAAAATGACAGAAGTACACTGACACTAAAAATAAACAGAAATATTCAAAGAATTGTGTATATATGGAAGAATGAAGTGTATCACTGCACATTGATGATATATACGTTTATGCAAAAAAGTATTCAAGGCTGAAATCATCACAGGCTTGTCTATGCTTAGAAACTGCATTGTGGAGTATTGGTCACAGGGCTTCTTCAGCCACTAGGTAGCAGCTAAATAAACACAACCTACAAAATTACAGTCAAATCAATTACAGCAATCAGCTGTGAATTTTAATTTTGCTGTACCTGTCCAAAATATTTGTGTACAAATGTGTGCGAGGATGTAAATAAGATCTAAGAAAGTTTGATTGCATTTTCAGTAGTTGTGACATGCAGAGTGTTTTTACCATTGGAAACAGCATATTCTTGCATTTTGGTTTTCAGCAGCACATTCCTCTTCCTATTTCAGACTTGTTTATTTGCTGAATGTTATCTATCAACAGATCACCCAGCACATCTCATCATGTGTTTCCAAGTCCCTGTGACCTGAAATACATAGGAAGTAAGCAGCAAGGATAAAGGTTATAAAAGTTTCTAAGTAAGAAAGAGCTGAATAAATGATCATATAACAGTAAGACTTTACTTTGGACAGAATACTCATAGTTGACTCCATGTGTGAAGTTAGAGTTGCTTCTTCGATAATTTTACCATCAACTCTAATGAGGATAACTGAGACTACAAGATAGACTTGCTTGAGGACATGGAGGGAACGAATTCTATTGAATTGGACAACCTTATCCTTTATTTAGCATTTGGGTGAAATCTAAAATATATGCAATGAACAATAGTTACTAAATTTTACGTCTGGCAGGATACGTATTTCATCAAAAGCATTATATCCAATAGCATTTCTAAAATGCAGGTATGTATCATGCCTAGTGACACTGAGCCAGCCTCCTTCTTGTCTTTTTCGTCTTAGCTGAAAATGCATTTTAATTGTGTAGCCAGATCCAGAAAAATTTTGCAAGTAAACTATTGGGAAAGGAATAAGAATGGCTTGTAAGGAGCAGCTTGCCATAGGCAAGTTGTAATATCTGTGTGTAAGTCCTGACCGGGCCTTGATAGCCACATTTTTGATTCTGTTTACTGTGCAATTTCTTATGGTTTAGGAAAGAATTTTCATGGGATTCAGAAACAGTAGACATTATTGTATTTTTTTCTCTTCCTTTTCTGTATCAATTAATTTTCTAAGTTAGAGTAATTATGGATCTGTTTCATAAGATTAATTGTCTGATATAATGTATAGTTACATTATTCAGTGACTTTTTTATATTCTGTTTTGTGAATATCCAGCATATGAAGAAAAGTGGCAATGATATTTTGCCACAACATTTTTCATTGAGATCATCACTTCCATTAACTTAATAGATTAATTCTATTTATTGGTCTCTAACACGAGCACCCAACACAGTGAGCAGCTATCTTTGCTTCAAGAGGGCTGCTCAGAAAAGAATTCAAGGATCTGAGCCAATTATTTTACATCCCCATAGCAGAGAATTAGAGACAAATTGTTGAGGCCTCCAGTATGAATGACTGAATTTGCAGTGTTTGACAGCAGATGTAGCCTCTTCATGCCATAAGCTGCCTCCTTTGAGCTTAACCATGTAGACCCAAAGCCATAATAAAGGAAGGATACTGGAGAGTCAGGCACAAGGTTTATAAACACGCTGTTTTTGGGTAATCTCTACTCTGTCCCCTCACTCAGCTTCGTTGAGGTGGATGGGAAGGAAAAGCTAGGTGAATTTACCACAGCAAGTTCTGCTGGTCTTGAACCAGCATTGTGAGTGCAAGAGCCTTCGTGCCAGGCACACGGACTTGTTGTATCTCTCATAAATGCTTACCCTTGTTTGAGGTTTGAATATAGTAAACATACCATTTCAAATTACAGCTCTGTGTTGGTCCGCAGAGTTATGTGATGCATTTGTGATGATCTTTTCTGTTCTGTCTACTCTGTGCCTCAGAATTAGTACTAAAAGTATACCCCACCTCCCTTCTGGCAGCAGTGATGTTATAAATGGACTTGAACTTCTTGCCTCAGGTCTAAGAAGGTTTTGTGGACTATCAACATTGTTCAGCAGTGACACCCCTGAACTTCTGTCAAATCTCAATACTACAGCATGCTATGAAGCTGTCCCAAGGGACAATGTTATGGTTGGAATTATTTATTTTTTATTTTCATTTGGAGATTTTTTTTTTTAAAATTCAGAGATAAAATATCATCTTGTTTGCTTTCAAGTGCTTGTTTCAAATTCTTTTCTTGTTTTGTATATGAGAAAAAGAGGACAAGTAATGAGCCACTTAGAAGTTGATCTTCTTGTCTGTTTTGGAAGTCGAGGCACAAGAATGTACAAAGGCAAATAAGCTAGTTGCCTGTTGTTTGCATTTTGTTTGAATGCCCATGTCTCATGCTGTTGCTGGTGGTGGAATATGAGCGGGAATTTTTTAAATGTTGCTATTGTCAACATGATCCAGACATGATCCTGTTGGGTGAATGACTCAGAAAGCATCATACTCATTTCCTGATGCTGAAACCCCTGTAAAGTATTTATTATATAAGGTTCAGCCTTTAGATAGGATAGATTAGTTCAAAGATGCAAGTTGAACCTATTACCTTTGTCTGGGAGAGAAGGGATTCCAGATGCCACATTTACCTCAAAGATGCCTATATACAAGCAAAACTCCCTCTTATTTCTATATTGAATAGTGCTGGAGGCTGTTGCTATTCATTTGGGAACTGCCACATCCTCTGTTTCCTACACAAGGTTTTATGGGTCTGGACTTGTAGGGCTTTGTAGAATATGGTAGTCCCATACATGAGAAGTAGTATCTTTTGTGTTTTATAAGATAACAGCGTCTGAGCATCCTATAAAAAATGAAAACACTGTTATGATCTTTTCTTATGACCCCCAAACTGAATATTATGGCAGAGACTGTAGCTTTTTTAACTCAGGGAGTTAATATAATTGCAGCTTAAATAAACTAGAGTTAACAAACTTATTACAGTAAATAAAGCTGTAGTTTTATTAAGTTCAGGGAGTATGGCTGACTGTAAAGTCACCTTTGACTTTTATTTCTGTAGCAGGCATAAAGAAAATTTACAGACAAAATCTTCCTTCAACTAATCTTTCTGTACCTTTGATTTTATGTGTCCAAACACTGAAGTACATGTAGAAGAGAGGTGAACAGACAGAAGAATGACAGCCATGTTAGCTCAGTGCACAGAGCACAAAAATCCCCAACCTGTATTATTCCAAGTACTTTGCTCACTCAGGAAGCAATTGTTCTAGACCTCATTAAAAAAAATTGAACAAATTATGGCCTTTACTTCACAAAGTCCATATAATCAAAATAGGGAGGACTAGCAAAACAGCAGAGGGAAGAAAGTGAAAATTTAATAATTTGCTTAAGAAATTGTTTAGGCGGGAACTTTAAGTAGAGTTCTTGTCTCAAAAGCCCTAATTCCACTCTCATAGTGTAAGAAAATTGGGGTTCTGATCTTGTTGTTTAACATAATGTATGGCCCTGGACTCAATTTGCATGTGAACTGTAAGCAAATATAGCAGTCACTTACAGTTTAGGTATATTAATTTTGTAAAGATTTTCTGCTTTATGTATGTACTTATTTATTCTGAAACTTGAGACTTGCATTAGATTATTCTCTCTTGTGTATTCTCAAGTTCAAAAACAGCATAAATTATTTCTAATTTTAAATAAATTGAAAGCACTAATCTACAGAGTAAGAAAGGGGTTTTTTACATTTCAAGCAGAAAAATAACGAAGCAAAACTATGCAGGACTTTTCATATTACTTTTTATGTCATCCTCAATTAAAATAGAAAATTTAAAAGCATAGCAGGAAACCCTGCATTCTTGTACCATCAAACTATTGCTTTCTCTTTTTTTTTTTTTTTTTCCCATCTGTCACAATACAAACTTTATTAAAAAAAAAAAAAAACACATAATCAGGGAACCTTTAAAATTCATATTTGTTTTAAATTAATTAATCTGTGACCTTTAGGCATGGGGGAACTAATTTCTTTTGTTACCTTTTGATAATGTCTGATTTAGTTTTATTCTCAAATAAAAATGAAATTTAATGCAGAGTCATGCAGAAAATAAGTAATAGAGCAGTGGGAACATACACAAACTGAACAATGTCATCTTCATATTACAGTTACTTGTAACATTTCAGTTGTGTTTTGATTTGAACTAGAAATGTCGTAGGCTTCATCACTTTTGGGACTTAAATCAGGAAGCTAAATAAAAATAGAAACAATATTAGAAAACATATGTTTCAGGTCTCATGGAATTGGATAATTTATTAAAGTTCTCTAGGGCAATTGATGATGAATAACCACCACTTATTTTTTCTTCCATGTCTTGGGAATTCTTGGTATAAACCATAAAAAATTAGTCTTCACACAATAAGAAAGGGACAAAGAGAGAGACAAAAACTTGTAATAAATCCCCAGTTTATTATCAAAGTTGTAGAAGAGATCTATTTTTGAAGACTTTTCCCTTATTCTTTGCTTTTTTGTTGATTAAAAAATTGTTTCTTATCTTGGATATAAATGTCCTTTCCTTCATTACTTTGGCAACCCTAACAGAACATCCTGTGCCTGTTTCTCTTTGGACCCTTCAGCAACAACAATCCTGCAAATAAGTAAGCCATAATAGTCTTCCTATGTAAGCTCTAAAAGTAAGTCAGAGCACTTTGTGTCATGAAACTTTCACTCTATTTTGTTTCTAGCAGAATAATTTGAGTTCATGAGGTTTTCTGTTTTTTGGTCATCTTTTAACATTAGATGCTATAAACAGAAGTTTATTAAAGATGTCAGTCTGCACCTTTTTAACCAGCTATTTACAGTCATAATGAAAACTGGAAATGAGCATGAGCTCAACCCAAAGGAATTATGACTCAATTTCATGCATTAAGTGTTCTTTCTTACTGATTTCCCTGGAAGCTTTATCATATCCCAATCAATTCAGGTGCAAGAAAACTGTAGTGCACCTTTTTTTTTTTTTTTTTCATGAAAGAAGTGACTGGAGTGTTTGTGAGATGGTTTAATACAGATGGAAAAGTTACCTTGTACCTATCATGAGTATACTTAGAGTAAATTCCCATTTTGTGGTTTTAGCTTGTTCTGCCTGTTAAAGGGTTGGAAGACTCCATTACAGGGCATGCAGAGTTCTTAAATGTTCTCTAGCCAATATCATTGACCTGCAGCTAAGGAAAAGTTTATTTTTGTTATAAAACTGTAAATTTCATTGTTATTGTATTGTCAAAATAAAGAGTGAAGCTGCTTCACTTTAACTGCTACCTATTTTTCTGCCTGAAATAGAATGAGTTTAGGATTCTGAGAAAGGATGAGAATTTTTCAAGCCAGTGATTACTTGGTAAATTGTAAAACTAAGTTAGAAGATTTTTTCAGAAGAACCAAAGAAGGGATATGGGTGAGGATGAACTGTACTATTTGAAGTGGAAAATGAAGATTCTGACAATTTGGTGAAAAGTTTTTCATGAACTACAATCATTCCCTCTTTCAGATTATGCAATGACTGCATTAAGTTAGGGAGCGGATTCAAAAACTGTGGTCAGAAATAATTCTAGGCAAGATTGTGATGACAGTCTAGTTTAATGCACAGAAAAATTGTAAATCATTGCTACATGTCTTGTTGAAAATCTGGTTTTTGTTGCACTTGAGAACCTGATACTATTTACTTTGTTTGAATCATCTAACCTGTTTATGAACACAAACCTCATGTAAGGCAGACGTGCAGTGGATATCCGGGTAAATTGAGTCAGAGAAAAAACAATAAACAACTCTAACATTAATTAGGGAACAGGAAGCAAAATATTTTTCATGCACATCATTTGGCTTATTTTTAAGACAGTAATGACTGAACTCATCTGAGAGGACTCAGAAATAAAACCCAGAACAAAACCCACTACCTTTGAGATGATCACAGGCATCTTTGAACAACACCAACATGAAGACAGACTGCGTGAAAGTACAATAGGTGTCATGGCCTTCTTGTGATTTGGAAAGGATTTGTTTATATAAAATGTGAATGTGTGGTAATCAATACACCATTTAAAGTATGGAAAGATTCTTGTCATAAATGGAATGTTGATTCCAATGCAGAAAATTAAACCTTTATGGTGATATGAATATTTGTTACAGGTGGATTCTGTATTGTTACCATCCCCGTACCTTCCCCTTCCCCAAACCCCATTGTAAAACCCCTTTTACCATCGGCCCTTGTTAAACCTTACCCCATTGGTTCTAACCTGGGTCCCCTTTCATAGTAAAATGACCCTTCCCTTGAAAAACTCTGTAGCACCAGAAATAAATCTCTTTGTCTCCCCTCTCTCCGTGAGTCCTGTGCTGCAGCTCCCCGTCCCCTGGGAACCACATGGTGGGGGGGGAAGGGCAGAGAGCGTGCCCCCCTGGTAGTGAACGCAGCGCCCGTGCCAGGGGGACTCCAATCACCGCTATATGAATGGACTTTCATGGAAAATTTTACCAAAATAAATCCAAACATGTTTATTTAATCTTGCAAACTGGAGGCATCTCAATTTTCTCAAAGATAAATGGAGTAGAAAGAAGAAGGCCAACAGAAATCACCCAAGTAAATAATGTCTTCTCATTTTTTCCTCAAAATTTACGCAACTTGAAATTTTACAGGAAATCAGAAAACATAGATCACTGGAATCAATTTCCATTAGGTCACTAACTCCCACTTTTTCACCATGAGAGTGACTAACCACTGGCATAAGTTTCCCAGAAAGACTGTGGTGTCTCCATTTTTGGAGATATTCAAAACCCTGAATGGACATGGTCCAGGATCATTGACTTTAAGTGGCCCTGCTTGAGCAGGAGGTTGGACAAGGTGACCTCCAGAGGTTGTTTTACCACCTCAGCCATGCTGTGATTCTGCAGTTCTGGAAATAAAAATAAAATTCATATTTCCTGATATTTTCTTTTCTATGAGTTGCTATTTAGGGAGCAGAATACTAAGTCTGTTTTGCTCCATGACTTTTATAGAGTCATGCTTTTTTTTCTTTTGGTTTTTGTTTGTTTATTTTTGTTTGGGTTGTTTTGTTTTTGTGTTGTTTCAGTTGTTTGGGTTTGTTTGTTTGTTTGTTTTTAATACTGGAGAGTGTCAGATTTTGTTCAAAGACATCAAGTCTGCTTTGAGCCTTGGAGGGGGTACTAAAAAAGGAGACATTTGTGACTGATAACCAAGAGGTAAATGAGCCCTCTTTTAAAACACAGAGTAGTAATGAAGGAAACATAGGAACCTTAATGTTTAGGAAAAATATATGGAGTCCTAGAGTACTAGAATTCTTTTAGGAGAAATTACATGTTTCAGTTCACTGACTATTTAGGGAAGGGATATTTATAATATTGTTTTAAAACTGAGCACTCTTGGACCCTTGGTTTCATAGGAATCAAGTGTTAAGCCTTATAAAGAAATATAAAATCATATGGGTGTTTGTTCTACTGCTCTCTTATTTTAGAAATCCTGAGGAAATCAAATGAGTAACAATGTACACTCACCTGAATTTTTAATGTGATTTTAGTAGAGACTCTTTCACTAGCATGTAAGATACCTAATATAAGTTTAGGTAATCAGGAAAATTACTGTCTGAGATACTGCTTGTTGAACAGAAAACAAAGGCTGCTGACATTGAAACAAACTTAGAGTACATTTCCAATACAGATCTCTCAACATTTTATGTTTTCTATTTGGATTTTTTTTTTTTTTTTCAGAGTGAAATCTGTGCCATGGCCATGATGATTTTACACACTACCCAGAGATTTAGAAAGTCTAAATTAAGTAATAGTAAATAACCAGTGAAGAGTTCTCTGACAAAGGCATTCATGAATTTATAGACTTTCATGAGATATGACTGCATAAGAAAAAATATTTCTCTCAATTTCAAGCTGCTAACCTATGACCTTTTGTGCTTAGGCAGAGCAAGGTATTTTTCATGAGTGATAAACTGAAAGCTCATCCTTCTGATTGACATCTGAAGACAAAGACTAAATTGCAGTGGAGACCTACTCAGTTTCTAGTTTAATAATTATATTTTGTATTTATATCATTCTGAATTATTCAGGAAAATAACAGAATGCAGTAATCAAGTAGTAGACTATTTGTTTGACTAATTCAAAGTAATTTTACTGGACAATATTTTCACTTTAAGTCTGATTTGTGTGGTTTATGTTTACGGTGTCAAAGTCATTCCTGTATGTCATTTTTTAATTCTAGATCTAAGTATGGTGGTTTTGCTTATGGTACTTGAATCTTATAACTTACAACATCACCTGTACACCTCATCATGACTTCCTCTCTTAAGAGGAAAAGAAGGGTAGTTGTAATAAGAGACTTCCTTCTAAGGGGAATGCAGGGCCAGATATGGACACTGACCCAATTCACAGGGAAGTCTTTGGTCTCCTAGGGCCTCAGATAAGGGACATAAATAAAAAACTCTCCAGTTTAATAAGGTCCTTTGATAACTATCCACTATTGGTTGTTTAAACTGGCAGTGGTGAACTAACAAAGAGAAGTCTGAGGGCAATCAAGAGACTGCAGGGCCCTGGGACAATTGGTAGAGGGATTAGGAGCACAGGTAATAATTTCCTCAATCTTTCCAGTAATGAGGAATAACACTGATAAGAACAGGCAGACCCGTCAGGTCAATGAGTGGCTCTGAGGTTGGTGAAATTGGAAAAATATTGAGTTTGTTGACCATGCAATGATCTACTCAACACCTGGTGTCCATCAGTGCTCATCACTTTTGGAATATTAACTCTCAGGTCACAGGAGCAGGCAGTTCCCAAATATTAGAAATCAAGCAGGTGAGGTAGAAGGCTGACTTGGCTGAACAGGAATCTTCTCTTGGAGACAAGGCAAAAAACAGAAGGTGTATGCCCAGTGGAAGAAAAGTCAAGTGATTTGGGAAGAACTCAGACATGCTGTTTGCTGCTGTAGGGAGAAAATTTGTGCAGCCAAAGCTCAGCTGGAGTTGAAGCTGGACAGAAATGTGGAGGACAATGAAAAGAGTTTTTTTCAAATACATTAATGACAATAGGAAGTATAGAAATGTCATTGGCCCATTACAGGATGGAGATGAGTCATCTCACAAGGAGAGACAGAGACAAGGCAGAGGTGTTTAACACTTTCTTTTTCTCTGTCTTCAACATGGATGATGAACCAGGGGGATCTCAGTGCCCTGAGCTGGAGGACCATGACTGCAAGAATGATCAACTCTCAGCTGACTCTGAACTTATGTGGGATCTGCTGCTCCAGGTGGATCCTTACAAAACTATGGGGCCTGATGGGAATCATCCAAGAATCCTCGAAGAGTTGCTGATGTCATTGCACAACTCTCAATTTTTGAACTCTCTTGGGAATCAGGAGAGGTCCCAGCTGACTGGAAGCTAGCAAATATTTTCCCAATTTTCAAGCAGAGCAAGTAGGAGGACCCTGAAAACTACAGACTGGTCAGTCTCACTCCAGCGCCTCCTAAAGTTATGAAGATTATTCTGGGAAGTATTGAAAAACACCTAAAAGACAACTCTGTCATCTGTCACAGCCAGCACAGCCTCATGAGACTAAAGTCCTGCTTATCAAACCTGATTTCCTTTCACTAAAAGATAGCCCACCTAGTTGATCGAGGGAAGCCAATACATTTCAGTAAAGCTTTTGATATGGTCTCTCACAGGATCCTTCTGGACCAAATGTCCAGCCCGCAGCAGGATAAACACATTGTGTGCTGGGTGAGCAATTGGTTCATGGGTAAAGCGCAGAGGGTAATAGTGAATGGGAGAATATCAGACTGACACCCTGTCACTAGTGGGGTTCCACAGGGCTCCATCTTGGGCCCTGTGCTCTTCAACATCTTCATAAATTACCTGGACACAGGACTGAAAGTGATACTAAGCATGTTTGCAGATGAGAGAAAAGTAGGAGGAGCAGTTGACTCTCTGGAAGGCAGGGAGTCCCTGCAGAGAGACGTCGACAAATTAGAGGGCAATCACCAACCAGGGGAAGTGCTTGATTCTGCAGCTATAAAGGGACAACCCTGAATGTTCATACAGACTGGGGAATGAGGTGTTGGAAAGCAATGCAGTGGAAAGGGACCTGTGGGTCCTGGTCGATAGCAAACTGAATATGGGTCAGCAGTGCCCTGGCAGCCAGGAGGCCCGACTGTGTCCTGGGGGGCATCAGGCACAGCATCGCCAGCCGGTCAAGGGAGGGGATTGTCCTGCTCTGCCCTGCAGTGGGGTGGCCCCACCTTGGATATTGTGTGCAGTTTTGGGCAGCACAATATGAAAAAGATAGTCAGCTCTTAGAGAGTATCCAAAGGAGGGCAACAAAGACGGTGAAGGGCCTTGAGGAAAAGCCATGTGAGGAGCAGCTGAGGTTACTTGGTCTGTTCAGACTGGAGAAGAGGAGACTGAGGGGAGACCTCATTGCAATAACAACTTCCTCGTGAGGGGAAGAGGAGAGGCAGGCACTGATCTCTTCTCTGTGGAGAGGCAGGCACTGATCTCTTCTCTGTGGTGATCAGTGACAGTACCTGAGGGAATGGCTTGAAGTTGTGTCAGGAGAGGTTTAGATTTGATGTTAGAAACAGATGTTCTTCACCCAGAGGGTGGTTGGGCACTCAACAGGCTCCCCAGGGCAGTGGTCACAGGACCAAGCTTGACAGAGTTCAAGAAGCATTTGGATGATGCTCTCATGCACATGGTGTGACTCTTGGGGATGGTCCTTTGCCAGGCTAAGGATTGGACTCAGTGATCCTTGTGGGTTCCTTCCAACTCATCATATTCTGTGATTCTGTGAAATTCAACTTATTTGAAGTCATGGTGGACATTGAGATACTTTAGGAGACATTTTCCCACAATATCTTTGTTTGTAAAATAATATTTAGAGTATTTATGAATTGAAATTTCTCTGAAATAAAGTATCCTGAACAAGATTCTCTAAAATATGATCAGAGATGAAGCAGGCAAATTCCTTAATTTGTGTGTTTATTGAAGTTAGTAAAATACATTAAAAAAAGGTAAGTTGCCTCACTTCTGCAAAATAGATGGAGTTTGATCTATGTGTATCAGCTGAAGGGAAGTGTTCACAAAGACTTGACTCATGACAGGATCCACAGGTCAGTGGCTTAAGACACCAAGGATGCTGGAATATCTCATGAGTTCGATTACTGTTTCCAATTTAAAGATCAGATTATTTCAAAAGTTCTTATATGTGCTTACCTTTCTGTTGATGTGTTCATCTTTCTGTTACTCCCTTTGTGTTAAAAATAATTTTGGGAAATAATTATGGATAATGTGGTGCTCTGCAATTGTTTGTTTGAGTGCTTTACACAGGCACTTGTGGAGAAAGGAGAAGCTTTAGGATAAAAAAAAAAAGAAGAAAAAAAATTCTTAATTTATGTGGATGGTATGCTGACAAGTATTATTCACTATCTTTCTGTGTTGGTGAATATATTTATCTGCAGTAGGAATTTCAACATACTGTCCAAATTTTTCATGCATAAACAGGTTAGTGTTTTCAGAGTCATTCAGTGTGTGCTGCTGACAATTCTCCATAAAATTTAATAGTATGGGTACATCAAGGTTAATTAGTAAACTCTCAGTTACTGTTCTTGAGGCTGGGAAAACCTTGATTTTGATGCAATAAACTGACCTCTTTGATATCTTTGTGACAGATACTCCACTCAAAAATTCCTTTTGTGGGGCAGATATTTTAATTCCTGACAAAAATTATCTCTTTTCAAAAGACACTCATTGTGATGTTATGACTCAGTGGTAGGTAATTTCCCATATCAGGAAATGTTATTATCAATAACATTTTTCAGCTAAAAGTTTCAGCTTTCTCAGCTTCAGCATTTGAATGCAGGTCCCAGATGCCTGTTAGACCTTGTCAGCTAACCTCACAGACTGGCTCTGTGACTTACAACCTGTTTGCACTGTTATATAAATGTTCTCTTACATGACAGCAGTTATATTCTGTGATTCTGTAACCTCTTAACCTTCCTTACTTATAAACACTCATGAGTTCTATCAGTGCCTCAGTGAAAGAGAAATGGTGGGTTTTTTTCCAGAACAGGAAGAATTCTTGCAGCAGTTTGCTCATCTCTGCTTTTCAGGGCTTCCAGACCCCAGGCAGTCTGACTGGATGCAGTGTGCAGGTAACTGGCTTGCTCCTGTGAAGCACAGAGGCAGCGCCCTGGCCCAAGTGGCTCCCAGGAAGGCTGTGACCTCTGCTGCAGTGACTGAGGAATGAGAGAAAAGAACCCACAATAATGTTGGTAGGATGTCTCTGGTAAGCACAGAGAAGCTTTTTAAACCCTTTAATCAGTGTTTCTGGAAGGTTAATGTAATGTCACTGAAGGGCAAGCTCAAATCTAGGTTGATGATTATGGCATGTTAAAAACTACTGACAGATGCTATAAGAATACACATGTAGGTTTTCTTCTCATTTACTTAAATTATGCAAAGATTAGAAAACAACAAAAAGACTTCTTAAAAGCAGCACCAGAGATGATTTTAAAAAAGCATAAAGGCATTTTATGAATAATACATTAACTTTATGCTATTCAGCAAGGAGATAAGAATTACAGGCTAGCCCCACTCACAGAGAAGTCTGAGTGTGTCCTTTAAAATTACTGTCCTCAAAATGTCAGCATAGATGCCACCCATCCCTGAAGTTGCCTCAGTTCTTAGCCTAAATACACCACATGCAGCTCAGGACTGTGAACACCATCTCTGTGAGCTACACATTTCATTGTGAAGGTTTGAAAGTTTGAAGTTGCGAAGCTCAACACTATTTGTCAAATATGTTTTTGGTTTTTTCAGGACCTTAAAGCTAAGTCAGTCCCATACAATGTTGGTATCAGAGTAATTCTGGTGATGTTGGCAGAACTTGACTGATTTACAGAAGCAAGGGGTATGTTGCAGTATGTCAAATAGACAAACATGTTGAAGTGACCAAAACTGCAACCAGAGAGTTTCCTGGGGCAGTATCAGTGAGTTGTTATACAGTGAGTCTATAAAATATGCAGGTACAGGGCTTCAGGCTATGGAGCATGAAGAGATGGCTTCTTGCATATACGTAGTGATCTTAATACCCAGCTATGGTATTAAACTAAACTAGTGAAAACCTTTGGTTAAGTATTCAGGCTTCATTTGTGGGGTTGTTTTTTGGAGGTATTTGCTTGTTTGTGTGTGTTTGATTGCTTGCTTGTTTGCTTGTTTTAACAAAGGGATCTGAGTTAATGTAAAAGATTAAATTTCTTTCACACCTTGAACTTGCATCTTAAAGAACTCCACTTGCAGCTGCTTCCCAAAATAAAAATAAACCTGTTCTTTAGGAATTTGAATATCATAGGGTTTTAAGATTCGACTTTGTTTAGCTCCCTGAATTCTGACTGTAGAAGAAAGAATTGTGCCCCCTGAGAGGAGGTGCATGTGTGTGGAGCAAGTTGACTCTTTCTCCAGACTTAAATGCATAAACAGTTTAAAAGACTTGACAGATTTGTTAGGGAGAACGGAGACAGTTATTGAACTCTACATTTCTTCAAGGCTTTTCCTGTACAGTACTTCTGGTGATCCATTGCATTGTACTACACGCCTCAGGTTCTGAAATGGAATATGCAGCAGCAAGATGCAGCTTTCCTATTTAAATCACTCATATTTCCTCATCTCTTATGTAACATGTATGCCCTCTTTCATGGATCCCCGCCTTCAGGTGGCCCAAGTTTCACATGCATCCCCAGGTCTAATATTCTCCACTGGTTTGAAGACTTTGTCTTTGTTTTGTTTGTCACCTAGGTAATGGATAATATTAGACACAGGAACACAAGCAGAATTTAGGCTTTCTTCTTGAGAGCTTTTCTGTACCTAGGGTTTTGCAATATGCTATTCTACAAATTTTGAGAAATATATAGAGAGTTTGAATAGATCAGTGATGGATTAATACATTATGTCACAAAAGTGAATGCATGCTCTGTTTTATACTTGCACCTACCTGTGACAAAGCAAAATCTCAGCAAAACCACACAATACTGGCACAGAGGCTTCAGGTATTGCAAGTATATAGTAGCTAGAAACCAGCTCTTAGATCTCCCTGAAAATTATCCCTCTTACTATTTGCTTACTTGCACTTAACAATTCTGTACCACTAAATTAATTTCCCTGACTGTTCACCCACAAATAGAAAACACCCTTCTCCATTTTTGCTCACTTTTGTTCTGGTGATATTATGTGTTACTGAAGAACATATTTATGCTTCTTGCAGATCATGAAGCTGTTAAGTTGGTGATGCTCATAGCTGAATTTTAAATTTTTGTGCTACAGGTTTGAGAAAGTATAGGTAGAAAATCTTTATGCAAACAATAATCATAAATCCAGGACAGACATGGATGAATCAACTTTATTGTATACATATAATAATAAAATCCCATGAGATAACTGAAACATTTCTAGAGTGTATTTTGCCGCTGCTTTATTTCTGAAAAATTGTATTGTATGTTTCTTTGCACATGTGGGCATGAATAAAGCAAACCTGACTGCGAGCCAGATATTTCTGTGCTGCAGCTTGTGCTGTGGGCTACAGCTTCTATCCCTAGCTGCCAAGATGCAGCTAGGATGAAAATAACCTATCATTAGTGTTCCAGTTGTATCCAGAGAATATTCTTGCATATTTTCAGTTATGGTTTTAATTACTGCCAGTATGCAGGGACATAACTAAGAGCAGTCTGTAATTCAGTGACTTTTGTGATGCCAAACCAATACTTTTGATGGAAACTAGAACATGAGTTCATTTCAATAGGTTTTGGGCACTGAATCTGGTGAATGTAAAATATTAATGATTCCCTCCTGATAATTTTCTCCTTTGTTCACTCATAACAACTATTTGAATGAGCTATCTTATCCATTCCATGTTTTAGTGGTGTTTTTCCTTTGCCAGAAGCAATATGAAATCAAGTAAACTGAATTTCCCAAGAGGTTGACAAGTTCTCCTTCAGTGCATGTGTTCATTGCCTGAAAGTTATTTCAGGTTTGTATGACCTGTCCAGTTTAGAAGTATCAGCAGCTTCATCTGACTTTGTGTTAAAATGGCAAAGGAGTTGCTTCCATTACAGTATATTCTGCTGTAAGAAATACTGCATCAGTTTGCTGATATATGTGTGCTTGTGTGTGTGCATGTTTGCACAGTCATGTGAGGGAAGGATACAGGCAGTTTACCTTGCTTTCTTAGAACTTACCCCAGTAATGTTTTGAATTTATTTTAAAGAGATTTTAGAGATGATCTTTCATTTACCATAGCAAAAATAAGAAGGAACTGGTTCTGTAATATTATACAGAACTGAGACAAAGTAAGTTGCTTCTACTATGGGAGTGAGCACAATATTTCTGAAATTATGTCTAAAAGAATCTAATTCACAGTTTCCAAGCACTTTGAAAATGCTCAGTGTAAACTAAATGAAAACAAAACCAAAAACAAACAAACAAACAAAAAACCCCTAGTCTGACATCTCATTAATCTGCAAAAATGCAAGTTGGAACTTAAAATATTTTTTCTCTTGAAGGGAGTAGAGATACCTCTCAGTCTCAAACTCCTAACAGGCATTTAAGATGGTATATTCTCTCACTAATGATCATATTTTCTTTCTGAAGTACATATGACTTTCTTCCTGCATTTTCCTTAGGCCAACATTAAGCCCTCATGATGTGTTAAAAGAACTGTAGGCACAAAGAAGTTAAATAACAATAATAATGATGAAGAGACTCAGGACCTGCATTATTTGCCTCACGGTATTCTAGCTATGTGGACCTATAAAACTGACTCTACCATGAATATGGACTGGATAGAGGATGTGGAAGTCCATCTTTCCCTGTAGTATGTCAACCAATAGGAACACAAAAGTATCACCTTTCTCTGGTTTATTTAAATATTCAAAGCTATCAAATTGAAAAGTTAGGCCAGCTGGAAGTTCTTTACTCAGCCTTGTGAGGAAGGATGGAGAGAGGAAAGAAATAACTCATCCCTGCTAATCAGCATGGGAAATCCATTGCTGGTGAGCTATCAAACTGAGAAAAACTTTTTCAATAAAACAAATAAGGCAGCCAGAACTTAGCATTCCTCCTTCTTAGTTAAAGTCTTCTGTATCTAAGCCTGTATTTTGGAAATGTAGACTTTTGCAGCATAATAATATCTGATGGCCAGAGTGTTAGGAAGGTTAAATGCTCTATCAAGGTAAGAGGAAACTTTTTTTTGAAGATATAGCAGAGTAGCGAGAATAGATGTTGCTGTGATTTTGAGGAGCAGACTACCAGGAAGTGTGATTTTTTTCCCCCCTCTTTCTAATGTAGCACTGTGTTTTCCCCAAAACATTTTATAATTTCTTCCCCTTTGTTTTTATTGCATCATCCTCTGGGGAAATGCAGTTTTAAAGCCAGAAGGATGCTGGGGAGCAGCCAGCTGATATTTAAAGTGATGCTTATCCACAGCAGGAGCAGAGGGGAAGAAAGAAAATCTGTAACAGAGGCTCTGTCATCCAATGGAGACCCAACTGTACCCTCTTCTCACTCTACAACATCATTCATGCAGTTCTGTCCAGCATTGCTTCCTGAACAGTTAGAGTTCATCAGCATGAGCAATTAACATATCTTTTTGGAAAGAAGCTCTCCAAAAAAGAGATGATCCTTTTTTATCTATGCCAACTGACATACAACTTGTTTTTGTGTATGCATCCCTCTTCCATAACTAGTAATGCTTACAAGAAAGCAACTCTTTGCAATCGTTCTTGGTTGGGCTTAATCGTCTTTCAAGTTGGGATTCCCATGTCAAGCAGATAGACATTAGGTAACTGCAAATTATAGGGAATATAGGAAAAAACAAGAACACACTGATTTAAATCTGGGACAGAGAACCTTTGAGAAAGCCTGGACAAAAAAACATCTTTTTACATTATCTCAAAGTGGAGCAGAGTTTAATGTGCTAAGAAATCATTTAATTCCTTTAAATGGCATGCAGTAACTCCCAAAAAGGGTTCTCTCCTGCTGTTATCACACATGAAAAAGAAGTTTACCTGCTGTAACAAATTGGTAGTTACACAAGAACTTATGACTCCTACCTCAGGAAAATATTCTTTTTTTCTGGGAGCTACAGGAAAACTCTCTGCTGCAAAGAGTCTCTGAAACATAGCAGTGTTTGCAAAGAAAACAAACAGCTGTCCATTTTTAGTGAGAATCATCCAGACCTGTCATGCATGTGGGTCCTATTGTGTAGGGTAAATTCGACCCTAGAAAATGTGTCTTTTTTCTGATATGAGAGTTCCTGATCCATTACAGCTGTAAAACTCAATATTGTGCACATTACTGCTACCAGGGACTGAGCCAACACCTAGTTTGGCAAAAAAATACTTACAAATGCTGACTCTGTGGGACTTGGAAGGAGACATTTGGGCAAATACACTGAGAATTATTCTGTGTCTATTGCCATACATGAATGAAAAGCACAGAAGTAAGGACCATGATTCTGTTTTCCTGGCTGTCTGAAATGAAAGTGCATGAAAAGTGAATAATTAACCATTTCTGCTAAACTACTGAATTTGCAGCTGCAAAAAAACTCTATCCAGATTCTTCCTTGTTAATTTTTAATGAATGACTATTGCTTATGATCATTGTAGATAATTTCTAAACATTATGCAGAAGATGCACCATACCAAAAAAAAAAAAAAAAAAAAAAAAAAAAAAGGAAACACAAGCTTCTTAGGCAAACCTTTGATATAGTTTTGAATAGTGTAATACAGTGTAACACTATTAGCAAAACAAGTTGATAAAATTAAGCATCAGTCATGCAATAGTATAAATTCAAATTCCATTAACCTTACTGACTCATGGTTCAACAGAAATGCAGACCAGCTGAAAAAAGTCCAGAGGATAGCACTGAGAATGACCACAGTTCCGGAAAACATGACCCACGAGGAAAAGTAGAATTAATTAGCTAATGAAGAATAGCTAATGAGGGATATAAATCCAGTAGATAAACATAATACGTATCAGGTAGCTATGCAGGGATAAAAGAGCTGCTTTTCAGGTCGAAGGTGAGAAAAAATTAAAAAGGGGTCATGAATTACAGCAGCAAAGGTTTAGGAAAAGCATTTTGAGAATAACATTCAAGCATAAGAATACATAAGAACAACAACTAGCCATCTGAACATTGGTTGGAGAGTTGTATGTCAGGGATAATTTGCATGCATAGAGAGAACTGAAGATGCTTGAGGGCCCCTTCCTATTTCATGGCTCCTCAGGGGAGTGAATTCTGGTTTTATGTGTCTAACCTCAAATAAACCAATGAAGAGTATCAACATCTCCTATATTAAAATATCAAAATATATACAGAACCTTGAGGAAGTGAGTCATGTGATTGCTGTTAATTCCTGTTTAAAAAAAAAAAATTAAAAAAAGGATAAAAAATAGCAAGAAGTCAAAATCAAAAAGTATAACTTGACAAAACCTTTTTCCCCCCTCTCTCAAGAACCCTGCAGTGAACACTATCTCGGGTCTTCAAAAGAGTTATAAAGTCTACTCTTTTGATATACTTCTTTTTTTGTCAGCCATAAGAGAATTTGTCTTCAGTTTCACCTTTCCTGCACCACTGTCACATTCCTACAGTTTTTCCCAGTTGGGGCATTGTGCAGAGATCATCCACGGGCAGTACAGAAGTGGCAAGAGATGCAATGAGCACCACTCCCATTAATCATCACAGAAAAATCTGCACATTTATTTCTATTTAGTAATCAGCTGTAAACATGCCAACTGGCTAACATAATGAAAAATTATATATTTTTGTGTTGAGGTGAAGTTCAGAATCATCCTGTGTTTCTTGTGCACTGCACGTTGCCAGAGTAAGAGTTATTCACATTGCAATAATTTTGGAGTTATTCAGTTGAAGAATATAACAAAGCACATTCTATACACTAATCTGTAGCACTGCTTATGCTTGGTCATTGACATCTGCATCACTTACTTCTAGTCGTCTCTGTGAAAAAAAGAAGCAAAGCAGAACAGTTTTTCCTTATTTTCAATAAATTTTGAATCTAAGCATCATTTTTCAATTCAGCGGTTTGCAGTTTATCTCAGCTCCAGTCTATTTCTCTCTGCCACATACAGACATGAAGTAGGAAGGGGCTCTCAGGCATCTTCAATTCTCTCTATGCATGCAGATCATCCCTCACAGACAACTCTCCAACCAGTGTTCAGATGGATGGATGTTGTTGATTCTCTATTTTTATGTTGTTAGCTGAACAGGTTATTGTGCTGGTTTAAAGGTAAACCAGTGGGAGAAATGAACTCAACTCAAAAGAGATTACAAGTCAGAGTTACAATTTCTAAAAAGATTACAATAAATACAATGATACAGAGA
The DNA here is from genome assembly GCA_035583155.1 of Acropternis orthonyx. Taxonomy (NCBI): domain Eukaryota; kingdom Metazoa; phylum Chordata; class Aves; order Passeriformes; family Rhinocryptidae; genus Acropternis; species Acropternis orthonyx. Next base: position 70,224,392 of record JAWWEU010000081.1, on the reverse strand, counting down.
AAAATGGGTTTTAACCCACAAAAGAACAGAAGCATAACCCAGCGCCCTGGGGCACAAACAGAATGTTGTTCATTAGCCCCTGTGCTGAGCACCTCATTGTCTCCCTGAGTGCAAAGTACAGAACAAAGAACAGAGAACAGAAACCCTGTTGATGAGGACGATGGTCAGAGTCTGGTTGAGAGTGACAGTTACAGTCCTGTTGAGGTTCTGGTCCTTCTCTGGATCTGATGAGTGGTAGCAGAAGTCCCAAAACCCAAAGATTATATATGCTGAGGTTCAGGTGGGAATGCCCAGTACCTCCTCCCAGTGTGGGGAGTTATCACCAATTGGTGATTTAACTCAGTGAGTCACGGAATATTTTTGGAATCTGTGATGGTCTGGGTCATTGCAACTGCCTATTGTGCCAGTCACTAATGTCCCATTAACAGACAGAACCCCTCAGGCTGGGTGTGAAGGTGCTGATGCCTCCCCAGAGGGGAGTTGTCACAGTTGAGTCACTGGTATGAATACAGAAACATTCCCCTGCCTCACAGGGTTCTTTAACACCCAGCTTGTAGTCTGAGGTGTCAAGTGTGCCCTGGGCAGCTGCTGCAAACGATCCATTATTAACAATTCATCAGAAATGACACAGAGGGTGTAGAATACACAGTTCTGGTTATACCCTCACACTGATAAACTAGTCCCAGCCTCTGTAACTAGGACAGTCATTTAGAGCATTTACAAAAATCAAAAATCTATCTTCAGCTTATTTAAATAAAGATTCTAATGATCAACCAACCTTGCAATGCTTAATTTTAGAAGCTTCACGAATTATAACTTCAGAATTTTCCCATTAAATTCTTCAATACTTGACTTCCAGGAAAATATCTCGAATAGCTATTTGCTTATCCAATATTAGGACACACCTTTTTTTGAGTGAGTGCAGCAGAAGGAAAAAATGTGATGACTGGAGAAATGTGATTATTAAAAAGTGTTCAAAGGGAGTTGGACATTTACACTTCTTCAATGAAGATGGGTCAAGAATAGTTGCTTGTTTCTACTTGCTTTTAATCCCCTTCTTGAGAAGGAGATATTCACATTCATTTTTTCTCAGGGGGATTTGAATTAAATTATCTGTTTTAGCTTGGAAAAGTCTGTTAGCCCCTATTTCATTGTTCTGTGATACTGATATAGAAGTCTTGTAGCCTGACATTCAAACACTCGTGCAGCACAGACTTTCCTTCAGACTAAAAGGTATAGTTATGCAATGGCTATTTAGAGTCTAAACATTGCTATTAAGTATGGAGTTTAAACTTATTCATACAAAGGAGGAAGACATGAGAAAAAAACTTGCTTCCTAAATCTCTAGCCAGAAGGAATGCAGTAAGAAAGGATTATAGACTGATGAGAGGGATCAAGAAATCATCTTGGTGGGGGATGAGGGGATTGATTGAAGAACAGTAGAATAACTCCAGCTCTAGATCTCTATGTACTTGGTTGTAGAGGTGAGCAACACTGGTGTCTGCACAATCCACAGAGGAGTGCTCTAAAGCAGTGCACAGGTGGGTTTCCTAAAACATGAAAAGCTAAGGGCAGCATACAGATCCACCAGGAGCCCAAAGCTCATACCAGAGTGACTGCCAAGATGTGGACAGGGTCAGGAGGAACATCAGGCAAGCCCCTACATCTACAGAAGTAGCCTCTGGGGAGCACTAGTGACCGGGATAGGGTGTTGCCACAACCAACGCAGCTTTGCAGGCAGCTCCAGTGGGAACATGCAGCTATCCTGGTGCCAGCTGCAGTGTGTGCCCTCTTATGCCAGGACTGGCTGGCAGCAGTGAGCACCCCTGAGGTGCAGCCACGTGCTTTCTGGTACAAGACATGGTCTGACAATAATAGCAGTGCTCAACTATTTGAAAATCTTTTTGTTGTGAGGCTAATGTATTTGACTTTTTCCTTTCCCCCCAGCTCCCACACTCTACATCTATCCCTGGAATAGGTATATGTATTTGTCTGTGGTAGCATTTAACAGAGAAATATCTACAAGTGAAGAAGCAACCCATTATTTTTTAGTTTACTTTTTTAGAATAAAATTTGCTAAATTTGAATGTGAAAATATTCAAATGGGAAACGAAAACATGCGTAAATACACTTTTTGCTACAAAATATTTTTGACTGGTTGCATTAATCATACTTTTGATCAATTTTGTAAATAATTTTGCCTAAATTGAGATATGATTTTTCAGTGAATAAAATATTTTATTAAATAATATTAATATATCCTAAATAATTTAACATACTTCTCCATATTTCTTCATTTGCAGTAGAAGAGCTTATAATGGATTGTATTAAATAATTTCAAGAACAAGTTAAGAAAATTCCTAACTTGACAAACAAGCTGAACTTAATGCAAAGCTTCTATTTCATGTGCACTATTTCAGCTTTATGTTAAGAGATCAAATGTCATAGATTGTATTCCTCTGAAATTCTGGTTTGAAGGGAATCATTTGCACATTAGTTGAATTTGTGTGTTCATCCCAAACCATCAATCCCACAGTCTTTACATAAAGTTAGGCTTTCTCAATCTTGAATAGTTTCTTGGGACAAATAATTTCAGTTCATTTATTCAGTGTTGCTTTGAAGATTACAAAGCTATCTGGCAAACGTTTGTCTTGTTCACTGTAAATTGGTGCTTTTATTAAAAAGGGAATAATTACAGTCTGTTTAGCTGAGGATGAATTATTTGTTCCTCAGTCATTTGGTAAATTGAACAGAAACATGCACTTCAGAATTTACTTTCTCTTTTTTGTTTTAATATGTCCTCACCTAAATGAAAGATGGCAGACAAAACCAGACTTTGGATAATTGTAACTAAGATAGGCTTCTAAATATGGGATTTTAATGATTTTGTAACAGTTTTGCCATTGATTTCAAAAGAGCCTCTATAGTTGAGGAATGACAGAAGATTCATACATTTACAATGTATTGCCATATACCAGGTGAGTTTAAGCAATAGATTCAACAGAGAACACTGCATTTCTAACAGTGGTATAATTAAGAACTTTGAGAACATTGCTTTTGAGAATAAAATAAAAATAAAATTTTATCGTATTTTTTTCCCTTTACACTCCTTGGACTAAGCTTTCAAGAGATTGAGAAGAACTTAGGAAACAGAATTGGTATTTCAAAGAGGAAGCTGATTCAAATGAAGGTCTAAAAGTAAAAGGTCTAAGAGATTCCAGAAAACATCTCTGCCTGAATGGAAAACCCAGATAGTGCCAGACAAAATTATGATTGCTGCTCTGTATGAAATAAGTTAAGAGGAAAATGTACAACTCAGGAATGTAGCAATGGCAGAGTGAGAAATGTTGATGTCTCTATCCAGCCATAAGTTACAAAGTCTGATCACTGTTTTTAATTCATTTCAGAACAGCAAATGTATGAAATTCAGACAGGAAAAGGTAACATGTATTTGCTGCCTGAATTCAAAGAAACAATCTGAACATTAAGCCATACTGAAGATGAGAAATTTACCAAACAAATTCAAAAAGAGGAGACCCCTTGGGCTAGAAAGCATGGAAAGAAATCAATAAATGGCCTGGACTTAGACTGAAATATTCATGAGAGTTTGGTAGCTTTAAAAAAGAACATGTGTTTTTGTTTTTTTTTTTTAAGAAACCTGTTCCTAATTGTATCTGCCATTAACCTCTGCAGTGTTGGCTTGGAAACCCTCTTTAGGATAGAAAATGTCACATGATGAAGTCAATAAAAGACAATACAGAGTGAAGCCTCCTATGGAGTTTGACCTTTTCTTTAAATGGCTTGGGCTTTTAAATTTTGATTGAAGTTTGTCTCTGGTCTAGGGAAGTGCTCTGAATTAATAGGAATAGTGAGAACTGCACCATACTGATTATTTTGTGCAGTATAAATTTATGTTTAGGTCAAGATTTTAGATGCAAGGCAAGGATTGCTTTCCTGTATAAGACTCAAGCCACTCTTAGATGCAAATTGTTCGCTGAGGAAGAGATTGTGTTTTGCCCAATGTCTATGACAAAGGTTTTTGGATTCCTTCAAATAAGTATATCAAAGACTTGATATGAAATTCAGTGATTAAATGTGACTGTCTGCTAATTTACAGATACTTGATGTGCAGAGAGAAACAGTTTGGAAATCACATATGTTTAAACAAAATTTTGCTTCATGACACTGATTTTCTGAAAGCATTACAAAGGTTTTAACTTGCTATTTTCATTAATTTTGTGCCACTATGTATGGAAAATTGTCTCTGGGGAGGTAAGACAATAATATATGGTAGAAAATAGTAGGTAGAAAATAATATATGTTTTTTAAATGTGAGAAGGATTTTTGTGTTCAACTGAACTAAAACATCACTGACCTTTAAATTTCTTGCTTACTTAATACAAAGTACTTAGGTACTCTCATATAGCAAGCAGTGGAAACACATCACGGTATATATGATAGTTACAACAAACATACAATATTTCATCCTTGTTTCTCTGTTCTTTAATTGAAATGTAATTACGTACCTTCCATGACTCTAGCACAGAAAACTACTGTCTTCTGGCTCAGAGTGATTTTAATGACTTTAATTCAGAAAATCACTTGGTTGAATGTTAATGACCTTGCTAAGTGTCAATCATGTGGACTTTATACGAGTACAGGTGGAAGAAAAAAAACTGATGACCCTCAAAAGGTTCTTGCTATACTCCATGGAAGAAAAACCTTTTCAGACTGATAGCTAACTATATAGAGAAATGCTTCTAAGACCTATTTTTAAATAAAAAAAAAAAAGGACTTGGCAGTGGACTTTGCACTTCCCAACAGATGAAAGCCATGCATATAACTACACTTTGAAAACTTGACAGGTAAGGCTGAGCTCTTCCCATCAGTATCTCCTCAGCTGAAGACAGGGCTGCTTTCCTTCTCTGTCTGCTTTTCAGGGCTTCTCAGAGCCTCTGTGGATTTCACAGGGGATTTTAGCTGCTCCACCAGCTACAAGAATGTATCATTATAATCTGTAGTAAGCAGAGGTACTGCATTTTGCTGAAGCATTGTCATAAGGAAACTATGACTGTTACAGGTCACTGTTGCAACTTTCTCTTTTTTGAGTTTGGCCATGATGTGGTGTTATGCTTATAACTGAATCAGTCTGTCACTAGGCTGTGATAATACATATAGATTTAGTAACAGAAATAAGCTAGTTCACTCCTCTGTTTTACTATTCTCCTCCTGTTTTGATAAACATTTCTAAAATTATAAAGAAAACTTACTCATAGGCAGAGAAAAAAGATCCTTGTTTGATCTCTTTCAAAGAAGTTATGAATTTTATTTGTTAAAGAAGGGAGGATGAAACAGCATTTGTTAGGAAAACACATAATATGATTTAATTATTCTTCATGTATCTGAGTTTGAAGACAGTCAGAAAAAAACACTCTAGAGGTCTCAAAATAACTTGCAAAAGAAGGTCTATTTCATATTATCAGCAAAAATTGTTGGAAACCATTGCCTCTCTCAGAAAGAAATCTAAACCAGACAGTTCTTCCCAGGATGTAATTATCTGCCATATAAATTTAGAGTAAGCTTTTAAAAGCTTTCCAGGGAGATGAAAAATCATTTTGGTTGTTTTGGGGTTTTTTACAAGTTTTTTCATTTTTCTCTCATATTCTATACCTCATTCATTTTTTAAAGTTCATTTTTCTTCCTTTTACACTTTTTTAGTTATCTGCAGCAATTCACAGTATGTTAATGGTATCTCACACTGCTGTATTGATATATGTTTGTCCGGGCTAAGAGATCCCTGGAGGGATTTTGTCTTTGTTTTCTGTTTTCCATTACTGGAAAGGAAATGTAACATGCATTTAAATTGGCTTTGTTTGCCTTGCATCCCATGTTTACAATTCTGTGCCTCTTTCTTGCAGATGTGAGAAAGAAATCTCATCACTTTTGCCCACACAGTGTCACAGTAAAATTTACTCTGGAGTAGGTGACCGACTGAATGAATTTGCCCAAAAGCCTTCTGACATCCCAGTTTACATGGCTGCAGAGACTCCCTTCCTCATTGAAGAGTCTGCTATACGGCATGTAAGGATTCTGTGGTACTTTGTTTTTCCCTCTTGTCCCAGAAAGTTTGGGGCTCCATTAAGGGTTGTGTAAGCCTTCCTGCTCTTCTAACCTCTTCTTCCTTGCTTACAGGCCTCTGTGATAAAGTCTAAGTAAACTGCATCTCATAGACAAGCAAAGATATTCCTGTGTTTTCCTTTTCATTTTACAATTTTTATTAACTTTTCCCTATATAACTAGAAGGTTTTCCTCACCTTTCTTCAAGCATAAGCTCCTGGATGGCCTAAATTAATTTGTCTTATACCCACAATCTCCAAGATCTCTTTCTCCTGGGTCTGTGACCAAAATCAAAGGAAAAAAAACCACACCAATGCAGTGGTTTTTTGAACACAGCATCCACTTCTCTGGGCATTCCTGTTTAATTTTCAAATGTTTCAAACTGCCCTCTGACCTCTCAATTAAACATTCAGCTTCAAAAAAAATCTTTGTTGTACAAAGACAGATTAAATACTACTAATACATTAACAAATTTCAGTCTAACTTGAGGCCTTTGGGGATTTTCTTAGTTCTCAAAGATTATATGCTTTCTTCCACTTTTATCTAGACAAAAGCCTTCCTCTGAGCCCTTATAAATCTTTACCTCACTTTTAGGATTTAGACCCCCACCAGTCTTATCTATTTTGTTGAAGTAAAAGCATCTCCTAGCCCAGGTTGTTCTCTCAGCCATCATGTTCTGCACCATACCATGACAAGGCAATTCAGGTGTTACTCTTCCACCATGGATACCCCTTCTCTGTTCTGTTCTTTTTTTATCTACCAAGGAGTATGGGCTTCTGAACACCATAAAGACATGAGCTACTCTATTTCATTTATTGCACTGCTCTTACATACCCATTCAACCTTTCTTTTTCATGAAAGTCTGCTATGACAGAAAGTCATCAACCTCTGTCAGAGGCAGCCATAAAATCTGTACCTCAGCAGTAGAGAGGGAAATGATTTATAGGGCATACTTTCTCCTGAAAACCAAAAAAAGGAGACTCTTCCAGAATTTATTAAAAGTAACCCTTCAGTGAGGACTAGAAGTTCTGAGTAATGACCCAGACCATTTCTGCTGTTCAAAAATAAGAATTGGTTCATGCCTCTGAATTTTAGAAGACTTTTTCTTTAAGATCTTTGCAAATAAAATATTTCTGCTTTCCAGTGGGTCAGCCTCACTACCAATACAATCTTCTAATTCAAACTTTTTAAAGTACCAGAAGTCTTCAAAATAGTAACAGCAGTTGCAGCAGTTTTCATAAGATGAAATGGGTTAGTCTTCTCACCCATATGTTGATAACTGTTTTAAAGAGATTATCAGAAAATAAAATAACTGCAGACACACCATGACTCTTCAAAAGCCTAGACTTTTTTTATTTTCTCTTTCTGTGCCCACTTCTTAGGGGAAACCATGACAATTTTGGATTGTGTGTCAGTGACAATGTGCTTACCTCAAGGAATTACTCTTAGAAATTTGTCCTTTCATCTAGTCTTATCCTGACACGACTGCTGGCTATCTCAGTCACATGTCACATGACTTGGTGCATCTATTTTATGTCTTGTACCAGATTATGACTCCAGGATTTCTGGTTATTTTCAAAAAACTCCTATGGAGGAAAATAATTCACAAGTAGCTTAAGCACTCCGTATAGACTCTGTCCAGGATTAGTCCAATATCTCTGCTAGGAACCTGTGTGCTTTTATGAACTACCAAAACGGATGGAAGCCATGAAAATCCACTGTGCAGCTACACAGTTGGAGACTACCTCTATTAACAGAGTTCAAGCTGGTTTGGGCTTTCCTGAGGAACAGCTCCTATCTCCTGTACATGAAATTACATAGAAGAGCACAGGGCAATATAGAACATGACAGCAACCATATGGAACTGAGATGGAAGTGTTTATACATGTGTATGTATGCATGTGTATGTGCAGAAAATTCAATAAGGGTTCAAGTAATCTGGTTTTCAGTAACTGCATGTATGTAAGCCCCTCCAGACATAAATCATGCATCTTGAACAGTGGCAACTAAGCACACAACGCTTTCTGTAAAGGTACTAAAGAAATGATGTCATGGTAACAGTAGCAGTAATTTGTGAACTTGTCATATGCACAAAATGCATAATCAGAGAATCAAGGTATTAAGTCAAACATTACAAGGAATTTGATACAGAAGTAAAGACTGGCATTCTTATAACCATAGATAGGAAACACAAAACAGCTGGATGCAAACATAGGTTTCATAACTGTAAACCCTTGGGAATGTGAATTTACAACACTGAATTACTTAAGTGTTCAAATGTTTGGAGTTTATTTTGGACTGTATGGTTTGTCTATAGTTTCTGCATCAAAGTTGCAGTCATACTATGGTTTCTGTAGGATTAATGCTCCCTCCTACTTTGACATGTTCAGATGTATGCATGCCCCTGCCCACATTATCTGTGTCACCAAAGGGTTTTAGCCCCCAAATTCCACAGGAATAACCTTTTTAAGGCATGTGTTATCCAGCACTGTAGAATGGTACACACACTGGAAACAGGACCCTGACAACTGCTGTTGGTATCTTCTTTAATTCAGACAGTAAATAGCTCTGGTTTACAGAGACTTGTAGCAGTCGGGGCACACACGGGGACACACATTCTCCATTTCAGGGTTATGAACAGAGACCTTTATTAAAGCTACATTTTACAATATATAGGCTTACCAAGTAAAACATTACAGCTCAGGGGCTGGGTTATGCTAAGGATGGGACGGAACATTATAATCAAGAGAATACATCATGTTAACTAAGGGGGGACAAGGAAGATAGAAGCTATTCCACATTTATGGCTACAAGATAGGAAGGAACAATGGATGTTGCAAAACTGATTTCAGTCCAGGCTGAGGCACAACCTTATCACCTCTGTGGAGACTGAAGCTCACAACCTTGTCAAATGCAAATAGGGCATGTCTAGGAGAGGGGCCATCCTATTATGATTGAATTAAATCTTATCATCTTGGAGGTTTCTGGGTTTCTGCACTTTTCCATATCCCTACACAGACTCCTAACTGATGGACTTCGAACATGCTAATCTTTGTGCACATGCAGCACTAGTCACTTTACAACATGAGTCAAAGAAGTGTCCATATGACTTTTCCATTGGAATAACAACAATCACCCTCAGAAATTAATAGACTGGAAGAGAAAACTCAAGCCAGTTAGTAAATTTCCATCTCATATTAACAGTTGGTTATACCCCCACTCTGAGAACTTTTCTGAAATACTGAATTGAAGTGATTTGATGTCATACAAAACAGCTGGATTTTGACACAATGCAACCTTGGGCTGTCACTAAATGAAGATCTGTCAGTATTTCTGACTTGGTTCTCTATTTCTCATTCAACTATAATGAGACATACCATTTTCAGGCTTTCATGATTAGACAGCTGGATGAACCAGATCATTTTTCTGCTAGAATAAGATGCTACTGCAATTCTCACATAGATACACACTAAATATCATTATGACAGAAAAGTGAATATGATAAACTAGAAAAATGGAGATAATTTTAAACTTCATAATATAAAATGATCTCATGATCTAAGGTGAGAGAAACAATGGTAGTGCTGAAAACTTCTATGTTCAGGAGCATATAGAGAGCGAAGAAAAAACATGTTGTTGTTAGAAGTATCATCTCTGCTGTATTTGTATTCAAAGGTAATGAACAAAGGAAAAGACCAGGCTAACAGTTTATTTTTTTGGCATAAAACAAATCAAGGAAGTTACAAATTCAGGGTTATGTTTTTTGGTTTGCTGGCAATGTTTAATTCGTACTTAATCCTAAATGCTGTTGTATGTCTCTTGGAGAGGTATTTGTAGAGGGATATTAACACCCAGGAGATTGCAGAGTCACTTGAAATGAGTGCCTCAGAGGAGTCTGAACAGACAAGCACCTAAATCTACAAGCAAGTAAAAGAAAATAGATTATTTGGGAAAGATGGGATGGGAGAGAAAAGACTAGGACAAGGACCATGATTGCTGCATTAGCTGCAAATTAATAATCTTTATGATCACAACAGCAATCACCTGAAATAGAAATTAAATTAGATTTAAATTGTTATGTACTTAAAACCTTTGCTCTCCTTGTGCCATTTTAATGGAAAACATTCCAGTTCTGCACATTTACACTATCTTCAAGTAAGTGCAAAAGTATCATTTGCCAGCAAAATCAACATATATGTGGTTTTCAGTCTCCAGATTGACTAAGAGTTCTCCTATTCTTCTAATTCACAGACATGAGGAAAAGAGGCAATCTACCAAGACTCCTGCTCTCAACGCTAAAGACTCTTGACCTCAAATGAGTAAGATTACAAGACAATCAGTACTCCAAAATAAAATGCTAGGTGAAAATGTATTAGATCAGTTTTCCACTGACCAGTGCTTACATTTGCATATCACAGGTGGGTTGGAAAATGCTTAGACAGATGGTCCCAAAAGACGGTGATCAGTGTCCTGAACCCTGGACAACAAATGGAGTTTGGGAATCATTTTTTCATATCTCCATCACTAATGAATGTTAATACAGAATACATCACCCACACACTTCCAGATTTTAGTAAGCTGAGGGGATGGATGTTGGATGGATGCAGAGATTTGATCCAGAGGGATATTGGGAGACCCAAAGAAAACTCCTGGTCCAAATACATAAACAAACAAGTGTCTTCATATTGTTCATATGCTAATTTAGTGAACTAGAAAGAATCAAAGAAATGCTTCTTCCAAAAACATCTGTGGATAGGATGTAGAAGTACATTGCATTATTTTAAGCATTTTGGTGAGTGTTTTGAGTGTTTGGTGGAATTTACTGCTGCTGTAACATAGGGAGATGATGCAGGCTAACATCTCATAGAAGCTTCCAAAGTTTAATTGCCTGACTCTTTTTTTATTTCCAAATCAGCATGCAAAAATATACTCCAGTGTTTTTACTGTACTATGGATTTGAGGTTTTGAAGGCACAGAATAACTGCACCTGAGCACATGTAATCAAGTCCTTCTGTGAATTATGCTTGTGTATGTAAATGCAGCATCACCCTTTGTACAGTACCAGCACACTCACACAACTCTGAGGGACTGATTAAGTGTTAATAATCTGTTTCTTTGGCTTCTCCTTCTACCCAACTTCCCACAGCTGCTCCTCTGTTTCCAGCTACAGATGTTCAAGTGCTAAGTATTATCTCTATGCTTGAGTAACATGGTCATGGGATTCAAAGAGATCTCACATGGTGTGCATTTGAACTAAAAAAGGGCCTGTGAAAACTCCTGGTAGAGGGTTTTTTCTCCCATAGTGGACCTGTGCAGCTTGTTCACAGCTCTGCCTGCCTTCCTATATTACTACTGGGGTTTTATATGCTCATTATTGATTTCAGTGAATGTTTTCTTCTGACTTTCAAAATCAACCACCAGAGGATAATTCAGCTCTCAAAAATGTTGAGAGGCGGACATGACTGTAATCCTATCTGCGGGGTGGGTGTAGAAGAGCAGCTGCAAACAGAGCATAGAACATGGGGGAACTGTGCAGAAGAAAGTTTTAAAATGCATATTTTTAATGACAGATCAAAATAATTTTTATCATATGTTTAAAAGAGAGACTGGTATCAAGTCTTTTTTGATGGTTCATTTCTCTGAAGAGATGGCACTAATATTAGTATATCACTCTTATGAGTTTATAGTTTTCTGCAGCCATGGCTGGTTTTCCAAAGCAAAAACCTTGACAGCCACCACTTTTGAAAGAAACATTTGCTCTGCTTTAGTTTTTAAAATTTAAGAAACAATTTAGGCAATGTATGTTAGGCAATACTCCTGTTATCTACGACTAAAAACATTGTAATATTAGCATATTTTCAGACATGAGAGAGCTAGGATTCTTTGAATGATTGTAACACTATATGATTTGTTTTTTATTAAATGGGAGCCAGAGACACGTATACATCTTTTACTGTACAAGTAGTTAAATGTACATACACCGTCTCTCATTTAAAAAGTGCTCTTGTAGCTTATTTTACCTTTTAGTTAGAGCAGGCTAATGTACATCACCTCTTCAAAGTTTCAACTAAGTTGCTAAACTATCTTAAATCTGATGCTTCCAGTCATGTAACATCATCCCACAATATGAATGCATAGCATCAAAACAAATGTGCCTTGAGAATGCAGACCAAAAGCAGAAATTTGGAGGTGAGTGATGGCTATGGGTGGAAAAAAAAAGTGTGCTTAGCTTCCCTTTGTTATAACCAATATTGCATTTTTGTGACCACATCCAAAGAAAAATCAAGTGTGAACCATTGTATGGATAACTTCTGTGTGAAGAGAGTAAATGGAAAGATAAATGGGGATGAAAACAGAGAGAATGTGCAGAGAGAGGGAGGACACAGAAGAGGAATAGGCAGACAGACAACTGGGATGAATGAGGCAGTATGCTCTGTAGGTAGCTTCTCTCTACTGTTGCCAGCCTCGATTGCTTTAACTCCACCTGTGTAGGTGATGGAGAGAGATTCCTATGTCATGGGCATTTCCAACATGGAAAGGTTCATGAAGGGATGCTGAGTGGCTGCCTCCCTGGGATGACTTAAAGATTACACATTTCTGGCTGCAGCTGTAGAAAAAAGACCTTATCTGGGGAGATGCTGTTCTCCCATGTCAGCCTTTACACAATTTTTCTCACTGCTCTTGCACTATAGTTATGTCCTTTAAGGGCTGGGTGTACAAATCCTGTCTGTGGCAGGAGTTACTGCATGCTGTATACTGGCCCAGGGATCAGTATTAAATAACAAATATTTTTGAATCCTGGCTTGCATTATGTCTTGATAGGAAAGCAAATCTCACCCTTTCAGCAGCAAACTATTTCATTTCAAGCATGCTGCTGGTAAATTATGTTTTCCAACCTGGTAAATGTGGGATTTTCTGTGCTGCAAGTTATTTTGTTTGTCTTCGTTGTTTGTGTTTCAGCTTTATGAAGCAATCAGTCTGGGGAAGGTCCTAGGAAAAATTGATTGAGATTTTTCTTCTAATATAGGTCTTTATAACAATAAGTCTATAGCAAATCCCAATGTGAATGTAAAATTACACTTCACCCTGGTGCTGAGATGTTGAATACAGATAGTTGTGCTTCTGCATGCATGCTGTATTCCTGTACCTCTTTATAGCCGTTCACTTTCCAACGAATGCATAGGAGATGAATAAAGTTTGAGGGGTTGTAGGAAATAGACTCTTGCATCAGATACAAAATCCTCCATAGTCTTCCTGGTAGTTGACTGGAAATGTTCATTCAAGTAATTTCCTTTCAAACATTACTCTTGGGTGCAATGACTGACTTTCCTATAGCCTCCATAGCTTTAAAATGCATCTGTATTTTAGGCTCTTTGTTTAGTATATTTGTTTTTCAATCCTCAGTTGCAATGCTTGAAGATGTAAGAGCAAAATTACTTTTACTGTGTCTCTTTGTATTCTTTTGGCATTCTTCTCACAGGTTTTTTCTGACAAGTCATATGGACTTCTAGGACATTTATTAAAATCTTTGTGTCATTACCATTGTATGAGCTGCATTTCTTACAGGTTGCAACTTTTTCTCCTGTTATTTTCCTTCATCTATTCTAAATACTGATTTTTATTTTTCTTAATTCTTGATGATGGCAGGACTTTTGCAATCAACTCCATCATCATTTCCTTCCTGAAAATAAGATCATGAAGAAGGATATTACCTGGAAAAAACTATTTTATTTAGGACAGTTTATTAAGCCATTCATGACTGTGGCTCAGTTTGGTTTCAGTCCTTATGTTGTTTCCATTTCTTAAAAATTATAAGAAGCTTAGAGAATATAGCACAACTTTGTAACACATATTAAAATATAATTATGGCATAGAAAATTTAGCAAGGCAAAGGAAACCTGGGAAAGTGAACCAAGAGGGAATATTTATGCTTTTGCTTCCTTTCCCTGTTCTTATTTTGACACACACACACAAGGCAGAGCAACTTTGTGCCACAGAAGGAACAAGAGTAAATCACACTAAATCACAGTCTGTGATCATGTAGTGAAAAATAAAAAGCTATCAGTTCAGCTGCCAGAATTCTGTAAGGTTGCTAGTACAGTTCTGTAAGTTTGCTAATTAAAAAACTATTTAAATATGACTCTGAGAAGTTAAAGGAGGGTTGCAAATCTCTGGTAGCCTATCTGCTTTCCTACAGCTACTGTGCAGTGTGATGTTTCAGAGAGGTTTGGAATCAGCAGCCCTTCCACTTTCTGTGGCTCCTGAGTCCCATTGGCTGCAAGGCAAAGCAGAGGCGGAGAGTGCCCTGAATATTTTTCTCTTCTGCACACTGTAAAAGAGGCAGCCTGCATGCTCTGTCTGACAGCGAGACTGGCGCTTGCAGTTTGAAATTAGTTCCTTCTCTGCAGTGATCGCTTGGGCATTTTATGCTTGCCTCTCTTTAATGGAAAGGAACAAAAAAGCCTTGCAGCATACCAGTGAACTAAACAGGAACTGACCACAGGGGAGAATCTGATGCAAATGTAGAGACTCTTGGGACTCTCTGATATAAATCACCAAGGTAAATATGAAGATGATCAGAAACTGTGTCTGTGAGAGTGTAAACCAGTATTTCTGAGTTTGAAACCGGATTTTGTCACAGTAGTCAAAATGTTCTGAACTGCTGTCTGCATCAGTCCTAGCTTATTTTGCTTTTTTTCCTAAGCTGAAAAGCCAAAGGTTTTCAAAGGAATGCAAAAGGAACAGGAGATTTAAAATCAGGAAGCTGAAAGGGAATCTCCAGAACATGAATTTCACCCAGCACCGTGGGACACTCCAGCCACTCCATTTCTGGAACCACAGCTACAGACTGCATGGAGGTGCCAGCGAGCCAAATGCAAAGGGCCACTCCTCGGGAGGCTGCTACGAGCAACTCTTTGTATCCCCTGAAGTGTTTGTGACTCTGGGCATCATCAGCTTGCTGGAGAATGTCTTGGTCATTGTGGCAATAGCCAAGAACAAGAACCTCCATTCACCCATGTACTTCTTCATCTGTAGCTTGGCAGTGGCTGACATGCTAGTGAGTGTATCTAACGGATCAGAAACCATTGTCATCACGCTGCTAAACAATACAGACACAGATGCACAGAGCTTTACCATAAACATTGACAATGTCATTGACTCAGTGATTTGCAGTTCCTTGCTTGCATCAATTTGCAGTCTTCTCTCAATAGCAGTGGACAGGTACTTTACTATCTTTTATGCTCTCCAGTACCATAATATCATGACGGTAAAGCGTGTAGGGGTTATTATCACATGCATCTGGGCTGCTTGCACTGTCTCAGGCATTTTATTCATCATTTACTCTGACAGCAGTGTTGTCATCATCTGCCTTATTAGCATGTTCTTCACTATGCTCATTCTCATGGCATCCCTCTATGTCCACATGTTTATGATGGCTCGGATGCATATAAAAAAGATTGCTGTTCTTCCAGGGACTGGCCCTATTCGCCAAGGGGCCAACATGAAAGGGGCCATCACCCTCACCATCCTGATTGGAGTTTTTGTTGTGTGCTGGGCTCCATTTTTCCTGCACCTGATTTTCTACATCTCCTGCCCCTACAACCCTTACTGTGTGTGCTTCATGTCCCACTTTAACTTCTACCTCATTCTCATCATGTGCAATTCCATCATTGATCCACTTATCTATGCATTCCGGAGTCAGGAGCTCAGGAAAACATTCAAGGAGATTATATGCTGTTGTAGCCTGAGAAGTTTTTGTGATTTCCCTGGTAAATATTAAACCAAATGGATAGATATGTTACTGTGTACACAACATGCAGCACAGGTTTCCAAGCCTTCAGATCCTCTTTCTCAGCAGAATTTGGTTTAAATCTTTAAGAGTGAGCACCTCTTTCTGTTTCCTCTCCCTCTCATTCTTGTAGCCCACATGCATGCCATTCATATTTCTGTGTAAGGTTTGTGATGCCTACAGTTTGTCATTTATTTGCCTGGAAAAAGAAGTAGCACTTCATACCAATTTGTAAGAATCAAATAAATGTAATTATTAATGTGAAATACTAACATGAGCAGCTATATATTCCAACTGCTGACAAAATAAATAACTTGCCTGACTTGCAGTACACATTGATTGATACTGTTCCTTATTCTGTGGAAATAATTATAGTTATCCACAACTTAAAATAGAGCATATGCTTCTATATTAGTAGATTAGAGGTTCTCTGGAATTAGAAAGCAAAGTTTTCAGAAAGGTTAGTGAAACCAACAAATTGTATTTATTCTTTTTGAACTCTTTTTGTTCTACTTCACAGCAGCAATTCTGCTCTTTGTTACAGTTATTGCCCACAGCAACAAGATTTTTCAAACACTTGCTACGCAGACAATTGAATGCTTGGGCTTTGGGCTGGATTTTGTTTTCCAGCTGATGATGGCTGTATGTCTGAGAATACCTTTCTGCAAAGTTTAAATTGCTCCCTGGAGCATCAGTTAGCTGTGGATATATTTGCTACACTGACATCCAGGTAGACTGGCTCCCTCCATTTAGCCATGAAACAGATACAGTATTAACTTTGACAATGCCAACACGGGTGTAAAGATTCACTGAGAGATTTACCTTAGGAAAATAAAGAGAGAGCTTCAGTTTGAACATTCAGTCCTTGTTCTGAGGGGCCGTGGGGAGCAAGGACTCTGTGCTTCCAATGAAAACACAACCTTGTTGGAAACAAGCTGCCTTCTATTCTGAAGTGTCGTGTTAGCAGACGGGATCCACTGCCAGAATCTTTACACGGGAGTCAAGGCATGTGTTAATTCAATCTCAGCACTCCAGACCATACTGTGGAGCATATGGGCTTTGTAGGGGAAATACTATCACATGGAACGAGTGCTGACTGATGAGTCTGCTTACCTCTGCTCTGTATCTGGCAGCCCTGTGTGCTTCTGCTGCTTGAATTCAATTCACTTTTACAGGCTTCTAATTGATGTGTTCTCAGTTTCACTCTGAAATGCTACCCTCTCCACAGGTTATAATAGGGACCTCAGGTCCCTGGTATTAGCACGTTTGGAGGCATTTAAAGTATAAATGTGAGTATACCAGATTTGGTGAAGATGTTCCTTAATATCAGCTTCTATGTAAGGATACAGTAAAATCAATTTATTTATTTCCAGTAAGTACAAAACACAGTGGAAACTTGTAGAAGATCTGTCAATTTCTGATTTAAAAACTCAAAATTAAATATAGAACACAACTGAGGATTTAATGCTAAATTCTTGATTTTACTGAGATGAACAATGAATACATTAAAACAGGATTAATTTGCTTGTTTCCTCAGGTTGCATATTCCTTCATTAAACAAAAACATACAGTGGAAAGCTATTCAAAGAGACTAATGTTTGCTACTTGGAACCCTCCAGGCAGAGGCTGATCTTTCAGTTGTGGGTAACTTTTCAGGATATTGTAAAATTGTGACAAAATTTTGTCTGTTAAAGAGCATGAAAGACTGGGGCGGGGGAGGGGGGGATGTTGGTCTCAGTATTTCTATTTCCAATTTACTTACAGGGAGAGCAAGAAAGTAATTTGGCCCAGCAGCAGAGAAATCAGGTCTCCTATACCCTGCTCTTGTACTTGTGACAATCCATGTACTACGCTGCTTGCAAAACACCCTTATTACCTTTTCTCAGCTTTAGTAAATGATATTGCCTCATCATAACGGTTGCGGTGTAAAAGATGTTGAAATATATCTGCTACTTTAACTCTGCTTATTTTCTTCTGGAACAAACTATAAAGATTTCAATAATACATTCCTACCTGGTTCCACTGGGTAGAGAATAAAAAATGCCAAAGAAGGAGAATTAAAACTCCAGAGGAGTAACCAATGATTGTATTTAAATTAATAGTCTATCAAAAAAATCACTGGACTTTAATAAAGACCTTTCCCTCACCCACAAGACTTGATACTATCTATGCAAAAATATTCAAGCTATAATGAAAGAAATTGTTGGTGTCAGTTTGAACAAAGCCCAAATCTTACTTCATCTTTGTTTTACCTCACTTTCCATAGTTGTTTTAGGGATCCAGATTTTCCTTTGCAATCTGTGGATGCAGAGAGGACCCAGTGGAAAGTGGCACAACAGCAAGATACTTCCTCAGGTGCTCTGCATATTACCTGGAAAGTCTCTGTTTCTCCCCTTAAGATATACAAGGACCAGACATCTAATTTAAACATCTCTGAATTCTGAAGAGGCTGTGCTTCTACAAGTTATTTTCTGAACTCCCAGTTGATTCTTAAAACTAAGTCTCTTGGGGATTTTTTTGCAGTGTTTGGGTTTTGTGGGTTTTTGGTCTGTTTGTTTTTTGCAACCCAAGCAGAAGAGAAATAATTAATTTGCATCAATAGTTTTCTTGTAGTTTCCAAAAACACACTGTGTATCTCTTTTATGCTTATTTGGACTAAGAGTAGTCAAGATGGTTGTGACCCCACTATGCTCTAAATGTCATTTAGAAATCTAATTTTTGAAACCAAGTAATTCCAGAGTTTTAGCAGCTCTGTGCTTGCTTGCAGCACTTTCCTGTTTATTTCATAAAGGCAAAGGTATATGCATCTTTTCTTTAGTGGAGATTTTAATTGAAGAGGACTTTTTCATTTCCTGTCATCATATTTGAGAGTGTAATTCATTGAAATTGCTGGAAAACCTGCTACATAGATAATTTTCCTATGCTCAGATAGTCTGTTCCTTCTGTATCAGTTTGCCGAATCAGTTTGCCAGCCATATAAATTAGTGTTGTGAAAGATAAATAAATTAATCAAGTTTGTTGAAGAGTGGGTAGAGTGGAGGATTATTTTCCACACTCAATTTTCTGGAGCTTTGTTCTTCTGTTTGAAAATCTTCCAAGAAAATGTGATTTCTTTCTTTAAATAACTGAGCCTCTAATCACTTTAGCACTTATCATTCTAGTCATGTTAGGTAACAATGGCATGTTCCTCTGTGGCAAGGAAATGGTTTTGTCTCCACTTTACAGGTGTAAAGATTTACGTTTTCCCTTCTGATGGGCAAAGAAGAGGTGAATGGATTTGCTCAGCCTTCTAGAATATAGTCTTTGCTTGAGCTGAAAACTGATGGTAGTGTTCCCCACACTTTTCACATAACTGACTGTATTGTAACACACAAAACTTTTGAAGGAAATGTCTTTCTTCAAGGAGGATATTTCTTTAGCTTTGAAGTTGTTTTTGAACAAAGCAAAGGACACCAAAAAGCACTTAGGAGGCTGGAATTGGTCCCGGTAGATTTTGAGTGATGATCCACAATCCCTTTTGCAACTGAAACATGCTGTTATCTGGAAGAGAGGAGAAATAGTCTGATGGACTCATGTTATTGAATGTGCAGTAACAATGATGCCTTCAGTTGTGCCTTCAAAAGATATGCAGAGTACACATTATTCTGAAATCATGTTATTCTAAAATTATTTAGTTGCTGTTAAAATAGCCCTATTATACAACGTATTCACTGGGGCCTCCCTCATGCTCAAACTTAATTCTGGTGAAGAACTTTGATCCTGATGTTATTTATAATATACTGTGTTGCATATAGGCTTGCATAAGGAATTGCAGTCTCAATTCCACTGCAAGGAGCTCTCAGAAAATATACCTTTAGGCATGAAATCTTGTTTGTCCAGAAAACTCAGATTTGAAATGAATATTCTGATTCCTTCCACAATATTTCAAGTATCCTAGAGTTTTGTCTTTGGATAAAACAGTTCTCTAACTTATTGGAAAAAAAACAAAAAAACCCAAAAAAAACCAAAAAAAACACCCCCAACAACAAAAAAACCACTTCACATCATCTGATCTGTCTACTGCTAGTACAGATGCTCACTGTCATATAATCACGGTTATGAATTGACCTTACTTGGTTTTTTAATTTTTTTCTCTTTTTCCATTCCTTTGCTTCAAACGGTTCTCTTCACCTATCTGTTTTTCACATTTTTTGCCTATTCTGTTCATTGATGAAAAGATTTTCAGACCATCCTCTTTGAGTTTGCAATGTAAATGTCTTCATCAGTTTTGCTTTTATCCATTTTGTTCCCTTGCAAATATTGTAATTTGTTTCAATTTTTTCCCTTCGTGTTTGGTATATTTCTGGACTGCCATCAGTCTGACTTGCCTAGCTCATTCCCTGCCTGTGTGGTGGGTTTGTCTTTGGCCGACAGTAAAACCCACACCCAATGGCTTGCTCATGCCCCACGTCAGTGGGATCAGGGAAGGAAATAAGAAGAACAGGAATGAGAAAGCTCTGGCTGAAGACACGGGTATCACTTACCTCCTACAGTCACAGATGAAACAGACTTGGTTTGGGAATAATTAATTTAGGCCAAATTAAAATATTTACTTAATGATTCAGCTAGTGGGAAACAAATGCAAACAATAAACCAACACCTTTCTTCCTCAATGCTTCCTCTCAGCTACAACCTCACTCCTTCACTCTCAACTCCTCCACCTCCTACCTTACCCAAGTAGCACAGGGGTTTGGAGAATGGGCAGTTGAGGCCAACCCACACGAGCTCCTCACTGCTGCTTCTTTCCTGTTTCCCTGCTCTACCCTGGGCCCTTCCCATGGGCTGCAGGGAAACACCTGTCCCACCGTGGCTGAAGCGCTCAGCCATGCCCTGCAGTGAGGCCTCTGGAGCCACTGGAATCGGATGTGTCCATCGCAGGGCAGCCCCCCCAGTGCTGCCACCACCACCAGGGAACCTGCACTGGGTACAACACGGCAGGGAATGTGAGAAAAATTTCTCTTTTTATTAAATTTAGGAAAATGACAGAGTCCGTGAAGCAAAGAAAAATAACAAGTAGGA
>JAWWEU010000081.1:70161480-70203327 GCA_035583155.1 Acropternis orthonyx | reverse complement strand
AAAAGTATACCCCTGGGTTAGTGTTCTTTGTTTAATTCCTTTGCTTGTAATAAACCTGCCTATTTATTTCTCATAGGAACAACACTGTAAGCAGCATTTCAGGTGAAGTACCGTAGCTCTGTGCATTTTATTTGAGTTCCACAGAAAATTCTTCACCTAAATTGCGTGCCTCTTTCATGTCCACAGTCTTTCCTGTGTTTCGGTTTTGTTTTTTTCACTGCAATGAACTAATCTTGGAGTCTTTTCTGATGAAGAGCTCTCACTGTAGAGTTTCAAAACTTGTTATCAACTTCTTAATAAATGTCTTTGAACACTGTACTGTTAAACCGTATCTCATTTCTATTATTTCAATCCTCAGAACAATACTCTTTCTCTAACTGATATCCAGATAGTCCTTTCTGTGGAAATGACAGCCAGACTTGTACCACCGAGTTCCGTCCCTGGCACATCCCTCTGGATAGAGTCCTGCACAGATGAGGTTGCAGCCCCCCTGTGATCTAAGGATCCATTGTAAATCTTGCACATATAGTGCAGTGCACTGATAGAAGTCATTTGCATAGTCTTCCACATGGCAAAAAGAAAACAAAAAATCATGTAGGTGTGTAATTTGCCATACCTCACTGTTTTTTAAACAAGCATGCAACAGCTTATTAGACCTTTATTCTTTGTAAAGAGCAGCAGGTGAGTAAACACAGAATTCCAAACACATTTGGAGCCACTATCAGTACAGCATAAACAAAACACTTTATTCCCTTAATTAGCTGCATCAACCATTTTGAAGTGCGGATAAATTAAAACATATTGTGAAGATAATATTTGCTATAAAAACATATTCTCTTGCCATAACATCTCTTTGTAGTTCTGAGATTTCTTCTCATACAAACTCAGTTATCAACATACAGATTTCAACATACACACCTCAAGTACATCATAAAAAACACCCAACAGGCTTTCTAAGGCTGCCTTCAATGCAGCCTGAAAGCTGGTTTATTTAAAAAAAAAAAAAAACAATCAAACTGGTTTTGGCTTGAAAGGGGACACAAAAGAAGGTAACTGAATTAAAAAAATAAATAAATTAATTAAATTGCTACTATTGTGGTAATCACTGTCCATACTTGCTCAATTTTTCCTGCGCCAAGGGAGTCTGAAAGCTTTTTGGAAAATAGGAATTATGCAGATATCTGTCCAGAGATTTAACTACCTGTATACAAACCTGCCACATTCTGATTGACTCCTGGGTTTTTGCATTAAGACATTGAAAGTTTTCTTACAGTGTACACCATACATTATCAGTGATGTTTAAAATTCTCTGAATACATATACAGCCAAAAAAAAAACTGGAGAAAAGCCTGGCTCTGCATGAAGAAAAACACAAATAATGCAGGTTGTGTAGAAATACATCTTTACTTATTATCCTTACGTTTTTTCTGGTGAGATGAGGTGCGTGTAATTGCTTTCCTATTATTATTTTCAGCTTCAGCCCTGAAAATACAATGCTCACAAGTAATACAGACAGCTTAATTTCCCCTCTAATACAAGGATGGTGCTTCTCTGTCAGAATTGTTTCAAGGCCAAATGGGATGTTATTCCATGAAATATTAAAGGTATCACTGGCAAAAATTACCCTTATTTGTGAAGTGTGTACCAGTGTACACAGTATCATGTAGTTTAGGAGCATTCATCACCTAGCAGCTGCCCAAAGCAAAAGATGGAGATAGTGAAAACTTTTGAAGGGTCAGCTGAATCAAGAGGTGGCCCACTTTTGTTGCTTTTCAAAGAACTCCTTTCAGATATGAAGATCTGCTGGCATTACAGGAACTCAATTCCCAACAACTGGGAATTTCAAGGGAGGTTAAACTATGGTTTTGCACTGTGAATTTGGTACTGGCCCCATCATGGAGAATGTATATCAGTGAAGCACCCATTAGTCCTGCAGGAAATCAGGTATTTCTCACTAACTTACAGGAAGCAAGTGACTCAGGCACTTCCCTTCCCTCAAAGCAGAAGATAGCACATGTCTGGCTCAGGAGAACTGTGCAGTGATAAAAACGTAGAGGTAAAATCTGAGTAAACTAGTTTGATATTAGTTCAGGTTATTTTATAAGGATGGTTTCATGCCCTTACAGGTCTTGTTATGGGCCGTGTTTCAAATATATCTTTGTACCAACTTCTGAGTGTGGAACTTTATACACCATGTGCACATCAGATGATACATACATTTTTAACCAAATTTTACCTAGTATTTCAGAAGGCTTTACCTACTTATGAATGCAGTCAGAGAAAACTTAATATCTGATTTTGAATGCCATAAAGTTAGGATCCTTTGTGTATCTAAATAGTCTGAATATTCAAATATCCTTTGAATATTCATATATCGTGGTCACTTTATGAAACCTCAGTCACCTCTGTCTTAGTTACGGAACACAGAATTGAAAACAGTGCACCATCTGATCCATTCCCAACTTTGAAGAGTCTTTTGATCTCAACTATTTTAGTTCTGAAAGGAATGTTGTTATTGTCTCCATAGTACTGAAATGTCCATGATGTTTTAACACCCCAGAAACTACGGGTCTGTGAGTGTGTCTTAGTTACAGCGGCTGGGACCAGTTTATCACTTTGTGAGTGTAACCCAAACTGGGTATTCTACACACTCTATGTCATGAACTGTTAATAATGGCATACCTGACACCTCAGGCTACAGGCTGAGTGTTAAAGAACCCTGAGAGGCACAGGAGTGTTTCTATCTTCACACCAGTGCTCAGCTGTGATAATTCCCCTTTATTGCATTAGCACCTTCAAACCCAGCCTGAGGGGTCATGTCTTTTAATGGGCCATTAGTGACTGGCACAATAGGGAGCTGCAATGACCCAGACCATCACAGATTCCAAAAATATTCCATGATTCACACAGTGAAATCACCCATTGTGAAACTCCCCACACTGCGGGGAGGTACTGGGCATTCCCACCTGAACCTAAGCATATATAATCTTGGGGTTTGGGACTTGGAATACCACTTGTCGGATCCAGAGGAGGACCAGAACCATAACAGGACTGCAACTGCAACTCTCGACAAGACTGTGACCATCATCCTCATCAATAGGGTTTCTGTTCCTTTTACTTTGCACTCAGGGAGACCACGTGGTGCTCATCACAGGGGCTAATAAACACTGTCCTGTTTGTGCCCCAGGGTTCTGGGTTATACATCTGGTTTTTTTGTGGGTTAAAATCAATTTTTCTCTGTATCATTGCATTTATTGTAATCTTTTTAGAAATTGTAACTCTGACTTGTATTCTCCCTTGAGTTGGGTTCATTTCTCCTGCCAGTTTACCTTTAAACCAACATACAGTGTCACTTCAGTGCCTGAGAAAGTTATGGAGAGGATTATTCCAGTAGGTATTGAAAAACACCTGAAAGACAATGCAGTCATTTTTCACAGCCAGCACGGCTTCATGAAATGAAAGTCCTCCTTATCAAACCTGATTTCCTTTTGGTTTTCCTAGCTGATCAAGGAAAACCAGGTGATGTATATTTTTGGATTTCAGTAAAGCTTTTCATACTGTCTCTCATAGGATCCTTCTGGACAAAATGTTCTGCACACAGCTGGATAAACACATCATGTGATGCGTGAGCAATTGGCTCACAGGTTGAGTACAGACGGTAATAGTGGATAGGGTAACATCAGACTGGAGACCTATCACTAGTGGGGTTTTGCATGGTTCCATCTTATTTCATTTTTAATATTTTCAGCATCTTAATAAATGAGTTGGACACAGGACTGGAAGGGGTACTAACCATTTTTGCAGATGACACAAGGCTCAGAGTAGCTGTTGACTCCCTCGAAGGCAGGGAGTCTCTGCAAAGAGACCTCAACAAATTAGAGGACTGGGCAATCACTAACCATGTGGAGTTCAACAAGGGGAAGTGCTGGATTCTACACCGATGATGGAGCAACCCTGAATGTTCATACAGATTGGGAAATGAGATGCTGGAAAACAGCGGCATGGAAAGGGACCTGGGGGTCCTGGTTGATGGCAAATTGAATATGAATCAGCAGTGCCCTGGCAGCCAGGAATGGCCAACCATGTCCTGGGTGGCATCAAGCAAAGTATCGTCAGCCAGTTGAGGGAGGGGATTGTCCTGCTCGGCTCTGCACCTTGAATATTGTGTGCAGTTTTGGGAACCCCAATATAAAAAGATATTGAGCTCTTAGAGAGTGTCCAAAGGAGGGCAACAAAGATGGTGAAGGGCCTTGAGGGGAAGCAATGTGAGGAGCAGCTGAGGTTACTTGATCTGTTCAGACTGGAGAAGAGGAGACTGAGTTGCAGTTACAACTTCCTCATGAGGGAAAGAGGAGGGGCAGGCACTGATCTCTTCTCTGTGGAGAGGCAGGCACTGATCTCTTCTCTGTGGTGATCAGTGACAGTACCTGAGGGAATGGCCTGAAGTTGTGTCAGGGGAGGTTTAGGTTTGATGTTAGAAAAAGATGTTCTTCACCCAGAAGGTGTTTGGGCACTGAACAGGCTTCCCAGGGCAGTGGTCACAGCACCAAGCCTGACAGAGTTCAAGAAGCATCTCAGGCACATGGTGTTACTGTTGGGGATCATCCCTTCCAACTCCTCATATTCTGTGATTCTGTGATATAACTTGGCTGTATGTAGATATTGAAAAAGAAGACCATAGACACTAATGGGAAGAAGAGTTCATTTTCCCCTTCAAATAATTGTGATCTTTTGATTTGTCTGTGGGAGTAAAATCTATGAGGTGAAAAAGATGCTGTCTTGTTAAGTGAAATTTAGATAGAAAAGGGATTTTTGAGGTAGAGTATAGGACGGCTGTTTTAGTTTTAATGAGCCAAATGGTGTTTTCTGATGAAAAAGCCAGCCATATCCTGGGCTGTATCAAAAGAAATGTGGCCAGCAGGTCAAGGGAGGTGATTCTGTCCCTCTATTCCACTCTCATGAGACTGCACTTGGAATACTATGTCCAGCTCTGGGTCTTCAGCACAGGAAAGACATCAGCCTGTTTGAGTGAGTCCAGAAGAGGGCCACCAAAATAATTAGAGGAACAGAGCAACTCTCCTGTGAAGAAAGGCTGAGAGAATTGGATTTGTTTAGCCTGGGTGACCTAGTTAACACTTTCCTGCACCTGAAGGGAGTCTACAAGAAAGATGGAGAGAGACTTTTTACAAGAGCGTGTAGTGACAGGGCAAGGGAGAATGGATTCTAGCTAAAAGAGAATAGGTTTAGGTTAGATATTAGAAGGAAGCTCTTTGTTGTGAGGATGGTGAGGCACTGGAACAGGTTACCCAGAGAAGCTGTGGATGCCTCATCCCTGGAGGTGTTCAAGGTGTAGAGCTTCGAACAACCTGGCCTAGGAAAGGTATCCCTGTCCATGGCAGGGAGGTTTGAACTAGGTGATCTTTAAGGTCCCTTTCATTCCAAACCATTTTATGATTCTGTGATTTACGTCCTTACTCACTAGGGTAACATACACATGTCCTCTCTTAAGGTGACTTCTACTACAAATGAGCTGTCATTTTAAATAAATAGTTAATAACTGTGGAAGTACTTTTTAACATGCTAGAAATATCAAAGCAGTAAGTGACACTTTGTTTTATCTGTATTATCACTGGCTATTTGAGTTTGTAGCCACAGAGTTACATTGGGAAGAGCTACCACTCCAGATTTCTGTGTTTCAACTCTGCCAGAATAGCCACCTGTCACTGAATTAATTACAATTGCTTTTGATATTTTATCAGTCATGGGGCTTGATCTCAAACATGGAAAACTCACCCGCCATCTTCATCCATCTTTTACTTCAGTCTTGTGATTGCTATTCACACGCTGGAACATTCAAGCAGTAGAGGCTTAGATGCTCAATGGAAAAATTTCATTTCTAACTGTCATTTAGAAAGATGTTCTAAGGTCAGGGAATCCTAAAGAGAGATAGATGCTCAGGGACATGAACAATTCTCTGAGTATCTGGGTATACAAAGAAAAGCAGAGTTCTGAACTGGTGTCCTGAAGTACAACCTTCCACTCCCACACGATATTGTGGATACAGCAGATTAGTCAGCCTTGTGAGACTCTGTGAAAATGTCTCTTCATAGGGCCTCAGCTTTCCTGCAGGGTACGGAAAGAAGAGGTAAAGCATTCACAGTCTTTCTTACCTTTCTATGTTGCCTTAAGAAATAAGGAAATAATTTTCTTGGAAAAATGTAATTTACTAAAAAATCATTAAGACTTTGTTTAAGGCAGGGGAGCTCTGAGTTCATCTTGGGCTAAATTTTTTGCTTTCTGAGATTTAGTTTCTTAACCTGAATGTTGTAGTCATCATATATTCTTATCCTCATTCCCTGAAATATCAGTTAAACTCCCTGATTTGCTGTATTTGCTTCCAATGAAAGAAGTCAAAATGCAGACAAAAGGTATGAGTTCTCTTTATCATCCTTCTTTTCTGTTGCAGTACCATCAGTGATGACCAAAAATCTCAGTTATAAACATTAATTTCCTAATGACGACAACAGAGTCAGGAAAAGACAATTGTATATGTTCTTTCACTCATTTTCTCCTTTATAGTCATCAAACATCTTCTTGTGATACAGTTTCTATAGTCTCTATTTTAACAACAGACCTGCCTCAAAAAGATTGGATGTGATTTATGTAAAAAATTAACTAAACCCAACTCATCATGGTAGTATTGCTTCTATAAATCTGACAGCTACTTGGGCTCAAAGTGAACTGTTTGCTGTACAGTAGGTTGTGACCAGGTGCCTCCAACTTCAGCTTATGACACTATTTTGTGGAATTCTCTGAATTAATATCATGAAGGGCACACAGAGGTAACACTTGGCACATCTTTCAAGTTATAGACAGTCTCTTTCCATATTAAATGCTGGGACTGCAGAAAGCAGGTTCTGTGTTTTTGTGGGTTTTTGCCCTTTTTTATCTTTTGGTATCTTTTTTCCTTTAATTAGCTGAGATTCTT
Organism: Acropternis orthonyx; assembly: GCA_035583155.1. NCBI lineage: Eukaryota > Metazoa > Chordata > Aves > Passeriformes > Rhinocryptidae > Acropternis > Acropternis orthonyx. The sequence goes on along the minus strand of JAWWEU010000081.1, from coordinate 70,196,339 downwards.
AAAGGGCTTTAAATATCCTGGAATCTTCTAATTAGAAAGGCAAAACTAGATGTGAGAGGGAAGCATTTTTATAGGTTAGGTGACTCTACTTGAGACTTGAAATACTGAGTAGAAAATCTTTGTACCCGATAAATCTTACCTTATGATTAACTAACTTGTTTTCCTTGTAGTTGTTCAAAATGGTTTGTTCTGGAGTACTAATGTGATCAACAGCAGTTTCAGGGATAAGAAGTCATTTAGAATGCCAAATGTTTTAATGTTAGACATTAACTGCAGCATAGGATGCAACCTCAGGTCAGCCAAATGTAAAGAGCTCTGGTTATTGAATAGAGTTCAGAGAAAAAAGTTTGGAGCCTGACAAACAGGAGCAGGAGCAGAAACAGATCTTTGACCTCAGAACTACAAAGCTCTGTAACTTTCAAATCCCTCCATCTAACCCATAACACATACTAAAAGAAAAAAGCAAAACAACACATAAAACCAAACAAGTTGAATACTGCATGTCACAGGTGCATTGATATGGCACGTTTTTGGGATGCAGTGCCAGCATTTTAATTACCAAGATGCAGTGTGTCAAAGAAAAGAAAGCATTCCTATGCTCTGTGGTAGGTGAAGAATTTCACTCTGGTCAGACTAAAGAGATGCCTTTCTGAAAGAAGTCATTACGACAGTGTAACTTTTGGCTCGCATGCTTAGTTTCTTGGGTGGCATCTCCAGATTCTTCCATCATTCAACTTGCATTGTCCTCTTCAAACTCCACATCTGTCAGAACAGGAAAGGTGGCCACCTCTTCAGTAGGCACAAGTGATGCAGACTGTGTTATCTTGCTGTGTATCCTGCCTGACTCATAATAGAAAATGTCAAAAGTATAACCCTTGGTGACTGACACAGCTGGAGACACTGTTTTATATGCCACAGACACAGTATTAGTTTATTTAGTTTGCAGTTTAGGTCAAGGGTTAATTCCCTTTTTCAATTACACCTCTGCAATTCAAATGAAATAATGAGAACCAGCAGCATTTTTTAGCAAAGAAACTGATTTTTAAAATCAGTTTGAGAAAGAAAATGTGTTAAGATTTTTTTTCCCAAGGTCTTTGCATAGCCAGAGGAATAGTCTGGCTCTATAGCAATTCTTCATGAGACTATGCAGTTCTTCTGGAAAATGTGCTCCTTTTGGCAGCCTTAGCTGGGATCTCTAAGTGACTGAAAGGAATTGCAGTTTCATGACTTAGATGATGAATGATTTTCACAGCTTCGTATCCTATGAAGTATAATACACAGAGCATTTGTCTCTGAAATTGGGTAGGTACTTTTCAGTAGTGCTTTCAGGCTATTACTGTGCTTCAGAGGTCACATAATGCTTTGACATTACCAGTGCAAATTGCATATGATGAGCTTTTGAGCTTCCATTTATTGTTGCTTTATAATAGGAAACACAGAGAAAATTTAGTTCCAAAGTGAATCCTAAGATTAAATGGCCTGAAAGTAGTAAGAATTTCAACTTCTGAAAGGGCTGATATGTAAATATGTTGAACAATTAAGCCAGCATGAGGAGCATGACTGTAATCGCTTATGCTAGAAACAGAGATTCAATTTAGAGGAATTTACTTAGAGTTTCAAAAGTACCGATATTTAAAAGGTGCAGGAAAACAGAACATTAGAAATAGGTAGAAAAGCAGACACTTTTCTAGCTACAGAGTTTAATGATTGCTTCTAATGAGAACCTTGCTTTTAATTTCAGGAGAAAATGTACTTCACTGAAATCTGCCCTCAAAACAAATTTTAAAAGAAAGACTATGATTCCACTTGATTCAGCAAGTATTACCCTTTTATTTAGGGTGTCATTTGCATTGCTTTTACTGGTTAAGTCACTCCGCTGTCATTCTCACCCATGTTTTCCTTGTTACCATATCTGCAGCATTTCAAGGTAGGGACCTCACATGTGTTTTAGTGTTAAACATTCCAAACATACTTGCAAGTGCTAACCACAAAAATATCAGTAGAGCCAGAAGTGCCTAAGTATGAAATACATTTTTTGTCTGCAGCATTTCCTTTATTTCTTAGATTTTTCAGCCATAAAAACCAATGCAATTTAGAACTTTTGCTACAGCAGTCCTATAGAACTGTATTGTTGACTAGAACAAGTCTGCAGTAGATTATTTCCAGTATATTGCGAGAATCTTGGATTGTCTCAAAAGCATTGTCAATTTAGATCTGTGCTCATCCACTTTGGGATATTGAAGTCTTTGACTATTTTAAGCATATTTGAGCTTGTTTTGGCTTAATAAAAACTTCCTCTCCCTGCCCAGCTGCAGGGGAGTGAGAGCTCTGCAAAATTTTCCTAGCAATTCAGTAGATTCACTAAATGATCCCACAGATTTGTGATAACCTCTTTCAACTGATTTAGCACTTCTTGTGTCTTTGTCTGTAGGGCAAAATTTAAAAAAGATTAACTCAGCATGTCTAATGAGAATTTTATTTATTTCATTTCATTTAGAGGAAATTTTTTTTTTACATTAGCTCCTAAATTCTGTAATCATATTGTATCCCACCGTACTAAGTGCTTTACAAAAGTATATAAACAAACACCACCTCAAAGACTATTTCCAAATTAAGGAATACCTAGATCATTTGGTGAAAGGTTTTATAGATGTATAAAGCAGTTTTTATTATTACTGAAACAGTGGAAGATTAATTTCTTTGATATGTGATATTCCATTGCAATAATTTCCAAGGAAATGAAAATAATTTCTCTCAAAGATATCTACCTCTCACTCTTCCGACACTGTCTTTCAGGAATTTCTGAGGATTTTGGGGTGGGAGTGATTAAAACATGGGCAGGGAAACCCTAAGAAGACTTTTCTTTTTTTTAAAATGCTAAAAATCAGGATGCTTCATCTTTTCATCCCAACGCATTGTGAAAACTGATGAAAAGGAATATTACTCTCTGCTTGTCTTCAGTTTTTGGAAAACATTTATGCAATACTAGTAGGGAAGCAGTAGAAGGAGGAATAACAATACATATTTAGAGACTATAAAGATCCTTGTGAAACTCTTTGGTCCAATTCTGGTGCCTTTGCAGTGGTTTGGAAACTTGAATTCTTGACCTTGGTAAAGTCTAGATTTCACCTTTGACATTTAAATGCCACTGTTCATCGCATATAATTACTAGGAATACAGAAAATGCAGCATGAAATAAAAGTAGCCTTTACACCAAGGCTTGTATCCCAGTTGCAATATTCTCTGGTGACATCTTTTTTTTTGTTTTCTTGTTAGTGTCAGAGTGATCACATGAAAGACCCCAAGGTTCCAGATGCTATTTGCATAAATTTCTACATGATCATAAAAATCTGGTTCTAAATACTCTTCAGAAACTCTGCCCTAACTTTCCTTAATATTTTTTTCTTCACATGATTTATTCTTCTCCAATAATTTGCCCTGTATATTGTTCTTTCCTCAATAATTCTTTCTCCAAAATTATCTCCTGTGTTTCTATGTATCCCGTCAGAGGTTTCCTTCCCTGGAAGGAGCTTAGCTGGAAAGCATGGTTGGGTGGGCAGAAGGGAACACAACAGCTAGGGGAACATAAAGCCTGGAAGTGTTATAGGAGGAGAACGGGTTTGTTACAGCTCAGGTGTGATGGAGCGGTGGGTTTTTGGTTGGAGAGGGAGGAGGGGTTGACTTAAAGGTGCAAAGGGAATATTGCAGACTATGGTGCAGCTCAGGAACGTACAGAAAGGTGCTGGTGAGAGCAAGTTTGGGAAAGAGTAGGAGGTACTTTCATTCCAATTCTTTCACTTTATTTAATGCGTCTTGTGCAAGAGAGCTCTGCATTCCCCATGCCAGAAGTTCATTGTTTGAAAGTGTGACAAAGAGCACTTTGAAAATGTGAAAAAGGACACCATCTTCAGAGACTGAAAGCTTTTTCCAGGAGCTTCCCATAAAGAAAGGTGCAGATGGCATCACTTCAAAGCTCTGGCTAGTACTTCATACAATGCTGACCACCACAGTCTGCTTTCAACTGTATAAACCCAAGTGCAGGGGAAAAAAATTCCCTGTTACAGTTTTTTTTAGGAATTCATGGTGTTTAGTTAAAAAAATAAAAGTTTTTCTCTGTTGAATTCTATGAGTACATTAATGTTGTTCTGCTTTCACTGCCTTTTATGATCTGAGGTTTATCTGAAGTTTCTGGGAAAAGGATTTCCAGTGCTTGCCAGGGAAAAAAAAAAAGTTAAGGCATATTTTTCAGAGCAGATTTTTCTGTGAGATTAGAAAACAAAACAGTAAACACTGTTTCAGAATTCAAAGCTGAATCTTCAGACAGCACCAACAAATATATATTATCACAAATTCAGGTCCTCTTTGACCAGCAGGGATGTCGTCTCATATTGTTTCAATATTATTCTTACTTCAAAAAGGTGAACAGTCAAATTTTGAAAGCATTTTCTATGAAGGGAATCCTGTTGCTATGTAATTTAGAATCTCTTCTACAAAAATTTTGATTTCTCACAAATAGGTTAAATTCCTGCTTTATTTGAATATGCTGACTTTACTAGTTTTAATTTTTAACAGTATTCTGTATTGAAAGAAAATAGTTGGTTTCTTTTTTTACTTCTAATACTCCTTAAACAACAGAAAATCAATACTTAGGGAAATAAATTCAATTTCATTAGGTTCCCTATACTAACTTTTTTATTACTGTGACAATATGCAAATAAAGGAAATATAAAAAGTTTTATAGACTAGACTAAAGCTTCACAGTGAAAGTGTAAGTAACTTAAGACATTTTTCATGGTACTTTTAAAGTGTAAGTACAAAACCCATAAATTTTTTGGAAACAGGTAATTTATAAGTATGTACAAGAATTTATAATACGTGTAAGGTGTCACTGAAGTGTACTGCAAGAACAAGGCTTCTCTGCTTTTTCTTGTTTTCTCATTGTCTGAACTCTCTTGGCTTTGCTAGCTAATTAATGATGATTGTAATTGTAGCTTCTTAGGCTTGGCCATGAAGGGGGTCAAAACAACTGCCTACGCAGAGAAGCATGGCCTGGCTCAAGTGCAGCAAAACGGACTCTGAGATCGATGGTTTTTAAAAGAGAGGTCTGTAGTACCTCAGATAAATGGGAACCAGAATGACCCTTTAACAACAATCTTAGGGAACAATCAGTAACTTATGTTCTAGACAATTTTTTCTTATGCGCAAATTTTTGCTTATTATAGACTGAATAATTTGAGATCTTTAAATCAAAATGAAAATAAGGATTCAAAATCTTCAAATTGTACCCTGAAAGTGGATATAGCTCTAGGTTACTGAAACACAGTCCCAAATATTATTTAATTCTTATGACAACAATAATTCTTTTGTGTCAGTCTCAGGTAGGAAAACTCAGGTGTGTCACTAGAGCTCAGGACTAGATACCAAAATCTACATGTGATTTGGATGTTTGAGATCAGTTTATTTCAGATGCTAATTATTTTTTTTCATCTTGCTACAGGTTCTCTAACTTACTGTGGATGTTTGGCAATTGTTTTATATCTGAAACAAAATTTACAAATATAAGAACTAGATATTGTTCATATTGTTTGCACAAAGGAAGCATCAAAATGGAGTAATGACATTTGAAGTGCTTTTGGGTGATCCTAGTTGCAGAAGTTTTAGTCTTCCTAATCCAAATTCAGAATTTAATTGAAGCCCTTTTAGTGTTCTTTATTTTAGCTTTTGTTTTTTACCTGACAGTCTCATCAGATCCTTCTACCCAGAGCTCATTGTGTCTATTATTACCTTGATCCTCCTCTCTGACCAAAGTTTTGCCATCTATGACTTCCAAATACCTCTGTAAGCTATCTTTCTAGTGAGTCTTGCTACCGGTTCTCAAAGCTACAGACTTCATGACAGGACAGCTGCCCTAAGTTTCATGAATGCTCTCTGAAGTTTCCCTGCATACGGAAAAGCGCTGCTTTGTCCTCTAAGGAGACTTATTATTTCTTTTTTATTTATTTATTTTATTTTTTATCTTTTATTTTTTCTGAAAAGAGAACAGCATGCAACAAAGTGACTGACAGTCTGAGACATCTGAGGGGTTAAGCAGAGGGCTGGCTGGAGGATCTGGGAGAGGAAAAGATATTTGAAGAAGAAACTCTCAATCACCTGCTGAATATATTGGGAAAGCATTTTAAAGATCAAAAGACTATGGGAAATTAATTGATATTGTGGTGGGTTGACCATGACTGGACATCAGGTGCTCACCAAAGTCCCTCTGTCACTCCCCTCCTCAGCTGGACAGGGGAGAGAAAAGGTAGTGGAAGTCTCATGGATTGAGACAAGTACAGGGAGAGATCACTCACCAGTTACCATCATGGGCAAAACAGACTTGACTTGGGGAAGTTAGTTTAATTTATTACTAATCAGATAATGAGAAATTATACCAAATCTTAAAAACACCTTCTCTGCACCTCTCCTTTCTTCCCAATCTTAACTTTACTCACAATTTCTCTACCTTCTCACCCTCAGTGTTGCAGGGAGTTATGGCATGGGAGTTGAGGTCAGTTCATCACACATTGTCTCTACTGCTCCCTTTTCCTCAGGAGATGGACTCCTCACATTATTCCCCTGCTTCAGCATGGGGTCCTCCAGAGGCTACAGTGGATATCTCATCTACCATGGACTTCCATGGGCTTAAGTGAAAGGGCCTGCCTCACCATGGTCTTTACCACAGGCTGCAGGGGAATCTCTGCACTGGCTCCTGGAACACCTCCTCCTCTGCATCTCCTCTTTCTGCACTGACCTTGCTGTCTGTGTTTCTCTCACATATTCTCATGCCTCTCTTTGACTTCTGTTGCACAGGATTTTTTTTACCCTTCTTAATTACCTGTCCCACGGGTGCTACCACCTTTGCTGATAGGCTTGGGCTTGGCCAGAGGCAGGTCTGCCTTGAAGCTGATTGGCATATCAGACATGGGGAATCTTCTGGGAGCTTCTCATAAAATTCACACCCATAGCCCCCCACTACCAAACCTTGACAACACAAGCCCAAAGAGTTCCAGCCTTCCTCTCTGTGAACACTATTTAAAAACTATCATTAGAATCCACATTCATCATACAATATTCAAAAGTTTCATACCCCATACAAAAATGAAAATAGTATCATCACAACACCAAGGAAATGTGAACTATTTATACACAATCCAGACCTCAACCCTTCACCATAATTACAGCAACACAAATTCTCCTCAATCATTCTGCTGTTTGCTCTTTAGCCTCTTTCTGTGTTTTGCTTGTTAGGTCTCCCAGTTACAACCCTTATCTTGCCACACTTGGGCACCAAAAAGGACTGTCGTGGGTGCCCACCAAGCTGCTCTAATCGCTCCACTCCTCATCAGGACAGAGAGGGCAAAAAATAAGATGGAAAAGAACTCATTGGTCAAGTTGAGGTAGGTTTAATAAAGCAAAAGCAAAAGACATGCATGGAAGTGAAGGAAAAAAGCTTTATTCTCTACTTCCCATCAGCAGGCAATATCTAGCCACATTGCAGGAAGCAGGGTTTCTGTATATTAAGTGACTGCTCCAGAAGACAAATGTCATAATTAGGAACATGCTCCTCCTCTTTTCCCTTAGCTTTTGCATCAGAATAGGCGTCATATGGTATGGAATATCCCTCTGGTCGGTTTGGGTCAGCTGTCGTCTCTGTGTCCTGTCTCAAGGTCTTGCTCACTCCCAGCCTCCTGGTTGGAAAGAAGCACTGATGCGGATCTCATTTTAGATAAATCACTGCAGATACAATCTAGAAATGTCAGTCTGATTTCATTACCTAGTCTCAGGTTCCCTCTATAGTCAATTTACCTGAAACCTGAGAAGTTTGCATCACTGGCAAGCAAGAACAAGCCTTGTGCTGCAATGCCCATTATTTATCTGAATTCAGAACTGGTCATCTGAAATGCACCCATGGTTTAAAAAAAAAAAAAAAAAAACAAACAAAAAAAGGCAGCCAGAGCTGGGGCTTTTGGCTGTATGATAAAACAAAAATTATAAACTTTGTCAGAGGGTTAAATGAAGGAGCAAGAATTCAGATATACTTACTGCTTTGTGTATATGGAAGTCTACATGCTGCTCTGCTCAACCTGAAGAATATTTGGGATGCTATTTCACATGGCATGTTTTGCCCAGGGAGCTGTGTATGAAGCTAAAGAATGTGACTTTTGGGATTGGGATTTTTTGGATTAGAGGCCAAGTACCTTAAAGAAAGTAGTACGTAGTCATCTCCTATGTTGATTCCCTACAGACCTGTTGGAGTCTGAAAGCCAAGGAATTTAAATATCTGCTGAGCACAGCCTGAGTTTCACAAGCTTTCAAATGAGTGAAAATGAATTGAGACTATTCCATATGTAGTGAAGGAACAGAAGAATCAGAATGCAAACTCTGTACACAGCAAAGCTTCCCAGAACTGATGATTGGGAGTGAAATTACTCTAGTTGCTTTGAGGTTTTTTTGTTTGATTGATTTTTGCCAGCTGAACCAGAAAGTAAGTATTTTCTGACTGTATTGTAAATAGTGTGGCCAGCAGGACCAGGGCAGTTATTTTCCCCCTGTACTCAACACTGGTGAGGGTGCACCACAAATTCTGTGTTCAGTTTCAGGCTCTTTGCTACAAGACAAATGTTGAGTGTATCCAGAGAAGGGCAATGGAGTTGGTGAAGGGTCTGAAGCACAAGCCTGACACAGAGTTGTTGAGAGAGCTGGGATTGATCAGTTTGGAGACAAGGAGGCTCTGGGGAGATTTTATCACTCTCTACAACTACCTGAAAGGATGTTATACTGAGTCTCCCAAGTAGCAAGTGATAGCAGAAGAGAAAATGTTCTCTAGTTGCACCAGGGGAGGTTTAAATTGAATACTAGGAGTAATTCCTTCATAAAAAAGACTGTCAAGCATTGAAACAGTCTGCCCAGGGAAGTGGTGGAGTCACCACACCTGGACATTTTTCAAAGATGCGCAGATGTGGCCTTTAGGGACAGGGTTTAGTTGTGGATTTGGCAGTGTTAGGTTAACAGCTGGACTTGATGATCATAGAGGTCTTTTCCATCCAAACTGTTCTATAATCCTGTGTTGTCTTTCTGAACATCATTGCGGCTTGCCAAACAAAAATCTGCGTCACCAAAAATCATAGTCTCTGTTCCACTGAATGCACTAATGTCCCCCCAAAAATGTGTGCAGAACAGCAAACCAGAATATTTGTACCACTTCTCATCATTGACTTAGCTTCATACAGAATCTGGCTAAACACCAAAGTGGAGATAGGAGTAGTTATTAAGTGGTAGAAAAGTACTGGCACTATTTTCTAGATAGATATTATGTAGTTCATACTCACGCTTGAGGCCAGAGGGGATAAGATAAAAAGAGGAGCAACAAAGCATGACAGTCGAATAGTAGAGTATCTCTACATTCTGCAAAGAGAACAGTGGTGTTTGAAAATGTCAGCCACAACACACAAGCATAGAGATGGTTTAAGGTCACTTCATATGGGCTTGAAACATCATACCTTTGCAAAGCTCCATTTGGCACAAAATGCAGTAGCTGGTTGGTAACTATAATCAGACCTGACAGGAAAGTTTTGCACTAACACCTCTCCAGAAACAGAGTATATCAAAAGGTATTTGCTCTGAGACCCCTTGTGACAGGTACAGATTTCCTCAGAAGTTTGTTCTCCAGCTGTGACCAGGACTTCTGGGGGCAACAAGTATTGCTTCAACAACTTAAGTAAAGATATATTCAGTGTAGGAGAGAGCAATTACAGAGGATGTTCACCCAGACCCTAGAACACCTTTCAGTGAGAGATTAAGAGCAATCATTAAACTAAGTATTTACATACGTAAATGGAAAAAAAATGAAGATAATTTTCAGTTTGCCTTTACATTAATCTAAAGAGATATATAAATTATTTAAGCTACATTGCCTACTGACCAGATAGCAAGAAAACCGGCCAAAACTAAGGCAAGACAGGGTTTTTTATGAACATGAGGAGGGCTGAAGTGTTAACAAGACTGACCATAAGAGAGAAGCAAGAATATGGGCAAATGGCTGTGGAGAGGTTCTGAAGACAAAGGCTGAGCATACTTTATGGAGACAGATGGGCATCACGAACACCCTTAAAAAATATCTCTTTCTGTTTGGATTTCTGGTGGGTTCTTATAGCTCTTTTTTACTTGAAATCATATTGAACTCTTCATGTAGTCCCTGGACTTCCAAAATAGCATATTTCATTGAGAGTGGGGACAGTAAAGAGGTTAATTGCAGATTTGCTTTCAGTTTCAGTGTTGATACTTTGTTATGCATGTGCTTCCTGCTTTTCTGGAGTGCTGAGGCTTTTTATTTTAGGCTAATTGGTGGTACATCTTACACCATGGTGCATGTTTCTCTTCAACTTGTTTGAGAAATGACTATTATGTTAAAACCTTTGACAGCTCCACTCATGCATCTGCTGGCTTGTGAGAACTGATATGCATGCAGGTAACCCCAGGCACCAGGATATGGTTAAGGTTTTAAGGAAAAGTTTATTTTCATAGTCACTGCAATACATCACTGAATGTTCATGCAGTTGGCAGAAAAAGTAAAGCAGGAAACCTGTTTTCATGCTTTTATAACACCTTTTGCATGTGTATAACTTTTCAAGGCTGTATTCCCTGTGTTTTGTGGCCTGCCTGGCTCCCACCAAGAGCCCCTAGGCATGTCTGTGAGAATCTTGTCTCTCTTTGAAGCAGGGATGTTGCTTTTCTACAGACAGACAGAGAGAACACACAGCACCATTAGTGAGGAAGAACCCTTTCCCATGCTAGGTCTTCCCCAGCTGCAGAAGCTTCCCTGAGCAAATAACTCTTCTCCTCGCCAAAATCTTCTGTTTTCTTCTCCTTCTTTGCTAATGCAATCACTGCCTCTCCTGCATCATCTCTCTCAGGCAGGCAATTCCTGAGAAGTGGGGTGGGGTGAAATGGCTTTTCTTGTCCCAGGGCACCCAGGACTTTTGTTTGTTAACTTGCATACTCCTGCCTTGGATCAGAGCAACATGTTTGGTGTTCCTCTCTTCCTATCACTAGGTGGGTCTTCATTACTAGAGCAGTTGCTGCTGTGTAAATGGTCTTTATATTAATATAACACTGGGGGGTTTTCAGTATTTTTTTTCTAGGAAACTTGTCCACTTGTGTGAATGTGGGTAAGAATGTGTAAGGGTTTTAGAATTTAAAAAAAAAAAAAAAAAAAGCCAAACAGAGGCATAGCAAAGTGCTTCCTAGGAGCATTTTTTCTATTCTGTTACTGAATGTGCCGGTTCTCACCTGCAAACTGAGATGCAAAATTGCCATGAGAGAATGCAACATCTTGACAGAGGTACAGAGCTCCTCTCTCATCTAGAAGGCATGACAATGAGTCTGATCTGTAACGTTATTATCATAGAGTCAAAGAATCGTTAAGAAAAAGATCTTCAAGATCATGGAGTCCAACCATTTCAATTAATGGTTAATATCCTGTGCATTACAGCAAACAGTTTTGCAGATTCAGAAATCAGTTTAGGGATAACTTTTGTCTCTAATTTATCAATAGATCAAAGCTGTGATTCTGTCCTGTGCTCTTTTTTCTTTCTGCTGGTAAACGAGTGGATAGTAATGGCCCCAGACTACTTGCTTGAATATTTTCAAAAGGCAGTAGTGTCCTTGAGGAGCTGATAAAGGGGCTTTTAGATTGCCCACATAACTTCCAGCACTGCCCAGGGGCAGTGAGGAGAGGTGATTAGGATGCTAAATGTTTGGTCCATTGAGATTTATTGTTAGGTAGAACTTACGCACATTAGAGCCACCAGGAAGGCCAACTAGACAAAAATACTAGGGAACTATATATTTTCCTTGCAGCATCTCACTGTTGAATCTCTAATGCATCTTTTCTGTCCAGGGACTCTTGGACAAAATAGGTGATTTTGTTCCTCCGTTTTTCAGCCCTGTCCAGCACCAGAAACACGTCTAGGATGGTAACTATGAAAACTAAACTCAGAAATAATCAAGGTTGGGGTGATGACACTTCATAGCCAATGTAAAGCTGAAAATCATGCACAAAAATTAAACCTGTATGAGTAAATACTTACTATAACATTAATACTTCCTGTCAGTATCTCTCCCTAACCTGCTAATGCTTCTGAGTTGATAGTAGGAATTATTAAAATACATGGGGTTGAAGAAATATTCTGGTATGATCCACTTGTGGTTGAACCATGGGTCCTAGGCAAAAGTAGATGTGATACAGAATGGTAATCAGTCTGAATTGCTTGGTATAATGGGAAGCTGCTGTATTTGACAGGGAATGACACCCTGAGATAGTTTGTCATGGTAAAACAGAAATTATTATTAAGCTGTTTTCTGTCACCTTTCTCTGAATGAGACCTGTGGTTCAGCTAGTCCTGGATGCAATAAAAAAAAAAGACAAAAATCCTTCCTTCCTTTAGAGCTTTCGATTCCCCTGTATTATAGTTCTGAACACATTGTGTCCTTTTGACTAATTTTCTCTTGTTGATAAAATTGCAGATCTACTGCTTTAAAATCTCTCTTTCTGACCAGTCTTTCTCTCACTTGCTATGTGTTGTTCCAGGGTACAGCCGCTCTGACCCTCCGTCCTGACCCCAAGGGCAGCTGTGTGCATGCTGACTGCAAAACACAGCTCTGGACTCTGTGATTCCAAGGCCCTGCTTGTTTGGCCTTTCCTACCTGCAGAGCTCTCCTCACCAGGAGATGTACCATTTAGTTCTCTTTTGTCAGGTCTTATGAAGTGTGAAGTGTGATTTCGGCTGTAGATGTTCATACCGTACAAAGAGGGAACCAACAATGTAGCAGGATGGTTGAGTGCCTGTGACCTCTGGCTGTCCTTGAATGCGTTACATTGACTGTCATGAGTTGTGTGTTTTCTTACGGTTCTTGGCTCTCTACAGCACACATCTGTAGACAATTTAGCTGGCCAAGCTTTTTAATCACATATAGCCTGTCTCCTTTTCCAGCAGCTGATCATCTTGATGTGATAGGGGTCTTGAAGTGACACATTTGTTGATATTCATGGCTTATCTTCAGCAGATGGGTAAACCCCAATTTTTGTCTTCATCTTTGCCAAGTAGCTAAAATCCAGCCAGACTATTGCAGATATCTTAAGGCTAGCCTTGCTCTATTATTAATGTCTTTTTAGACATCTATTGTATTTATCTTCTTTAAAAGGATGGAAAAACTCCCTGACAGGAACATGATAGATCATTGAAAGAGTCAAAATGATGGCTATAGAGATATTACATAGCTTCTTAAACATAGATGAGAAACTGGTGTCTTCATACAAATGCATTTGAGATATTAATCAGCCTTCCTTTCTTATGAAAATCAGTGCAATCTGAGAGACTGCAAAATCCATAAGAAAATGAGACATGTTTTAGTGATTGCTGCATTTGCTGTAAACCTACAGGCATAATTTCGTGCTAATATCTTGCTGCAACATCATTTCAAATAATGTGACCAAATTCTATTACATCATTATGTTTCACAAGACTGTGTGGAGATAAAGAAAGGTGAATTAAACCCAAAAATTTTCCTTTAATGACTTTTTCTGTCTGTCAGGTAAAATCATAACAATTTGTCATTTACACATTAGAATACTTGTTTTTGCATAAAAATACATGTTAAGATTCATGAAGTCTACTGTTGGGAAATCCATATATAAAGGATCGTTGAAGTTGATCAGAATGTGCGGACTCTAGCCAGAGACAGCAAAACACTCTGACCTACTATAAGTTCTGTAAGTACTCTAGTGCAAATGAATGCTAGATTTTGACAAATAAATAATTCAAAGTAGCATTAATTTTAATATGTTATTTCAAGAAAAATTCTTAACATGGAAAAATGAGATGCACGTGTTTCATGAGAAGTTAATAATTTTATTTAATATACATAATTAAACATGCATTATTTGTAAAAGGATGGGACTATCTGTCAGTTTAGCATTGGCTTCAGTGCTTTGAATTTATCTCTTTACTCTATTTGCTTCAATCTGCTACTGCATTCTTTCAGAGTAAACCCTATATTCATATTCTCAGTTTGGCCTACCAAACAACAAAATCATTGCAGAAATCCTTTTCTTTAGGTTTTACAGAAAAAAAGGACTTCTCTTTTTCATTGTATTGAGAACTCAAAAGATATTTACAAAGAACTTATTTTTAGAGGTTTTCTTTTTTAATTTAAAGAGAAAATAAAGTAAAATGTGAAACAGCTTAGAAATCAATATAGTTCCCCAAATCACCTGCTTCTTGCAAAAGCCAGTAGGTCAGACTGGCTGCCTGTGTGGATCACCAGGTACCTTCTGCTTGCAGCCTAGATGGGCTTTTGAATGTGGGTGGACTATGAGGAAAGGTTGAGAGAGCTGAATTTTCTCAGGCTGGAAAAGAGAAGGCTCTGGGGTGACCTAATTGTAGCCCTCCCATACCTGAAGGAAACCTACAAGAAAGATGGAGAGACACTATTTACAGGAGCATGTAGTGACAGAACAAGGGGGCATGGTTTCAAACTGAAAAAAAGCAGATTTAGATTAGATATTAGGAAGAAATTCTTTACTATGGGGGTGATGAGACACTGGAACAGGTTGCCCAGAGAAGATGTGGATGCCCCATCCCTGAAAATATTCAAGACCAGGTTGGACGGGGCACTAAGTAACCTATTCTAGTGGAAAGTGACCCTGACCATGGTAGGGGGATCGGAATGAGGTGATCCTTAAAATTCCTTCCAACCCAAGCCATTTTATGATTCTATGAATCCTGGGTACTAACATCTCTTTTGTCAAAAATCCTGAACTTTCTGTTTTGCTTCATCAGTCCCTTCAGCACAGAATCACACGCTGGCTTGTCCTAGTGTAAGGTCAGGATCTAACAGTGATTTCTGGGAAATGTTTTTGTCCATGACTCTAAGAGGACTGTTTGTGTTTCTTACTGTTTATTTCAATGAAAAGACCTTAATGCCATCTCATCTGTGTTCCTTCTATACACTTATGTTGTTTCTATAGGCTTTTGTTTCCCACAGCACAAACTCAATTTTTTCTTATTGATTGGGTTTGATACTGAGAAAAAATTACTCACAGTGTGTCTTTGTTGCCCTTTCATCATAGTTTCCTATAATTTACTTTGAAATAAACATTTAAAGCATTTTTTTTCTGTCTGCATTGCAAGCCTCTAAAATTATATATGTATAAAAACTTTCTAACAGTATCTTTTATTCTCCATCTTACTCATTTTATAGGCTTATGATAACTCATCATCACTGAATAGGATGAACCCAGCTGCTTAATATACAAAGTAATGGAACAGTTCTTTCTCCTATGCAGCACACAAAAGGCAAAGAAATGTTTTCTATTGTGTTTTTTTAAATTTCAGCCTAGGGGACTTTATGAAGTGAAATTTCGCAGATGGACAAGGGGAGAAGAAACCAGGGCAGGACCTAGACTGTAAAATGTCCATTCAGCTTCTCGCTGTGCAAATGTCTCCCAATCATTTTGTTGCTCCCGTGACCCTTCGCCCATGTGGGGCATCTTACTAAGAGCAGGAAGAGTTGCTGTTGGGAGGGACATATGTGACAAATGGAACAAAATGGTCAAAAATATTTTGTTTTTCATTAAGCCAAATTTAATTTAATTTGGGATAAGAAATAAGCAATTAATTTGTACATCAGACAAGATTGTGGAAGCTTTGAAAGTTTTTTGAAGAAATTTATCATTGCAAAGTCAAGCTGTCATTGACTTCAGTGGGAGAGGCAATTGTGGGATTATGGAACTGAAGGGAAAAAAAAATGAGTAATTTAAGAAGTTTTCCAGTTACTACCCAAATCTGTGTTTTATCGTAAGTTCTTATTTTCTTCACCACCTCTTGAACTTTGAGAAGATGATGTCTTATTCTTCTGTAGCATACATCTGCTAGGCTTAAAAATGCTTCCTGTGGCACACAATGAACTGATTTTATATTTATTTTGGATATTTTTAGTTTGGGCTTTCTTTATTATTTATTGACTCAGATTGCTCAGTTCAGGAATTTCCCTCTGACTTTCCATCTCATACAGAGACAACAACATTACTGGCTAAAAAATACCCTAATCACATTATTTTTTGGTTGTTTCCGGTTTTCAGATTTCAGCTCTTTAAATTTTACATTTCTTACTTTATTTGAATATTTCCAAAATGTTTCTGTTCCTAAGCACAATTTCATGACAAGCAACTTGTTTAACTGAACCAAGTGACAATTCTTAACACTTTTTTGTCATGCTGGAGCTCTGCAATGAAGCAGCAAATCATAGTTCTGATGATCTTTCAGCCTTCATCTGTGCTGCTGCAACTGCCAGGAGAGTTTCTGTCACTTGATAAGGCTTGGTATGATGATTTTGTCATTCTCAGTACTTCAGTGCATGTCTCTTTCAGAGATGAGGTTCACGTAAAATCAAGAGTGGTCCCATCACTTTCAGCCCCCTCATTTCGCCCAGCCAGGCACGTACCTTTCTCTGCAGACTTAACATCTCTCAAGAATTTGCAATTCACCTTGTGAATTTGTGACACTGTGCATGTCTTACAATCATTTTAGCTTGATTGTTTTTTACTTCTGACTGAACCGATTCTACCTGGGTTGATGTTAATTGAAACTCCACACAGACTTCGCACTCCTTTAACAGCATTTCCACCTCCAGCCTAGGTGCTTATTCAAACACCACTTCCTAGCAGTCTTTTTTGTTCATGGTAAAAACTAAGCAAAAGACAGGATTGTACATTCTACATAAAAGTCATAAAAGTCAAAATGTTCAGCTATTTGTATTGGGAAAACCTTGTTGTTATTTAGTTAATATCTGTACAATTGATCTCCTGTCAGAGGCACCTCACTCTGTAAGTGATAAGCTTTTGGTGTGAGAGAGAAGGATCACAGCAGATGTGTCTGTGTTATGGGAATTGCTACAGCATGTCATAAATTTTCAGAAGAGTCAAGCTCCATGTTTGTTTAAAAAAAGGCCAACAGCTACCAACAATGTCTAGCTTCTCAGCTTGCACAGGCATTGAAGTTTCAGGTATTGTGTGTTTCTGTAGTGAGTCTTTAAGTGCCACCTACACCATGTGACAATAAAATACATTTCCCTTTGCCATCAGTCCCTGTGAGAGGATACAGGAATCCAGCTTTATTCACTCTAGAAATTGTTCTGCTTTTGAAACCAATATCATCATCCTGTATTTCTTCTCTGAACAGTAGGTTCTTGTTTCCATTTGTTCTGAAATTTTTTTCCTGATCTCAGATATTATTTTTTTAATAGAATGTATTTCCAACAAAACTAGTCTTCCTTGTTCTCTGACACTTGGATCCCTTATGAAACATTGGTTGATGCAGCAGTACTTTGCCATGAGATTTCAACATTTTACTTCATTTTTAACTTTTGCAGGAGCCTTATAGCCCACTTAATGATTGACAGATCCCCTCTCCACACCAGCACTGTTGCTTTGTCATGTGAGGTATGACAGCAAGAGTACTCATGGACTCCAGTTTGTATTAATTTACTCGGGTAAGAGTTCCCAGATGAGTATTTTTTGATTAATACTGTGGGTTTTTTTCACTACTATTTCTGTACAAAACTTCAGCTCTTTCGGAAGAAGTGTCTTTGTGTAAAGGCCTGTTCATCATGATACCCTGGGCTGATTCAAACACCTCTATAGAAGAAAAAGGAGGGGTTTATCCCTGACAGATTTGAAAAACTTCTTTGCAGGCATATATTGTTTTGTACTCAAGAGTTTATTACAGTCTCAGTACTGTAATAAATTGCAATAGAAATATCATTTTGTGAATAAACCCAAAGGTTATTGCACAATGCAATTGAACATACCCAGAACTGAATCAAGTATGATTACATTGTATTGAGCTGACACTTGGAAACCTGTAATGAAATTTGGAAAGAGTAATCTTCAGTCACTACCCACCTACTTGAATTTAATTTACATCCTGTGCCAGAGTGACTGAGAAAGTGAAATGAATGTGTGCTGCTCTGGAATCTAGAAAATGTCTTACCTCCAAATATCTTCTGTACTAGGAATGGACAAACCAGGGATTTATTTATAAATAAATACACCTTCTCTCACTTCCTTCCAGACTGTAAGGTATCTTTTAAAATACAGAGCATTAAAAAATATAAAATACCCATCCCTTTTTTAATCTACACAAGTTTCAGTTAAGGCTTAGCAGATAAGAATAAAAAATTTCAGGTATTTTTCAGATCAGGGAGGAGAGGGAAGAGAAACATGGCATGCCTTGCTAAGATTCATCTTTTTGCTTGTATTCAGGGTGACAAACCTCAAGTGTCTACTTTTTCTTCTCTTATTCTCATTCTCCCACAGTATACAAGCAGGACAGATTCCTTACAGATCCTGAGAACACAAAGGAGGTTTTGTTTTGTTACTTATTTTTTTGACTGTGTGATCTTCCAACAGATCCATTGGTTTCCAATGACTCCCTCTTCATTCCTTAGCCCTAAGAACATTATAATTTTGGGGGTTTGGTTGAAAAAAATGCCAAGAAGTGACAACCATTTTTCATTGGTTCTGTTTTGCAACTCAGTGCTAGTAACTACAGGTTTTGGTTTGCATATATATATGATGATATGAGATGATTTAATATAGTCTGGACTTTGACATTTTTTTGTCAGGGTACCAGAGATGATGTATCTATGACTCACATCCACAAATCTGTGGCTGATGGGTGCATATTGCAGTGCTGGGTCTGTTTTATACATATAGAATGTATTTGATGTGGATGCTCTCCAGATTATCAGAAATTGTGAACAAGACTATCTTGCAGGGATCTTTTCACTCCCTTACTATTGATATGACCTCTGAGCAGTAAGTATGCCTATCTACTTATTTGTTTAGATTTTAAACTTAAAAATAAGTTAATCATCTTAGGCATGGATGTAGGAGAAGTCCTTCAAGTCTTTTCCAAAACTGATGAGAACATCTCTGTCTATTGGATGTCTTTTCCAAAATCCTCCATTTTGGGGGTTTACTTTGGTTTTTTTTCATTCATCTTTGGTAGTTCCTCTTCTTTCCAAACGTGTTTTCAGACTGCTACCTAGTCTCAGTCATTCTGCAAAGAATGCCACAATGTGACAGCTGTCTCTGGTTGCTCAGTTTCTGAAGCTACAACCCTTAAATACTGTCACACATATTGTGCTTTCCTTAAGGAAAAACAAACAAACAAACAAAAAACCAAATAAACAAAAAAATACCAAAAACCTGCTGATATTTCTTATCAATGGCTGAAAGTAAAACAAAATATGTTGCTGAGCATGCACTGACATTTGAAGTCCAGAGAGATCATGTATTCTTGTCATCTCTTCTTTTTACATCCTGAAGTTCGCTTCTGCCCTCCTGCCACTGGGGTTGTTAGTATATTTCCCCCATTTCATTCTCTCTGGAGACATGACTTCCCTGTCCTTGCTAGACTTCTTCTCACAAAAATTCTAGCTATCTCTGGCAAAGTTCCTCTCAGTAGAGTTGCTCTATCAAGAACTGATCCACCTGGGGCTCTACTGGAGTCATCTATGTGCATGTCTAGGTCATTATTGGTAAGGGTAAATGATCATTCAGCTTTCAGTAGGGGAATGTAAGCGTGCTCTAATCACCCTGAATTTATTTTCACAGGTAGACCATCAGAGGCATGGAGGACCATTTTACAGTAGGAGAGGGCTAAAGTAAAGTACAAGAGAATTAGAATGGAACAATACAACTTCTGTGTTTGGTCTTAGTATAGAGAAGGCTAAAAATGGTTCAAATGAAGATACAAGCATAGTTTTATCAGACTGTTTTGGGGTTTTTTTAGAATTCATAGTACTAGTGATAGTTCCTCATCTAGTCACTATATAAATGTGATCAGGGAGAATGAACTCTAAACCATTTTCTTAAAGATATCAAGGGAATGGACAAAAAAATGTAGGAATCTGGACTACTGAATGAAATCTTCATTTCTGTTTTATAGAGATAATATGCATCAGTTGTCTTTTAAGGATATGACCTAAAGGGTGCATATTGTTCAGGTCACAAGTGGTGAACAAGGCATGTGCTGATGCCAAAGAAGTATGGTCAATGTGTCGAAGTACTAAGGTGCTGTTTAGGAAGGAGTAGAGTGGGCTGAAAATAAGTTCACATCATCAGTATACAAACAGAAGTTTGGATGTTTCTGAACTAAACCTCAGCTAGAAGCACCTGAGTTGGGAAATACTTGGGTGTATGGCCTTCATGACAAATTGGCCAGCTAGCACAGACATGAAAAATGCCCGTATAGTCCAAAAATATATGAAAATGAATATTTCTAGCAGAAAATGGGTTACTGACATCATAATGAACAGCTCTGCTGTTGACTCATTTGTATATAACACTTCTGTTCCACTGTGAGAAAGGCTTTTAGAAGTGTCAGAGGAGTGATGAGCCCATGTTTTTAGGGGAAGCTAGGATGTTTTGGCTTAGCTAACACAATGAGGGCTGAGAGGGGATATAACTGTGGTCCATAAATGAGATTAAACATCAGGTTATAGCTAAACTGAATGAAAATGTCACCACAGGAACAAACAGGTATAAAAAGGCCATTGATAGATTAAGGGTGGAAAACAGAAGCATCATGATTTAAACAGCCTGTTTGAAGCAGGGAAAACAAACAAACCAACCTCCAAACCCCCCCACCCCCACCCCTCCACCCCCCCCAAAAAAAAAAGCCAAAACCCCAGAAACAAACCACAAAACACCAAAAACGCTCAAAAAAATCCCAAAACACAAACTCACAAAACCCCACAGTTAAATTCACAGTGTAACTTGCTTAACTGATGAAAAGGTGCACATAAAGCAGTGCAAAGGTGTTGCAGAAAATCATTCAGTGACTCAGGACTCCTTTTCCCTCTGATAGATGTGCAAATTGAAATATTCTGTTGATGAATGCAACCACATGAATTAAAGTGAACCACAAAATCTCTTAAGAAACAAAAACCATGTCAAAGATTGTAAAGACCAAAAAGTCTCAGGTTCCCAACGTAAGAATACACTTAGAGAAATTATAAAATATTTGGGTCAAATGGTGGTTCAGATTTATGAAGGTATTGTTGGGTCTTACTAATTGATATTTTTAACTGTTTGGTGTAGCAAATAAAAGGCACACTCAGAGCAATGTGCCCTGAAAATAGAAGATTAAATTCAGAATTATTACATTAGTTTCCACTTAACTGTAAGAAGAACCTTGAATATCAAGTCCCTACTGCAAAGTTGGTGGGATGATAATGGTAATAGATTATGACACAATGAAAATGTGCATGAAACTACCCATTGCTCACATCCACTATATTTTTGGTTTGTTTTGTTTTAACTGGGATTCTATTTCAACATATATTTTTAAAACCTCAAGCTTTCTTTATGCTAGACGAAATCACCATGGGAGAAATTCCATCTCCAGTTTTGAGCCATGATCTAGAATTCTGAAGAACTCTACAGCTGTGACTTCAGATTTTACAGCAAATGTCACTCAGAAAAACTTAATTCCAGAAGGCCTCAGTAAATCAAACATATTCACAGTGATTTAGTAAAATTACTTATTTCCTGGGGTTTTCTTTATATGTGATTTATGCTTTTAGCTTTAGTGTTTTAATCACTCTTACAAATGTTTAACTCTTGCCTCTATTCAAGGCTTTAACACCGATAGCACTCCCGTGTGTGGTTAGGTGGTTTTTAGTGCACCTTTCCTGTCTTTACAAAGGTCTGTAAGTCATGTTTATGATGACATGCAAAGTTCTTGAATGCTGTCGCTTCTTACAGCAGTATTTTTAATTTAGCACACTTCCCATTCTCTAGAACCTCTCATTCTGAACAATGTCTCAAATGTTTCATTAGAGTAGCCTCTCTTTTCTGCCTCCTCCCACTTTACACCCATCCAATTGTTAATGCTAACAGTTCTGTTTTATTCTTTAATACTTTTTCTTCTTCCCATGTTCTTTTTTTCAAACTCCTGAGTTTAATTATTTCACAGTTTCAACACACTTTTTTCTTCTGTGACTGCTCGCTCACCACAAAAACAGTTCTTTTGATATTTCAAATTTATCTCTGCAGACTGTGGTACTGTTAGAATGAAGCTAACATTTCAAGGGAAGGTTTCAGTAGCAAAATGCTAATTTCAATAAAACATAGTAATCTTTAGGAACTACTAGTTTATTAAATTCTGCATGAAACAATCAGAACATTTTGAAAGCTAAAAATACTCTTTCAGGAAAAAAAAAAAAAAAAAAAAAAAAAAAGGTGGTTTAGGGTTTTCTTTTTTAAATGAGACTTAGTTATTTGCCTGAATGGGCAGATCACACTTTTCAATAATGAAAGTGCAGATTTATCTCTACTCTTTGAAAGTGCCATAAATCTATTATTTTGTGATGCTTTAGCTTAAAGCAAAAAAATAACTGTGAAAACTTCCTTCACAAGTCTGGAGCCAGGTTTGTATTTCATCAGGGAATTATCTGAGTATATTTCTCTACCAATATGCTGTCCTGCTTCTGGCCAGGACAGCATTAATTTTTGAAGTAGCCATGAGATGGCATGGCTAGGACCTGGAGGTTATTCCATACCACCTCATGTCTTTGCTAGGAGTAGGAGAAAGGGAGTCTCTTCTGAGAGAGGAGTGGTCCCTTCCAATGGAGTAAGAGTAGCAGAGGGAGCAGTTGGATAACATGTGAATTGTTTGCCTGTCTTGTACACTTTTATAATTAATATTGTTGCTGTTATTGCTTGTTTTCTTATCTCATTGCTGTTTCCAGTAAGTTGGTCTTACCTCAACCTGTGATTTTCACCTTTTGTGTCTCCAGTTCTTCTCTTCATCCTACCATACAGAAAGGGGGAAAGGATGGAGAGTGAGCAACAAGCACATGGTCTGGAGAGTCTCAGTGGGAGCACTAAACTGAGGAGCACCATTCTTAAACCAGGACCTGTATTCAGTAAACAATGTGAGTAATGTGTTATTCCTGTTTTCTCTCTCATCCTTGTTGCTCTAGGAAACCAATTTACTCTTATATAAGTGGATTCGAGTGAATTTGTTTGTTATTTGACTTTTTTATTTTCCACTTTGGGAAAGATTTTTTGTTTTTCTGTATGTTTCCCCTTGACTCTGCAATTCTGAAGATGCAAATAGATAGCTTATTCTTTCTTCCTATTTTGTATGTGAATGGTGGGGGAGGTGTGTTTATTTCATTATTCCTCATCAACCTTTGGATGACTGGACCATCTTAAAATATCTTCAATTATCACTAGTCTGCAATTAGACTTGGCAGCTCCATTGCTTTACAAAAGGTAATTCCCTCCCTAATGTTTAACTTCAGCACTCCCTGCAGGAACTTCAGCATTTCGTTCTGCCTGCAGTGACTAATTGCAGTGGTCATAATCTATATCTAACCAGCTCTCTTATATACTTCTGCACTAATATCATATCTGTCTTTTCTGTAGAATGAATGTTCCTAGTTTTATCAACCTTTGATCACATTTTATTCAATTTTCTGCCTTTTTTATTTAGGTGCAAATATGAATCTCGACCATGGAGTACATGGTAAAATAATTCCAGTTATAAGAACTATTTAAATATCTAGAATTTCCACCCTGAAAGCATTTTCGGCATCTTCAAAGACTCTTATTTTTGCCCAAATGCAGATGGAAGAAATTAAAATATTGAATGCATGGCTGGAATGGAAACTTCTGGAAAACATGATTCAAAGTGTGAAAAGCTGATCCTGAAATGTCTGATCTGAATTTACTGAGTTAAAGTGAGACTCTTCTTTGTGCCTGGATTTGAGAGAATATACCCTAATAGTCCAAAACTGGTTCTACACTCCCACATTAATAAAAGCAGTAATTCAGGTACTTTAGGCAAATTTCCTCTTTCTACCAACCAAATTACATCACTTGCATTGATAAAAACTTTTGCTAAGCTGTAATAACACAATAATATTGAAAAAAACCCACAGATATTGCCAGAAAAGGATATAAAGTTGTAAATAGCTCTGCCTTTGCTTAGCCACAGGCAGGACCAGCAATAACAAACATGTCCTGCTGGGTATTAAACCTTGTTCTCCCAGCTTCCTGACTGACAAAATAACAAATGCATCTGAGCTGACCCACATCATTAAGAAAAATGATTCATACAACAGGTCTTGGGGGGAAACCAGCCTTGGACTGGAATAGAGTGGTGGGGATGTTTCCTCCCTGGCTGAGCTTTAGCTACAGTGGGATGTGTGTCTGTCTCCTCACTACTTTCTTCTTCTCATTAGAAAATGTAACTGAGCACCTGTAAAAGTCTTTTTGTGATGCATTCAATTTCTTGAGCAGAAAAGCTCAGATACCTGCCTAAAGAAGGTGGTTTCTGACAGCTAGCATGTCTTCATTTTCATAATTCATAAGGATTCAGATATCTACACTAAAAAACAGTGAAAAAGCAATGTGGATATTAATCTAAAGTCAATTTGTTTCTTTAGTTTTCTTAATCTTGCTGAAATCAATTCAGCCATGAATGCAAAAAATAACAGATATTATCACATGAACAACAGCTACATATGAACATATAGCTTCACATAACCTTAGCTAATGGAGACCTTGCTCTGATTTTGTGGCAAATTATTTGAAAATACTTTTATTTTGCTTTTCTTCACAGAGAAAGAAACCCTCTAATACTGTGTCATAGGAATTTTTAATCTACAGTAATTTTTTGATGAATTTAAAAGGCTACTTATGTCCTCGCCTAACCTTTGTTATATCACCAGTGGTAAAAGTCCAGAGTAAGATAAACAATAAACTTTCCTTCCTTGCCACCAGTTGGAGGGCATAAATGGTTTCTTCTAAATAAGATAGGTACTCTTGCCAGCTCCGTATCACTCTGAGTATTTGGTTAAACTTGCAAGGGCTTACTAGTTCAAAGTTAACCTGAGTGTGGAACACAGGAATCTGGAGTCTGTGAAGACTAATGGCTGACTCCTTTCTTTTGCATTAATGCAATGGCATGTTTGTATCTAAATACTTACTTGATTACCTGCTCTGTCCCTTTGATAGTTACCATCAAAGAACAGGCTGGAACTAGCTGTAGTTGCAAAAATCTCGGTGTGCTTCTGACAGGTGCAAATGCTGTCTTGTTGAAGAGAGAAAGTTTTATATCTCCTCTGAGCTGATTGTTAAGAACCAGGACACAGGAACTTGCTCTTAGTTCAGTATGCACTCCCATAACTGGACCACACAAGCAGAAATAAAATCAATGAAGTCTGAGCTGTCTGTTTGGCTGTTTTTTTCACTCTAAAGAAACAGTAGGTTCTGCCCTCCTGAGCATTTTGGGTTCTAAACTGTAATTTAATTGCTCTTGAGCTCAGCAAAACAGCTTGTTTAGTTAAATGGCTTCCAGATAAGGCATATCATCTGATGTGGAAATACCAAGAGATGCCCGATCTGCTGCCTGTATTACACTGTTTGATTAGTCATTCAGGCAAATTAGTTATCAGTTTCACTAAAAATTCACTTTAATAATTCCTATTGAAATCCATTTATTCCTTGTATTTCTTCTCCACTAGACTGAAGAACTCTAAAATTTTTAGTATTCTAAATTCTTTTGCGCTTTCTTACTGTAGATTAGGTATTGAATACTTTAAATTACTTTGTCTTCTCTTTGATAAAATTTAGAACAGTCTAATAAGTTTTCTCTGTAAGAAGACTTTGCCACCAGTGAGATCTCTTTATCCATAATTTCAGCGCATTTGTCTGTTGCCAAGTAAAAATGATGGTAAGAAAACAATAAGGAAATTACATTTCCACCAAATTTTAGAAGGCATTTAAAGAGATGTATAGTTAAAACAGTAAAAACATGCTTGTTTTACAGTTTGTGGTGGCATAAATGGTCTAGTACAGGGCAGTTAAATCTCGGGCTTCGTGCGATTTTTCTATTGATGCGTTCCTACATTTTTACATATGATTAGTCTTTCTTATTATTATGTGCGCTCAAATGTAAATGACAAGAATGCACTATTGTGTCCCATTTCCTTATCTCAATGAAAACTAGCTCTTCAAATAGTTTGGAACAATGGTGTGACAGTGCCTTAGCTCTAACAATGAAAATGGTTTAAAAGTCTATACTAATCTATCCATGATATGAAAGTAATAGAGGCTTTTGTAACATTTCTAAAGAAAAGAAACTGACACCCTTTTCCATTTATATGAAGACTCCAGTGTCGGTTTCATGTCAGCTAAAAAACAAAATGTATAATTTGCCACATGAAGGCTCTAATGAAATATATTGGACAGCACAGTTTTATAGACTTGGAGACCAACAGCCAGAAAGAGAGGTTGACAGCATTCTATGCTCTTTCTTTCATATCCATCTCCTATTTGATCCTTAAAACACACTGCTGCACTTCACACCCTACTGGGTGCTGACATTGTTACAAGCAGATGCCCTTTCTGCTTGAGAAGTATGGTAGTTTGAGAGTTAACTAGCCAGTGCCACTGAAAATCTAATTATACTTGTGCTTTCCCTTGCCACAGCTGACAGCAGGTTGAAGCCTTTGGCAGAGTGTTTCATTTCCATAACTATCTGTGCACTGCAATGTGTCTCTTACTGTGAGCCCACACAGTACCTGCTTGTCTGATGACTGTAATGAGAGTGGCTAGCCAAGGTGCCTTCACTGCCTTCTGTGATCACTGGTAATAAACTAAACAGCCTCATATATGGCTATCTCACTTTATGCTTGTTTGTGCATATAAGCACAGTAGTGGTTTTCTTGCCGTGAGGATGTAAAATTTGGAAGGCAAGAAGATAACTTCCCTAATGTAACAGCTAACAAAGAAAAAAAAAAAAAAAGAAAGCTTTTTGGTGCAGAGACATACTTAAAAATGTAACTGGATTGAATTAGATGGGATTTCTCAGCATTATTTACAAAGGGCCAGACCTACGAACAGGATGATATGAAGAGCACTTAGAAGACTTCTAGCTGCTCATTCTAGCACACACGGCAGTAGTGCAAATGGGAAAGTGAACTGTTTACAGCAGAAAAACTGCAGGCTGCCATTTGATATCTCTGGGTTTCCTTAGGCAGTACTTGGGAGGAGGGGGGAGACAATGACAACACAGGCAGGGTGCTGAATTTTCTCAAAATAAGCTGTTTGCAATAAAAAGCCAGATATCCCCAAAGACCGTGCAATTATTAAATGTTATCCATTCTCTCATCAACAGTACCTCTGGCATTTAGCTGTTCGTTTGCTTTGAAACAAGTGCAACCCAAGAATGAGGTGGAGGCAGGCAACCAGGCAGTCTTCCTGACAGCTCAAGTGGTTACAGCTTGCTCCACAAATATGACAGCCTATTTATATATTTAACAGATTTAGCCTATTTATAAATTAGCAGTACTTAGTGCTGGCTGGTAGCTGAGACAACTCTATGTATGCCTGTTTCAGTTCTGGACTGAAAAGCAGTAGTAAATGCTGCCCTGATACAAGTGTGGGGAGAAAGACTATTTGAAGGCACCATGAGGCTTGATATACTTCTTGGGCCTTCCTCTTCCTTTTCAGTAGATCTTATCTTGCAAACTGAAGAAGGCTGCATCAGATGGGCTGTCAGAAATAGGTAATCTACTGCTGCTAAGACTGGTTGACCATGTTACTAAGAGAGAACTTCAATGTCAGTGAAGCTTTGATTTTCTATAGCAGAAAGAAGAAGATTGTGGGGAACTGCAATAGGTCTGCAGATCCCTTGGCAGAGCAAGAAGAATTTGACCTTGGCAAGATCTTGTGCCTGTGAAGATACATCCCTCAGCTAGAGAATTGTAAACAACTTGCAGCTGCTGAGAGAACTCAGAAAACTACACAAGATGTGGGATACCAAGATGGGTGAATTTGTATAGAGACAAAAGGTTATAACTATGGCCAATGAATGATTGTTTATATGTAATAAGCACCAATAATGTTAATGCACGTACACTTAGGAAAGATATAAAAAGTATCTGTGCTAAAAATAAAGGGGGGGAGTCTATGCCTGACTTTCTTGTATATTTTGTTGTTCGTCTCAACAACAACAGAAGATGATGTCCCACAACTTTGAGGAGAACCATCAGGAGGTAAGTAGGCTGACATGTATTATTAGAAAATATCAGAAACCTCTAGTTTTTCTCAGAAAGCTGTTGTCTGGCTGTCTTGAAGAACTCCATATGTAATGTGGAACCCTTCTCCAGATCTTCACAGCTAGTTTCTGTTGTTGCAGAAAAGATGTGAAAGTTGTGGTAGCTTCTCTAAGCAGCAAAGGGTCTTGTATAAAGTAGGCAAATAGAGAAGTGGATGATGGCAGTGTGAGCTCACATCTGCCTTGCCTGTCCTGCTCTTTTCCTATGCACATCATACTATTGCTGCTTGTGCTTGAATTGGCCCTCTCTGAGCTGCCATCCTGACTACTGGGATTTTAAACCACAAGCCTCAAAAATACATGGGGAGAGGGGTATTCAAGGAGGGGGAAACTAGTCAGGGATTCCCCTGTTTTGGCTGCCAGAGGAGCCTGGGCTCAGATGAGCAGGGTGGTCTCCGGGTGACATGGTGACCACGACTGCAGAAGCTCTCACCAACTTGCTTCTTCCCTCAGGTAGGGACCTGCCTGGGTTACTGCCATCAGCTGTATGTTAACCCAGGCTCACAAGTAGCACACTGCTCAATACAGTTGTATCAGGACACCACTAGCACACTGCCCCTGCCCATCCCCTCTCCCTAGCAAACCACCTCTCCCCATACTGAATTTCTAGGAAGAAAGGTGAGGACTTTTGAGTGACAGAGCCATCTCTGCATAAGATGGTGTCTGTTACTGTTGATATCAAACTGTTGGTATCAGCTGTTGGTATAAGACAGTCTGGACTGTCCTTTTTTCCTATGCATGTGTTGTCAGCTCTCCTCTCCTCTTATCCTTGCCTTCCTATTCTGTTTTTTCCTTTGATATTTCTCCTCTGTTTCTTTTATCCAAGCCAGCTTCTGCACCCAGAGTGAAAATCTCTAGAGGGTTTAATATGGGAAATTATTTTTACTATGCATGCCTGTTCAGATAAGGCATATACAGTTAAAGAATACTCATAGCTGCTGGAAGGTATTTAACACAGGAGATTTTTTCCAGGTGCCTTTGCTGACCTGCCCTTAAGTAAGGGGAAACAAAAGTATCTCATTTTACAGCTCTAAATATTCACATGCCGTAAATATAGGAGCACTTCTGGGATTACTGGTGTATGAAATGTGTATACTCTGACAAGTGAACTGCAGTTGTTGGGAGAAGCAGTAGCAGAATTAGCTGTCTGTATGGGAAGCAATCTATTCAGGTGGGGTCTGATGTGCTCTCTCAGCGCAAGTTTGTGACGATGCTATCTTAGAAAAAAATAGCCCCTCTCTGTGCTTTTTCCCGTCTGCAAGCAAGAAGAGAATTTTTAATTTTATTTTTTCTTTTAGTTTCTTTATTTTTTTGTTGGTTTTTTGTTTGGTTAGTTGAGCTTTTTGTGAGTTTCTTTTAAGACTAACATGTTCTCTTCCATTTTCTTAGGACACTGATCTCAAACTCTTTATTGCTGCAGTGGGTAAATGCTGAGGAAACAGTATTTATAATCAGGCATAGTGAACTCTTTCTTGTTATGGTTGATAAATTATAAAATATTTTAGAAGATTAGACAGCTAGTCTAGGGACTAAATTTGACCTCTCATTTCAATTTCATAAACTACTGTTGACAGGTTTCTTTGATTAACTGGAATTGTTTACCATCAAAAGCACTATATAATAAATTTCAAAGAGCTAGGAAGACAAGTAGAGGAAGCAAAAGCTTTCTCAGAAGAAAGAAATGTGCTTCAAATTGGGTCTGTAACCAGTTTTGTTACCATAGCAATGTAATACCACAGAAAACCTCTCTACAGATACTATTCTATACACCCTGCCTTTGCAGTTTCTCATGGATGTTGACGGACCATCCACAATACTTTCCCTTGTTGAATCTCAGAGTGTGAGAGTCAGTGAGTAGGTAAAGCCCTCTTGTGTGGCATCTTTTGGGTTTTTTTTTTCTTTTTAGATTTCTAATAGTAA
Organism: Acropternis orthonyx; assembly: GCA_035583155.1. Lineage (NCBI taxonomy): Eukaryota > Metazoa > Chordata > Aves > Passeriformes > Rhinocryptidae > Acropternis > Acropternis orthonyx. Next base: position 70,166,184 of record JAWWEU010000081.1, on the reverse strand, counting down.
TTTAAAACGTTTTATCATAGGAAATAGCTATATTCATGTTTTGACTTCATTCTACAATTGTAGCTGGCATAAACATGTTAATTGCACTGGAATAAAATAGAAGACAACAAAACCATGAAAGTAAACAATCTCATATCTCAGATATAAATAACAGGGAACTGGGATATGATTGTAGCTTATGTGAAATTAAGGTTGATCAATCAGAAGGCACTAAAGAAATTCAATGAAAAGTTAAAGTGCTGGCAAGGTCCACCACTTCAAACAAAACAAGGCATCAGACCTGGTTATTCACCAATGCCAGGGTCAAAAGACAACAATCAGATGAAAGGCTAGGAAGAGACTGACAGTCTGGGAGGACTTCTTGGAAAGGGAAGAGAATGTCAAGCAAGGCTGGCTGGTAACAGCTCAAATGGAAAAAAAAGACCTATCTTGCCACAGAGAAAGAGACAAGCTGATGACCTGGTTTGGCTCAATGGCACTCCAGCATAGGTCAGACTGGGCTCCAACAGAGTATTGTACTTGGATTGACTTGCTTGAAGAGAATTGTCTGTAGTAAAGTCATATATTGTTGAAAAGAGATGGCTGTAAATGGACCTATTTGAAGCCTACAGTTCTGTCCAAGAAAGAACTGCAGGATAACAGCTCTGCCATGATTCAGTGCCTTTGGCTGAACTTCAGAGCATCTTACATTAGCCTGATCTTTGTTTTCTGATTTGGTTCAGGTGAGAATGCATCAGTATTAGTGAGTCAGCTTACTGCAATTGCAGTACCTGTAAGCTTGTAAATGCTCATCTTGGTATGTTGAACTGATGTTCCTCCCTACCAAACTGTTACGGAGTTGACATCTGTACAGACACTTGTATTCTTGCATTATACTGAAAATTGGTCCTTTGCCTTGATGGACAAACCTCAATTTTCTAATCTTACAGCTCATGATTGCAGCTGACCCCATATAAACTAATAACCAACTAGTTCTCTGGAGCTGAAGTCATCTTTCACCTTCCATTATTCCCAGCAACCAGACATCAAAATGTATACTTCAAAAACTCATAGTGACAATTGCTGTCTTTTTGGCTCCAGTGATGAACTTGGAGTTGCCATACAATTCCTTGGTTCTTTCTTTCACCATGTAGATTCAAACAAGCAATCTGGGTTTTAATGCTTTGAAAATTGGATTTTATGTTTAGACATTGTATTTGTGCTAATTTAGGTACTCTGTGTGTATTATGACTATGTTGGTCCTGAATCCACTGAACTGAATATCCTGTATTTCTGGCTTGTTTTGCAGTGTGGTTTGCAAAGAATGTCTGTCATCATTGAGGTATGTGTGATGCAAGGGGCTGGAACTCAGCAGGTGAAGTTCATGTTCCACAGAGTGTGTAATCGAAATTGCTGGCAGGCAAGTTCTCTTCCTGTTTCCTTATAGAAAAGTATGACAGCAATAGTTTTTTAAGTTCCCCAGGGACTACTTTAGCTGGTGTACTTATGTCATATGTCTTACCATCACAGTCAGGGCTCTCTGTTGTTCCTTTATATTCACACCAGTAGAGAAGAGAATATGAAAGTTAAAAAAGAATATGCCAGTTAAAAAAAAAAAATTCTGTTTTTAAAATTGCTTTTATTTCACATTTCTTAAAAAAAAAAAAAAAAAAAAAGAAAAAAAATCAAAGAAAAAAGAAAGAGATAAAAATCCCAAACCAAACCACCCCCACAACCCACAAATATTAGCATATCTTTCTGAAAAAAACCTCTGCCAATGGAGCAAATCAACATAGCCTACTTGGGTGATAATTTATCCAGCCATAATGTTCTCAGCACTCTCACTGCTGCACTACAGGCTCCTAAGAGAAGAGCTGAGAACACTACAGTGAAGAGTCTTTACCGTTCTCTTTTGAGTTCATCTACGTGCTGCAAACCTGCAATATCAAACTAGGATAGGATAAAATTTGTAAAAAGGTCACATAAAGACAGCATAAGTTTCCATTACTCAGGGGATGTGAACATCTGTTTTTCTTTGGGGGAAAAAAGAAACAACAATGCTTATTTGTGAGACATAATCTTGTGTTCTTACACACAAAAAAAAAATTAAATCAATTAATAGCATAAAAGTTGGACTTTCATGTTTGCCAGTCTAGTATTCAGGCAGCACCTGCTCCTACCTGATGGTCATAAAGGTAATGCACAAATAATTAGGAATGGAAGGAGTGAAGGGTATATTTTCAAATAATCTTTTGACTCTCTACCTAGTTCTTATCCTTTAGAATATACCAGCTATATATTTCAAATTCTTCTTCACAACCATGATGTTATTTAGGCAGGAGGTAGAGAAGCAAGGGGAAGCTATTTCTTCCCTCTTTTCCTCCCCCTTGAGAAAAAATGTTTCTAAGATCTGGGTCTTCTAAAGATTAAACAGGTAATTGGTCTTACTTTTTAAGCTATCTTCAACCCACAATGCATAGGAAGTGAGAAAGGTCTTTCGCTAGAAGAAGCTGACTATCTCCCTTTTTACCTCTTCACTGGGATATTGATCTAGAAGGAAGATATCAGAAACCCGATCAAGACAGACTGAAAGACTTATTGAAATACTCAAGTTAAAATTAGACTCTCTACATAAAAAAATACATGAAGTATAAATTGGCAAACATTTTAAAAGTATTTGTTTCCTTTCAGTCATCCATCTGTTAACCTGTCTACTTTCCCCTGGCACCTTTTGAGTATTTTGAGTGATATTAATAGTACTAAGTCCTTCAAGAGAAATGGGAAATTACAGACTTCATTCTTGATATTTCATGGTTAAAAAACAAAACAAAACAAAGCAAAACAAACTAACAAACAAAAAAGATCAACAAAAAGTCTCCATGTTTGACTGTTACAACACAAGTTGATCTTATAATTCCTATTATGCTTAAAACTTACAGCTGGTATCAGGCACTGAAATGAATGGTCTACTTGCAGGCTTATAAACGAGAAATTGGGTTGCTATTAAGACCATGAAGCTGCCATTGGCTCATCTTCACTTTTAAAAGAATGAAAGTGAGTTATTACCTTTTCAATAGGTTAGAGGTTTGTTTGTTTGTTAGCAAATGCCAGTAAATATCCTGAGTTTTAGCTATAAGATCCAGTAAAAAGACAATGCCTGATCTCAGAGCTGTACGAAGACCACTGTTAGATGCTTAGTGCAACAGCACCCTCTGCATCTGATGACTTTAAGTGCGTCTAAATGTATCTCTTGCTCCAAGGTGCACTGTGTCAGGCGACAGTATTATTGACACACTTTCCGGTTATCTACTGGCCTTTTAATCAGGCATCAATTGCTCTCAAAGACTAAAAGCGAATTATAAACATAAGAGTAACTAAACGCACGGAGAGTAAATAAAAGCAGGAGTTCACCACCAGGAGCCTGTTACCTTTCTTTTGTTCAGTAAAAAACCTGTGTTGCAGGCAAAGGAATTGAGACGATGTAATTCCAGCTGACTTCAGTAATGGATTTGGTGTTATGTGTCATGAAAATTACTGATTTAATGAAGATAGAAAGTAGTGCAGCACTTGGACAAAGGGTCAAAGGAGACACAGCCGTGGGTTTTCCTGAAATAATAGGATGCTGGAAGACACTTACTTGAAGAATTAACTGTGGACTGCCATTTGCACAATATGTATGCAGGAAGCACATGGAGGGGAAGGCAAATGTACTGCTAGAATATGAGAGACATATTATTTCTGCAGAAATACACTTCCTTTTACAAAACATTGCTAAAATCTTTTCTGGCATATAGTGTGAAATTATGGTCACTTTTTTTCTTTTTTTCCTTTTAAATAACAGTGTAAAATCAGGCTGGAACAATGAAAGAAAACGTAATGGGAAGAGAGGAAAAGTAGCAAGCTTTTTTCCTAAGAAGGGAACAATGGTGTCATTGTTTTCTCAGTTGTTTTTTTTTTTTTTTTTATCTGTTTGTTTGTTTGTTCTTTTAATAAAAATCTTCAAAGTTTACCATCAGGTGAACATGGGGAAATCAACTTAATTTTCATTCCTTCTTAGTGAAGTTAGTGTTTCACATACTCTGAGGTGGTTTTTTTTGGTGAAAAGAATAAAGAGCAAAACCTCCTGGCAGAGAAGGCATAGAAGTTTCCAATTAAATTTTTTGGCCCATTGAATTTCTTATAGATAGTAGAAGAACCCTTCAAACTGACTAGTTGCAGCTGTTGCCAGTATTTTCTACTCTGGTTATACCTTTACCATAAACAGAGCTTTTTAGTGAAGAGTGAACATTAAGGCTTCCTCTTCTGTAAAGCAAGAATCTGTGACCCATGGTACTCTGAAAAGATCAAGCTCCATATAAATTATTTGCCCACATTTTCATGTTTGTGAATACAGCTAGATAAGGTAGTAGCCTGGGCTGGTTTTGGCTGGGGTAGAGCTAACTTTCTCCACAGTGGCTGGTGAGGGCTGTGTTTTGGATTTTTGGTCAACACAGGGTTGATAATATAGAGATGGGTTTTTTTATTGCTGAGCAGTGCTTATACAGAGTCAAGGCCTTTCCTGTTTTTTGTACCTGCTGTGCTGGCAAGGAAGTTGTGGGTGCAAGAGAGACTGGGAGGAGACACAGCCAGGACAGGTAACCCAAAGTGACTGTTATGGGTTTAAAATCTTGGAATTTTTCTTTCATCTACCAACCCTGCACCTCAAAGGAATCACCCTCTGTCTCC
>JAWWEU010000081.1:70106959-70155270 GCA_035583155.1 Acropternis orthonyx | reverse complement strand
CCTCCCTCATTCTACAACCCATTTGTATTCTGTTTCCATAACATTTCCCAGTGCTTATGACAAAAGCTATTTTTCTGGATGACGGAAATAGTTATTAGTACTGAATGAAGTTGAGAACAGTTCAGCACTCTCCTGAGACTTATTTTGGGTAAATATGGGACATTGACTGTGCATTGTATGCTATAGGCACCAGTAGGTCTAACTTCCTTCTTTTTCTTTTCCATATTTTAGCCTTTCATTTGATGCTTGTTTGCTTTAGGTTGATTTTGAAGTAGCTTGTTATAATGCAGAAACAAGCGCAGCTTCCCTCTCCCATTGGTGATTTATAGAAACAGCATTTCCAGTATCACTTCAGAATTGATTCACTCCTGTTTTTGTCATGAACATAATTGTATGAAGAGGTTAGTTTATCTTTTCGAAGATAGAGTGTCACACACAAGTAGTGAAAAGAGTCTTTTATCACTTTTTATTTTTGTGATATGCTATTAATATCACAGTTTTCTGCATGCTAGCATAAAAGGAAATACAGCAAGATATCTCACATAGGCTGGATCTGTAGATATGAATCATAACTGAACCTGTATATGTGTGTCAGTCAGATGACTTGCTGAAGATTTCAACTCTCTATGGATTATTGTAGATTACAAATTTCTAGTCACAGACTCCTTTTTTTTCCTGGAAAATAGGTATTGAATATTAAATTATTTTTATCTGGAGTCAGTATTAGCCCCAGATTAGACACAAAAACATCAGTAATCTTCCTAAGATGGTAGTATAGTATATTATGTCTGTGTGTCTTTATTTATGTGGATACTATTTACACAAAATAAAAAATGCAATAAGTGATATTTTTGCAAGTATCATGACACCTTCCAAATGAGGTAGTTTAAAAGATGAAACCAGATAAGCCCCTGGAAAAGGAAGCCCTGTCCTGCAGCTAATTTCAGGTTTGAGGATGCAGACTGAATAATGTGACATGGAGAGAAAGCAGAAGAGTTTGCCAAGGCTGGGTGTTAAACTGCTCCCTGGTGCCCTGGTGATGAAGAAGCTATATGCATGTGAGCCTCAGTCCACACTGAAGACTAAATGGGTTTTAGGTCTTTATTTTGAACAGCATTGAGTTTCCCATTCTCCTTAAAAATCTGTACACCAGGCTATCCTAAATTGTGGTGGCATCACCATACACAGAAACCTGCTGTAGAACGCACCACTTTTAACCATATGCTCTCTAGATATTTCTGTGCGTGTGCATGTATGGGACATTCATCTCATACACAAATCTTAAATACTATCAGGCCATAGTTGCATGGTCATTTTAAAGCAACACAAACTGCTGCTGGAGCTAAGGAAGCAGCCTTGCTCAAGTCTTGTCTCTGTCCCAAAAATTAACCCATTCATGGCGTTATAACGTCTCTGTCAGCAACAGGAACAGAGGGAGCCATGGGCAGAATTTGGGCAGTAACTTATATCAAGCATTTGGCATGGTCTTCTGTAGAGAGTACCAGGGCAGTGGTGTCATGAGAGAAGCAGATAGATGCTGTGGTTTTGCAGGGCAGGTGAGACTACACTTTCTAGCACTGGCGATGAGCGCTTGGTTAGGATGCAAAGCAACCACTTTGCATTATGGATACTGTTTGACCTTGTCCAAGGGAGAATAGAAGATCCGATAAGGCAAAATCCTCTGAACCACTGCAGGCATGAAGGAGTCAACTCCTAGGTGTAAAAAGACAATGTACACGTAATTACAATAAGGAGGAGCAAGGATGATCCTCTTGCCGTCAAGTAGGTTAATGTCTTCAAAAACCCTCTTCAGTCCATTTGTTTCATAAAATTAAGGAAAAGACTCAGAACAGAAAAAGGGCATATCTACTACTTTTCAAGATTTGGTGGGCTGTGTATTTCCAGTGAGTCAGTAATTGCCCTCTTACTGTCCTTGATCTATGTAAAGGAGGAACAGGGACACGCATTTCAGAAACTATAAAAGCTTTGTCTTTCAATTACCGTTGTTGAGAACATGGAGTGCTCAAAGGAACTGTTTGAAAGGAAAACGTAGCTTTTACAACTCCAAAATTGTTGTGACAGGCTTTATTGTGGTTCTTGTCTTATCTTTTTCTGAGAAAATTGAAAGTGAGCATCCACTTTAAAAGCTTTTTTTCTGTCCTTCTTCCAGCCTCCCTCCAACATGTTAAATAGGATGTAAGTTTGTGCCTCAAGACTGATATCTAATCTGATGAGTCTTTTGAGCTAAGTGCTTTCCTCCTAACTCTCCAAGCTCCTTCTGTACAAATGAATTCAGAGAGCAGAAGGCTTCTTGATGTTATTTTGCAATTATCTTTCAAACATGCAGGTAGGCTAGTGATGCATTACTCCAGTTTTAAGGAAAGCAGGATCTCCTAAGCCATGAAGAAAAGGCTTTATATTGGAAGTGAATGAAAGAGGCTTCATACGACCTTAAAATGCTGCTCTGAGAACAGCATATGTTTCCTTTTATGTCTGTTTTTCTTGTTCTTTATCTGTATTAGAGAGACCAGCCATGCTAATTTCAAACTATTCTTGTGCTCAGGAGAATTCAAGGCACCTATTTCCTTGATGTTTTGCTTGGGTGTGTAAAGGAAGGGTTGTATAGCACCCAACACACTAGGTTAAGACTAGGTGGACTACTGACAGTGCTGTCACATCTCTAAGTTGGTGAAGATACTGGCTGAGAGAAGGGATGTAAATGCAGTGCAAATTAACTTCACAGATTAAAATGGACTAAATCTTTCAAGGGGCTCTGGTCTGGTCTCTTAAAGTATTGTCAAATTCCAAAAGCAACAGTAAGATCCAAAATTATATACCATATTCAGAAAGAATTGGTTGCATTCTTCATGATGAGACATGCAAATTCAACTGCTGATAATCTATACAAACTATAAAGTTGTAACTGCTAAACTTGAAGTCAAACATTTTATAAGCTAGGCATCAAAAATCTTGACATTTAATACTTCCTTTTCCACCTTTGCTTTAAATTCATGTTAGTCATATTTAAAATTAAAAATTAGAATTCATAATGTAATGCAATATTACTTGCTGAAGAGTACTTGGCTTTTCACATACCTTCTCAAGGAAAGAATAGTTAAAATAAATGTGAAGTTCAGAAAGACTTGGTTTATAGTAATATAAATTTTATATTAGAAGAAATAGCTGAGAGCAAAGTTAACAAAAATGAAGGCCAATTGTTAAGTTTAGTAAATTTTTATGGTTTTAATTTTAAACAGTCATTGAAGGCAAACATTTCATCTTTAGATTTATATATATATATTTTCTGTTAAAATAAATGAAAATTAGGTAGAGCCAGCTCTGGGATGAAATGCTAAAAAGAAAACTCTAAAACCTGCATGTGCAGAATCCACAGGCTTGAAAATACATGGGCAACTTCTGCCCATCATGTTTTTCACTGCACATGCAGCAGGAAGTGTGTAGGTTACTGTACAGATGCGTATGTACATAGCAATTGATGCCAACAGAGGCCATGTAGATGTTCACCTCATTTTTTTTCTATAAAACCATGACAAAAAGATTGTACCAACTTGCCATTAGTTAATGAAAAATGTGATGTTTCAGTTCCATTTCCCCAATTTATGCTTGGAAAGTAAGCCCAAATCTAGAATGGGGCATATCAGCAAGACCTACCCCAGCAAGACCTACCACTAAAGCAAAGTCTACTGGTGTCCCTGTCACTCAGTCTGGTCCCGATACTTCCTTTTTCAACCTGTGGTTTGATGAAACAGGAAATTTCATGGAGCTATTGCTCATAGGGAGGTAGCTTAGACTCTGGTGAAATAAGACTTGTGATTTAACTCAGGAATTATCAGAAGGCTATTAAACGTTGCTACAATTCTGGCTGACCGAAGAAATCCCTACACATTAGTCCATGTAATTTGTTTCATCCACTGTAAAATGCTATGGCTTTTCTTGAAGAAATATGCTTTTCACAAGAAACTGAGATTTATTTTCTCTTGATCCTGATCTTGAAATCTTTCTCCTAAAAACATAGATCTCTTACATTCAAACTATTGTTGTCCTTCTCTGAAACTGTACTTCATTCCCCTTGTTTCCCTGAAGTCCTCTGTAGGACAGGTACTGCTCATAAACTTCTCTTACAGCAGACAAGGAAAGATGACTCAGGAGAGTGATGTCTTCTGAGAGCTGACTTTTAGATAAGCAGCCTGTACATGGAGTGGGAGTTAAAGTAAACTGTGAGATACTATGGAAAACAAAGTGGTTTGGAGTTATAGCAAAAAGTTTGATTTTAAGAACATATACTTTCGCTGAAACTTTTGTTGGAAAATTCTCCACTATTCTAACCACCTGCAATCTTCAATTACAATGGAGAAGAGAGAAAGAAAACCAAAACTGCATGTGAGAGTCAGTTTTTTACTGTCTTCCATTCAAAAAGCACATGCACACATAATGAGCCTTTTGATGCTGGCATACACATATCGCTACAAGATAGAAAAGAGTTACAGAAGAAACAGAAAGTTTCAGAACAGTTACAGAAAGAAGTCAGTACCTAAAAGCTATTGTTTTGTCTGTGCACATTACAAGTTGTGCAACTAGTGTAGGAGTCTGCAAAGCCAATATCATTTGACAAATCAATGGAAAAGAAAACAGAACATCTATAAAATATCTAGAAACAAGTGAGATGTAACTGGCAACAGATATTTTTTCCCTTTTTCACTGAGAAATGTGGCTCATTGAAAGAGGCGGAGAGGGAAGGAAAGAAAGTGAAACCTTCTTTCAAGTCTCCTCTATTCTTCTTTTCATGAATAAGAACTGAAACAGAGTTTTTTGAATCAATATAGTCCTTATTTTGCATTTGTGAAACACTAATCATACCTCTCAAGAGAAAGTGGCATATGTTTCTTTTGATAGCATGCTATTGATTCTTTGCTTCATTAATGTCTAAGATGTAAGTTCTTTTAAAAAAAAAAAAAAAAAAAGAAATTATTTCCTGCCAAAGGTGCTTTTAATAAATTGCTCCCTTGTAACTGGCATTCTGTTTCTATGGTTTAGTGGTAAACAAGCTTCTCTTAATACCTTCCTGACAATGGATCTAAGGATATCATGGTTATATTAAAAATTTATCACCTTGAGAAAAGTATTTCTTATTGTGTATAAAACTAAATAATAAGTACTTCAAAAAAGTGAAAAGTTACAGGATTCATTAAAGCCCTAGACACTGAAAGAATTTTAAGGCTTTCAAGTTTCAACTTTTGTGCTTATAGAACCTCTTCATTTAGTATTTGGTATTTTTGTCATTATACCAACTAAAAAGGCTGGTTGTACATGAAGGGAAGTATTTCAGATGCCTTACTCCATTTTCTGCTTCTCTAATCTGTTGCTTTTTTCAGCATCAGTGCTATGTGAGACCAAAAAGTTACTTTCGTAGCCAAATGACAGATTCTATCTTAGCTAAATCAGGTAGTGAGCCAACCTCATAGCTATGGAAGTTCTTAAGTTCCTAATAATGGGTTTTCTTATTCTCCCTGTACCTTCACCCTTATCCTGATGTTATTTCTGCAGAAGAAGGCATTAATTTTAAGCCTATAGAAGCAAGAAAAATAGACATCAGCAGTCTTCAGCAAGAGGTGGAGGAGAGACACTTGCACCAAGAACTTTGACAATTATTTTTCAAATACCTATGCATCAGGTAAGCCTAAATAAAACAAACAAATAAACAAAACCAAAAAAACCAAACTAACCAAACAAAAAAAATCCCAAATCCACCAAACAACTTGTAATTTGTCATTTTCTATATTTTAAATGTTACTGAGAATACATCCTTTTTGCCTGTTCCCTCAGGAAAATATCACAGGGTCTCAGCAGCTTCCTGTGGAGCTTGTATGGCAGGGTACTCAGGGACCACCACCATATCTGAGAGAAGAGAAGGTGAAGAAGTGAAGTACACTGAACATGAAGACCCGCTTTTTCCGACTTCTGCCTCTGTGCATTATCATTCTTTGCAATTCTCTCAGTCTCTTCATCACTGTTATATTTTCTTCCTCTTCTAAACTTATCTAGAAATAAAATTTTTCTTCTCATCAGACAAAATTTGAGAGAATAGTATTTAATGATGTTGCTGCCTCACTCAGAATGAAAACTGATGATGCTGTGGATTCCTAAAACAATTGTGCAAAACCTTGAGGGAGACTAACCAGGTCATAGAAATCTTTTCCCACTCCCCACTTGTACCTGTTTCTCTTCCTGTAAATATAAAGAAACACGTTTTCAGGACCATGCCGAGGAAGAAGGGATGTTCAACTTTTGTGGCCTCCACTTCTTCCTGTGAAAGTACAGTGGTCATTCTGGCAGACACTTCTGGAGCAATGTGAAGATTTATGGATAAGTTCTTTCCTTCTAGCTGGGAGGCATGCCCCATCATTGCTGCTGGAAGGTGGAGTTAAGCAGCAGTAAACTACTGTGTCCTGGGAATGAGTGCAAAACAAACTAATGCTTTGCTTCTCGCCCTTCCTCACCTTACCCTTGGGCAGAAGGTCACCAAGAAAATGACTAGTCTCTCACAAGTCAGGTGACACTCTGTGGCACTTCTTATGTCAGAAGCAAGAAATCCAGCAAAATTACAAATGTTGCTGCAACGTTCATGTCTCAAGGCTCTATGTTTTTAACTATTTTTTGCTTTTCCTCACTGTTTTGTTACATCCCCATTCCTATTTGATTGCCTATGAAATGGATATACAGGGAGAAACTCAGCAGCATATTCATAACCACTGAAACAGTCTCTGACCAGTCTGGCTGAGCTGTTAAAGCTTAACACTTATTTACAAGTTCTTAATTTTGCATGGGCTTTTTACCTGCTAAAAATGCTAAAGGTTTCACAGAACAGTTCTTGCTTGAGGGGTCAGAGATTCTCCTGTATTACATTAAGAGAATTTGTGAAGGAGAAAATAAAGTCCTGGATTTTCATCACCCCCATCAGCTTCTGGAAGGCTTGAAAGGGTTCAGCCTGAAGCTGTTTGAAACATAAACAGTCCTTGGAACAAATACATACTGAATATAGGGACTCCCTAAAATACAGAGTTAAAATAGGTAAAGTAGCAAAAACATAAATGCCTCATTTGTTACAATTGCTTCATGGATGTTTGAAATACTGATTCATAGATTGGACTAGATTTGTTTGAAAAGCTGAGGTTTATCAAATGCTTAGTATACACTTTGTGGCAATTCTGTATTTCCAGCGATGTTCATAATATTCTAAAAGGGGTTTGTTATTCTAGAAGACATTTGGTGGAAAGAGATGTACAACTCCGAGACCAGTTAACCAATCAGAAGAGTTATTTATTCTGTGTCATTTCAGGGGTGTCTGCATGGTTAGTGGAAAAAAAAAAAAAAACAGGCTCCTAAATTGGGTACAGTAAGTATTAATTCATAACTTAGATACTAAAGTTTGATATGGACATATAAATGCAGAAGGAAAATTCCCCCATTGAGGATGATGGTAATGTTATTTGAAACAGTAATGCTTCTGCAGGTCTGGATTGGTTTTTGCATTGTTCCATTTCCCCCCCTCTTAATTATGGCACTGTTTATGACATGCTTGACTGATTTGCCATGTCCTCTCCCCCCCTCTATTTTCAGCGAACTTCTTTGCTGTATTTATAGAGGCATTAAGCAGAACACAGTCCTTAACTCAGTACAGTCCAGGAAGTAACAGAAATAAGTAAAACCGTTCAGTTTTGTTCAGATATTCAAGGACATATGAAGTTCTGTATCTAAATAAAATAGGATGCTTCTGAAAATCTGCTAAAATAAATAACTTCAGAAAATATGTATCATCCTATTGTAGATATTAACTTTAATTGATTTTTTTTCTAGTGGTATCTAACGCTTTACAGCTTCCATTATATCCTTTTCTGATGAATGTATTTTTCCAATATTAGTGTGAAACATGCTCTTTTTTTGTGTTCCATATTAAATTTTCATATCCTTTTAACTCCTCACTTCACAAAAGATACTAGGAACTGTTCTGAGAAAACTATTTGTTCCATAAAATCTATTTTACTTGTCTATCATTTTAGGACATCCTCACTTCATCAATCATGTTTTTAATGGTTTGGACACTAGTGCTTTAGCTAGTGAATGGTTCACAGCTACCATGAATGCTAACATGTATGTACTGTACATATCAATCTTTTGTAGTAAGTGAATATATATAACAATATATATATATATAACAATTATATATAACAATTGCTCCTGTATCTTGGCCTTTTAGTGCAGATTAACTCAAGGTGTGGCCATACATTTGTTTTTTGGGCAGTAGTTGACAGCATCTGTGTAAAGCATTCTTTTCCTGACTGTATTCCCACTTCTCCCCAGCTCAGCAAGGGGTATGACAAACCAGTACAGGATAGACCTCAGCTCTGCCAGCACAGGGCAGTCAGCCATGGGTGCCTCAGCTGAGAGCTACTACTTGTATTTGGATTTGAAACTTTACTTGCAAAGAACTGACAAGATCTAATTCACCTCTGACGGGCTGTAGCATAATTTGCAGGAATAAAAGGGGAGTGGTATCATAAAGTTAACAAGCCACCATTTTTATTCCTCATGTTTGCAATTAAGTTAAGCGTGCATTTGGCTTCTTTGATGATAGCAAAGACATTATTTATAATTCATTTGAGCATCATTCTGACAATCTGGCATACAAACATAGCTTATTCCTTATTAGCCTAAATTTCTGCACTCCAGGCAAACTTGGTCTTATGAAAAAAAATTGCACGCAGAAAGGTCAAAAAGCCACCCAATAGCCTGTCTGAAGTTTCACGTTTTTCCTTCCTTGCTTTAAAACTCAGCTTCTTATTTGTTGCTTTTTCCTGATGTTACTTGTTACGTAATCGCTGAGGTTACTCTGGTCTAGATTTTTAGTTCACATGTTTCACGTGGTGGTGTGATATATTAATCTGGGCTAGATAGAACATAGTGTCTTTGATGTTCTAAGCTAAATTTACAGGACTCTTGAGAGACTTTGGTTTAACTAGAGAATAACAATGCCTCAGTGCCATTTCCTGAGGTTTAACAGAACTTGTCTTGAAGCAAGTGGTGCAGGAATGCTGCTGACTGTCAATGGGGTTGTATTGGATAAATTTATTATATCAGCTTGGTTGTAGCCACATACTTTAAAATAATGGAAAGGCAGAAAGTTTATAGGAAAGTTCAATTAAAGGAAAGGTAGAAAACATTCCCTTGGGCTCTAGTACTAATCAACAGTACATAACTATGCCTTATAATCACCTCTTACAAATCTGTTTTCAGGTAAAAATCTGTATGACTTTGAAATCTAATAGAACAATATAAACTAAGTAAAACTGATTTTAATTCCAAGTCATCGAATAATGTAATATTTTCATATGTTACATAATCTACTTTTTCCAAATGCTGCACGTTTTCCTCTGCATTATTGATGACAGAAAACAACCTTCAAGCCTTTTCACCCTGGAAAAGCTGGGAGTTACCAGCTGGGAGTTGCATCTGTCTTCAGAGTTTTTGGACTTGGGTGACAAAGTGAACTGGTACTGCACAATAATGTGTGTGTACTAAATGTTCATTACTAGGTAGTACTGGTTTCCTGTCTGTCTTACAGGTCAACTTTGGTTCAAAAATTTTTCACTTCCTCTACAACATGTCAGGTAGCTGTCAAACCCTCTTACTCCACAAAGCATAAACTGATAGGACTGCAATTTTACCTTAATTCAGCCCATAATGCTTTGGGCTTATTGCAGGCTCACAGAGAAAGTATCAAATGTGATGGTATAGCACAAAGACTCTGCTACACAGTCCACTGTTAATTTTCAGCAAAAGTAACTGAAGCCATGACACTGAAATGCTGGAATATTTCAGTCCAGGGAGCAATAATTCACAGTTTACACATAAATTCAGTTTGTTTTGTAGCAAAAATCTGAATGCAAACTATGGTTTATAGATGCTGTAGCTACAGTCACAGAATGTATGGTGACGCCTTAGCAGGTTTGTCTATCAAAAATGCAGCATCTTTCTCCTCAGCAGAAACACAAATATTAATGTGTTCTGGTGTTGCAAAACCAAGACCTCCATTTGATGATGTTTCTCATGCATTGTGAAATACTCTTAGAATAAGTTCTTTTGGAAAAATTAAACAAACAAAACCCTAACCAAACACAAAACACCTGCTAATATTGAAATTGATTTTTAAAAGCATGGTCTTATAGAAATTTCAAAAGTAAACTCATTCTTAGCTGAAAGAACTTGATATGGGATATGAACATCAATATTAAGTGTAGGAGTCTTGGGATTTTTTTTCTCCCTTATAATAAACAGCTCCCAAAACTGCCAAATGGTCATGAACTCTGTGGTATCACTAAGTTGTCAATAAAGAGTGACTGTTCCTTCTGAATTATGTGCTGCTGCCCCTGCCAAAGACAAAGCCCAACAGAACACTGGTGAACCTTAAGGGGGCTCCTCTTTGATGCTCTTGATGCGTTAGGGTTTCAACATCACTGAGTCATGCACAGTGCATTTCTTTAGGTCAGAAAGAATGAAAAGGAACTTATACCATATACAAATATATATATACACACACCATTTATATCTCAGGTAAGTGTGAATAAGCTTAAAGCTCCTTCAATCTCATTGTCCTTTAATAGCCATTATTCATTGAAGAAAGCAGCAGCAGTTCTTGAAATTGGGATAAATAGTGTGATTACTGTGAAGTGTGATAAAATTAAGACATGCCATGTCTATCAGGAATATTTTGTTTTCCTTAATGTCCTCTGAGACACCATGCCTTTCATTCTGTTTCCTAGCAGAAAAATTTTATTTTTATTTATTTTATTTTATAAAATAAACTCTGACTGTCTTGTACAAAATTCACTGTTCATAAAAACAGGATTCAGTTTCGCAAGTTGCTTTTTGTAGGTATTTACTCAGGTCTTACCCTGTTCAGTAAGTAACGAGTGGCTGTTGTGCTTGAGTAAAGAGTGGAGCAAGATGTATTGGACTCTTGTGGATATATTCTACAATCTCATTGCTTTTTTACCTCTCAGAGCTGGTGCTTCCACTCCCTGTTGCCTCAGTGGTAGAATCTGTTGACTCAGCCTCTGAGTCTGTGCTCTGAAGCACCCTGGCAGAACCTCAGCGCTGTGGCCACCAGCAAGGCACCTGCATCTAGTGCAAAATTTAAAAGTGAGATTAATATAACCACATTGAAATTTTACATAAGGACACTGAAAAAGTAGAAACTATTGGTTTTTGAAGGTTTTGCCCTGAAATAGGCTTGGGTGTGACAGCTGACTTCTCCTAGCTTGGGGAAGAAGACCTGTGGAACACAAATGTCTTTACAAAGTGATTTGTTAGTAAAGAAAACCTTAGTTAGCAAGCCTTAATTGTCCATAGGGCAAATACTAAGGAAGAGGTTGGGTATGGCCCTGTGAGGCAGTGCTGATCTGCAAACTCGTGCTCCAGCTACTTCCTACTCACCCAACAATGCTGAGGCGAAGGTGGCTGCTGCTCACCCTGGCGTTGCCTGTGCACAGGGCTGGGGCAGAGTCTGTACATTACCAAAGACATCACGCACATCATTAAATGCCTGAAAGAGGAATGTAAGGATTTATATGTACAAATGGCATATGAATGTTTTTCTTAAATGTTTAGATAGTTCCTGGATGAAAAGGGACTGAGGAAGATGAATTTTCCTCTAGTGTTGGTTTTTATTTTTCTCAACAGTTTTGATGATGACATAAATTTAACCATGACTGGTGAAATTTACAGCTAATATGTATGTAGTAACATGGTAAATAATAAAGAACATATAGAACTATCAGTAGTCTTAGAAGTAGAATCTGATACCAGATTTCCTGAATGTTTAGACTAATCAGAAGAATAAATTGCATTATTCTTCTTCATTCTTTATCCTCTTGTTATTTGACCATGGGAAAATTATTCCATCTGATTTGGAAGCTGAAATATTGAAAACTGACATGTTGTTGTTTACCCTCTCATTTATAATGTTAATGTGGAGTTGAATCTGACAATGCTATATGAAATCTGGCAGCATTAACTCACATAAAGTTGTCATTGATACTGATTGTAAATGACAGAGCGGGATATATTCCCCCTCCCTGTAAGTTATAAAATAGCTGAAAAATCTATTTTTGAAGACAATGAGAACTGACTGTTAATTTTTGTCAAATTCTGGCCTGCTGTTTCAGTCAGTTTTCTCCAAATGGAGGAAGATTTATAATGCCTTGCTTTGATATATTTTTAAATTAAATATGTTAAATCCATGTTGACTCACAGATAAACTATTTTTTAAAGTAACTTATAATTACTATGGTACTCAACACATAAATATTTTGTTTCAGGTTGATCTGAACTAGGGACTTTTGTTACTGTTATTGTTCAATTGTTTTTCACATTGCTGAAATTATATGTTTTGGGGGGGAAAGCCAAGAAAGTGCAGAAAAAGTTCTTCAGCATCATTACCATTACAACAGGGATGGTATCTACATTGGCAAAGGCATTTAAGACCCTGTGATGCCTTTGGATAGCTTCTGATTAAAAGTAATGGAAGTTTTCTGATGGACAACAATACTTGGGCTATATTTTGTGATAAATATATAAGGTTTTTTCATACACAAATAGAAACAGTTCTATGGATAAAGTGACATTGCAATTTTGTTGGGGAAGTGATATTGTTTGGTTGGGTCTTTTTCATTTGGGTGTGGGGATTTTTTGTTTGGTTTCATTTTACCGTTTTTTTAAATGGAAGGGGGGTTTATGGAAGGTTTGGTTTTTGTTTCTTTTTTTTTTTCTTTCCAGTTCACCCTGAAAGGGAATAGGAATTTAAGAAATGAGAAGAGTGGGATAGTAAAGAGGAATGTTCTTTATTATAAATCATAGATATAAGCTTTGCATGCACTCATGTAGTAATATAACACATAGCAATTCAAAGACGGTTTTTCTTTCATTAGCTAAGTCAGCTCCAAAAATTAAACACGCTACCTGTGCAATTTGAGATCCTGAATTTCTGTCTGTTTTCAGAGTTGTCATTCAGTTTAGTCTCTTGTTTCAGCATACTTGGCTTATAACAAAGTAAGGTTGATTATGTTTCCTGAACAAATTTCTTAGCTCTGGTATAAGTATGTGGATAGAGGGGTAAAGTTGTTAATTTTCTTTTAGGGGTATTGCTGTTGTTGTGAAGTGGTATGAATAATGATGGTTTATATTTTTAGCCAATTCTAGTACTGGGTTTACTGAAGAATCTGAATTTTTCAACTTTGCAAGCTTGTAACAGCTCTAGTCCTTTCGCTCCACCCCAAAAACTTCTAGATAAATGCTATAAATATTCTTCCACACCTCGTATTAGGAAATCTTTTTGAGGAAATTTTGCCTGTTGCAATAAAAACAGTTGAATGCTGAAGTGCATAGCATAGATTTCTTCCATAGATTTTTCCTTTTGAAGAAAATTGACTGAAATCCAGAAGTGCAGTCACAGGTCTTGCAAGGTTGTGTAAGCCAAGCTTATTTTTGTTTATGCACTGTATAGATTTAAAATTGCAGCGCAGAATTATTATCACATCTGCATGGTACAGTATCGGATTTCTGATTCTTCCAATAAACACAGACTTCATTTTCTAAGCTGTTGCAAATATTTTGAAGTACACTGAAAAAATATTTGACAGGGTTCTGTCTGATCCCAGGATTAGTTGTTATTGTCTATTTGTATAAGCACACTGCTCACTTCTTTTGTCTTTTCACTAAAATACCTGTGGAAGCTGACACTCTTCCAAGAGCAAAGCTTGCTTTGCCAAAGTAATGCCTGGCAAATAGAATATAGAATAGTAAAAGTTAATGATTTGTACTGCTATTTACCTTAGTACAGTATAGGGAGTTCTGTGTGTCTGGGAGTTCTATTTGCAAGAGAAGTCAGCATTCAGGAGGGAGAGGTTCAAATTTGTAACACGTTAGTTACTTCTCTTTCCTTATGCAAATAGTTCTTAGAATACTCAGCATGGGACAGCTTTCAAAATGCAGCAACCAACCTCTCATGGAGACACTTGGAGCTGACACCGGGAATGTGTTATTTTATAGCCTAGCTAAGTGTTCACTAAGTTTCTCATGCAGACAATCCACAGGATAATGTTGCAGTGGGTTCATTAATTATCTGTAGGGATTCAAAGATTTTAACCTTGACATTTTATGGCAAAAACACTCAACTCACCTATGAGAAAATTTTATGAGAAGTTAACAGCATTGGTTATTTGATGGTTAGGTTTACCAGTGTCTGTGCTGCCATTCTAAATGACTACAGCAATAGAAAACATTGTCTTGGACTTAAAATTAAATGCCTAGAAACCACATTTGGGAGAATGATTACTTTTAACATGATGCTTCCTCAGGTTTGACTGGCTGTTAATTTTCATGGGTTTAAGCCAGAAAGATCATCTTACTACTTCATTTGGTTTTATTTCTCTTCAGTTAATGGAGATGTGGCTTTGAGCAAGGAGAGATTTTTAGTCCTGTTTGTTTACCTTTAAACTACAGTTAGAAAGAAAAGTCTGAATTTCCTAAAGAGTTATTTGCACATTTATCATTACAAAGTGACCGTCATATTGTTTTAAGAGAATCTTCTGCAATTCTGTAGCCAGGTGCACACAGGCTGTCTGTTCCAGCCAGATAAATAGTATGATACAGCTTTTATCACAAGGCACAAGACAATTCAGTGTGGCCCACATATTGATGTCTTTGCCCTTTGGTTGTAGTGGAAATAAAAGGTAGGAAAAATTTTCTGAAAATGCAGGTTTATTCCAGAAAACTTACAGATTTCTTTGCCTGTTTCAGGGTGTTAAATATTCAAAAATAAAGTTGAAAGTAAACTTTAAATTGGGTTGCAGCAGGAAATATACTCACAGAATCATAGAATGTTTGTGTTAGAAGTGACCGTAAAAATCATCTGGTTTCAACCCCCCTGCCGTGGCCTGGGATACCTTTCACTAGACCAGGATGCTCAGAGCTCCATCCAGTCTGCCCCTGAACTCTTCTAGGGATGAGGCCTCCACAGGTTCTCTGGGTAACCTGTTTTGGTGACTCATCACTGCCACGATTAAAAATTTCTTTCTAATATCTAATCGAAACCTACTATTCTTCAGTTTGAATCCATTCCCCCTTGTCCTGTCTCTACATGTTCCTGTAAAAAGTCCCTCTCCATCTTTCTTGTAGGCTCCCTTCAGGTACCGGAAGACCACAATCAGGACACTCTGGAGCCTTCCTGTTTTCCAGGCTGAACAAACCCCATTCTCTCAGCCTTTCCTCACAGGAGAGCTGCTCCATCCCCCCCGGTCATCTTGGTGGCCCTCCTCTGGACTCACTCCAACAGGTTGATATCCTTCCTGTGCTGGGGACCCCAGAGCTGGACCCAGTACTCCATGCAGGGGGTCTCATGAGAGTGGAGTAGAGGCACGTAATCACCTCCCTCACCCTGCTGGTCACTCTACTTTTGATGCAGTCCAGGACACAATTGGCTTTCTGGGTTGCAAGCACACATTGCCAGGTCATGTCCAGCCTTTCATCCATCAGCAGCCCCAAGTCCTTCTCGGCAGGGCTATTTTCAATCTGTTCATCCTCCAGCCTATATCAATACCAGGGTTTGCCCTGATCCAGGTGCAATGTCTTTCACTTGGTTTTATTAAACCTCATGAGACTCCCATGGACCCATTTCTCAAGCTTGCCCAGGTCCCCATGGATGGTATCCTGTCCTTCAGGTTTGTCAGCTGCACCACTCAGCTTGGGGCCATCTTCAGATTTGCTCAGACTGCACTCTGTCCCTCTGTCTATGTCATTAATGTAGGAATTAAAGAGTACTTGTCCCAGTACAGCTGCCTGAGGAACACCACTTGTCACTGATATCCATTGGGACTCTGAGTGTTGACCACTACCCTCAGGATGTGATTGCCAAACCAATACCTCATCCATCTAACAGTACCAAACAAATCCATTTCTCTCTGCTTTGTAGACATGGAAGTTGTGGGGGGCCATGTCCAAGGCTTTATAGAAGTTCAGATGAACAACATCTGTAGCCCTTCCCTTGTCCACTGATGTAGTTACTCCATCATAGAAGGCTACTGGGTTGGTAAAGTAGGACTTGGCCTTGTTGAAGCTATGCTGGCTGTCCCGAGTCACCTCTCTGTCTTTCATGTGCCTTAACATAGCTTCCAGGGGATCTGTTCTGTGATCTTCTTGGGCATAGAAGTGAGGATAAGAAGCCAGAGGGATTAAGACCACAGAACTCAGCATTTTCCAGGAAAATACTCTTAATACATGTGGATTTCTGTAGAAAGTAAGCATGATGAGGAGAGTAACAAGTAGCATTGACTTGCAGTAGTTACCAGTCTTGGTGAGAACAACAGTTCTCTAGATAAAGGTAGAATACCTGAAAAATGTGACTGACTTGGAGTACAAATTATGCAGGTACTGATAAAGGTATGTAAAGTCCTCTGACTTTAGAACAAAGAGCAGGACACCTTTCTGTTGTTAGCTGGGTTTTCCTAAGTAGAGAAATAAACTTATCTTGGTTGTGAAGATTTGAACTCACCAATGTGTGCTTCTCAAACATCCCACTGGCTGCAACAGAATGATATAGATTGCTTCAGGTAATGTTTCTAACATTTTTCAGTCAAGCTGGAGGATAGTAGGACACTGAGCAGCAATTATCAGTAGTCTGATCTCTTTTGTTTGTAACCAGGACTCAAACTTCAGCTGACGTGCAAAGAACAATGGTGCCAGAAGTAGAACTGGATGAATCATAGAATAGTTTCGGTTGGAAAATATCTCTAAGATCATCAAGTCCAACTCTTAACCCAGCACTGCCATGTTCACCATTAAACTAAAGAAAATTGAATAAAACCCTCACACATGTATGATCCAAAGAAAATAGTAAAATATTGTTGGAAGTGCTTCTGATAGTGGAAAGGTTTGAATTATTACTACAGGAGTAACATAATTCTGAATGTATGTTACACCAGCATCAATACAATTGTGATGCATTAATACAACTACACTCCTCTCTGACTTTAGTCATATGTTTCAGACTGAATGACCCAGGCTTGATGAGTCTCTATCACTACCTTTCTTCCCAGATTGTCACAATGATGCCTGAATGTACTTTTCCCCCTGAAGTGGGCTGCAAGTGGTGGACTGAAGGCAATTTGTGATCACTTTCTGTAGTGTTTTGATGGAGTCAGAAGGAAAGTTGAAGGACATGCACAGCTTCTCGATCCATGGGATCAGCAGGAGACTACAAGACCAGGCAGAGAAGTAGGTAAAGAACTGTACTGGAGTAGGTGATTTCTTACCGCAGTTGGGTAGGATAGGATCCCCATGTCTGTAATGGCTTCCCTGTTTGTTTAGCCACTATGAAAACTTCTTGAGGTCTGGGCCTGACTGATAAGCAAATGAACAGTAATCTAACAGTAGTAGAGCTGTAATGAAATATGACTACTGAAAGCAGTAGCCACATCAGATACTCATCAAATAATGCTCACAGTGAAACACTTGCATTAATCCTTTATCAAATTATTTCAAATTCAGGGGCTTACTGTCTTTCCTTGTTTTAAATTTGCTTCCTCCCCACTTTGGCTTCTTCAGACAGAATTTTTCTCGCTTCAGTAAAGGCCATATGACACTTGAAACTATGCAGTCAAAATGATTCATTGTTCTTATGATTCAGACAAATTATTTCTTCAGTTAGAGACATCCCTGTGACAGTTTTGATCTGGGTTGAACAGCATGCTAGTTTATATTACAAAGCCAGGTATAGAGCAGAGTGGAAAAAGCACAATTTTTTCAAAATGGTTTTCTCCAACACAGATACCAGGAAAATTGGTTTTTTGCTTTCTTCTTGAAGAAACTGAAAGACCTGGGAAAGATTTGTGACAATGAGGTACCTAAATATGGGAAAAGTCTCCTACTTTGTATTAACTGAGCATGGTGTTAAATCACTCTAAGGGTGGAAATCAGCTGTCATCATTGGTACACAATAGGAGAAGTATAGATGTTTTCACAGCACTCAGCTTATAATTAATTTTCTTTACTACTTCACAAAGTCTGAAATTCATTGTATGATTCTTCCTTGACTAAAATGTTCTTTTTCACAATTTTTGGGGGGGATCTGAACAAACTTTAATTCTTCTGCATTGGTGTGAATCCTACGTTCTCTTCAGGGCTGATATTTTCTCTCTTGTTTGATTTGGGTGTAGTAACAGGAACTAAATGCTATAAAATCAACATTCCTTCTTTCATCAGCAGAGTGAGTAAAATAGAAAGTCACAGCTTGAGAGACCTTGAATTGCAGCTGTCTTCCCTACAGTCAAACTGAGATTTTGAAGCTGTGTTTGGCCGTCTCATTGTTTAAGAATGCTCTTGGTTGTTTCTGTTGCACTGCATCACATCTTGGTAGGGCATGTTGCGCCTTAGTTTTAACATGTCAGATCTACTATGCTTCGTGGTATACCCAGTCTGTGTTTTGCTCCCATCCGCAATTTACATCTGCAACACTGAGTCTTTTAACTTGTTTTGTATGTCTGTGTTGCAGCATAAGAATGCTTAAGTCTTCCCTCCATAATTATTCAAATGATGGGTTTTATTCCAGTTGATGGTCCCTGCTCTACCTACTATGTAGTTGAGCAAAAGTATGTCAGTTTAAAGCTACTAAGGAGCAATATGGGGCTTGCTGCACAGGGATTAGAGGTTACCTTTCTCTTTATGTAGCATTGGAAATGCCTCATAGATTCACGTTAAGTTTGGATATTTCCAAACTGTTGGATATTTCCTTTCGAGAAAGATGTGGGCAAACTGAAAGCAAATCAATGAAGGCCTGAGAATAGATAGAAATCTTGAACATGTGACTTACCAGAAAATGTTAAAATAATTTCAGTTCCTTAAGGAAAAGAAAACTGGAAAGAGGCACCATGACGATTTTGAAATTACTAAAAAGCTTCTGCAGAAAGTAAGTAGAGTATATTCCCTTCATATTGATAATCAATAGTGGGTAGGAGAAAAAAACAAAAACAGTCAAGGAAGTTTATGGATTCAAAATTAAGAAGCAGCATCCTGATGGTAGGAACAACTGAATATTAGAACAGATTAATTTATAAAGAAATAGCATCATAATTTGCCATTTGAGGCTTTTAAAACCAGGTTACTTAATATTCTCCAGTAATTTTGTAGATATAATTGATTTTGCCTGTGGGTGAGCAAGCACACTAGATGTCATCTAGAGGTTTCTCTGGTCTCATGTTGTAGATGCACCTACCAACATCAAGCAATGAAAACAAAGGAGTGACCAGGTTGCTGGAACTGTAGGGGAGCCACCAACAAACACCTGGATTTCTGTTTCTGTCATAACTCACACACAAGTCAGAGAATAAGGCTGTGCAAACCTAGAAGAAAATTGGTAATTATATGTGAAAATTAAAATAATCCCATATAAAGTGGTGTGTGATTTGATTAGTTCTGATCAGTGTGCGTATCCTTTGGCAATACTACAGTAATTGCTATGAAGTATACTATAGAAAGATATCTTGCAGTTTTTCAATATGGAGACTAATTGACCTAAAAATGAGTGTTCTATTTTATAATTTTTATTAACTTGTGACACTGGAGGAAAATTGAGTCTTATTCATTGTACAAAGCAATAAGATTGAATTAGATCATTTTTAAAGGCTTTTTTTTTCCCTTGTATTTAAGTATTTTCCCATTGTAATAGTTTAATATCTGTAGGGTTTGTAGGACACCTACATAATTTTGCATTATACTAAATTACTCTCTTTTCTTGGACCTGGAGCATTTCATGTACAGATAGACAAAAGGGAATCTAATGAGGACACAAGGCAGAAAAATCAAATCTATATCTGAAGTCTTTGTGTATCTTAGTTTCACACTTTAATTTCTTTAAAACAAACAAACAAATAAATAAATAAACTCCAGTGACACGGTTTTTTATGGCATGTGCTATCTGCTGCAACTTTGCTATGGCAAAATGGAAAATGGAGTAGAAAAACTGTCCCTGTGAGTACCAAAAGGGACTACCATAGCAAGTGGTGACAATTAGCTTATCCTGATCCTGCATCATTTTAAAAGCAGACATTAATCCTTTCCTGTGAAATTCAGAATCTGTAGTGGCTGTGACAGTTACTGTCTTTCAACTCAAGGCCCATCACTAGGAATGGGGTAGATGAATGATTCCCTCCTCTTAACAGGAGGAATCTTTCAGTTCCAGCTCTGTTCCTGTCACTTCTTCATTACCTACTGTTTGGGAGACCCCAATATGTCATTATGACTGATACCTCAGGAATGAGGTAGTTCCGAAGACTGTTATGTTTCAATTAGCTAAACCTTATGGGCACAGATTTTCAAAGGAACCTTATGGACTAGTGCTAAATGAGATACATGTTCAAGAATTGCCAGATAGTTGTTGGCAGATAAACAGGTCCCTGCTTCTCCCATTGAGAAAACTGTGTATGTTGTTCTGTTTCAGGATCAAAAAACTGAAGAAATAAAAACATGATGGTGGTTTTAAAAAGCCACTAGTCAGCTATCAAATGAATACCCAAAGAAGAGAAATATCAGAACAAGAGCATTGGAATTCATGTCTGTACTTATTGGTGCCTTAGGTAGTTTTGAGTTATGACGAGAAAACTATCAATAAACTAGATTTCTTATTGGTTTTTTATTATGTGTCTCTTGTCATGCTTTTGGTCTCCAATGGATGTCAATGGGCTTTGTGGTGATTAGCTGGTGACTGATTTTCTCACAGCAAATCTGAAAAATAAAATTATTCTTCCTACAGAGCCTGCAGCAAACTAATTCTAGTTCAATGAAAACTACCCTCCTCCTCTTCCATGAGTCCTACAAAGATCTGAGATCTGAGACTTGAGCAGCTCACCCTGAGGAGCATGTGGCAAGAGAGGACTGGGAGGTATTCTTACCCTAAAGCTTTGCCAAAATCTAAAACAGGTTTGTCAAGTGGTAGGTGTCCATTCCCTTTTTATCTTCTCAGTCTCCCTCCAGCTCAAGAATGAGAACGATGAAAATATTTCAAGAAAATTAATTTCTAGCGCTACTCATGTTCCCTCAGAACTGGTCCAAAGCTTCTTAGCATATGGGCAAAATCAAACTTTGCTCATTCAAGATGGAAAACAGAATATTGGAGATTCTTGGAGGAAGACAAAGTGCTTTTCCTCTCTATTTTCAACCAGGCAAAACTCATTTATGGTGAGAGTAACAGTAGTAGCTGCAGGAAAGGAAACAGGTACAGGGAAAGTGTTGCTAAATTTAGTAGTCCAGGGTAGAAACATATGCAGCTAATACCTATCTTTAATTTCTTTCTTGGTTTTCTATTTATTTTCCACAATAAGTGTGATGTTAGTGCTTTGCTTGAGAACCCAATCTCCTTCAGGTGCACTCCCTGTTCATTCCTAGCCTCTCTTCAAAATATCTTCTACAACACAAAGTTAACTGCCAGAAAAACTTAATTTCCTCTCTTTGTCTTGAAAGAGATAGGATCCAAACATTTCTCCTCAAGTCCTCATTTCACTGTTGCATGCTTATCTGAGAAGAGTGTAACAACAGCCCCATAGTGCAGTGTGTAGTTCCAATATTGCCCCACTGAAGAGTGGTAAAGCACTGTCATTTCCCATGACATTTGTCAGAAGGGTATGGGAGTATAGCTCTCTTTATTGTGGAATGATATGTCTGTTGGACTGCTTCATTAAGTCTCCTTGTAAATATCAAAGTTACTAGGGCTGCCATTGCCTCTTTATGGATGTTACTTACATGCACTTAAGTCGAGGTACATGCATGACATGCAGCATGCACACACAGTTTAAGTTAAAAACATTTTGCTGAAAGCAGAAAATGGTAGAACCAAGTTATAGACATTAACAGAATTACGACCTGGAATGATCTACTTCGTCCCCTGAGCACTGTTGTAACTATACTCTTCAAATAAACTTTCCAGGCTCTTTTCAATTTATTCCATCAATACAGTTTCAGTTACATCCTTTGGACACAATACCAGCATGCTATGGTTTTCATCCCTTGGGTGCTTTTGTCCTGATCTTCTTCAGCTGATACAACTCCTAGTTCTGTCTCTACCTTCTTTTTACTAACCTAGTTACTTGTTCTTTAACAGCAAAAGAGCAAATTGAATTTACAGGAGTAGACATAGAAAAGAAACCTTGTGTTTTAACAGCTAATTTAATTTAGGTTCTTAATAGAAGATGCCTGAAAGATCAAGCGGAAAGATCACCCAGTGCTGGAAAAAAACTTACCACATCTCTTATAGACCTGCAAATATTAAATCATTTTAAAACTGGTTTCCAAGTAAAGGTTTGGGGGTTTTTTTCTATGCTGTTAAGTCCATGTTTCTCTTAACTTGGATAGATTTTCCAGCAAAATGCTACTTTTTGTTAAAGAGGCAAGGGGTCTCTAAGAGGTCATTTCAGTTTCTACGGGACCACTTGCTGGTTAATATGTGCTTTTAGAATACCTTGGAAAATGCTGTTTGTATGATGTGGGTTATCGACAGTGATGAAAGACCAGTAGGGTTCTTTTGAAACTGCTGACTCTTCTGTAAAAATGTGTAATGATTTGTGAAAATTGTATCAAGGGTTATTATTAAGCAAAGTCATTCTAGGAGACTCTCATCTGTCGTTCTTAGGCACCAGTGAAAACCTTGTTTTCACTTTCAATCTGAATATCCACCTGCCTTTTTAAGGATATTGATGTAGATGGTTCTGGTCCTGCTATGAAGCCTGCGAGGCTATACTTCTCTCTCACACTGAAGTTGTTCAAACTGAAGTAGTGAACAGTAAAGAGGAAAGAAGAGAGGCTTTACAACCCTTTGACAGTTTTAAATACAGCTTGCACAGAGAATTGCGTGGGCTTTCAGTGTCACTTGTATCTTGACCCAACTTCATCTCTGTCAGGATGCTACCAGTTTCCCTTCTCTTTCAAAAGTTTGCATTTTCCCCTCAGCACCACTATTTCCATCCGTCTCTAGTTTTTGTCCTTTCTTCCCCACTTTTCCCATCTAATGCTTGTGTCCATGCTTCAGTTAAACCCTAGCACCCTGCTCTTTGCCTCCAGGGTAAGCAGATCCAGGATGCCCCATGACATGTTCAAGTGAAGAAAAATCCTCTCATTTCACTTGCACTTTTGACAATATGATCTCCTGTCAGGTGCCTTCATGATTTGGGAGGAGGTTGCCATATTGAAGGGTGTTTGTTTTACTGTGGTTTTGTGAAGCAACACAGGAGACTTGTAGTGGGATCCAACCCCAAAACCAGCAGGCACTGACAAAGCTGCATGAGCAGGGAGGACTGCTCTTGGAGCAGTACCTGCAGGGGCTTGAACCTCGTCTGGTTCTACACTGTGTTCAGATAGTGTAGATATTGGACTAACACTCCTAGGGTAGCTCTGCATAGCAGAGGTCTTTCTACAAACTGCTATGGTATCTTTCTGGTTGTTAAAAATTCTGAAACTTCTGAAAGGAAACAAACCTGATTGGATTAAGTCCTGACCAGCTCAGGTCTTCAAAACACTACAGTTCAGCCACAAAAAGAGCTATTACCAAGCCAGAAAGCAACTGGACTTCCTGAAAGGAAAGTTTTCTGCAAGAATCAATCTGCTCGGGGAGATGTAGCTGCTGAGTGTTTATTCTCCTTGTTGTAAAGCAATCAGTAAATCCACCAAAAACTGAAGTTACTTTTGACGAGCATCTAGCAGGGGAAACAATTGCAGTAAAAAGTGACAGGAGAAATGGGGAAATAAAAACCAAGTGATAGAGGTAACTCATGTTGCTGATTGGAAGAAAACAGACTTTAAGCAGAGAAATTATTTTGGTAGTAATACAACTGACTAGTTCAGAGCCCAGGCAGAAGAATAACCTTCTGACTATAGCCAAATTCTTTAAAATCCTGTCAGTGTGATCCTGTTATTTTGTCTCTTTAATAAACTGATGTATAACCATCTGATTATGGCTGTCAGCAGAAGGCTGCAGTGCTCATGAGTTTTCTATTCTGTGTGCAGACTGCTAATGTAGGTGGAGTAAAAGAGGAGCCACTGAATATGTGTGTCAGATTTCAGTACAGTCATATCCTACCACACCCATTCATGATTATTCAGAAATATGCTGGAAGATGTCTGGCAGAAAAGGATGGGGGGATGCTGATCAAAAACTGTTTGAATATGAGCCAGTGTGTGCCCAGGTGGGTAAGAAGGTCAATGGCATCTTGGCCTGTGCCAGGAATACTGTGGCGAGCAGGAGCAGGGCAGTGATTGTTCCCCTGTACTTGGCACTTGGTGAGGCAACATCTCTAATCCTGAGTTCAGTTTTGGGTCCCTTTGAGAAAGACACTAAGGTGCTGAAGCATGTCCAAAGAAGCGCAGCAAAGCTGGTGAAGGGTCTAGAGGGTAAATCATATGAGGAGAATCTGAGGGAGCTGGTATTATTTAGCCTGGCAAAAAGAAGGCTCAGGGAGGACCTTATTTCTCTATACAACTACCTGAAAGGAGCTTGCATCCAGGTGTGGGTCAGCCTCTTCTCCCAGAAGACTAGCAACAGGATGAGAGGACATAGCTTCAAGCTGTAACAGGGTAGGATCAGGCTGGACATCAAGAAGAATTTCTTCTCTGAAATGGTGGTCAGGCATTGGGACAGGCTGCACAGGGAAATGGTTAAGTCATCATCAATGGAAGTGCTCAAGAAAAGACTGGATGTGGCACTTAGTGCTATGGTTTAGCTGGCATGGTGGTGTTTGGTCAAATGTTGAACTTGATGATCTTGGAAGTCTTTGCCAACCTTAGTGATTCTGTAACTCTAAGCAGGGCCACATGCCTTATGTGTGCATGCTCAACATTTCTTTCCATGCAATTTTCAAAATCACCAGTACTGTTGTGGAGTGTGTGGAAATAAAAGGTGCTGTAAATCCCTGAAATTTCTTCTAGATTCTTGATTTCTTGTTTAGAAAAGCATTTATTTGTTTTATTAGTCAATGTTTTTGCCTTTTCGTTAATCACTGCATATTAGGCTGACTGCTAACTTTCAGTTTTTCCTGATTTGCAATGTGCTCAAATAATTAGAGTGGGGTTTTTTCTGCTTCTACCCAGTTTTCCTTTTATTTGTTTTGTGTTTGGGGTTTTTTGTTTTTGTTTTTTTGGGGGGTTTTTTGTTTTTTAACTGATTTTTTTTGTTAAGTGTTCATTTGTATTCTATCTTTGAAAAGCTTTTTAATGCTTTTAAGTCCTTTGCATATTTTAGGACTAAGACTCTTCTGAACAATATTAGTCACCAGTGTTTTTTACCATGCAATACAAAAGACAAAATTAGCCACTCAAGAAACTACCCAGTGAACCCCCTTGTCATCATCATAGCGGATTTTACAACTGTGCATCATTAAGATATGAGAGAGGCTGGCAAACCATTACATTATTATTTGAATTAGCATCTGAGTAGACTTCATTTGCTGCTAAATGCTGATTGTAAAACACATGGAATCCTTTTTCTCTCTGCCTGTAACTAGGTTCATTAATCTCAGCAGGACTAAGGAAGGAATCATACATGCCATTAAAACCATGTGAAAGGTTTTCTCTACCCATGAGGAGACTTAAGATAATTCTTCTTTTTTGATTATTTATGTGAAATTTTACAACGTTACTTTTGAACAAACTAATTCAGCTCTTCTGTAATTCAATGGATTAAATCCAAAAGGTATTTGTTGTTGGGGGTTTTTTTAACAAAAGCCTGCATTTTCAGTAGCATCATAAATTTACAATAAGATTTCCTCCTCAGTTGAATTATTCCAGCAATAAAATTCTGAACATCTGACTTAAAAACACATTTCAATTTAAATAAAATACTCAAAGAATTAAGATGTTTGCAGAGTACATGATATGACAACAAAAGTGGTCCAAAAATAGATTTCAGCTCAGATTTCAAATGCAAGTGATAGCTTTAGGAAGTGTTGGAAGCTTGGGAGGCCTTACTGTCAATGGGGTGTAGGAGTTGTATTTGCCAAAGTAATTCTGAAAATAACATCTACTGTCACGGGTCAAAAAACTCCAGCTAACCAAGCAACCAACACACCAACCAACACACCAAAAAGCCATCTTAAAGAAATAGATACTGAGCATTACTTGGAATGTTAATCTAGGGAAACAATTCTCACCAGTATTGCAGAAGCATTTAAAGAACAATTTCCAGTGAGTGATTTAATTTTGCTGGCTTATTCATCAATAACAGAGTTCAGTGCTTTCACACTGTGCATGTAACCATCTGATAGTAATTAAACAGTTCTACATAGCAGTCTCTAAGATGTTATGGTGTTACTCTCAGAGGCTGAAACAAGGCAGTTCTGGAATAAAATTATAACTCTGACATAAAACATTAATGGAGCAGAGAGCTTTTCTCTTGTGTTTCTTATACATCTCCAGAAAGACCTTGAATTTCCAAATGAAAATTAAGTTGTTAGTGAGCTTGTTTAATTTTCATTGAGTCAATTTTAGTAGATGTTTTGTTTAAATAATAATAAAAAAAGCAATGTGATTAGATTCCCTAACTTTAAACCTCTTCTACTTTACTTCATTCTCACTATAGTTATCTTGGAAAGAAAATACATAACATTCCAAACTCCCAACTCCTTTTCTGTATGTGCAGGTGCCATTGTACTGTCTTTATGTAGCAGTTGCTACTTCTGCAAGAGTCCCACTTCATTCAGGCCATGCCTGAGCCAGTAAAGTGGCATTTGTGTCAACCTTCATTTCCTCCAGAAACCATATATTTGAGAGATCACATGAGAGACCTTACATCACATCTACATCTATGGTGCAGGACAATGCAGGAGAGATGAAGAATCCTTCCTTTTTTTATGTCCCCAGTCCCTTGGTGCACAGGGGAATCAAAAATTGGTGTCCATGACTAGAAAAATCCACTGCAATGGTGAGATAAAACCAGGGCTAACCACCAGCAGATGCTGTAACATGCTGTATGTTTGCAAGTTTGCTCTTCAGTCTTCTCATAATGCTCCCACACAGGCTGGCTGAGGGGGACACAGGTGCGTTTGGGGTGAGCAAAGGGTTGGAGGTATTGATGCCTAAGTATTTTGATGTGTATTTTATAGATTTTCATAGAGTTATATAACTTGAACAAGTTTTCCTAAGTCTCTCACATTTTAAGTAGCATTTAGAAGTTACTGAACATTTCCTCACACATTCCTGAAATTCTGTTAGACATACATTGCCAAGTCCACGCTGTTTTGAACACCTGCAAGAACTCCAACTGAAACAATAAGATAGCTTATAGTCAAAACAGGAGAGTAAGCTCAGAGCACTTGGAGGGGCTCCAAAGGGCAGTTCTGAGGAGTTCTGAGAGTGGACACCAGGGGAAAATGGTATCCCGGGTTGGGTATAGTCATCAAATATGTTAATTACTGAAAGTTATAAAAACTGTAACATTTGGCTGGTGTGTACATGTACTTTTATTGTGTACCTAGAAGCTTCTAATAAAGGGGCTACTTTATCTATCTATCTATCTATCTATCTATCTATCTATCTATCTATCTATCTATCTATCTATCTATCTATCTATCTATCTCCAGTAATATTGTTTTGAAAGCCTTTTCCAGGATAAGACATCAGTATCCATGGCTTGGTGTATATGTCCTGCCCTGGGATGTGGGGAAGACGGTGCCTAAAACAGAGATGGTTTCTGGAGCTTTGCCAGAAAAGGGGGCAAGGGGAAGCTCTTTAGGCTCTTACATTGCCCCAGGCCAGGAAATCGCTGTTGTTTTAGCAATACGGGCTGAGACTCAGCACTCTCAGTTCCCATCAGTGTCAGCATAACAAAGCAGGGGCTGGAAGATGTACAGCCAAGATGTAGGGGCTTATGTGCTGAATAGCATGGGCAGAACCAGAGCCAGTCTCAGCAGGGACAAAGAAGTATCCACTTTTCATAGAGTGGAAGCCTGGGCCACAGAAGCAAACGTTCATCTGGAGAGGGCCTAAGGACCCTTTTGCCCTTCACTGCAGAAAGCAAGGATAAAAGAGACAATAGATGGTTGTCACAGTGTGGGCAAATCACTTCCAAGTGTTTTGCATCAACATACTGAGGTATGGCACTGAGCCTGACTTGGTTTACTCAGCTTGATACAAGTCCAGGCTGAGTGATTGTCTTTGTTCTGCATGGCTTAAAACAAAATAGCTACTAAAAAGGGTAGGATCAGCAAAATCCACATCAGTCTTTGGCTGATCAAAGAGGAAAGCTGGATCCTTCTGGCTGCTAGTTCAGTGCTCCAGGCACCAGAGATCCTTATGCCTTGAGAGACTCATAATGCTGTAGTTGCTGCCCTGGCACTGACTGACTTGGATGACTTAAATTCATGTAGGAGAATGGGTAGGAGCTCAATCCTTCAAGAGGTTCAGTTTTCTCTGCAAGGTGCTTGCAGCCATCAACTCCCACAGCTAACTTACTTTCTCTACAACACAGGAAGAAGAGGAAAGTTTAATGTCAGTTTTCTAGTTTCATTTTTGATTATAGTCTCTATGTGTATATGTACCTAAGCAGATATCCTCAAATGCTACACAAAAATTGCTGAGTCAGAAGGGAAAGTTTAGCCAGATACTGATGGACTACTGCACAAGAACTCAGATCGAGAATAAAGTTAAGGCTATTATTTAAATGTCATCTAAGTTAAGTAAGATATCATGATAGGCTCAATGTAGTGTTTTTGTGTACCTCTCAACTTTTGTAAAATGCACATAATTCATACAAGGAGAGTGAGCCTATTATCGCAATGATAATCAGATTAAAATTCATCCTCATTTGCCCTAGGTCTGGACAAAACAGGATCAAAATATTTGCCCTTGGATGATGCTGGAAAACTTCAGGACAATAACACAGTCTCTCATTCCACCCTCCCTTTTCTTCTCCAGGATCAGGTGGGGAATTGAGGACTTCATCTGCATCAGATAATACTGTCAATAGTCTTTAACCTTTGGCCTTCCCAGAAACCCATAGCTGTCCTATTAGAAGATACTATAATAACTGTTCTTCCTACAGAAGAACTACAGGGAACTAAGAAGATCTTAGAACAGTTTCCCTTTTGCATGAGTGTAAGGAGCAGTATATATAAATATGCATTCATTTATATATGAACACATTTGTATATGTGCATATATCCATACAATGAATATAAAGAACTAGGAGCAAGAATTAACACAACTGGTTACTTGTTTTTCTTATGTTTTAGGTAATTGCATTAGTCTTTATGACTGACTTGAGATCTTCTTTGTTTGTTGTAAGGAATAAAAAATTTGAAGAAGCTAGAGGAGGAAAAAAAGAGAGGAGCAGAAGTAAACAATTGTAATACTAACCTGCACACATTTCCTCTCTATCTCCACTTCTTTTCCATTAAGCTACACTACTGGGTATGTGATTAGGTGCAGAAACCTTTCTTAGAGCTTTACCAAACAGTCTTACCAAACACACTCTTTCTAAATTATGTGTTAACCTCATCTAGGTAAGCTGCATGTCTGCAATGATGCACAGGAAATAAGCGGCTGAAAGGGTTTGCAGAGTACTCAATGACAAGATTCTCTTTTATTTGCATGATTATTCTAGTCCACACAAAATAATCTGGATTTTTCAGTATGTGCCTTTAATTTCTGTAATTTTTACTACATCTAATATGTAAGTGGTTTAAAAATGTATGCTAATTGTCCTGGGACTATCTGCATCTGCCTGCACCAAAACACAATTTCCCAGGAACTACGTGGCTTTTAACTAATGCGTTTGAGCAGTGTGTGCTGACAGTTTTTCCTTCACCACTTAAAGTTATGTGTATTTTCTTGGAGAAATATTCTCCTTGCTGTTCATCAATAAAGAGTGATTTATGAAGGATAAGGCTCTCTGTGACAAATACACAACAGCTGCAAAGTTTGTGCATACCCAAATTCAGGAGTTTTGGGAGCTTGGTGGTACAGTTTTTTCCTTTACTGTAATCCACTGAGAAATAAAACCAAAGACATTAATCTTTTTTGACGGGTTCCCTACAAGCAGCCGGGATGGCAGAAAATTGCAGTTTCGGGCACTCTGTATGGAAAAGCCAAGGCTCGGTGCAGGGATGCAGGTTACTGAGCATCCTGCTCTTCCCGCAAGCTGCCACATGATGGCAGAGGCAGTTCACACTAACAAACGTCTTCGTCCGGCCGCAGGTGGAGGAAGATCCGGCAATATTAAATCTGGAAACGTCCGGCTGACTAGCTCTAGGATCGTGCAAAATGTGCAGAGGCGCTGCCTTTGAATAACCTCCTCTCTGTGCCCTCTGGACACTCCAGGTTCTTCTTGCAGGCACATAACGCCAATGCTGGCTATCTTTGTGGGGAAATTGGTGTAAAAAGTGATATGTTAGCATTGTTTTCTGTACAACACCAAATTTTCCTTTCTCCTTTTTAAAGTTTTTGAACTCTAACTGTTTCCTTACAGCTTGCTTTGCTGTTCTGTGAATAAGATATCAAGTGACCTGAGAAAGAAGTGAGAAAAGAAACATCTGTAAGCTTCTAACAGAGGGGAAATTGCAACTAATGCTCTAAGGGTTGGGATGTAGGGAAAGCATGAAGGCATTGAATATAATCTCAAAAGGCCTCACATCAATAGAAGCTAGTATTGATTCACTCTTTTGCAATGTTTCTGTGTAGTGATCTTGCGGCACAAAGCAAATATTGCACATTGCAAATTTGTATGTTAAGTGTATTTTGTGGGTCTGTCTGCACTCATCCCTCAACAATGAAGATCTTAAGGCTTGAGAATATTTTAAATAATTTTCTCTATCTTTCTTAATAGCAGAAAAGAAGACTTGATGTACAGATAGAGAAGAAAAAAAAAAAAACACTAGGAAGTGAAACTGGAGCTCCTGAGAGAGTTTTTTTGGACTTCATGACTTTAAACCACAGGCCTTGTTACCACCAATATATGAGGACAGTTTGAATATAGGTTGTGAAATTTATGACATTGTCTTGTGCTAGTAAAAACAGACTGAAAATTTCTGCATTTCTCCTCGGGTTGGGAAATGCCTCATCCTTTTCCAACATCTCCTCACTGTAGTTCTTACCTTAAGAAAATAAACAATGACCTATCTCTTGCCTAGAAAGATCTCCTGGCTAGCCCTGGTACTTAGGAATGAAGCAGGTTTGGTCTTTCTGTTGGGTTCTTTTCTGTACCTATGAAGTCACCAAGAGCAGAATCTGGACCTGGTCAGGGGTTTGTACCAGCTTTTTTCTGTCTCTCACTCTGTCTCTCCCTCAGGAGGAAGCTGCTTGTTCCTGCCTCCTTGTTCCTGCCGCTTGGCCCTCCATCAGGAAGGTGAGGACATGCTTCCCTTCATCCTACTGAGCCTACTGTCACATGGGCCCTTGGAAGGACAATCCTTGCTCCACATGAGGGCAATGTTAGAGGTTAAAGACTGAAGAGAACAGGTATGGTAAAAGAAGGGAAAGGAGAAAGATCAAACACTTGAGCAAAAATGAGTAGAAAACAGTAGAGTACAAAAAAGCCACAATCAAAATGATGTAGTGACACAACAGAGAGGCTGAAGAGAATCTTTATTCTTGCTAGATTTGCATCTTTCATGTGGTTTCTGTTCACATGAAATATTCATGTGCCTAGTAATGTGACCTATTGTAGCTAAGAAGTTATTTTTCTTTACAGGATAGTCTTTTAAGGGTTAAGAACTTGAAAATGTTTCTAATCTATTAATAACAAAAAAATTGAACCAATCAAACACTTTTTATTTTGAAATATTTTTTCATTGTGTCTTTTTCCAGTATTAATGTGCTGAAAGGTCTAGACAAGAAGTAAGAAGTCACAGGAAAATAAAACATTTCCTTTTGAAACTGAGATACTAGGACATATAAACTACGGGATTAGTGTCTGATTTTTTTTTGGCTTTTTCTTTAAATCCCTGTATAATCTACAGACTCATGAAAAGTCATCTTTTCCTATCACCAGTTCTGTCAAATCTATTAAAATATTTTGAAAGCAAGTATCTGGCCAGCTCTACTTAATTAACACCATGAGTCAATTTAAGATTCCCTTCTATTCCTGGTGCCCATAAAGCTTTAAAAACCATGGTTATTTCTGGCAGCTGTCCGAGTGGGACGTATGGCACCTCCAGAGTACCCAACTCTGCTGAACATCTTCATGCCAAGAAGGAATCACAACTCACCTGGACTTGTATGCCAGGCTTTGTTTGTTTGGCTGACAGGCTGATGGGCGATATCTCTTCACCTAAAGTATTTGCTTTATAAAGACATGTTAATGCATGATAAATGTGGAAACCCCTGGACTCAGATACAGAGGGCAGCTCACAAGAGGGGAAATGTGTTTTAACTGCTGTGACTTAATGAATATTGGGCACTTGAGCTGCTACTGGATGGTATGAAGCAAACACTTTATATTAAAAGTCATTCTGAACTTCTTCCACTAAGCTATGAATATGCAGCTGATTGTTATATCCTCTTTTTAGATTGCAATTTTATCTTCTCAAAGAATGTCTTCAAAGATAATATGGTCTCTCTGTGCCCAATGGAGGTATCCAGGATTAAAGTGGGGTGATTGAGGCACTTCCCTGCATTGCCCAATCTAAAGCCCAATAAAAATCTTACACCTCTTACCCCCAACTCTCACTGGGGGCAGGTTTTCCTTCAAAAACATGAGTGAGGAAACAACCTTGTGAATTTCTGCATTGAACAAAATGTCATCTGCTTTTCTGGGGAAGAACAACATCATCTTTCACCAAAGCAAAACCTGTCTTAATCTAAAATCTAGAGAATATTTTCAGGAGGTAACAGTTGTGTTCCTTCCCAAACTGAGGGACAAGTTAAGCACCAATATTCGTGTTAATGCTTCTAACTGAGAGGCACTAAAGTAACACAGTGGTTGGTGGAATTAATACCTGGATGGCATTAAATAATTAATTTCAGTACTTATATAAAATATGATGAGAAAACTGAAATGCAGAAATACTATGCAATTAAGCAGAGGACATTAAAAAAAAATTAAAAATGCACAACAAAAAAAGGCTACCTCAAAACCTGATGCAAACTGTCCACTCTAGACAAAGGAACATGGGAAATTATAAGCCTCTGGCTGCCCAGCCTAAGGGATTGAATGCTGCTCCCCTATCAGCTGTCTGCCTGGCCTGCTGGCATGACCACTCAGAAAGTCTGAAAAGAAACTCAAAGGAAATTGTGCAAAAACTCAACTAGAGCAAAGGCAAGACATTTGTCTGATAAGCGGGGAACTGGCTTCCACCATCAAAACAACCCATTCAAACCCCATTTTAGTCTTGGAGCACCCTTGCAGCGATGTTACTGAAGTCACTATTTTCCCACTGGTGTCTGAGGCAGCACCTCTGCACTTAAATTTGGAAATTAATTAAGTGATTATGAAAACTGCAGCATTTAGGGGTTCTTTATTTGTGTGGTTTCCAGCATGAATTCATGCTCAGTCTACCTAACTAAATCAATGGTGGTAGAGCTCCATTGTATACTGTGAAATAAAATATTACTCAGTATTAAGC
This sequence comes from Acropternis orthonyx, assembly GCA_035583155.1. Classification (NCBI taxonomy): domain Eukaryota; kingdom Metazoa; phylum Chordata; class Aves; order Passeriformes; family Rhinocryptidae; genus Acropternis; species Acropternis orthonyx. The sequence continues at coordinate 70,121,605 of JAWWEU010000081.1, read as the reverse complement.
AATTGGAATGTTTTAATGATAAAGAGAATAGTTTAAGAAAATAAATTTAGTTTCTAGAATACCTGCATGGGTAGCTCCAGCATACCACTTGAACTACCATTGTAGTGTATTTAGCTATGAGACTTAAGATTAAATCTTTTGGTTTAGAGTCATTGTGATGGAAATCCAGGTAGAAACACCATACCTACCTCTTCACATTTCATGTTATACAATCAGTTAAGAGACTGTGTACATTCGAAGAGAAAGCTGGGCTCCAGGTAGTAAGAAAAGTAAAATAATCTATGATACAATTCTGCTTAATTGGCTTAAAAATGTCAAGTAATTTTAAAAAGGAAAGTGCTCTAAGAGTAAAACTATACATAAATCTTTGCAACTTTAAATACTCAATTTATAAAGAGTACACTAAGACACCCAGGACTCTGGCTATGTGCCCTAGTGAGGATCTGACCCCACACCACAGTGAGATCTGAGTGATCTCCAAAATGCCTCCCCCATGGGAAAGAGGGCTAGGTACATGGACCAGGATGTCTCCAGAGTAATTTCCACTCAGGGAACTTACCTAAATGACTGGCAGTTCAGGAGCCAGTTTTATACTGCAAGTGAGCTTGACATTACTGTGGCACCTAAGTATTTTCTGATGGAAACTTTACCACTGATATAAATCAGTAGAACTTTTCTTTAATCTGATTTTATACTGTGCAATTTGCAAGGTTGCAGATATATTTATTTAAATGAAATATATGCACCAGGTTATGATGATTACTGAGAAGCCAGTGCAACCCACAGATTCATGTTATAGCTAGTAGGAATTTTGGTCTATTACAAAAGGAATATACTTGAAAGATCTCAACTTCCATTTTGTCATATTCAAAAGGAAACTGGGGAAATGTCTATGAAGTGGCAGAGGTGGGAAAGGAGGGGGAAATATTATTAAGACACCTGAACCCCTTTATTTACAGCAAAATTCAACAGTTCAATTGATTTGAACTCTCTTCCCATTCAGCAGATGGATGGGAAGGTAGAGACTAAGTGGTTTAGTTGGTAAGAAATCTCTTTTTCTTGAGTGAGTGAATGGGTGGGTAGGTGAGTGGGAATACTGGTCAGAGAACTAAGTGTTCTATTGTGTTTCTACAGCTTTAACTATTGTGAGTGCTGCCAGTCTACTTGATGGAAATGAAGAAGTACAAGGTATTTTGTGTACATATAAATACTGCTGCATTCTTCTCAGGCTTTAACATGTACTTTAAAATATGTACAGTCACTTGACAGGAGCAAGAAACAGCAAGTATTAAAGAACACCTAAATAAACTTTGATTTTTTAATTCAGGTAACTGTAGAGATAATTAGTTAAAAATTTGTTTAATTCCCTAAGTACAGACCTAAATCTAACCTTACAGGGTAATGCTAAAAAGCTAAAGATTTTACAGCTTATATGCAACGGAGGTGTTTGCAGAACCTGTCATCGTACTACTTTAGGGAAAATAATTAAACATTGTGAAGGATTAAAATATTAATTTGAAAATAGAAAATGCTGCTTGTGCAGGGAAAGGTTTTTGCGACTGCTGTGTTCCTTTCAGAAACAAAAGTAAACTAGTAATAAAATCAATTTAAATTTGACCTCTAGTTCCATTAAAAAAGAAAATTGAAAACTGTTTGGAAAATACAAATTTTTAATTTTAAGCTAAACCAAAAGGTCAAATTCAGCTAAATTTAACACAGAAAAATTATGGCAGAAAAAGAATTTTGTCCTAGTACATTCAGCTTAAGTAATAGCATCCATGTTGATGGTTTAGTAAAAATTCAATCCATTTTTGGAAGGAAAGGGGGACTGTGAATCAGTTGCTAGGAATTGTTTTTTTTAAAGAAACTGAAACAAAACTTGCTTACTGATAGAGCCACTAGAAGGACAATTGGTGCAGGCACTCAGTTCAGAGGGGAAAAATGGAAGCTAAAAGCTTTCAAATACAGAGATGAGGGAAGAATAAAAGGATTAAAGAAAAATAGATAACTGATAAGCTTGTGATTTTCACCTTCACTACTATACTACGTGTCTCTGATTGCTTTTCATGTGACTAGTTTCTTTATTATAGGAATTGTTCTGTGCCTCAGAAAAAGATGCCAGCTTTTGTACAGTAAAAATAAAAGCAGCTAAAACCAGGAGGGAACAAAATGGAAGTGTTAAAATGGCCTTGTCCTGTTTAACAAATAGCAGATTGAGCACATTAACTGTCATGTTATTGTCAAGTAGTATGTGGATACCACCTGGATGCAGGCTTATCCAAGTGTATCCACATTTCAAACAGTTGGTTTGAACGGAGGTGGAGATTAAAAAGACTAAATAGCACCTGCCGTTATGTGTGTGCTTTCATGTGTAGGTATAGGCTACAATTTGGAAAGCCTGGTTCATCTGAAATCATCTAGGAATCTACAGTTTGGTATATATACATATACCCTTATTTTGTATTAAAGGTAATTTTAAATATTTAAAAAAGAAAAGAACTATGTTACGGTTCTGATACGAGCCTAAGAACCTAAGAAGCTTGAGAATAGGAAAAATAGCTTCATAATAGGAAAATATAGAAAATAATAAGTAGATAGCATGTAAAATACCTGGTTCCTGGTTATTCGGAATTGATGACTCAAAAAGAGAAGTAAAACTATTTCTACAATACATATTTATAGCACTGTGTAGTCTTTTATGCTCACTGCTGGACCCATAAGGTTCTACATATGATTTCAGAAAATTAACAGTTATTACAATGCATCTATTCTCTATGGGAATGTTAGTCATTTCACTCAATAACTGATTTCACAGAATGGCTCAAATATTATAGCCAGGTATTTCATAAGATACTTAAATAACGTAGACATTTCTTGCAATGACCAGATAGAGTAGTCAAATGGTGTAATAGAATACTTGCCATGCCAGTTCTTGTGCTGAGTGATTGAAACTCAGTCATTTCACAGAACAAGTCACAGATGATAAGATACATATTCAGCCTCACTCATTTGCAGTTTGTATCTCAGGTTGCATCCACCACAGTTCATGGTTGCTTTAGGCCAAACTGCTGAGCCCTGCTTAAATTTCATGATCCTATTCCCATCCTCCTGATATTTAAAGAGCACGCTGGGAGAGGGGAGATGCTCCCTCTGCATCCTACACCTACCAGAACAAGTGTTTAGCTTTCAGCTGGATTCGTTCCCTCACCCAGCTCAGCTGTACAAGTCCACATGCCAGGCAGGGTGCTGGGCAGGCAAATAAGTGGAAGGGGAATGGCGGCATTCAGGTAGGGTCAGGCTGCCAGGAATCTGTGCTTTTGATTCTTTCCAAAAGGGAACTTCAAATGTCTGAGAACACAATGCTCAATCTGCATGAAACATCAAGGCACGAATGGATCTTTATGGCCTGGCTACCTGTGTGAAAAATAAACAACAGTCCAGACATTCCAGGCTCTTAAGCAAAAAATTGTCCAAACCACTTGTCCATGTTTGCAGTATAAAGTCCTGTATTTGTTCTTGCAGCAAAAATAGAGTAGGAATTGTATCTGGGAGAGGAGAAAATGATTGCAAAAAACAGATAATGGTTTTCTCAAGTGACTTAGGCAGTTTGTTTACTCATTTCAGCATGAAATAACCAAAGAAAAGCGACTTACTACTTTATTATTTCCCTCCATCTATTAATTAGATAAAAACATCAGCATTTTATTTAGTCTTTAATTAACATAATCCAAGTACAAAGTTCAGCCAGGGCAAGGACACAAGGGTATTGATTATCTGTCCTTTCCACCAGAGTAAAAAATAATTTCTGTGCTGCGTTTATTAATATATGTTCATAGCTATGGCACTGAAATCTATCACTGTGATCGACCTTTATTTTCGGGCAGTCAATAGCCATTGACCCATGTAGATAAATTACCATAGTGAATTTTGCAGTTGCTTGCTCAGACTCTTATATCAATAGCTGACCTACTGAATGCTTATTCCTTTTTTTTATTTTCATTTTGCCTATCAAACATTTAAAAAATAATTCACACAGGTTCAAACAAATATATAAATAAGAAGCAAGTCACAAATCACTTTGTTGTTCTCTGTGCTTGCATGGGGACACATGGTAACTTTCTTATTTCTCCCTTTTGGTGTCAGCAAAACGCCCATTTAGCTGAGGAAAAGGAGAGCAGAAAGAGTGTTTCAAACAGATGGTACTTCAGATAAGGAATATGTTATTGTGTGGCTACAAAAGATGTCTCTCATATTTTGTAGCTATGAGTAAAATCTTTCTGAATGATCATAGACTATAATGTAAACTGCAGCGTTTTGGTCTTGATTTGCATTTAAACATGGAAATGTTTAGATGTGATAATATTAGATTGTTTTTCCTGTTTTGTTAGAGACCTCCTTGAAATATGGGATCTGAATCTGGCCTTTCCCATAGATTTTGAGATTCAGAAACAAAATCTTACTTTGATCCAGTTCTAATAGTGTAAATTACTTCTGAGTGGAAAAACAGTGTCTTAGACAAACTTCCTATTTTCTTCTTTGTTACATAAAAAAAAAGTTAAATTGCCAAGGAAGAAATTAATAGCAAAAAATGATACGTCAGTTTGTTTGTGTTCTTTGTGTATTTGATTTGAAAAGGGTATGGTTTTAAAGCAGCTTCAAAACTGTGCTCTGTTGTTGTTTCAGGAGACAAACAGAGAGTCTTAGCAAGCAAGTGGCCTGGTTGTTACTGTGAGTGAAAACATGCAAGTTCAGGGATGCAATTTCAATGCATGTCTAGTGCCATTGAGCTGGAAAATCTCTGACATTAAGTTTTAGACTGTTTCCCCTAAAGTTACTGTTTGGAGTCAGAATGTGTGCTTAATAGAAAAAATATTGTGCTTGTTGTGTCTAATGGGATTATTATTAAATGACATGATTCTACAGAGGACTTCGTGAGTTATTCACATCTTTTTTTCTTTTTTTTAATCACTTCCACATAAAAGTGATAGATTAAGGCTAAGACGCCTTTTTTTTTTTTTTTTTTTTTTTTTTTTTGCCAGAGATGCAAGGCAGACCATGACTAGACTGTTTTGCCCTTAGGTCTCCTCCCTGATATCCATAGTGGCTGTATATACATTAGTGAGTTTTTTTAAAAACAGTACTATGGTTTTCAAGCTAAGCCTTTGTTGGTCACGACCCTGAGTGTATTTAATTGCTTCAATGGCCCTGATCATCCTCTTCTGAGGCCCTCACTTTCCTCTGCACCTGAGCCCTATTTCAGCTTGTCCAAGGCCTAGGAGTCCTGGCTAAGCTACAGTGTGGGTGTGCCTGTCTTTGCTTCCTGAATTGATTTTGAACTTGTATTGTGGCCTTGCTGCTAGTCTTGTCTTCAGCCTTATCTCCTGCTGATACTTGCAAAAGAATTTTGAATGAAAAGTTTCTCCAAGGCAGAAGACTTGGTGGTGAAGCCAGAGGTCTGTTAATGTTATGACTGCCACTGTGTGCAAGAAGACTGATAAGCAAGGGCAAGAGCTCAGGGAGGTAAAGGTCATGCTTCTAGAGACCTGGAACAACTGATTTTCATGTGAGACCTAGTAGGTATGCCCTGCCATAGAGATCTGCAGTGAATCCTTGGAGGGAAATTACCACAAAGCCAACCAGACTCTTGGATGCCTTGGATCCCAAGACCAATCTGTTGAACAGTTCAGAGGATGCTGCCTGTGCGGATGTATTTCTAAGCTCACCATGCTGGGACCTGGCAAAAGAACACAATGAAGATATGTCCAGAGGCAGTCCTCCAGTCTGCTCCCTTTCCCACCCAACACAGGGAGCCTCCTGTGGAAATGTACTACACTGTCATCCCGGTAGGTGCAATGTTTGTCTTTAAATGCTTTAATGGGTGAAAGGAAGGATGTGTGTAAGGCTTTTTGTGGCATTAGGGTGTTCAGCTAAGAGGACATCAAAGTACTGTTGGTCTGCTGACTGCAAGGCTTGTTATATTTTCTACAAAGCTATTCCTCTGGCACTCTGAGAGTGGTCTCCTGCCTGGTGACTAACCAACTCAAAAACTACCCACTCAGTTTCTCCTCCTTAGTCCCTGCTACCAAGTCAGCTGCCCATGAAGCCTTGCCATGGTAGTAGAGCCCTCCTAGGCTTTCTGATACAATTCTGCTATGCATCTGTTCCCCCTTCTCTGCATGCAGTGGCTAATGAACTGGTGATGTGATCATCATGCTCCACAAAGCAGTACTGCAGATCCTATCCCATTGCTTGGCCATCAAGCAGTAGGAGTCACAAGGTAAAGGGGATGCAGGCAGACTGTGGCTGAGACGATGGCCTGAGTGGCAGAAGTGAGGAGAGGACAACAGACATTCTCCTAAGCACAGGAGCTCCTGATATTTCATAAGAGGATGGCAAAGTCGAGGGTTTGCCACCATCAACTGTGGGTGCCAAATTTTTGAGTATCTCACATCCCAAGGACCCCACACCAGGCTCACCTTCTGGGCCCAAATCCTATGCCTGATGCATACCACCATAGCAATGAGGACTTCTAGAGGGTCATGCTCTTTGTCCTTTCCCACAGAGAAAAAGAGGCACTGGAAATCAGGCACTGAATCACTGAAGGTGTCCTGTAACAGCTGATGCAGGCACGGGACTATGGTCACCCTGCTGCCTCTAAAGCACCTTCTATTCCACACACTCCCACCTCAGAGTGAGCAGGTGAGAATGCTTCCACAATGAAGAGAACATCAAGAGTGCTGTACCTCTGAAGTGGATTTTGTTTCTTCTGAACAATTAAGAGGTACAGGACTTCAAATCCTGTCATCTTTTGCCATATACAAAAGATAGGGAAGAAGGAATATCTGTATATCAGGACTGTTTCTATTTCACCTTTGCTGAGATTATCACTCAGTTTGGAAGCTGAATATTCAACAGACAGTAGCTATATGGAAATCTGCTCAGTTATTTGAGCTAAAAAAGAAGAGTAAAAAAAAAAAATTGAAGGGTTAATTCAGTGTGATTTTTGGGGTTTTCCTGTGCAGACAGGAGTTGGATGTGATGATCCTTGTGGTTTCCTTCCAAACCAGGATATTCTATGGTTCTATGATTCAAGCATTTCTGGTAAGACAAAGACTAATAAGGTAAAAAGAAAAAATAGTCATTGTAGTCATGTTTATTACTTCACAATAACATATATAATTCTAAAGATTAAAAGTAATGTTTCCTTTTTGAGGTTTGTGTCTGTCAGTGGGACTGTGAGGGAGGTAATCATACTTGCAGTAGCCAAGGCAATGAATAGTAAAAAATTGTCTTACTTCATTAAGATTTTGTTGGTTTTTTTAGTGCTATAACCTACAGTTTTTCAGCACTTTGCAAAAATCAGTGGAAACTTGCAGTCAACTTTAGTAGACTCTGTTCTGTCTTTGGAGGATAAAACCCTCTGTTTGTTCCCTTGTTTTCCTTTTTTGCAGTCCCCTATCTGTCTCATCTCCAACAATGATCAGTGTTAAAGGCAGTTATGTCAGAAAATTAATTCCTTACGCTTTGCAATGAACATGAACTAGCACAATACTTTTGGGGGTTTGTCATGCGAAATGCCTTAGCAAATTATTCTTGTTGTATGGATGACTTGTAGATAACACACCTGTGTAAATCATAGTTTATGACATACTAATCCCTTAAATAAATATGAAATGCTGTTGTTCTATTTTACGAGGTTCATGCACAGTAACACAGCCTTTTAGGAAATTTGCATGATGGAGGCTTCTTCCTTTTTGGCTAAACCCAAGTGAAAATTGTTCTTTCATTGGGTAATGGTGGTAGCAAATAAGTATGTTTGTGTGAAGTAAATGTGATATGGTCATGGGCACAGTACAAGTCACAGTTTATTTTATTCTTCAGTCAAATATTTGTGGAGGAAATAGCTCTGTTGTTTGTTTAGCCTAGCAGCTGAGGAAGCCTGGTAGGATATCAGCAAACACTGCTATCCTTTCAGATATACTGTGCCATCTCAGGAGATTGCAAGTGATCAGGCCCTCCATTTGTGCTTCATCTGAAAGACTGTTTCTAGTAGTTGAGTACATCTGTGTGCAAGATATTGACTCAAAGCAGGTCTGAAAAGCAGAGCACAATCAACTTATAGGAGACAGAATTTCCTACAGGTTCACCACTGGGCAAATTGCTTTTGTCTGTACTAGGTTCTTTGGAGATTTCCTGTAAAAGAAATAAACAAAATTTGTTCTCACCACTGACTTAATATTATCCAAGATATTTCTGTTGCAAAGACTATAAAGTACAATTGGGTGTTCTAATCATTGTAAGTACTGTATAATTAGTCTTCCAAATGAATGTTTCCACTCATCAGGATGACTAAATGACTTGTTGAGTAAAATTCTTAATTTACATAACTAAAAGCCAATAACAGCTTCATCTCCCTTCATCTGATTATATTCTGATTTTATATCCACATTTCATTGACCACCTGCCACTCTCTAAAAGATAGAAGATAATTAGAACCAGTGATAGTGCACTATTGTTATACTTTTTACAGCACAGATGTAGTTGGGTGCTATTATCATATCTGGTACAATTTTGTGGATAATATGACTATGTGTCTGCTGACCACAAATTTAATTGGAAATACGAATCAATTGAAAATTCATTTTAATCTCTGCATCATAATACATGTTTTGGTTAACATAAAGGTACCTCAAAGCTGTAACAGAATATGTTGCCCTGTGTGCAGACACCAAAATCTCTGTTTGACTCTAACTATTCAGTATGTGCATACACTTGTACAGAATTTTTTTCACTCTAGTAAAATAATATTATGTTATTGTATATATTTCACTCTAATAATATATTATTATATATAATGTTTTACTTTTGTAATATATTACAATATTATAAGTAATATTACACAAAATTCCATTTAAAATATACCAAAGTAATGAAAATTAATATTAAATACTAATTTTTACTGTTCTAGGTTCTATGTTGCATTTCACATCAATCAGGTCAGTACACAACATCACAATAAACTACTACAAGTAATAGAATTTTTTATGTACAACTTTCTCTTAAAAATGACTGACAGACAACCTTATTTAGGTGTTTCATTTCACTGTAGTACTGAGGGGGTTTGGGTTTTGTGCTTTTTAGTTTGTTTTCTTAATTCAGATACTACAAATCAAATGCATAATTAACCTTGAAATAAAGCAGATTATATTGTGGAAAAAAGCATGAGTGTATTAGCAAAAAGATGGAGAAATTAAAAACCTTCTTTGAATGACTGCTGATCACAGGCACAATTTCCTTGGTATGTTCAACACAGATAATCTCCTAGGAAGCAGAGTCAAATGTTCCATTGCCTTTCCCCAGTGCTGAATCTGACCTGGGTCCTGGATTCTGCACTAGTAATAGCATTTTGAACCAATTCTCTCTACTTCTTAAAATGTCATTTTGAAATCAATCCTTTGAATAAAGTTTCTGACAAGTCAAAATTGGCCAAAATGGGTAGTTGCTCCATCTCAAATTAGTCCTTGTTAGAAATATTCTAGTATCTTAATTGTATTGGGGTACTTCTAGGTTAAGCTTTTCATTTTTTCAGTAACTATGGAGTTGGTTTGTCCTGGAGCTCTACTGCTTCTCTGGGGTCAGAGAATCTCAGCTCCCTTTTACCCTTACGAGACTGAAAGCAAGTCTTAAGTTACATGTGAAATTTCTGTCTGTTTTTTTTTTTTTTTACCTCAGTCACTTCAGCTCAGTTCTTGGCTTTGTTCCATCGGATAGTAGGATACACTATAGCAATAATGGTCAATAATTAGGGCCTTCATTTTCCTTTGTTGTCTGGATTTGTATTGTTTCACCTTTCTCTGCATTAGTCTGTCTAAATTCTGTTGTGTTCACTATTGATGCATACCTTCTAGTTTTAGACTTGCTACTCCTGTTTTTCATGTCTTTGAAAGTGTGGAAGGACCACAGCAGGCATTGGTGGTACTTCCTTCTTGCTGGATTCACTGTTTGTCTTGTTCTGCACTTCTCAAGGAGTTGACAAAGTACTCTTTGATAGTAAAGATTACAAAGTTGGGGTTAATTGTGCTGCAAAACATTTTTTACCTTCTTTAACTGTTTTGGGATTCCACAGTGGAAATCAAAAACAGCTTTAAAATTTTCAGCCCCTGGGAGAGTAGTAGGTCATTTTTCAGTTCACAGTAGGGTTAAAAAATAGCACACATTTGACCATTCTGTGTGGAGTAAAAGCTAAACTTGTGAGCTCTGGCAGAGAACTAAAAGCAGGATTACAATTTTGTAATCTCTCTTCAGTGAGCATAAATGTATCTATTCTTACTGGAAGGTGATATAGTGATGAAAATTGGAGGCATGAACTTTACACTGTGATTAAGAAAAGCCACAAGGAGTGGGGTACAAATGTTTTACTTTAAAAAAATAACAAGGTGGGGGGTGGCTAGAATTGTTTGCTATAAATCACTTTGTCTGTCACATGGTTGGTATGCTATGAGGGAAAAGACATTTTTTGTCACTTAACAAAGTTTGTGAGGTTGAATTCTAGCACCAGCATTTGCTTTAGGTGTAGCACAAAGCCCATATGGGATTGACTTTTCAGTAAAAAAAAACTAACATGCAAGAGAAAACTTGAGGAAAATCTGCGTGGAGCTAGGCTCAGGAAGACATAGGTGTGCAAGCATGAGAACGCAAAGTTGTGGGTGTGTAAAAGACAGAGAAGTGTACAGCATGCAGAGAGCCTGCACAGAAGTTCTGCAACTTTTAGAGCAGGAATACACATGAATAGTAGCAGCTACTTGAGGCAGATGAGGAAACAATCATTTGTACCGTCATAAATTGCTGATGATGACCTGGTCATTCAGTTGTCTATGTTAATTGAAGCATCAGCTTCTGGAAGAAAAACTACAGGGAAGGGAAGGGAAAGGAAAAGAAAGAAAGAAGAAAAATTAAAAAAATCCAAACAAAACAGCAAAAACCACAGTCCCAAATCCCAATCTGATCTGCATGATCAGAAAGATGTGTCAAGGAAAAATAACTTGCATTGCTTGAGAAAACTTTTCTGCAGGGTATCCTGTAGAAACATTTTCTGTGTCTAATTGTGATCTGATACCAATTTAAATAACAATAAATAAATAAAGCAGGATATTATATTTTTAATGAGGTGATGTTTGTCTTAAAAAAGGAAACAAGTTTGATTTTATTTTTTTTCCTGCTTGGTATATCACAGAGGTGCAAATAGCACCTCTTTACTTGACTGTACATGGAAAATGTTAAATAAGGCTGGACTGGATTTCCCATACTTCTTCCACACTGGAGGGAAGCTTTACTTATGTAATTTGTTTATATGTTGATCTGACTGAACAACTTCCTGACAGATTCATAGCCAATGAATTATTCTTTTCCTTCATTTTGTGGAGGCTTTGTAAACAGTGGAGACTTGTATATTTTATGCTCCTTTCTTTGCTTACCTTAGAGAAATATACCTAACAAATTGCTATACATCCCCTAATTTGCTTCTATTAATCACCGTATTTCTCTTTGAAGATATCCTAGGACTTGTCATTATGGTTGCCATAACTCTTTGTTCCTATATTTGTTAATTTTTCACAGACTATACTGTCATTTTGCTTTTCTTTTACCTCACAGTTAGGTTTTTCTCATTTTATTCTCTTCCTAGACATATTTTTTCCTATTATTATCCCTTTATGTTTTCTTATTTCTTATCAAAATCAAAATATGTTATACCCTCTCCTAACAATGTTCACTTTACATAGCATTCTTTATTGGTGCATGCTCTTCTTTTAGGCAGTTCAGCTGATATATTTTGTCTTGGAGAATTCTGACATGAAGAAACTTTTCTAATCTCTTCCCATGATTGTAGCTGAAGTAAACCTCTACCCTTTTTCCCCTTCTTTACCCATAGGCTATGACTTTGTGTTTGCTTTTGATTCTTTTGGCACTAAAACTGTTTTCACTTCCATTTGGTCTTTTTCCAGTTGAACACTTTGGTCCTTTTTTTTTCTTCATTCAGTAATCATGTGTGATCTGCTATTTATCATTCCCATGTGTCTAATTAACCTGCCTTTTACAGATTTATGCCTCCTTATGGCTGGATTTTCTGCTGCTGTTGTTGTCTGTAAGTGTAATGTGGCTCTCCATACTTGGATTTTTGAAGTTTAGGTGTGCAACACATTCCTGATTTGCATCTGACATACTTGTTTTTGCACATGAATGAGCTTATTTAAAACCAATTATTTGCTAGTGCATTTTATATATAACCCTACTCTGTTTACTTTAACCAATTTTTGTATTGAGTCTGAGTAAGAATTGGCTGAAGTTTTCCTCTGTCCCAAAGCTAAAGTGAAAATCTTATTTGTAACTCACATACCTGGATGGCTAAAGATTTTTATTTTTCCTTTCTATTATGTAAAGAAAATCCTCATGTTATACAGAGCTCTGTAGTGACTTACCCCAGACCTTTTATTGTGCCTTTAGCAGAGAGAATGTTTCCAGGAAAGTATCTTAACCATGATTTTCTTGAGTAATTTGAAACTTCTTTTGTAAATTACTCTTTGGTAACTAACATAATTCGAGGCAGACAGGACCTTCCAAAGGCTTGACAGTTTTGAGATCAGAAGGATTTGAGAACAGAATGACTGTTTACCTGCATCCCCTTCTCTAAACCTTTGTCAATGTACAAATAATAGATGGGACTTTAGGTGCCCAAAGCTTCTCATTAACCTGCAAAGAAGCCTGAGCTTCTTAGTGAAGACTCTCATGTCCTCTTGTCTAATAGCAAAAGCAAGTATTTGACTCATAGCCACTGCCCCTTGGTGCATTGCAGGTTACTTATTGACCTTTCAGGGTTGGGTGGGGTTTTGTTTGTTTTTCTGGACTCCCCATCCCTGTTGCTTCCAACATCTTCTTTCTATGAATTGAAGTTTGGGTTTGAAGGTGTGTGGTGAATGGTGCTTTGTGACACTCTTTTTCATGTTACCTTCCATTCAATGGGAGTTGAAAGCACTGACAAACCTTTTTCTCTCCCATTGTGCTGTTGAGCAGAGACTTCTGAAAGAAACAATTGGCTTATGCCCATTGTGTCAATGTAGTGAAGACTTCCAGTGTAAACTTTATACAGTAAGCTTAGAAAATGTTTAGACCCCATATTACTTTTCTCTCCTGCATTTGTGAAGCTGGTTTACATAACCTCATGCTTTCATGGAGAGGCCAGCAAATTGCTATCCAGACACAGTGTTTATCACATCCAGCTGATCTAATTTAACTTTCTTCTTTATTTGTCAAACCACGGTTTCATTTGGCTTTTTAGGTCCCTGTCATGATCAGTGACATTGCCTATTTTCTCAGTGGTTTAAATAGACCACGGGAGGACTTGAGGAAATCTGCTCTGTTAAGAAATCAGATAGAGGGTAGCGAAGGTGGCAGTGGCTCAAGGGAATCACCAGAAGGCTTCTTGAAAATGAAAGCTGCATGCTTATGATAGGTTTCCATGCTAACTGCTGGTTTTAGGTGTATCTCATGCCAAATCTGCTTGCATGATGAGAGCTAACTTTAAATAAGACATACTACCTGCATATACCTAATCTTCATAGCAGTTGACTATCATATTGCACAATGGTTGCAACAAACAAACATAGTGTTTGTTGTCAGTGGTTCTGTTAAAATTATGTTGCTAAATCAGGAAAAGGAAAACAACAGATCGTGGTAATTAACCCTATTGCTGATATTTCTGTCATCCGGGGATGAGTTTAAATGGAACAGTTCAAAAGAATACCTAAAAATTGGCTTAATTCTCTAGAGTTTTTCTGCTAAATAACGTCACACTCTTCTTGTTGCATGGGATGAATGCTTGAAAAAGGTACTGAACCTGCTTATGCTTTCTGAAGACAAGCAGCAATATTCTTTGGTGTCTCAAGTGGTAATCTGCTGATGCTTTCAACTCTGGTGTGAAAATATTTTGTTTGCAAACATTTGTGTGATGTTAATGAGATTGTCTAATTATTAAATCCCTCTTAACATCCTCATAGTGTACTCCCACTTAAAAGAATTTTGCAACTAGGTATGAGTTAGGAATTTTTTTTTTTTTAAATTCTGTAAATACAATTCAAAGTCAAAAACTAACAATTACTGGTATTGTAAAAGAAAGTGACTTGCCTCTGCCACAATTTTTTTTTTTAAATTTTTAATAGCAATGTTATGGTAAGATCTTCGCTCCAATTTTCAGACAATACCCAGACCTCCTCTAATGGCATGCTAGTAGTTCTGCAACAGATTGTTTTACTGCCTGTTTGTACAGATTTCTGATCTGTGGTATATCTTCTTGGTCAGAAAAGGCACCAACCTGAAACTCTTATTGAGATTCCATTGTTCAATGTAAGTTTTTATGGTTTCACTCATCTTTATTAAAACAGTGGAATTGTGACATTAGCTTTAAATTGTAGAATTTGCAACCTGTATACCAGGAGTCTGAGTCATAACTCTAAAGTTGAATTCTCAGGATAACATTGAAGAATTTAATGTGTCCCACAAGTGAACTTGAACCAGTGTGTTGTGGGTTTAAAATCTTGGAATTTTTCTTTCATCTACCAACCCTGCACCTCAAGGGAATCACCCTCTGTCTCC
>JAWWEU010000081.1:70071371-70106859 GCA_035583155.1 Acropternis orthonyx | reverse complement strand
TAAACTATAATTCTGACTTGTAATCGGTTTGTGAGTTAGACTCATTCCTCCTGCTGGTTTACCTTTAAACCAGCACACAGTGTTTTCAAAGATTGTGGAAGAGGAGTTCTCAAGCTGATTCTGAAGGATTCTGGACTGAAACTATGACACTGTTTAAAATTCAAGTAAAGAGCATTTATTGCCAAGAAGTAGCAAACAAAAGGGGAAAAAAAATGAGAAAAGGGAACAAAAAACAAACCCCAAGACAACTCTCACTCACTCATCTGCTGCTCACACTGCTACTATACATACTGACCCCAAAGTGCCCAAGATCCCCAGTATGACTGGCTGCTGCATCCCTGGGATTCGGTAGGCTCAACATGCTTAGCAGGTATCCCCATGGAGGCAACGTTGTCCTCTGTGCCAGCAAACACCTCCACCTGGAGCAGGAATTGTCTGGTTTTTATGCACTCGGTCTGTGATGTCTATCTAGGCGCGTGTGGCCATCATATGCCCACATAGAGGTCTCCAGTCCCTCCCCTGTTATATAACTGGAAATCCCCCTGTGCCTGCACAGTGTAAATTGAGGGTGTCCCTTTTTGGGTCAGTGATTGTTACTTCATCCTCCTCCTCTTCTTTTTCTCCTTGACTCATCCTTGACTGGCTGTCAGGAAGTAGCCAGGCCGCAAAACAGTTTCAGTGTACACAAAAGGTTTCTTCTTCAGGGCCAGAGTCCCAACTATCAGTTTCTTGTTTTCCATAACTTGGCAAGAAAAGAACAGACTCTCACAGCCAGGAAGGCCAGACGCAGACCAAAATAATAGCGTCTCATCACACACGAATACAGGTGTGCATAGATTTTTCTACCAATACCCTTGCACTTCAGTGTAACCTGTTTTCATGGTGCTCAGTCTTTCAAAGAAGTCTGCTCTGTAGAGTTTGTGCTAAGAATACTTTCTTAATCAGTACACCTTTCATTTTCTAGCTCAACGTTAGATCAATAATGAACTTCTTCATTTTGTGTTATCTGATTTCTGAAATACAGGTTTCTGAAATACAGTTCAATGGAAGTGGGAAATATATGTAATAATCAGGCAAAGCTAGAGAAGTTTGAGATAAAGCTCTACTATTGAGATGTGTACCCTATGACCACTGATAAGAATTAGAAGTGACAGCAGATAATCAGAGCAAATACAAAATTTTAAATGGAAGTAAAAGGCTTTTGTATACATGTCCCAGAGCAAAATTTCAAAATAATTTAAAAAATAAGCTAGCAGCTTGAAAGGTTGACATACTAGAGGTAAGCACTGTCACTAAAACATAGCATGACATAAAACTCCATCAAGCAGAGTAGACAAACTATGGCAGAGAACTTGGAGGAAAAATGACCACTGATTACCTTCCCCTTCAGGTCTAACTCAATTCTAGAACACTTTGTTTCATTAGTAATAACACTTTAAATGTTTTTGAGCCATGAAGCCAACGGGAATGGGTTGCATCTTGTGGTAGGGACAATCACGTAGGGAGGGCTACAGTAAGAGCATTAGGAACTCGACATTTACTATTTTCTGTAAGAATTGTCTGCTTAGAATGGTTTATTGGCTGTTGAGCTTGTTGTCTCTAGAGTAAATACATTTTTCATCCTGCTGTGAGCTAGACTTTGACTGAAAAAGCTAAAGATCACACATTGAAGATGAAGTGTAATAGAATTCAGGAAGCAAACTGTCACTGTAGTGGGATACTTCTCTTTGATGTAAATATTTAATATGTATGAAGAGCCTTGGCCTTCCCCCAGCAGTACACATAGAGAAATGTTGCTAGCTATTTACCCCACAGAGCTTTAGAGAAGCCTGACTGAATTGTCCAAGTAAAAATTTGGGTATTGCTGTTCTCCCTGGGCTGTACAAGCAAACATTGCTTGTTTAGCTTAGTCTGCAAGCTTAAAATTACAATATATGTCAATGGAAAGGAAATTGATAAGTTTGGTGTACTCAGGACACCTTCATTTCCTGCAGATCAGGTTGTCATTATTTCTACTATGCAGACTGGAACTCTTTCATAGCTGCCTAAGAGGCCTGGAGATCTGCATAAAATCAATGACACCTAGGTCTCCAGATGCTTGAGGATAAATATAAATTGGGGGGAAAACGGGGGAAAAAAGCTTTCTTTCACTGGAATCTGCAGAAAGTTCTGAGGTAATATAAGGCAGTTGTGCAAGGAGAGAAATCACCTCTAGGAGCAATAGCTGAGTGAATTAACTGGTTTGGAGATCCTCTTTTCTCATCTTCACATTCTAATTTTACAGGGAAGGAACAGTCTCATGTGAGGTCTGATGGCACACAAGGCAGTAGCAAAACTATTCACTGTTATTACTACTGAGAAGAAAGTAGTTATTCCTCCTTTTTCCTGATATTTCAAGATACTGTTAGGATTTAGGTTAATATTAAGATCATATTATATAAAGAAAAAAATTTGCAGATAGAACATAAGCACGTCAGAACAAGTGCTTATATTGTATTATTAATAAGCCAAGAGATAAACTGCAGGGTTTTAATTCGTTCTTTTAAGTTATGCATTCACTTTGATTATAGAGACATAATTAAGATGGGTAATTACAAACCCTGTGTTTCCTAGTAATATATTCATGCAATAGTAGATATAGCGTTTTACAATATCAAGCTCATATGTAAAGCAAATTATCTATTTAGTTCAAATGATATCACTAGAGCCAAATTAAATTCTCTGATAAGCACAACTATTCATTAGTTGGCTGCACATTATCTAAAAGCCACTTATATAGCAGTAACAAAGTCAGAATATTATCCTGTCCTAGATACATTTGCTCTCAAAAGCGTAATACACAAGTTTAACTAGATCAGTTGAGACCATTTTGATTCTCAGTTTCCTAATTATCTTGACTTAAATTGCTGCTGACACATCTGTCTTAGAGTTGATTTCACTGAGTTTCTGACCTGCTGCAAACTCTCTTAGGCAGGCTAAGGTTTACCTCTGAAATGCAAATAGGCAAAAGGAGTTTTCAATAGGCAGCTGGATGAGTTCCTCTCGGATCGATTGGTTTATGCTGTTTAATTTTAAAATGCACTTTTAATAATATCTTAAGTGCTGAACATGCTGGAGAGGTGCCTTCAGGTATTTAAATCAAAATAAATAAAATATTGATTAAGCTGAACTCAGTAGGTCACTGAATTAAACTAAAAAGTCATATTCCAATTTCAAACAATACATTTATAGGAGTTTATTCCAGTTTAAATCAATGCTTAAAACTCTACATTTTCAATTGATTTGGTGCAAATTTTATGGGCAAGAACAAAATCTGAGAAGTGCTTTTACACTAGTCTGAAATCTGCAGGATGAATTTTCTTTACCTTGAGCACTGTGGTTTCCTCTGTCATCTTCCAATTTCTTAGCACATGACGGAGTGTTTTCACAGGCCAGTTTCAGGGGAAAGTTGGGACAGTAAAGTACTGTTTTTCTGTCCATAGCATAGTAGAAGAGAGATGCTCCTCTCAGTCCTTCTCTTCATAATGTAAGATCTTGCACAACTACACCTGTTCTGGATAATGGCTTTGGCCTGGCTATTTCAAAACAGCTATAAAAATAATGGTCAGCTTCCTTCCTATAGTTTCAGTGTTTCATATCAATAGCCTGTGACACACCCTGATGCAGAACTCCAGGTTGATAAGACAGTATAGGAGTTGTGGTACTCCTGTAAACCTAAGCAGGAAGCTTCATCCAGAAGATACGAGTTTCCAGTGATTTACTCGGTAAAAAAGACTGAGCCCAGACAGTGGTGGTGAATGGAGCTAAAACTAGCTGGCAGCTGGTCACAAGTGATGCTTCCCATAGCTCAGTAGTGAGGCCAGTCCTGTTAAAAGCTTTTTAACAATCTGAATGAGAAGACTGAGTGCACCCTCACTCAGTTTACAGGTGACGCCAAGTTAGGTGGGAGTATTGATCTGCTGGACAATAGAAAGGCTCTGCAGAGGAATCTGGACAGGTTGTCTTGATGGGCCAATGGTATAAGGTTCAATAAGGTCAAATGCCAGGTCCTCCACTTCACTCACAACAACTCCATGCAATGCTACAGGCTTGGGGAAGACTGGCTGGAAAGCTGCCCCCTGGAAAAGGATCTGGAGGTGTTGGTCAACAGCTGGCTGAACATGAGCCAGCAGTGTGCCCAGGTGGCCAAGAGTATCAGTGGCATCCTGGTTTGTATCAAAAGTAATGGCCAGCAAGACGAGGGCGGTGCTCATCCTGCTGTACTTGGCACTGGGGAGGCCACACCTTGAGTGCTGTGTCCAGTTCTGGGCCCACTACTTGAGGAAAGACATTGAGGTGCTGGAGCATGTCCAGAGAAGGGCAGCGCAGCTGGTGAAGGGTCTGGAGCACAAGCCTTATGAGGAGCAGCTGAGGGAGTTTGGGCTGTTCAGCCTGGAGAAAGGGAGGCTGAGGGGAGACCTTATTGCTCTCTACAACCACCTGAAAGAAGTCTGTAGAGAGGTGGGGATCGGGTTCTTCTCCCAGATGACAGGACAAGAGGAAATGGCTTCAAGTTGTGCCAGGGAGGTTTAGATAGGACATTAGGCAAAATGTCATCATGGAAAGGGTTATATATAATAGTTTATAATCAATTAGAATTCTTGGTTTATGCATTGTGTACCTGTTTATAGATTGCTGTTCATATCGGTTGAGTCTGTTGATTTGAATATTTAGTATTACTTGGTTTCAGTGAGAACCCGTATGTAGTGATATAAGGCAAAGAACAAGACTTTAATTTTAGTTGGTTTCTGGCTTTGTCTGATTTAAAGACACATTATATCTGCAGTAGCAAAAGCTATATTGTTTATTTTGTTTATTTTTTTTAGTTATTCTTATCCATTAATTAAGACATACATGAAGATAAGTATATATTGGTCCACTAAGTATGGCCCATTTCTGAAATAATCTAAGAATTCAGGGTTAAATAGAACAAGGCTGTCTTTTTATTTATTTATTTATTTTTTATTTTGCTGAACTCCTGTTCTAGAATAATTTGTAATAAAGCAAATGCATTGTAATTGAAACTTTCACAGTAACGAGCAGAATGGAAGCACCCATCTCTAGTGGTTCACATTTGTTTGGGATAAATAGCAGTGGCCTATAGATTTATTTTATTAATTTTTTTAAGTAAAAAAGGTGTTACTGCTATGATCCTCCAGGAGTCCAGAGCTTTGAGCTAGATTTACACCAACTTTTTAAAAGTGAGGTTCCTAGTCACTAAGATCAAATACAAAGTAGAAAAGCAAACTTCTTAAAGGGTGGAGAAAATACAAAGTGAGTTGGAAATAAAATAAGCTTATAAACCTATATATTTTGTCAGTTCTCCATTCTCTCAGGGTGAGTCATTTTCTCCAGTCTTACTTTCAACCCAGTAAATTGGTGTCTTTCTTA
Source organism: Acropternis orthonyx (assembly GCA_035583155.1). Lineage (NCBI taxonomy): Eukaryota > Metazoa > Chordata > Aves > Passeriformes > Rhinocryptidae > Acropternis > Acropternis orthonyx. The sequence goes on along the minus strand of JAWWEU010000081.1, from coordinate 70,101,429 downwards.
CTATGCAATCTAGCCTGGGTCCCTCAGAAAGTCTAGCCTGGGTCCCTACCTTCTCTCTCCTTGAAGTCTGTCTCTGCATGCTCAATGTTTAGATGAGGAGTCTTCTGGTCTCTGCTGGGAGAAGTCTCCATGCCAGGTCTCTCCCATATTAAAATATCCTTTCCCATTCTGCCTACATCCATATTTTTTCCTGAGAAAGAGCTTAGAGAGTAAATTATTTACACCTTTTTAAAATGCAGATGTCTGTTAGATGCCTTTCCTTCTTCACGTTTGAACTTTTGTTCTGTGAATTAAATGTGTTTCTGTTGTCAGATATTGGAGTTCTTACCCTCACGCCAAGGATTCACCTACCCTTAAATCTCTTGTTTGCTGGCAGTGTGCCAGTCAGGTCAGAGCTAAATGAACCCCTGATGTGACTGAGACCAGGAAGACAGATATTATATGATCAGATACATATTTGACAGTACAAACTGCGCTGAGTTTTTATAAGGAAGGTAAAATGCTCTAGCAGCCTTAACATCCCATTTTTATTGATGTATTTTGTGTTGAGTAAGGAATTGCCTATGAACTAATGTAAGGCTAGAAAATGCCAGGCATAAATACCATAATCTTTTACAAGACTTGAAATTAATGGGAAGAAGGACCAGAATAGCCCATAGCCAGAATTTTCAGAGCCCTCACCTGAGATCTGGAAGGCCAAGATTAAGGTCTACTCCAACACGTCTAGTCACAAAGTTTCCATCTGCAAAAAAGTAGTATGGAAATAAATAATGCTGTGTAGTCTTTGTCTTCCCTGAAGTCCTCACCAGAACCGTCCTTTAGCTTCTGTGTTCTTTTCCTGCTCTTGACTTACACTCTAGTCTGAGGGTTACTGCAAGGAGTAACTGCTGTGTGTAACAGACCACAAGGAGAATGTTTTCACTTCATTCTCCATTGACATAATCCAAACATTTCCCACAGTCTGAAGGGACAGAATAACTTTATATTTCTATGTTTTAGCATAGTGAGATTTTTTTGCCTGTTGTTTGAAATCAGCAGAAACAACAGAAAAAGTGTTGTGCCTGAAAGTGGCGGTTTCCTTCCTTTATAATTGTGGTATTTTCTACTTTCCCTCTCTTTAAAACTGAATCTTGTAACTACAAATGCAAATCAAAATCATAATGGTAGTATAATCTGCAGGCTAGGCTCATCCAGTGTTTTACGGCTGGGGTGGAAGTAGATATTATAAATCATTAAATATTTAGAGCTACGCATTTCAATTTTAACAAAATATCAATTCCATTCCTACTGCAGTAGTTAGCACCAAATGTGGGGATATATGTTTTAACCCTCAGGAGTTTTGGTTTACTTTTTTTTCTTATGCAAATGTGTGACATTTGCACCTACCAGGTATAGTGAGACATTATGCTCATAAGGAGTAGAAAATAATTTATTAAACACCAGCCACATATATCTTAAAATGGCAGAGAAGATATAATTGAAAGACAATTTTACATGGAATTAAATGAATGAAATACCAGCAATAGTTTAATTTTGCATTTGTTTCCCCCACTCTGGATCTAACTAAATGTGTTAGTTAACCACATTTGCAAAATTTGACTACTTAACATAGGTGATCACCTACATCAAAGTTACCCAACTGAAGAAAGGCCCAGATCCAAAAAAAGATTATGAATATCTCACTCCACTGATTCCAAGAGTCTAAGCCTGAAAACTGTTTCTCTACATCCTGTGGGTTTTATCGCTGTATGTTGGCCCCTGCCTCAATGTGCTGAATAGCTACAATTCTCCTTAATTTAATGGATATGTTTGGTGTTACAGACCTATGCCAGAGTGAGTAGAGGATGCTTCTACCAGGGATCAAAAACATGGCTGTATGCACTTAAATTTAGGTAGGTAACCTTGACACTTTGCCCAGTTTTTACCAAGGTTAATTTACACAGACACCATCCTAATATAACTAGATCAACTTAATGTTTCTGTTAATATCATGCTATTAAGTGTTATTTGCTACAACACTTCCCATGTTAAGTATTATACATGAAAAAGATTTATTACTAGGTAACAAACAATTCCCATCACTGGCTTAATTAAATAAAATAATATATTTCCAGTATGGATGATAATTTCAAGGTCATAGTTTTAAAAAAAATCGGAATCTGGCAGATTCAATTTCATTTACATTTTCACACTGTCCTAAATACTTGTTTGCATGGTATGTAAGAAATGACGTATTGTCTCACTGTTTGACTGCTTCAGAATGGTTGGTTTTGATACGCTGAAGCAGAAGTCACTGAGGAGATTAAAGGTGAAGTTGGTCTTTTGGTCTGTGGACTAACTTGTCCAAGTCTGTACATATAGAGACAATAGACCTAGTCAAATAAGAGAGAAAACTCTCCTCTTCTGCTAAAGAATGTTAACACCCCAGGAACCAGCAGAAGAAAGAGAACCTGTTTTGTTGATACGAGCTCTCTATCCTGCTCTGTTGAGCTCAGACTCCAGATGAGAAAGACGAAAACTGAAAGCAGATGGTGATCCAATCCAGACAAGGATTTTAGATAGGTCCTATTTCCTTAGTATTGCCAGGGTACCTATTAAGTACGGATATATTTGAAACCTTGTAGTAAAATCTGACCAATTTATTGAAGATCAGGAAGCTCATAGAAACTCTTTTCTAGTTGTGAGTTGATTAGCATTTTTGATTCTTCTACTATTTACAAGACTTTCCCAAATAGTCTGGTCAAATAGTTTTCAAAGTGACAATTCTCTTCAGTCTGTTCTGATTGCTGGCTTTCCTTAGCATCCAGTGTTTATTGTTGGTTCAGCTTGAATGTCTGAAACTTGTAAAGCAGAATAGTCAGTGGTGGATAATGTGAGTAGCAAATATCCTTCTTCCCATGAGACCAGGGGCAAAAGTGTATTCACATAAAACTTTCCTACAAATAAATCTCTCTTCTCTTTATAAAGTTGACTTTGTAACAGTCAAATACAGAGCTTTGAAAGTACCCACATTTATAGTACATTTTATTAACTGCTGTTGGGGTTGTCCCAGTTTTAGGACCTGGGAGTCTCCTGGTTTGGGTTAAGAATTCTCAGAATGATGACTCTAAATTTATCTTGGTTGTCCTGTCTACCCACACTTTTAAATCCTACCAGTTCTCTCAGGCAAAATCAGAGGTGATTTGCTCTACAGTATTCTTTTGGGAAAGGGATGAGAGAAACCTCACACATTCTGAAAGAATCTGAACTAAGATCATTACATGTGATACAAAAATAAAAGATGCCTGTGAGTTTTCCTCTAGTTATGTAGTCCTCCTCACAAAGATTGGAGTGCACACTATAGAGATTTATATAGGTTTGAATTATTAGTTTCAGTTGTATATGTGACTGTGTCTCTATGGGTAGCATCTATAAATATTCTTTAGTTTTTCTGCACCTCTGCAATTATTTAATCTGAAAACACTGGTTTTACTTGATTTATGTCAATGAATGTCATCTGTGGATTTGGCACACTGCCTTAAGAATGCTAAATTAATTAAACTGAAAAATTATACTGTCCGTTAAACTTTTTAAAAGATATGAAAACTTGAAGTTTCACTTTGTCTTTCTAAATGCAAGCCAAATCTTAACTTATACTTGTAACAAAACAAAAAGGCAACAAAAAAAAAGAAGTAACTCTGGTTGGTTAAGTATATATTATGCCAAATAAAGGACTCTACTTTTAAAATTATGTTGAGTTCTGAATTATGCAACTCTGAAAATACAGAAGCAGAGCCCCTGCTTCTTTTTTGACACTTGCATGCCAATAGTTATTCAAAGAACCCAGGCAATGTAACAGGTATGAAGCACATATTGTGAAGAAGAAAGAGGGTTGAGGGGTTTTGGAGAAGCTTTTTCCTTTCTTAGTGAGATAAAGAAGAAGAAAGTAATGCTTTCCAGGTTAAGAGTCCCAGACACAAAACAAAGGCAGAAATAAAAGGAAAAGCCTCTGAAAAGCACATGACTCTTTCATGCTTTAATCTGCATATTGGTCCACCTAAATCTCTCTCATTTGGACTCAATGGTTTCAATAGACAAGGAACTACATGGAATGAATGAATGAATGAATGAATGAACAAAAAGACCATAATTGTCTGGAATGTAGATGATATAAACTTTTGATGAGATTATTTCAAGGCTTTTATGAAAGGACGGTTCTTGGCAGATGCTTAGATGTTACCAGAGGGAAAGTCATACTTTGTTTATTCTGCTTCTCATAACTTTTGCCCCAAAGTTTCTCTAACAGCCACTGTTGGACACTTGATAGTGGTCTACATGGGTTTGTAATCCAAACCCCAGGGGCATCACCTGATCATTTGTGTCTCTAATATAGATCCTTCTATTGAGAAAGATGGGGGATTTTACAGACCTTTGGTTTTATTTGTTTTGAACCTCGATGGAAATCTTATTGATGCCTATAGGAAGTATTCTTTGACTTCAGTGCATCTATGTTTCACTTCTGTGGAACTAACCTAGCAGAGTTTGCCAATCAGAAAAGAACATAGAGAAAAAAAAAAAGACTATCACCTTCTGTTGATTCAGTTTCTATTTTATACTGATAACTCCTGTTCAGACATGTTGAGACATCTTTTTTCAGTCACTTTCAGAGCAGCTCTAGCTTGGAGCTGTTCTTTGCAGGTCCTTCCAACCTCCATCACGTTGCCTGGTTCCCGCTCTGTTTCAGAGAGCCATGTGGCCTTTTTTGACAGCTGCAGGTTTTCCACTCTTTCAAGGAAGATCAACGCACTTGTCTCAACACTTTAAAACAGTGGAAAGGGAAGAGTCCTTTAATTGTCTTGACACTTCTTTCCTTACCTCTCTGCTCAGGGCCTGTCTTGGCTTAGGAATGATACTCAGCAATTTCATATTCCTGATGAAGCTCCAAACCGCACGCCACTTGCTTGGTCTCCCCCTTCTCTCCTTCCACTTCTGCCAGAGTGGGTTGGAGTTGAGAACTGGAGGCACAAAAGGCAAAGCTAATGGGTGAAATAAGAACAATTTACTGCAAATGTCAATGAGATAATAAACTATTAATAACAGCAACAAAAGAGAAAAGAATTTGTTCAGGAAAAAAAAAAAAACCTTCTCCCTGGAAGACAGTCCCTGTTGCCCACCACTGGCAATGACGAGGTGGTATCGAATTACCTCTGGGTCCTGGCCATGCCCCAGCCTGGATACTGCAAAAAATTAACCCTGTCCTGGCCAGAACCAGGGCAAGGCCCCAAAAATTTGTCACAGGGCTATGCAATGTTGTTTGCTTGTGTCTCATTGCACTGTACTAATCCCTCTGGAGCTCTAAAGTGGTCAGAAATGGTTTCCCAGAAAGCTGTATGAATGCCTCTCATGTTCTGGGAAGGTTCAGTGCTCATGACAATGCTTTTTCCCACCTTTAATTAATTCTGCAATGAGAAAAAAGTTGATCTTGTTATGATAAATTATCTGTTTCTTTTAAAAGGGAGAAAGCTCAAGCGCAATTGATTGAAATCTACTGTCTTATGGAGCAGTGTAAATAATACCTTGTATCCAAATTAAATACAATTGTTACCGTTGGATTTCTCATTTAAAATTTAATAATGAAAACAACTTGGGAGGTTTGTGGGTCCCAGGTTTTTATGTGATTGTTACAGCAATAGCTGAACTATATATTGTGATTTTTACTTGTAAGAGTGGGATGTGCTTGAACCTCATGTCAGTTCTCCATGACTAGCTGTGACCTTTGCAGTATTAAGTGCTTTCAGGCCAAATGCTCCCACTGGGCTCTTGAGGAGGCTGGGCACATGCAGGACAACAGTGTGGATCAGCTGAGCTCCTGCCTTCTGACCCAGGTGGCATTTCACTTGAGTAGCTGGGCATGTCTGGCAATGTCACACCTGGAGAGACAGAGGGGCAGGGTCCCAGGTGGTCCCAGCCAGCTCTGACCCCCTCTGGCAGTGTGTTGCTTTGGTATGTCTGAGGAAGTGTCAGAGGGGACATAAAAAAGCAGACACTGTGGAGACAAAACTAGGAATATGCTCATGGAAAGAGTTAGCCCTGAGGGATTGCAACCTGCGGATGGGCCACGCTGGGGCAGAGGAGGTTCATAGTGCTGAGTTACCATCAGGCATAGTGCAAAGTTGCTACAATAGAATGGATTGATGCTAGGTCAGATTTAAGACCATAGCTGGGATTTGCAAGCAAGATACACAGTCTGCAGAAAATCTGCATCAGACTGATGAATTTCTAAACAAATTCCAAAATTTGCTAAAACTTTTGGAAAATGCTGAAATCACTGGGCCTTCATGCAATCTTATTAAGGGCTTGAACTTATTATACAAAAATGAATATCTTAAACCTTATAGACATTTGCCTTATAAATTACTGCTTTTAGCCAAGGCAGAGAAACTGAAATTATATATAAATGGGATATAGAATTTTGTGAGATGTTTCTGACACTGTCTAATATGCCAGCTGCTTTTTTAGGCAGTTAAATTTTGTGGTCAACGTAGTCCATATTAAAAGGTAATTAATAAGGAGATTGTCATATTCAAAGGGAAATTTTGCTAGGGGACTTTGATAATGACATTAAAGGAGAATGTGTTTCCAGTAAAGAACTGGATATATGTTTCATGCTTGGAAATCAGATGTAGAAATACTACTGGTAAAATTTGCCGATGTCTCATAATGTGAAGTCATAAATGACAAGTACCCACACAGACCTATCCAGGGCAATTGAACAAAGGGTCTACATTGAAGAAGATGAATGTTGACTCTGCCAAATCAGTGCTTACAACTGAGGGAAAAGACATTGCTCAGATGTGAGATTTGGTAATGTTATCCTCGTTTTTACTAAAGTTGAAAGTCATGGGGGACATGATGAAATAAATGGGAAGAACCCTCCAATATAAGTGGTCAGTGAGAAGCTATTCCAAAATAGGTCAACAGGGATACATAACAAAAAAACAATATGTTTTTTGATAGTAAGAGTAGTAGTTCAGGTTGGAAAAAAAATGCCTAGAAAGATCTTGATTCTCCATCCCTTGAACATTCTAAATTTTTCTAGAGGAGAGGCTGTTATTCAAGCAAGAATTTTGGCATGGGCCTGATGCAGAAACAACTGCATAGGGATTTGTGTTATAGAGCACGTCAGTCAAGATATCTACAGTGCTTTCTTTTGTTCTTCAAATCTATGGAAGACCCAATCTTAATTCTCCTAAGGATTTTCTTGAAAAAATAATTGTGTCCAGAAATCATTAAAAAAAACAAACTAAAAAAATTCAGACGTGTTAGACAAGGATTTTTAAATTCAGTGTTGTTCCAAACTGGAATTAGATCTGTAAGACTGGTTTGGTTCAAGTGTAACAATCAGATGTTTTCTTTGCTTTATTTTACAGCTTTTTAAAAAAGCAAATTCCAAATAAATCATCTAATTCTGCAAGTGGTAAAACAGTCATTGCTTTGTTAGTTATTTACAAAGTTTTTCAAAAATAAAATTTCAATCAAGCCAACCTGATTTTATTTTGGCACAGTCTTTGAGGTTGTATATTGTCATGGTTCATACGTCTGTGAAGCTAAATATTACAGCTTTACTTGTATGTTTTTGTGGGGCTTTAACTTGTGACATGCACAACTCTTGATTCTTGCTCCACACCTTTTTGTTTTAAGGAGAAAATGAAACACTAGCATTCTGTTTAATTGCAATTAAACCACATTTTCTTTTTGTTCTCTATAAAAAGATCCATTTGTAACTGTATTACTACTTTCAGTGCTGACTTATTGCTGTCACAATTTATTCTTATGTATAGGAAATACAATGTTCTGATTCTGCAATTATGTACCAAATTACTTTGAAAAGGCAGTATCAGTGAGTCAAGCTGAACCTTGTGTTTGGATCAAGTTGCTAGTGGAATTCTACGAGATGGAAACACTGAGCCATGGGGTAATTTTTTCTACTCATTACACCAGATTTATGTTAATGAAGACCCAATAAGATTAATAGATTTCCCCTTAGTTTATACCAGTGTAAATTGAAGGAAAATCAGATCCAAAGCACCTTTGGGAAAAGAAAGCAGTGCCACAAAAAGGAACCTGGGGATCCTGGTCGATGGCAAGTTGAATATGAGTCAGCAGTGGCGTGGCACCTGGGAGGGCCAACGGTGTCCTTGGAGGCATCAAGCAAAGCATCACCAGGCAGCTCAGGGAGGGGACCGTACCGCTCTGCTCTGCACTGGGGTGGCCTCAGCTGGAGTCCTGTGTGCAGTTTTGGGCGCGTCATATAAGAAAGATATTAAGCTATTAGAGAGCGTATCAAGGAGAGCAATGAAGATGGTGAAGGGCCTTGAGGGGAAGCCATTGAGGAGCAGCTGAAGGCACTCGGTCTGTTCAGCCTGGAGAAGAGGAGACAGAGGAGACCTCATTGCAGTCTATGATGTCCTCATGAGGGGAACAGGAGGGGTAGGCACTGATCTCTTCTCTCTTGTGACCAGTGACAGGACCCGAGGGAATGGCCTAAAGTTTTGTCAGGGGAAGTTTAGGTTAGATATTAGAAAAAGATGTTCTTCACCCAGAGGCTGTTTGGGCGTTGGAACAGGTTCCCCAGGGAAGTGGTCACAGAACCAAGCTTGACAGAGTTCAAGAAGGATTTGGATCATACTTTCAGGCACATGGTGTTACTCTTGGGGATAGTCCCATGCAGGGCTATGGATTGGACTTGATGATCCCTGTCGGTGCCTTTCAACTCAGCATATTCTGTGATTTGTAAAAAAACTTTCAGAATGCATGAAAAAAATACTTTCTTCTCCAAATGGTAATGAATCTCATAATCTCTTTAGTGGTTGTGTCCCTGAAATGTGAAAATACTGGGGGGGAGGACTCTAATTTTACTCTTTTTCCCTCTGAAGGTAACAAAAAAAAGGGAGAGGAGAAGTCCTTGCCTCTGCAAATTATATGTTTTTTTTGCTCCTGACCTCCCTTGAAAGCAAGTTACCCACGGGATTGGAGGGAATGGGCTGACATACAAATAGGGAAGTGTTTGGGTTGCTGGTTGCTAGTTACTCTCAGTAGGAATACATGAGTTTTAATCTACTGTGTGGTGTGTATTTGCTACAAAATACATTGGCCAAGAAGGCCAATGGCATTCTGGCTTGTATCAGAAATAATGCGGCCAGCAGGACTAGGGCAGTGACTCTGCCCCTGCACTCAGCACTCGTGAGGCCAAACCTCAAGTGCTGTGCCCTATTCTGGGCCTGTTGAAGAAAGACAATTGAGGTTCTGGGGTGTGCCCAGAGATGGTCAGCAAAGCTGGTGAAGGGTTTGAAGCACAAGGTTATGAGAAACTGAGGGAGCTGGGTTTGTTCAGCTGGAGAAACAGAGACTTGGGGAGACTTCATTGCACTTTATAACTACCTGAAAGGAGGTTGTAGCGAGGTGGGTGTTGGCCTCCTGTCTCAGGCAGCTAGCAACAAGATGAGAGAAAGCAGCTTTGAGTTGTGCCTGAGATGGTTTAGAATGGATATTAGGAAAAATTTCTACACAGAAAAGGTGGCCAGGCATTGGAACTTCCCCACGGAAGTGGCAGAGTCACCATCCCTGAAGGTATATAAAAGACCTGCAGATGTGGCACCTGGGGATATGGTTTAGTGGAGGGCTTGGCAGTGGTGGGTTAATGGTTAGACTCAATGATCTTAAAGGTCTTTTCCAAGCTAAACAATTCTATTATTTGATTACTTAATTAATCAAAATCAAAAAGCATGATTATACAGAGCACATAACAAAATTCTAGGTGGAGATTTTGAAAAAGTCTTGCAAACAAGATATAATTCTGTGGGTTTAGAGCCCCAGCATTTACTTGTTCAGCTCTCTTGTTTTGTAGAGTTTAAATTAGCCTGGGATCTAACGCAGGAAATGTCATACGTATGGGATTCCCTTTGTTAGTAAACGTCATTTATTTGCAATGACTTCTTGTAAATCAAATTAAATTTCCATATTAAATTATTCATTGGAATTCTAGTAAATTCTTTCCTTTTCTCTTTGTCCTGGTTATAGTGGTCAGGACCAGTTTGTCATTGTGTGGGTGTGGCTAAGACTGTATTCTACACCCTCTATGTAATTTCTCATGAACTTCTAACAATAGATCATTTGCAGCAGCTGCCCAGGGCACAGCTGACCCCTCAGGCTACAAACTGGGTGTTTGGTAACTTCTGTGAGATAAGAAAGGTTTCCTGTCTTCCCACCAGTGACTCAGGTGTGATAACGCCCCTCTGGGGGGCCATTAGCACCTTCATACCCAGCCTGAGGGGTCATGTCTGCTAATGGGTCATCAGGGTTTCCAAAGATGCTATGATTCACCCCAGAGTGTAAATCACCCATTGTGAAACTCTCCACCCTGGAGGAGGTACTGGGCACTCCCACCTTAGCCTAAGCATATATAAACTGGGGGGTTTGGGGACTGGAGCTGCCTTGTCAGATCCAGAGGAGGACCAGAGCCTCAGCAGGACTGCGACTGCCACTTGCAACCAGACTGGGACCAACATACTTACCAACAGGTTTCCTCTTTCCTTTTACTTTGCACTCAGGGGGGCCAAGTGGTGCTCAGCACAGGGGATGACGAACACCCTCCTGTTCGTGCCCCAAGGTGCTGGGTTACACATCTGTTTCTGTGGGTCAAACAGACTTTCTCCTCTGTACCCTTGTACTTATTGTGATCTTTTTATTAAATTGTAATTCTGACTTGTAAGCTTTTGTGAGTTGGGTTCATTTCTCCTGCTGGTTTACCTTAAACCAGCACAGTCTTGCATAAGAATACTGCAGACTGAACGTATTAGAGTGAAATTGGGAAGTAGGATCATGACTTTTTTGTTAGACTCTGTAATGAACAGTTTATGGGCAGAAGCACAAGATTTGGTGGTCTGATGTATTTTTATCCTCTCTATGGTAATTTTGCTACCAAACCAAACATATTTTGTTTTTAGGTTGAAGCTGAAAGTTCATCATGTCCTCCAAAAGGGCCTGACCTCGCAGTCAAGTACCTGGCTCCAATTTGCTTTCCATCTTGCTACTCTTGCTAATGCTTTTGTGCTAAGATGGTGGGTTCTCATTGTGATACAAAATCTCACTTGGAAATTATGTTCTAGAGCCCATGGTTGATCCTATGGTGTTAGAGCTTATTAGAAAACTATGCAGCTTAATGAAAACAGAGGAAGAAAATTTAAAATAAAATAAAACCTCCCTGAAATATATAGTGATAGACTACTCATCTTCCTGGAGATGTGTTAAGTTCATCTCTACAGATATACACAGGGTTCCAAAATTCTTTCAGTGCCCAATTTGAACAGGTGTCTCTCCTGGTTAGTGCTCTTCCCTGATGATGCTGAGAACACAGAAGTGTGGACACATTCACTTTCTCTAGACATGGAAAACTGCACAGCTTCTCAGGGCTCTCAGGGTTTAGCTGCTTGTGCTCAGGGCTAGCTCCAGTGCAGTGTGGTTGTGTTACTGTGGAGAAAAACTGTGTGAGAGCAGGCTGGTAGATGTCTTTCCCCTAACTCCTCTCTTACTCAGGGGTTTTGGTTATGCTCAGCCAGCCCCTTGCCCATGATGCTTGCCTTGACAACTTTGCAGCGGTGCCTGTAGCTGTCTATGGACTTTGCTGATCCTGACCTGATCTGACTTACTGTCTTCCTGGCTTGACCTCAGGCCTGTCACATCCCAGTAGGATGGCTCTGTGATCTGGATTCTTGGATGACCCTGTTTAGTGTCACTGATTGGAGCACCTCTGTGTTCTGTGTTCAGCATGTCACAGTACTGTTCTCCTTGTCTCTGAGTACACTGCCCATGCCTGCCTTCCTGTCATCCTCAGTCCCTGACTCACTGTGTAAAAAGCAGCCCAATCTTGTGGCTCCCTGAAGAAATTGATGTTCGATTATGGTATCTTACTGCTGATGTTCCACTTGTTAGTGACTCCACATATAGCCAGAAGGAAGTTTTCTGGCATAATATAGCTCTGGTTTGTTCTTTTTTCCAAATTATTTCCCAAGAGAAGGCACAGTAAATATAGACTTTGACCACATGTCTTTTTATACCTGTATTAGGTATTATATACAGGATTGGGATATGTCTGTGTGTATTAGACAAGGCTCATCCTATTCCTAATTAAATGTTCATAATAGTAATTACTTGTTCACATTACAATGCCTCTTGCATTTCCCAGCTAAGAGTAATGCTTCATTCTACTAGGCAATACATAAATAAAAGCAACCCAGGGGGAATAAATACACATCACAGAGGACAGACAGGATACAGGGAAGTAAATAGAACTAACCAGGGAACAAAATTTTCTTTGTTAAAAAGAAAAAAAAAAAGTCAGGATTTTGTTGAAAACAAAAACATTCCAGTGTTGTCAAAAATGAATGTAATTCATTAATTTATTTGTGTAGGAAAATTATCTGAGTGCTCCTTGTTAAAAACCTGCTGTTGAGCATTTTAGAAGGCATTTCTGTCACTGCACTAGTTAGCGGTCTAGTTCTCCGAGGTTCATGGCTGCACTAATTGCTCAGCTGTTGGGCTGCCTGCCAAGGCAGGATGCTGCATGATGCAGGGAGACACACAGGCCCTGTGCTGGTAACTGGAGAGCTCAAGGTGGCAAGCTAGCATTTGCTGATGTGAAACTTACCTATTTTAGCTAGCTAGGGTAAGCCTGTTACATGTGGCATAGGGAAAAGTGGTGGTAGAGGCAATAAGATGAGTATGTATGAAGGATCCAGATTATCACAGGCTCCATATTCCTCAAGAAACCAGAAGAGAGACAAAGTAAGAAGACAGAAGGATCTTTCCCAGTTGCTGAGTCTATCTGTCTCCCACCTGCAGTTAGGGTCCTTGTGAAGCACAAGTGCATACCAGCCTTCAGTGGGTATGATGCATGGGTATAGTGGCCAAACCACTCCTGTCCCCCTAATGCATAGCAGAACTGCCAGCAGTGGACAATGGAGCTGAGAACAACATTATGATAGAGTTGTCCTTAATAGTCTATGTGTCACTGTAGCCCTGCTGCTGTTTCTAAATCAGTGGGGTTTTTTATTTCTCCCAGACTAAAAATGCTTGAGAATATGAATTGTTGAAAATCTAATGTAGTAACCAAAACTAGCTCAGCTTCTACTAAAACAACTGCTCATGGAGGATACCTAGTGCCGATATTCTGAAGATAGCAACTTACTCATCACTGATCATGGAATATAGTAACTTATGAGACTGCACTGTGGAGGACTGATGGTACATTATGAATTTATTTATAATGATTTATCTTGCTCACCTGTCCCATGAAAATGGGATGCTTTATGAACAAGACAGAAATTAAATCAACTGTAAGGAAATGCATTAGAGATCCTGAATTTTTCCAGATCCCACTAAAAATGCTGAATCTACAGAAAAAAAGAAGATCTTGTTCAAAAACTGCACAATCTATACTGAAACTTTACCTAAACTTCTTGAAGTTACTTATGGACAAAGCATGGGGAAACCCATGATTGCATCTTTCTATCTAGTGTTTAACCCGTTCTGTGCAGTTCTGTTTTCAGGTACCCTTTTTTTTAATTTATTTTTTTTAATGAAAGGTTTGTCATGTTTCACACTTGACTTCCTTCTCATTATGCATGTAAATGTGAGCTCAAAATCATCTGAAGTGGTCTTTTGATGTAGATTGCAAAATTCCACTGAAGTCAGTGAGTGCTATACATTTACACAGGCCAAACACTCTTCCAGCAACACTTACTGTTATTATTTCCTTTCTTGCTCTGCGAGTGCTGAAAAGAATAGTAATGTGAACAACCTGTATGTATTGTAGGTACCATTTTGTTATAGTCTTAGTCGTACAATGGTATCATGTTGTTGTATAAGATTTATCCACATCATGAGGGATTGTGTCATAAAAATTACATTTTAAACAGTTTTTGTTCTCTACAATTTTTTCACAGGATTGAGAAATTAACCAGTTGTGAAATCACATATTCACAAAAATAAATCGGGGTTTGTGGCCTGATGATACAATAAATCTAGCTGAATGCTTACAGTTATGAGTTAAAAATGTCCCAAATATCTCAACTATGTAATCTAAAATGCTGAATTGGTGTCAATTTAAATTATTGAGTAAAATTAGTTTTTTAGCTGAAATGTATAGTACAGCTTTGTACCAGGCCAAGTACTGTCTATCTTCCCATAAGTTTCATAAATCTAGACTAAAAATAGAAAGTTGTCCTAAGCTGTATCGTGTTCTCCTTATTTCAACAGAATTGCATTCATGTCTGGTTTAGATCTAATGCCTAGTGTACTTCATCACTAATAATTCAAGGTTGAAAACAAGGTAGAAAATTTCTAGTGGCATTTTCCTCTGGATTTTTTGACTCCAAACCTCAAGTGAATCCCTCATTGCCTTTAAACTCAGAGCAGAGTCACTTTTGTCTCCAGAATGCAGCAAGATCAGATTGATGTGGAAAATCAGAACCATTGTGTTGTCTTCTTGCTTTCTAAAGTTTGACTGCTAGCAATGGAGTTCTTTAAATGCAGTGATTGTGAGGCTAGATTGCCAGAGACTGAAAAAGCTGAATTATATTGTATTGCACTGATTTGGGAGGATGAGTGAAAAAAGTATTAGACTGCTTTTTAAGTTATTCAAGATGAAAACAAACAAGCCCTGGTATAAGACCAGAAGAAATTTGTTTAATTACTAGGGTTGTCTGAGAGCACCTCCAAAAAAATTTAATTCATCAGAAAAGACAGAATTACCTTCCAGGGACATTTGAATGGATTGGAGTCTTCAGAGAACCAAACTTTACCACAGATCAGAGATGCCTGGAAATCCAGTTTTTCCTTCCAGTATTAAAATGGGGTATAACAATAAAAAGATTTATTAGAATAATCAGTGGTGGGAACATTTTGAAGTGTTATTCTATCAGACTTCTGAAGTAGCATAGCTTTAATGATCCCTAAAACACACTGACAGATAAGAATTACCTGCAAAACTCACTTGTGTTTACAACTTGCTTCCAAAATGAATTTTAGTGAGAAAGAGCATATGATAGATCATCTTGCAAAACAGCTGAATGCTTAGATTGTTACTGTGCATAGATGATGTTCAGTTTCTTTCTCATAGTGAGCTGATTCAAGCCCAGTTTCCTCCAATAACCATGAGAAGTGGGAAAACCAAGTTTTGGACAAAGGAGCATTGTCTGATCCAGTTCATATGGAGCTGTTTTTCTCAGGGATCTTTCATGGAGAAGGAGGAGAAGGAAAGACAGCTCTGGGGCTAAACAGTGGTCACAACATCCTTTCAGGAAAGAGAGGTTTTGGACCCTGAAAGCTAATCTAAGCCTGAAACCCAAAGTCACCTACTTACAAATGCCTTACTAGTGGCTGGATCCTTAGCAGATGTGAGCCAAAGCATAACTTGCTTCAACAACTTCACTTAAGGAACTGGGTCTACTTTCTGTTTTGTGTAGGGAAGGGTGCTCTCCATCCACAGGAGCCAGAAAGCAACCTCAAAAGTCTCCCATTAAGGATGTCCTAATTATTTGGCTGGAGTGATCATTATGTAGCCTTTTCCAGGATACCCAGGAAAATCCAGGCAACAACTTCCTACCCAATGTACTTCACTTGAAACTAGCTTAGTCTCTCACAGCTTAAATCTGTACAGAGCAGTTTGTCTTTCAACATCTCTGCATAACCTAATTGCAAATCCCTATCTGTTCAAGTAGAAAAGTCCTTAAAGACCACTGAGAAGTGTTGCTGTTGTTTGTTTTTGTTCTTTTCTTTCTAGACAGCCTGAATGAATCTTTACTGTTCTCTCAGTTATTGACAATTTATGCCTATACCTCAAAAACTGGTTCTCTCATGACCAATAACTGAGCATAAAAATTGATTTTCATTGGTATCCTTCCATTTGCAAGTTTTGCTCGTTAGAAACTTCAGGCCTACTCTGTACCATAATTTTTATGCTTGAAAACAATTTACAAAATCTTATGTGTAATTCAGTACATATAGACTGACACATACAGACTGACACTGCTGTTACAATATCTCTCAGGTGATAATGTCTGTGCAGTCTTTGGATATTTGTGGTCTTTCAGGAATGGCAGAGTGAGTAGATGAGTGGATTGTTATGACTTTAAAAATTGAGACTTATTCCTCTTTTTCTTCCTCTTTTATATTTATTCTTCCTGGTTTAGACTTTTTTCAGCAAGTCTAATAGGACATTATCCAAATGGGTACCATACCAGAAATGGTCATGACTCTCTATCTACTTGAGATGTCAATTACAAATGAACCTTTTTATTAATAATTTTACATATAGTTCATCACTGTCTGCCTGCTTATTTTAACTCATTTAGCCTTAGCTTTTCCCAGCATACTTCTACCTGGGAACTGACCTATTAAATCTACAGTCCTAATATGTCTGTTTGGTGCTGGACTGTACAAGAAATCTCCTGTCTCTCATCTGACATCTTTCTGTCTTTGTGTTGAGTTTTACTTGTGTTGTTTCTCTCACACATGCAAACCCTCTGGCATCTGTCTTTTCTAATTCCCAAGGGCGCTGAAATGCAGAAAAGCCTTGAGTCAGGTACTTAAGGTCTGTTTGTACCAATGAGGATAAAGCATACAGATGAGAGTTGAGTCTTCAAGAGAAGTATGTTAGTGTTGTGGCAGTCTTGTGTATCTGGAAGTCAGGTGGTCTCTTTTCTGTCTCACTCTCCTTCAAATAAATTTCCTTTGTAGTGCTTTGTCAGTAAAATGAGTGGAAATACTTACCTGTCCATGGTAGAAGGTGAGCGTGGGAAGGGAAGAGTAGACATACGAGGTCAAATAATCTTTGCTACTGTTGTGGTAATATCTGGAAATTCCAGTCAAGTCTGCAATCTCATGCTGTGAGATATACAAACACTCAGTGAGAGAAAAGAAGAAGCTTAAAGCTTGTCCGGGTAAAACAAAAAGACTATAAAGAGGGAGGAAGATTTGAAGGTGATGTTGCTGTGCTAGGAGTTGTTACTGCCTTGGAAAATATTATCTATCCCTTAAGATTATTAGTAAGTAATGGTAAAATGCAAGGGATGGTTTTCTTCAAAATAATTCAGTTTAAAACCTATAAAATGAAAATTACTTTAATTTTTTGAAGAAAAATCTTTGCTTTCTCTAGTAATGGTAACATGATGCATCATTAAATATTCATCCCCTTCCAAGTAACAATTGCTAAAGCTTCAGTCATTGTTTCTTATCTGAATTACCAAATCACTGCATAAAAATTCTTACAAGTTATTATGGAGTAGTTTGAACAGACTGTTTCTTTGCCTGGTTTTCTGATGAGTTCTGTGGTTTTGTTGTTGTAGTAATTATAGGCTGTCTTAATTCAGATTTTGCTGTGAGCCAATATGTCCCATTTAATTATTAAATAAGCAATTAATGACTAATGGGCTCATGACTACGTGAGCTTAAAGACATTGAAACAAGAGATTTCTCTACTGGGAAGATAGTATATTTTCAACATATGGTCTGAGCTTTAGATTTTGTGATACTGAAAACAGACTATCTCAAAGATTAACAAAGTGTGAGTATTAAGATATTTGAGGCTGATTTCAGATGATGTACCCAACATGCAAAAAGCTGTATGTTTTGTCAGTCTCCTAAATAAAGCACAAGTGAAAATGCAATTACAGGTGGCTCTTCCAGCAGAACTTGTTGTTCATACTAGCAAACTCAGTAGAACTGCTGAGGAAAATGCATCCTGCTTTTACCAAGGCAAGAGTACAGAAATCATTCTATAAATTAGTGTCTGAAGAGTTGAGCCATAATTTTGCTGTCTGCAGCACATACTTTGGATGTTGTAATAGACACCCTAGAAATATCACATGAAATCATGAAAGGTTTGTGAGTGTGTGTGATGTTGAAAGACAGAAGTTCCTCAGTATAATATGAAAAATTCAGCATGTGAAGATTGCCTGACCTGCTCTTCAATATGCTTTTGTCTTCCCATGACACAGAGGCAGTTTGAGGAGGAAAGGTGTATTTGAGTGTCATCCCATTGTGGGGTGAGGCTTGGCCAGGACAATGCTGTGGTCAGCAGAGCTCAGAATGGCTCCTGCGTCCCACAGCCAAGTCAAAGCTGTCATTTGCTGGCTAGACTGAAGTGACTTAGGGCCTGTGGTTTTGCAGTGAGAATAAAATCTCAATTTGGGAAGCTATTTCAGCTCCCAATTTTGCATTTATGGCCTGTTGAAGCGAGGAGGGGAATGTATTCTAAACTTGTCTCTGGCAGTGGTAGTCAGGAAACCTTCCTTTTTTTTTTAACTTAAAAAAATGTGACTGAACCATAGAGTGTGTCTTAGTCTTCTAAGTAATGTTTTAGATTAATTTTGTTGTTAAGGAATGCATAAGCTTCTTTATAGGTACCCTGAACAGTTTATACATTTCTGCTGCCCTAGGTAGCAGGATTTAAGATGTCTGAAATCATGAGTAGAACACAAATGAGTCGTTTCTATGAAACACTTCGGGTAGTCTACAGTACTAAAAATAAAGGGATTTGATATATATGGAGTTTTATTATTCCTCATAGAAATGGAGAAACCTTTATAGATTTTATAAATACAGTAAAGAATATTTTTTTGTACTTATGAACCATGTAGGAGCCTGCCTGATACTTCCTGTGTTATAATGACCCCATTAACATAATGTTTATGCACAAAAGACTGTAAAAACAGGCATACTGATACATTTTGTCTCATTTCAGACAATGCAACTAATTTAAGTGAATCCTTCTGGATTGGGCTTGCAAGTTCAATCTGTTGATAAGAATTTTGGGAATTGGTGTACAATTCTTGGAATTGTATTTTTTTGTTTTGTTGCATGATAAAATGTGTCAAAATGAGAAACACAGAGAAGAAAAAGAAATTAGTATGTGCCTCTGATTTATTTGTCTGCAGGATTACTGATGATGTCAGCCAAGTAAACATGTAGCTGCAATAGTCTGTAGTTTACACTCTTCTACAGTCTCCCAGCAGAAACTATCTTTAAAATAATCCTCATGTGATTAAATTCTATTTCTGTTTCAGGCTATAGTGATGTACTTGATATACACTGATAGCAACATGTTCCTGCACACATGGTGTCTTCAAGGACCCTGTGAGGTATATCTGTAGGTGTCTATCTATATTACTGAACATGGCTTGATCACAGGTCGCTTCAGTGTTTTGGGATTCAACCTCTAATGTCATCCCTCTGTTGTCCTGTCTATGGAAGCAATCGGAAGATGCCTGCTAAGTGATTAACCTACCAAAAGAGATTCACCAGCACAGATATTATCTCTATTACTATTTCAGTCCACTCCTGAACTCTTAAAAAAACCCAAAAACAAAACCAGAAAAAAATCCAAACTTAATTAATTTTAAAAGACAAGAAAAAATACTGTCACAAACATGCCAGCATTCATAGACTCTTAAAAGTGAGGAATGATTTAAGGTTCTGGATGGCAAGACTTGTGGAACTGTTCAAAGTATTTTTGGAAAAAACTTCCCCTAAAATCTAGTAGAGGGAAAAAAAAAACAACACTTATCAGCAAACCAACAAACTAACTAACCAACAAAAACCAAACCAATCATAAAAAAAAAAAATCCCCTCCTCCCCCATGGCCCAACAGCAACATGAAGAAGTAGAGAAGAAAAATAAAAAAATGTGTATGATCACACTGCCGATGCCTACCTTAGCTAAATTTGCTTTCATTTATCTTTGAGGCTAACCAGATTGGTTTTCAACAGATACTGCATGGCTAGTTCTTTTGCAAGGCCTTGTGTGTGTTGGCAACACCAAAGCCCAATTCATCTGTTTTCTAGGCCTAGCTTTTAATTGTGCTGTGCCTTATGAGATCCACAAGAAAGAACTGGGATAAGGCCACAAGGCTTCTATTTACAAGACTGAAACTGCATATAAAATGAAGTCCTTTGACAGCCTAATCCAATCACTAAAAACAGACACACACTTACAGGGACATTGCTTGCTTCACTGAAGTTAAATATTTGTTTTCTTTTTGTAGTATCCATGACCTTTCCATTTAAACTGACAGATACTTTTAGCTGTTGCCTGGATTTGGAGACATGTTGCCACTCCTGTTCATTCCCAGATCTGATGACTGTTTGTGAGGAGCCTTCATAAAGCTGGCATCACATATTCTGAAGGCAAAATTTGTTATATTTGCCACTAATCTTCCTGCTAGTTTCTGCAACCATTTATGCTTAAACGGAACATTTGTACAGTTACTTTTTTCAAGCTGACTTTGAGTATTGTTTTACCACTCTTAAGAGAGTTTGAGAAGAGCTTTCCTCCCCAGAAAAGGAAGAAAATTGGTGGTGTTCAAACTACCTTGTCTATTGAAATGTATCCACTGCTTCTGGGAATAGGGTCCTCAATAACCCTAGTTTTTTTAAGTATAGATCCATGGTGATAGTTTGCAGGCAGTGAAATGAAGGTGGAAATATATCAATAATTTATCATAAATCAGTCTCTTTCAGGAGCATCTGAATTCACAATGACTATACAAAGCTGAGGTCAGATAGTTTAGCTTTGATAACAAAAGTCCATTTTTAAATGCTAATTAACCCCCCAAGTGTATGCTTTTTTAAAAAATTAAAATCTCTAATCATTTCACTTTGAAGTTCCATTTTCTATTAAAGGAAAAAAAAATAAAGGAAGCTATGCAGCCTTCTACATTTGCCTGGAAGGGACCAAACAGCTGATTAAAAGAATGAACTCTAAGCGTAAAAGGAAAATTTAATGATATCTCATGAACAATTAAAGAGACCATTTGCATTCTTCTAAGTCTACTAAAAAAAAAAAAAAAGGTTTGACTATAATCACATGCTGTGAAGGGATAGAAAATGGAACAGTAAATGCTTTTCATGATTCCTCCTGTACCCTTTGATAGCACAACAGGATTCTTATTAGCATGCACATTGCTGTGACCTGGTTTACTACAGCTTTGCATTTAGGCAGGTGTTTTAAAACAGGTGTAAAAATCTATTTTCTTTTTTTCTGCCTCAGAACTCTGATTCAAGTCATGCCGTTTGTTTGTCTGTTCTTTCCATGGGGATTTCTGGCCCCTTGGACGAAGCAGATGACTTTAGATCTTACTCAAATTTAGAAGCCTTTTGAAAGTTGGCAGTAAAGTGAGTTATCGGGCTCCAAAGAAAATTTCCTTCTTTTTTCAGTGGGTGAACGTTCATTCTGAATGTGCTGGGAATTTGGTGTCTCCCTCAAACCCCAAAATTTATCAAGCATCGGTTGATGCTTTGTTGTAAACCCAGTAACATCTACAGCACAATTGAGAATTCCGTATTAATTTTAGTCTTTGACTGTTTCCATCTGTAACAACAGCTTTACCTCATGAAAAAAGGGCTTGGAGAGGAAGCAACAGGTCATGCAACCCATGATATAGCTGTAGAGGCCAATGTTCAACTGGGAACATCTATGAGTATCTAAAGATATGAACGTGTTGTGCCCTGAAATCATAAAATTGAAAAAATACCTAATACTGCTACAATAATGCCTTTAAGGTCTTTAAGTCTAATCTTTCTGACCTAAGTCAGGTGGAGAGATACAAGGGAGCTCAAAGCCTTGGGAAGTTCTGGGAATCTTGGTTTTTTCCCGATGTGCTCACTCTCACACAATTAACTGAGCATCTTTCAGCGGCCTTTTTTGGGAACAATTTGTTTTGCGGAGTCAGACCTGTGGTCTTCCCTGTCAGACTACAGTCCCTCACTTTTAAATTCCTTACCAAATAGGTTAACAGGATCAGCTACAGGAAAGATTACAGAAAGACCATTATGACATTGCATAGGGTGTTTACTCTGATCAGATATGATTCAGATTCAGGGTGATTTGGGAGGATAAACTTATCCTTCTTCACTACCTTCAGAACAATTTCTATATATTGCATGATGAAATCTTTTTTCCCCTTCTTTTCTGTTAGTTCTTTTTTTTCTTTAAATAGAAAAAATAATTGTTCAAGCTGACAAGCAACCTGTAATTCTTATGCAAGCATGAAGGGAAGGCACAAGAGCAGCCTTCAAGGGATTAGAAGTGTTGAACTGTGCAACTCTGAATGGTGCTCATCTAATTGATGCTTTACTTAGCAGGGGAGGAGAAAAGTAGCAAATAGTTAGTAGTTATTTTGCTTTCAGAAAGAACACTGTCACAGACATCTTCCTACAAATACCGCATCAGTTGCTAACAAGTTGTTCTGGGAGAACCTTCTTGCTGATTTATGTGCTGCCACACAATTCTTCTCCAGTCACTGTGAACATCCTGGATTTCCTTTAATTTATTATGAAAGATTGCCTTGAACATGGACAAGAGAGCCAGTTAAGCAGCTCATTTCTAGATCCAGGGAGCATAGGAAATTAATTTCATGTATTGCGTATGAACAATGGGAGAATACATTATTTTCTGTCTCCATTATAGAATTGCTAATAGAAGACTATTTTGTGTGGAGAGGGGAGGGCACATTTCTTTTAATCCATATCACAATTTAAGTTTAACATCAAGCATGCCCCTCTACTTTTACAGAGAAAGAAAGGTATCTGTAAGCAAGGCATTAAATTGGGAGTCAGGGGACCCACAGTCAGTTCCTGACTCACTTGCAAAGTTTTTTGATTTTCAGCAAATCACTGTTCTGCCTCACTATGGTGCTCTGAGATAAAATGGATGCTTGAGAAGGGAATGGATAACGTATAGAGAGTGGGATCTTTTGAACAGAAAGAGAAGTTCTCTTTTCTCAGTCGTGTTCCTTTTCAGAAGAGATTGAAAGTTTTGTATGGAGAGCTGACACCACCTGCAGTACTGGGTAAGAATACCTGCCAAGTGGAGGTAAATGTTTTCTTAGAAGATGAAATGTGTATGGAGCTGTTTTACTGTGAACAGCTTCTGAGACATTGCAGAACCTTTTTGAGCAGTAGGAATAATTCTTATCTCTTTAATGGCAGGCAAAGATGATCCGTTATTGTTTGTGGTGACACTGGATAACTAGGTAAGCCAACTATGCACTATTGTATCTCTAAAGCTCTTGAATATATTCACCTTCATAACTGCACTTGAAGAGCATGCTCTTTAGTAAAACACAGACATGTGTCTCATGGACTCCAGTGACAGGAGTGGACTTAGTGGCAGGAAAGTTTGGAGGAGGCAGCAAAATTTGATAATTTTATGATTTGGAATGACGACATGTTCTGCTCCTTTTTTTTTTTTTTTTTGCTACATGCAACGAGAATGTTTGGTTTTTTTTGAATTAATGCCTTTATTGCAGAGGAAAGCTAAGGGATCTCTAGCCAAGATACGTGTTCAGTACAATGTGTCATTAATAATAAATGACAAGGAAAACTGTTCCTTAGTTAACCCTCTGAATCCAGTGAAATGTTCAAGTAGGATCTTCTGACATAGAAATCATAGATATTCATGTAGCAAGTAAGCTTCCCCACCCCCTGCCCTATATTGCATGTGCATTTAAATTTATGCTTCTGGTTGCTTTGTTATAGTTCTTGAAGGAGGATTCCTTCTACGGTGTGGATGTCACCTTTTACAAGTGACAGGCAGATTAAGTAAAATGCTGTACGGGTAATTATTATAAGGTTATTGGCAGCTTGTAATGCAGTGTAAATGACACAATTAATTTTGTTGTTGTAACAATGTATGTGGCAAGTTTTACCTGTAGCTGTAGAAGTTATACTGTCTCCAGAGGCATGCATTGCATATCACTTTGACCATGAGTCAACCATAAACTCAACATAGCCTGTCTCCGTGATGTCTTTAGAGTGTGAGGAGATTCCCTGTGACATTCTTTTCAATTTGCAATTCATTGTGTCACTTCTTGAAGAGTTTGTCTCATTCCAAAGATTTATTTTTTTAAATTCATATTGGATGGTTTTAATCTGATCCTCTGCTGTGAGTTCCTCTGCTAAGAAAAATAATGAAATTATATACTCTATCTCATGGTCTGGAGAGAAATTTTTGACAGTTTTTATGTACTTTTCCTTGTGAGATTGATCAGATTCTGGTTATGCATATGTTCAATGACTCCATCCTGATATGCCCTTGACTTTCTCAGAAGTGATATTGCAGTCATTCTGGTTTGAAATACAAAGCAACA
Source organism: Acropternis orthonyx (assembly GCA_035583155.1). Lineage (NCBI taxonomy): Eukaryota > Metazoa > Chordata > Aves > Passeriformes > Rhinocryptidae > Acropternis > Acropternis orthonyx. Next base: position 70,077,245 of record JAWWEU010000081.1, on the reverse strand, counting down.
CCAAAAAAGCATAATAATGGGATGAAAATCTCCACTGTGAGTGCTTTGCTTGCCCTGTTCTGTTTTTCCACACACAAACTCTTTCAGAGTAATTAACTGTCATAGAGCCAAAGCAGCTAATGAAGCTTTCTTCACCAACCCTGCCCCATTGACTAACTACTCAGGAGCCCACGTGTAATGTCAAGGATGAGCTGAATTACAGCATTCTATGTGCATCCTTTATGTAAAAATGAACCTCTTAAACTTGTTTGCTTTTATTAATAGCATCTGGAGTCAAGGAATTGTGCAGATGGGTTTTAATAGCCTAAAGGGCTTTTTTAAATTTTGAAAAACAATTCATTTATTTTAAATGCAAGCAGATTATACATCTGAAATAACAGATATTTTGGGGGTTTGCTTTTTCTTTCCCCTTGAATTGCATGGAAAAAGAATTGTTTCTCTTGTTGCCCAGACAGCATCACATTGGATGTTCAAAATGGATCACTTTGTACATGGGGTTACAAAATGTTGCTGTTGTAATCATCCAGTGTTTCATACCTGTCAGAAGGACTGAAACAAGAGAAAGAAGTCAAAGGGACAGTGCAGTTGCTTTCAGTTAAATCCAGACATGTTTTTGAGAGGAGAGACTTAGGGTTGCTGGGGCTGATGTTTCTGGACGATTGGGATAGTTCTTCCTTCCACATCAACTCACTAGAGAAGATAATATTTCTACATTCAAAGCTGGAAATGCTAGAGGCTAAGGCTGCTAAAGACTTCTTGTTGTGTGTTATTTTGTTAGCCTAATTGTGGAAAACCTGTTGTATTTCCCTTAATAACCATGACCGTATTTTGGCATTCAATTCAACTAGGTGGGATAATTAATATTACAGTGACCTTGTCAGGGCCATGCGACTTCCTGCTGTATTGTTCCAAGGAGACTATTAGAAAGAATCCTGATGGATCTTCTATCACATCTCCTGGCCAGTGCCTATATGGTGCTGTTAGAAGATGTAATGAAGAGAGATTGCTGTGTTGTCTGCATTACACACCTTGGTGATTTACCTAGTGCAAAATGGAGGTGAGAGCTTGGATGAAGGCCACTTACTGAAATTCAAGCTGATTGATGCTATGTTTATGAACTGGGAGAAGACAATACAGAGGTGTTTATGTCCATACATTTCATATGTCTTATAATCTGTTGTTGAAGCTAATATTCTGTTCCCTGGAGGCCAAAGCAATTAATACTTGCCATCTCACTTTCTCATAAGAGAAAGTCTGTGGTCTTTTATGTCAGAGATGCAGATCTTCACCAAGACTCAAGACATCTCCTTTTAAGAAGGAGAATAGGATCTGTCTGGATCTCCTGTACAACTTTCAACAAGGTGGCATAACTATGTAACTTATGCCTAAACTCCTGTTTGAAATTACTTGTTTTCCCTCTGGTGATTTTCCTTAGAGAGATAAACAGCCTACTGCATCTACCAGATAACTGCATTGTTCCTTTCTCTCACAAGGTACAGCCATGTTGTTTTGTTTCTTATCCTGTTTCCAGCTCTGTCTCTGGGCTACTATACACACGTACTATTGGTCTTGCTATTACACATGGCTCACTTGCTCTTATTTCTCCATTTCCAGACTTTCCAAAATAAGCAGTAGAGTTCCTATTGGACCTACAAACCCACAGTATCCTATGGAGGTTTAAAATGAGGTGCTCTCTCTCCTTATTATGACTGAAATTTTTAAAACATCCATTATTTCTCTTAGGAATACTGGCTCCAACTTCAGGTTTCAAAAAAACCCCTCCAAAACAAGTCAAAGTTGTATCTTAGCCTCATATGGTGAAGATGAGTTATTTTCACTCAGACAGGATACCAAAATTATAACAGAATGAAAGAATTACAAAGAATTTTTAAAGTAGCTTTTAATGCATCTCTCATTCCTTTCATAACCAAATTAGTAAAATTATAACAGTATTTTGTATTATATTTGCTTTATATGTAATTATAGCATTAGGTCATTCCAGGGTATTTTCCTAGAAGAAAATAACTTATTTTATTAAATCTTGAAAATTGAACAATTTTAAGTTGTTAAAATAATTGAAGAACTCAAAGTTAATTGATATTCCATGAATAAAAGACATAAAAGTTAAACATACAGCAATTTAGTTATATGGAATTAAAATCACAGTATGCAATTCATTTCTTTGTCATTCCCTTCTGTGTTGTGAATGTCCATTTTTTCCTAGATTAAAGTGAAAGACAGCAAGCAAGAGAGAGAGGAGGAACAAAACCCTGTGTTTGAATCTGAGACATCATACTTGACTTTCAAGCCTTTCTTCATCCTAATTTTTTTTCTTTTTTTTTTCTTTTTCTTAAAGATTATGCAACTCTGGATGGGGAAGAATTTTACCTTTAAATTGCATTTAAACTACTCCATAAAATATGTAATTGACAAACAGGTATATGATAAATGAGACCAAGGAAAACAACCAGACAGCACACTGAAATCCCTGTGCCTTGCAGAAAGCAAGTAAAAACAATTCTTGGATGATGCAAGTCCTTTAGGCTTGGACTTTTTGTTGTTTTACTGTGTGGGGTATACATTTGTCTGACCTTCAACAAGGGGCCTCTGAGATAGGAATGTATTAGAAGGAAAAGGAATTCAAGGACAGACAAGTTGGTTGTATGGGAAAGCCAGCTGGGGTGGGAGGGGGGAAAGTGATAGCTGAGAGCTTGTAAAAGCACCAAATCTATTGGGCAGAACATCACAGAGAGGACCCAGAAAACATCCACCAAGGGGATTTCTGCTGCCTTAGTTCTGCTTGCATGACTGAGCTGTGTCTTCAGCTTCAGTTCAGAGCAAGTTGGCAGTAGTTTTTATACTCATGTTCACTCACAGGGCAGGTTCCCTTCTCTTCATATCTTGCATTTCTGGTCACCAGTCATTCAGACTGGGACACGAGTTACTATGCGTCACAGTTTCCTGTGCAAGATCATACATCTGAATTTAATGTTGATGTGTTAGGAGTCCTTCAGGGACAGAGTCAATGAATTTAAATTACCTTTTTGTTTAAGCAGAGTTAATATTTTAAAGAAAACCACAGTCCACAAAAAAATACAAAACCAAAACCAACCAAATGAAAAATACTCCACTATTTGCATTTTTTAATAGTCAACCTACTGGATCTCCAGCAAGAGTACAGTTTGTTTCCATTTCAGATATATCATGATAGATGCAGAGCCTAATCTGCCCCACAAAATTAACATTTGTTTACATATGTACTTTTCTACAGAAGTGGGATAAGAGCCTGTCTGGATGTTAGTTTTGAAAAAGAAAATATTTTTTCTTACACAGAAAAAATACCATCAACCAAGTAAGTATTTTTGGATCATAAAGGTATTAACGACAGCAAAGTTAGAAGGACAAAGAAACATAATAAGCAACTCAAACTGGAAATCTGAGTTACAGCGGTCAAAGCAAATAGCAAGAAAATGAAACTGTTTGATGGAGTTTAGCCTTCCACACCTCAAATAATTTCTTGTCAACCTTTTCTCCATTAGTTGTGCTAAAATTTAACTTAAATCATCCCTGCTATTGTCAATCCCATTTTCAATGCTGCAATTGGAAAATGTATTCCAGTGATCAATTAGAAGATGCTACTGGTTTTATAGTGCCATGGCCCATGAAACAATAGTGCCATATCAAGACTACCTTGTCCTTCTTAGTGTCCTTGATACCAATGACAACCCATAAGAGGAACAAAACAGTGAGTAATGTTCTGTAGGTGTCTAATTTTTTTTTTTTTTTTTTTTTTTTTTATAAATAAATTAACATAGCCCTGAAAATCTAAATGAAGAGTGTATGGATTTCTCTGTGACTCACCTAAGTGTATGTAATTAACTATAGAAGCTGTTTCATCCTTTTCTTAGTTAGCTGAAGAGCATCTTCTAATTAGTAACTTATCTAGTAAATTAAATAAAGTGAATCCTTATACGTTGTAGGAAATGCAGGAGAGAGGGGAAAAAATATCAGTAGGAGTTACTTCCAAGCACAAACTATCTGCAGGTTTACCAAATAAGTGCTGCTTTTTATTCAGAATATGTTTTGTCAACACTGCTTTTCAGGGTACCCAGTGTAAGAGTCCCAATTCCCTCACCAAAGACTCTTAGTATGATGCAACACACGTTGCCCAGCTTGACTTTCATGAGAATGCATCCTGGGGGCTGTTGGGAATTGCATAAATTGTGGGTATGATTCATGCTTCTTATTAACAAAATGTTTCAAGTGTTGCCAGTTGAAGTGGCCGTGTTTCAGTCAGCAGGTTTATATATCAGGCTTTACCAAACTGTAATTGATCTGGGTCATGCATCCACATTCACAGATGTGATGGTCTAAAGCAAGATTATTGCAGACAGCACAGGTGGTAAAGTGTGCAGTTGCCCATTAAAAAAAGCAAACTTTTAACAGTATGATTTTATCAAACTGTAACTATCAGGTTTTGGGATTCTTTTCATGCTGACTGAACAGTTCCTTTGTTGGGCTTGTGGATTGTTTTTGACAGTAATATTAGCATAACTCATATCCATGATGAGCCGTCACAGCTACTTCACTGAAAAGCTTTAATACATACATGCTTTTCAGAAGCAAATTTTGCATGCTTATCAAGGTGTTCATTGGTTCTTGTCATAGTTTGCTTAGTTGCTGCTGAATTATAGTTTGCTGAAAAACTCTTTACTAAGTAGACTCAGAAAACTAATTTTTTCATATATTGCTTCCACTGAGCTTTCTCCCCTACCACTTGCTGAGGATATTTTAGCCTCATCCTGTGAGGCCTCAGGCCAGTATTTCAAAATGGAACAGAATTTCCCATGCAGGTGGAAGGAGTAAAGCAGTACCGTGATTTGGCACAGTTTTCGACATAATTTATATATGTAGTGTTTGCTTTTACTGCAAGCTTTCTATAGTCATGCTATTAAAATGAGTGTTAAAATGCTTCTGCCAGCATATGTCTCTGGCCTTCCCATACATATTTTAGACTATGGTAGTGTTACCATGCTTGGTTTTAATGAAAACACTTTGATCAGCAATAAATCATGTAAGATGACTGGAAGTAGGAAGGTGGGTATTCCTGCCTTTCCAATGAAAAAGAGAAAAAAGAAATAAGGGTAGTCACCAGAAAAAAATCACAGATGAGGCCTTGGAGTCTAGACCGTGATAGTGCTAAGAAAGTGTAGGTAGGTGTACAAGGTGCTAAGCTGAAGGAGGAATTTTTGTCAAAGTACTCTTTAGAACAAAATGCTGAGCTGAAAGAGGGTCAGAAAGAAAATAATCATTGTAGAAGAGAGGTCTTGGATCAACCCAAATGACCTGTATTCCACCTTGAGAAGCCTTACTTTTTGCTGATGAAACTGCAGGGGGATTTCTAGAAACAAAATGAATTAAGGGGAATTTTTCCTCTTAAATAAATCTGTCTCCTACCTTTATCCATGAATATCTGGCAGAAGAGGAGCTAATTTTAAGCAATAAGAGAGTTTAACTAATCATCTTTAATATCTAGTTTTGTCTTTAGAGAAAAACTGACTTTGTTCAGAAACTGTATCTTGTCTCTTTTTATCCCTATATGAATATTTTCTTGCAGGTATCTGGAATAGTTGAAACCAAATAGATTATATTTGCAGAAGGAGAAAGGACTTTGGTAATGTGCAAGGGAGAGTTTTAAGAATCAGGACTGGACATTGAGGAAAGCAGCTGGCAGATTTCATGGATTTGGGAGCAGGTGCTCCAGGGAGCTCATATAAGCAACCCATGTGCAAAAAGGACTCCCAGATTTAAAGGTAGTTCTTGTGCTTTGCTTAAATTGTAGACTTAAACACTGTTGGCTCCATTAAGGGTGTT